>CM028130.1:1223000000-1224200000 GCA_016271365.2 Neoceratodus forsteri
AATAGAAAAAGACAGATCTGAAGCGTAGACAACATGTCGCCTATATCATGGGAATCTCGTAAAGAGAATGAGCGAGCGCTTCAAAACCAATGACAAATTAGTTGCAATGACGAAATCAAGACACTACATCCTTGCAACTCTTAGATCCCAGGTTCAAGGCTATACATCTTCCAAAAACAGATGATATAGAGCAGTACAAATGTATGTTGCTAGATGAGCTGCAGCACTCACAGGAGTCAAACACAGACACGCACAGTACCATCAGGTTGTCATCACCACAACATGCAGGTTCATCTTCACAAAGGGATACAGAACTGGAAAGTCACCAAACATTAACAGTAGTTGTTCCACAACTGCCACTCTTCAGCCCTTAGTAGCAAGCTAAATCTGTTGCAAAACCTTTCCCAAATTGCTGCCATACCAGCTGCTTCTGCTGATTCCTCTTCTGAGCGGTCTCTGTCCAATATGGTAGACAGTTACCTGCAAGAACTGCCTATTCCTATTGATGCATGCCCTTTGAATACTGGAGATCAAAAAGTCAGTTTGGACAGAGCTGTATGATGAAGCCTGTAAATATCTTGGTTGTCCTGCAACAAGTGTCTCTTCAGAACGCATGTTTAGTACAGCTGGCAATATTGTGACAGACACCAGAAATAGGTTGCTGCCAGAAAATGTACACGTTAACTTTTATTAAAGTTAATAAGTCAAGATTTTCGTATCCCTACAAGAGTATACAAACTGATCCTGAAGTGATTGATGTTGTGGATGTTGATGGTGATGATGACAACTCAGATGGTGGTGGCTGGTAAAATACTGTGGGACTGAGTCTCTGCACCAAAAGGAAACTTTTACAGACTGTGATGACTTTGGTTGTCGCCTCTCCTTTCTCGATCTACTGCCTTGGACTATATACTCTCAAAACTTTCACCATTTCATGGCAAACTGCTTTGTAGCTAGGGTCTAAACTAAAGTCAACAAGTTTTATATACAGGGCAATTTTAACATCAGTGGGAACAGGCCCAAATTTGGCATAAAGGACACTGTCATCAATCCTTTCTGTATCATATTATTTATAGTTAAAGTGCAAACATATATTTTGATTTACCTTCTGTGATTTTGTGGTGCATCAGCATGGGCTGGGACAGGAGACGGTCTATTTTCAATTTTAAAGAGGACAAAACAATGAGTTCTAATTGGTAGCTGTTTATTATTTTTCAATTACAGAAATGTTAGCCATAAACGAAAAATGATGCTAGTACATGGGTGAGGGTTGTGGGTTGGTTTTAACATGGGTAGTATAGGGCATGGGTGCTACTGCACAGATGAGGGTGGTGGAAGAAAAGTGAATGGGTGATGGGGTGAAAGGTGGGTGTTGTTTTAGTTCTTTCATTTACAGATTCGTGATCAGCTGGGGATGGTGAGGAAAAATGATGACAGACCGAACCTACTGTACACATAATATATATTCTTATTAAATACATTGCAAACTGCTGCCACCTAGCACAATTGTCCTGTCCTCTTAAAAAAGAATAAAGGAATCAGAAATAAAAGAAAATCTGCATCAGCAGTTTCACAGAATGTGACGTATCATAGTGTTTTGCTTTATAAGTAGTGATAATTTGATACATAATGGGGTTGACTGACGCTGTCCCTTAAACATCACATGCCAACTGCTGCAGCTACATAAATGTTCCTTAGTAAATTAGTATGTGGTGAGGAAACCACTGTTTTTATTTATGTGACTGAAATACAGATTTTATTGAAGTATCAGCTGCAAAAATGCATCATCTTAGAATTTTTGTATATATTATTTCAATTTGCCAACAAAATGTTGGTATATTATGCATTACCTTAGAAAATTGTAGATGCATTTTGCCAGCAACAATGACTGGCATATTTTTTATTAAGAACAAGACACAGCATCAATATTTCCTGTGGTCATATGTATTAGGTGTTATCTGATAGAATAGATAAAACAGTTTAAATAGACAAAAGGACCTTTGTCTGTTTAAACTGTTTTGTCCTGCATGAGCGCTTCTGTACTGTGATGCTACTAAAATGTACAATATGGTATATTTTGGAAGTAGTTATGCAATTTTTTGGTTCTTGGTGCTCAGCTTTCACACAGGCACAACTTAGGATTGGAGCAGCCTTCTTGTGGTTTCTGCAAATATTTTTTATTCCAATGTCTTGACTGAATATGTTATGACATAATATGTTTTGTAACAGTTCCACATGTTGCTGCTGTAGTACTTGGCTTGACTTTGTTATAAAAGCTTTCTTTTAAACATAGCAACTTTTGATTCACTCATTTAAAACAGAAAGCAGCAAATAGCTGAAATTAGGTAATATTAGTTATTTTTTCTCCTGATTCATGACGATGAGTATATATAGCTGAGTACATAAATGGCTAATGTGCCTCTTTCTTTCACTAAGGAACTATGATGCAGCTGCAGCAGGAAAACTTTAACATATGGGTGGGTGGGTGGGCCTGTTACGTATTAAGTTGCTGACTTTAGCAAACAGAAGAAACTATAGATAAACCTAGTTGTATTCCTATCAATGTCACACAAGATAATTTCTCTCCCCCTTATTTTGAACAGTTTTTCCTTTACATGTATTTTATTACTATCTTTGTTACTGGCAGCACAATAAAAAAATAGGGTTCGAGTTCTAAAAAAGATTAGAACACTAGAACTTTTTCAAAAGTTCTAGGCTAGAACCCAGAACTTCAGAGGGTTCTGACAACCCTACTTCCAGGGTCTGTAAGGCACTCTGTCTATGGCATTGGGCCTCCATTATGTCCCTGGGCAATCCTGTATAGCCCAATACCACCCAACCTCTTTGATAGTATTGCTTGCTTTGTGACTGCTACCTTGTATACTCTTCAAGTGTGGGGCCTCCAATGATTCAACAACTGTGGTACCCAGTAATAACAAATTACTACCATCACAAGGTTATTAACAGGCAATAACAACAGGGAGAAAGTATACAGGAACATGAAAATACAATATACAGTAACGGATTACAGTTAGTGGAGACACCTTGGATCCAATGTGGGGGTGAGGAGTGGGGAGCTCTTCCATATATCCTTGTTCCTGCCATCCTTAGAGGAGTTCACAGGCAGAGGTGAAGCCCCGACTGCTGCACAGATCAAGGCTTCACCTGTCTGATCCCCACCCCCCTTGCAGGTACCATATAAATTAATAGTTTTATTACCTGAGCACTTGTGAAAATATCCAAAACCTCTAGTGGACCCAGCATTTTAACTATGGTGCTCCTTAACCTCCCCCCCCACACCGGATGTCGATGGTAGTATCGCAAGAAAATGATGTTGCATTGCCCTTCCCTTAATAATGCTGTTGTGTACAGAAATTTTACAATGTCTGTATCCCCGATGCTTTGACCTATTTTTACAGAATTTGCCTAAATCCCATGGGTGCAGCATTCCCACAAGATCCCTGCAAAAGGCTGCGCTTTTTTTCCCTAAATGTTTCTATCCCCCCTCACTCAAAAGGCGCTCCAAAATCCCCCCATAGGCCTCAGCCCCTCCAGCACTTGCTGTGAGAGCCCAGTAAGCAGACACTGCAGTCCTCGAAGCAGCCCTGTAATTGTTTATTTTATTTAATTTTTCCATAAAAGCTTCCCAGAGAGCACCCCAATGTTTACCATTAAATCCCTCCCACACTGCCCCTACACTCTCTTCAGCAAGATAGCACCCCCCACCCCGCTGCAGCCCCAAGCTCATGCTCTGATCTGATTTTGTTTATAATTTTTTCCCCACCCAGACACAGCCCTTTAAGAAACAGGGCTGTTTTTTTTTTTAACCGTTCCCTTCTCTGGCCTGCTCTTGGATGAGTCGCAGTGCAGTGCTCTTATTCAGTACCCCCACTCAGCCCCTGCTCTTCCTTCCACCTTCAGCAAGAGCGCCCCAGCTGCAGCCTTCAGTCAAGCACCTCAAGATCTGATGAGCGTTTTTTTTCTTTTTTTTCTTATTTTTGTTTTACATGCGGCCCTTAACTAACAGGCCTAAGGCTGTGACTGTTGCTGTTCGCTTTTAACAGTTATTGTCTCGCTGACTCGATCACTACTCGCAGTGCTTCTTCTGCGACAACACTAAGAGCATAGTGAGAGAGAGAGGTCCAAACATGTCAACTGCGCATGTGCAATTTATCTACACATCCGCAGTTGACATGTTCGAGACGTCTTGGAGATAAATGCCATCTCTCCTCCTGCCCGCCATCATTATTGCTGCGTAGCAGACTGGATTAGGTGACATGTGACACAGTCAGTGATGGTCACCTGGTGCCGTGGTGGTCTCTTTCTTGGCTGTCGGCAGCAACGGGCAGGACGGGGGTGGGTGAGCGGTACGGATGTGTGACTTTATGTCAGGATCAGTCTCCTCCCTGAGTCCCGTCCTCAGTATACCACTGGGTCCTAGTGCCAACTTCTGTATTCTCCTGAGGTGCGGGCACACTTAAAGGGCCAGTATACTATATATTAAGAAAAATAGCTGGGTTGGGCGCGCAATTGAGTTCCCCTAATGTAAACCATGAGGGGGCACAGTGGGACTAGTTCCCCTGAGTTCCCCCTCATTTAAATCACTTGGGGAGGGGGGAAGGATTGCATATCACTGCTTTTGATGGGCCCAGATCTTCACGTCTGTGCTCATTCATAAGAAGAAGAAAGCCCGAACCCTCCATTGCAGAGTTACATAGTGGATAAGAATATAGGAGTAATTTCATACTACAGCTCTCCAGCATGAGCATAGCAACCACAAGGTCTGATAAGCAAGACAGTCGAGTGCAGCCACTTAAACAAAATCCCCAAAGACTGCTTGTGTTGTGCATTTTTAAAAATATATCTCTACTTACAGTACAGCGCCCAGCATGTAACAAACCCCTAACTGCCCCACTTTCCAAAGGCATCCGCTTTTGCAGCTGAAAGATCCATTAAGCTGCCTTCCCCACCTGTCACCCCTCTCCTTATTCCACCCCACAAGTATTTACAGATTAAAATGGAATGCAGTCCCTACCTCCCTTCAACTCTGCAGTGCCTGTGTGTATAAAGGGGTGATGCAAAACACCTGTGGCTCTCATCTGCTTATCAGCTGTATGACTAATTGGCCTCAGCTGTTGCCATGAACTTTCATCTACAGTTCTTAACCTGAGCTGGTGTAGTTTCTGGGAGCTAGAACTTGTGGAGTGTGTTGTGCTGCATTATAAATCACTAATGTGACTTCAGCCAATCGGCAGACAGACTCACAGTACCTCTTACCCTGTGTACTGTGGTCTCTTGCAGGAACATGAGGTGTGGAATGTTCCACTTCGTAGCCTGGAGGAAGGCGGCTTCATTTAAGTTTTGAAATTAAAAAAAAAATTAAACTTATAATAACTCAAATGATTTATATTAATTTTAACAGGGCCTCCACTGGGTGGCTGTTGTAGTGTAAGAGACTTCCCTCGTCAGCTTTAGGCAGCTTAATGTTTTTTTGTTTTTCACTTTGTTTTTCCCCCTTCACTGGTGCTGTACCAGACTCCTCTGTCCTCTACTACCCGCCCCTGAGGTCTGCCCATGAAGCATTGGCTTACCTCCCAAGCGAGGTTGCAGTGGTGGGGCCTCCCCTTCACCCCATCCCCAAGGAATCAAGTCTCGGTACTGTGGTGTTCGGTGGGCAGAGGGAAGGCCCACTATTGGACCCTTGTGACAGTGTTGCTCTGGGAGAGGTGTATTTTTCTGGATGTACGCCCACCCCTAGTGTGTGACATGCCATACGATGCCATGGCTTGTGCCGCCGTCCGCAACACTTCCCCTCCTGTTGCAGGCATCGGGGACGCGCTGCCTCTGGTTGTCGCCAGAGGGCACTCTACCCCCAGGGCAGTCCACCTTCCAAGCCAATGCACCCCCCTCCCCCGGAAGAGCAGAGCAATCCATCTGATGCTCAGACATCCTTACCCGGCCGGCCCTCTGGTGCCCGGGTCCGCTCCCAAACCTGGGTCACCTGTGTCGCAAGCGGAATGCCGGTGGGCCAGCTTTGGCAACCTAATTTTACTTGATCGTCAGCTCCTGCCTCCCCCTTCCACTCCTAACCCTGCCTTATCCTGATTTTCCCATGTCCACACTCACTGTCACTGTACCGCTCTCTTTGCTACCTAACACTGTTTACCCTCTGTCAACCTCTACTCAGTCCTGACAAAAATTGTAAGTTGGATTTAGCTGGCTGCTGTTCGATCCTATAAGACCAGTTGTTTTTACCTTGTACTTGTACTATTTCTTGATTGTGGTGTTTTATGGTTGTCCGCCTTATCCAATATTTGTACTATGTTTCACTGTCAAAAGCTGTATCCTGCTATTATGTGATCACACCTTGTAGTTTTTGCTGTACTGCCTTATTTGTAACCTCCCAGGTCGTGTCTGAAAATGGTCATTCTACCCGGTTAGACTCTGAATCTCTGATACTATAAGAGACACCCCGCAGAGGTCTTATTAGCCATTACCTTATTCTATACGCAAAGTACTTATTGCACCATATTGTGCCAAGAGAACCCCTTCCCCCAAATGTGGCCATCCCATCATTTATTTGGTGCAAATTTCAAATCAGCAAATGGCTTGAGGTTTGTTGAATTTACTTGAAACAGAGGGCAATGCCTTGAATCTGCGGTTTATATAGTGTTAAAATTCTGGCTCTCAGTTTAGGTGTCCTCAGCAAGCAATCCATTCTGCTGAAAAAGAATGCTGATTGTCCTTGGTCAGTCAGAATAACAATCGCTTTCTCATGGACGACACGGGTTCATAAACAAACTGGGGATTCTGCAGCTGGGTGGCCAGGGCTGGGAAGCATACTGTTGCAGTCTGGCCATCCCAACCTGGGAAGGGTTAGCACCAGAATCTGGCATCGTGGTGGCCCTTCACAATGGGCCAGTGAACCTACTGCAGTGCATGTGTTTCTCAGTGAGCTGTGTGGCACTAGGGGAGGTGGGTAGGACTAGGAAGTGAACAACATGAAAGCACAAGCCTGCCTCCTCGTTGATGGGACTACAAGGGGGGAATATGCTGCAGTGCTGTCTGGAAGATGGCCAAGTACACTTGAGCCACCAGTTCCCCTAAGTGGATGCGTGTCTCCAGAGGGGTGGGATAGAACCTCCTGTTGAAGAGGATTTCTAACCTTAGAGCGCTGGAGTTGATTGTGGGTGGGGTTGTTGCCACTTTTCCTTTCCTTTTGGTGCATAATTACGTTTTTACCAAGTATAAGCATAACTGAGTGCATGGTACAAGTGGCTGGAGCAACTGCTTAAACCCTGCACTCAGACGGTATGTTCAATATTTATTAAATGAGACACACTACCAGGTCCTGGAAGAGTTGGTGGCCGGGGGTGGAGAGAACACCTTCTTTACGTTCCTGAAGCTGGAAGAGGTGGCCAACTTCATTTCAGATGAGGAGGTGGTAGCAGTTCTGTGGGCCCGTCACTGCTGTCATAGGATGGAGGCGCGATGCAGTTCCCTGTATTGCTCCTTTGTCACCTACTTCCAAGAACAGCTGGAGCTAGTCTTGCTGGCACTCGCCTCCACAGGCTCATATCAGAGGGTGACGTGGACAAAGGCACACTTCCAACCAAGCTTCGGCAAGTCCATCTACAGCTGCAAGCAGGCCTTCTGCAGATTCATCTGAAGTGTATAGTAAATCCTGTACTTGCTGTAAGTGTCTTACTAGGTCAGATTGCCTGAAGCATGCCAGCATCAGCCTGTGAAGTCACTATGTGACTGTTCCTTTAGGTGGCTACTGTTCCTCAGAACTGACTTAAATCATGACAGGTTGAAAAATTCCTTTCTTACCAATGGCTCAGTGGCAGTGCATACAGGCAACACTGATACAGGAGCAAACTCGTGTTACCATGTCAAGAGGCAGGCTAGACTGCGTTGTGCTGCAGTCCAGAGGGATGTTCTGTGGCACCCAGTGCCACATTGACTCCTATGATGGGCCGTGGGGCTTGCTTCTTCCACAGATGTTGGTGTTTCTGTCCATAGCCATCAGAAGGCTCTGCCATTGCCAGGGGAGGAGGGATTACGGGAAGGAAACTGGAAAAAAATCCCATGACTGTAAAATGAAGACTGGCTCCCCTGGATCCTATTGCTAGTGGCACATGGTCCTGGGCAGGCCAATGCTGGAGGGCAAAAAAGATATAAGTGAAAAAACAGGCAAGTCCCAAAAAGGCATTATGGTTGTAAGAGTGGTCTTACTTGCATTCTTAGGGTGCCAAAGTGTCTAGCTATTGGTTTCCGGTTCTCATTCCCTAAGAATGTGTGTTTGAGGTCAGCCCATGAGTGAGCAGAACTACTACTACTTGTGATGCCAATGACTAGGATTCAGAAGCAAGCCCTGGTCGTTGGGGGCTGACCAGGAGGAGTAGGACCGAGCTTTCCAGAGGAAGCTCTCCAGAAAGGGGGAGCTGCTTCCTCTGCCACTATACTGCCCATTTGGTGACCACAGGTGGTAGTGTGGCAGGGGAACACAACCGGGAAGGGGTTGGTGCATACTTTGATGTGCATCACGCTCTGGTGCATGCAGGTTATGACTTTGCTGTTTGCACTGCCTTGGGACCGGGGGGATGGGGATGAGCGAAAATGGGCTGTAGCACTGGAGCTTCACAGCCCTGGTATATCTGGGCCCCTGACCTCAACTGGAATGTCTTCAAGCAAGTGGCCAAAACGACACATTCTGTTGGAGGGCGCTTGCTGCCTCCCCCTCCATCCTTACCTGGGGGTGACCATGGATATAGTGTGGCCCTGAAAACGTTCTACTGGTAAGTGGCAATGGTGGGGCACAGATGCCAATGTGTGTGAGAAGGGGGAATAAACAGAATGGAAAAAAAAAGGATGTGTGTGAGAGACCCCACAACCGTAACAGCTGCCTTCAGGGGGATGTATGAATATATAATTGCTGCATGTTTCAAAGAGTTGCACGGGCCGGGGGGGGTTGCTGGAAGGTGGATGGGCAAACTGTGTAAACAGGGAAGGCAAGCAGGAGATGGCAGGTTTGACTCGCTTCTAGTCACTGACATTGATTTTTTTGTTACTTGTTGATTTTATTATTTTCCTGATTTTATTTGATCTGTTGCAGATGTTTTTATATGCTTAGTTGTTTTTATGTAGTTTATGGTTGTACCAGCGCTATGGTTTTGGAATAGTGCTATTTTATAAATAAACGATTGATTGATTGATTATACACTGTTAGGCACCTTGGATCAAAGAGAAGCACTAGATGGGTTACCGTTTACCTTTTTAGCATGCACTTCTGCCTCTGTCTCAAACAGGGGCCTGGAACAGGTCTCCTGTGCGTCCATCTTCCCAGCTGTAAAATTGGACAGAAGCACATCTCCAATGAAAACGAGATATTACATCTCAGTTGGGCAATCCTGCTCATAAAGTGGAAACAGAATATTGTTACTGTAAAAGGTTTTAGACTGTTTAGTATGTGATGCTTTACTTGTGAAAATATAAAGCTGGCTTCTGGCAGAATGATTACAGAAAGCAGCACTCCAAATCTAAACTGAAGGAACAGATCTTGGCAGGTTCTGGATGCCGTGTGCCCTCTTTATTATACACAATTATGCTGTACTCTACCCCCCATGTGTATAGAGCAGCAGTTTATTGTGTTCCACCCTCCAGTGCCATTTTCGACTCAGGGAGCAAACTAGCTTCCTTACTGAATCACGTTAATGTAAGTTATAAATAACTATGGTAGAGGCATCCCAATAGCGCATTGGTAACACTGCCACTCATTGTGTTGGCAGCCCGGGTATGAGAAAAGCCTCTGGTTTCTCAATAGCCAGCTGGAACAGGGAGGATTGAGCCCCTCAAGGACAGTTCTCCTCCCTGGGGGGGGGGGCAGCACCCCACCACTTGACTGCCTGCTGGTGGAGACCAGGTGGCGGAGCAGGAGCACCTAGACAGGGCGAGGGTTAGCCGCCTGATGCCAAACACATATGCAGGCTTACACATGCATGTATATGCATCATTGCACACTGGCATCCTCAAGAAGACTTGGTTTGCTGGCCAAGGCACCTAGCTTCACCTGAGCTCTTTCCTTCTAAGACTGATTGAAAGGCAGAGTAGAGAAACTTACCAGAGCAAGGGAGAAGGATTAAGACTTAGTTTGGCTAAGCAGATTTACTGTGTGGTGGTGTTTTTATTTTTTACTCACAGGGATTGCTACTGTTTGTTGCTAACATTTCGTTGCTTTATTTTTCTCTGATTCAAATTGTTGTTGCTGGTATACCTTCTTCTGCATTATTACAAGGTGTGCCTACAGGTGTGTGCTAACAGATTACTGCTTAATCCTCTGATTCAAATTGTCTTTTGCAAGGTATATCTTCTGTTACTGCTTTATTTTTCTCTGGAGCAAAGTGTTTCTTACAGGGTATATCTTCTCTGAAATTACTGTATTACAGGTGGAGCTTACATTTTGTGACTTTTTATCATTGGGCTAAGCAAAATTACTGTTTGACACTGTGTTTTATTTTATTCTTGTTTTGAAAAGGTTTGTTGTCTCAGAGGTGTTTCAGTCTCCTTCTCACATTGAAGGAGCTAATGCTTTCCTCCACAGCTCTTCCAAAGGATTAGGTGTGTATGTGGGGTGGAGCTGGCAAACTGTCAGTAATTTCCAACAGAAAGAAGGGTTAAAAAGTCAGGTTAGTTGATATCTTGAGGTAGAAGACTTGGTTTGCTGGCCAAGGCACCTAGCTTCACCTGAGCTCTTTCCTTCTAAGACTGCTTGAAAGGCAGAGTAAAAGAAACTTACCAGAGCAAGGGAGAAGGATTAAGACTTAGTTTGCTAAGCAGATTTACTGTGTGGTGGTGTTTTTTATTTTTACTCACAGGGATTGCTACTGTTTGTTGCTAACATTTCATTGCTTTATTTTTCTCTGATTCAAATTGTTGTTGCTGGTATACCTTCTTCTGCATTATTACAAGGTGTGCTTACAGGTGTGTGCTAACAGATTACTGCTGTAATCTTCTGATTCAAATTGTCTTTTGCAAGGTATATCTTCTGTTACTGCTTTATTTTTCTCTGGAGCAAAGTGTTTCTTACAGGTATATCTTCTCTGAAATTATTACAGGTGGTGCTTTACAGGTTTTACAGTTTTATCTAACATTAGGATAAGCTTTGGGTTACTGCATTTGTTGTTGACTGATTGTTTCTGCTCTTACCTCCTTGTTCTTCGTCCGTGGTTCTTCTTTTTAGGCAGGGAAGGGCCCATCCCCCACGCCACACTCCTTTTATAGGGTACCACAGCTGTGACATTTCCTGTGGCAGAGCAGGAAGGGGCGGATCAGTGGGGCCTCCACAAAGTGATCTCATTTACAGGGGCACTAGTAATTTAACTTGTTATAACAAGTTAAACAAAGCACAATTAAACCATTACTTGCATTTTTCTTCCTTTTTTTTTTCCTTCTAATTACTCTGACTAGGTTACAAACCCAGCAACTTATTTGGAATGGATTTCATTAACTGCAGGTACTGTGGAACAATTTTCAGAAGGACAGTCTTACAGGATTTAGGACACTGTCCACATGCTGGGCCTTTGGAGATCTTAGGGCTCAGCTCCGGCAGCATGGGCAGAGATTGCACGCCTCAAATTTCATATTGAAGAGGAAATACATTATAAGAACCACCGCCATTTCCCAGCATCCAACAGAAAAACCTCTCGACCGCAGAGTTGGTCCAGGAGGTTGCAGGTGGTTAGGAGGAGCAAATCAGGTGCCCCATCCTCTCTGCTCTCAACACATTGCCTCCAAAACCATATAAACACTACAAACAGGTATCTGCCTCTATCTCTGAAATCAAATAAAGAGGCAGAAGACACTGCAGAGCAGGACACTGCAGCACAGGAGCTAGCACAACAAAACTCACCCAAATCAGGAACCAAAACTAAACAAGCACAAAGGAATCCAAAAACTTCTGATCATAGGAGACTCCATGATTCGGGAGTTGATACCCATCTCCAGCCAGGGGTGATGGTCAGATGTCTCCAGGTACATCAGCATGGAGACACTGACCGCATTGCTAAAATTGTTCACAAAGCAGGAGAAAACATTGATGTCCTAGTACACATAGGGACTAATGATCTCGCCAGCCGGTCAGTGGTGGAGACCAAGGAACACCTGACTAGGCTGGGTGACAAACTATCATCTATTTCGTCCGGCATCTCCTTCTCTGAGATCCTGCCAGTCTGGGAGAGGGGAGCAGATGGACGGAAGGTCAGAGAAGGGAGATAGGGAGCTAAACACGTGGCTCAAGGACTGGTGCCAGGAAAAGGACACAGATTTGTAGGGAACTGGCAACAGTTCTGGGAGCGAAAGTTCTTTAGAATTTGATGGACTGCATCTGACTAAAGAGGAGTCAGTGCATTGGGGCAGAAGTTTGACGTCTTTGCAGAATATTTAAACTAGCAAATGGGAGAGGGTGCAGCACCCATACATCGGATGGAAGAACACCCTCCCCCTCAGCTAGTGGTCAAACAGGAATTCAAGCGTGTTTGCTGTTCATTTGCATCACCAGGTAAGAAAAAGGTTTGTCTCCCCATACGATGCACAGGGTAATGCCAAACTCACCAACAACTAACACACCAAAATCTGGCCAATGGAAAATCATGTACACAAATGCTCACAGCCTGGGAAATAAGATCCCAGACCTGCAGGCAATAATGTCAGAGGCTAAACTGGACATAGTAGCAATTAGTGAGACGTGGTTTACCAGTAACCACACTTGGGAGACTTCAGTACCTGGCTATGTATTGTTCAGAAGAGACCGAGTGCAAAAGGGGGAGGTGGCCCTGTATGTTAATGAAAATATCAAAGCTACAGAAATTCAGAATACACATAAGGAGCCAGAAGAACTGTGGGTCACCCTGAAACAGGAAATGGGACAGCCTAAGAACTGGCGTTGTCTACAGGCCCCCAGACCAGAGGGAGGACATAGACACATTACTGTTAAAGATATACAAAACATGACAGCTAAAGGGAGGTTCTGATAATGGGAGACTTCAACATGCGGATACAGATTGGTCAATACCAGCAGGAACATCTGCAGAACTAGACTCATAGTGGATTCCCTGCAGGGGCCTCAAACAACTGGTACAGCAACCCACAAGAGACAGGGCTATCCTAAATCTAGTACTGACTAACAAAGAAGGATCACAGATCTCCAGGTAGAAGGTCACCTGGGGGCCAGTGACCATCACATGGTATGGTTCAATTTGGCTACTACATCTAAATCATCCCATTCCAAGGGCAAAATATGGGACTTCAGAGGAGCTGACTTTGATAAGATGGCCAACAGAGTTAAGCTAGCCCTGGCAAAAGAAACACAGGTGAGGGGTACAGGCAAAGTGGGCAAGCATTAAGGATGCAATACTTGAAGCAACATCCCATTGTGTTAGACAGAAAGGAAGTGCAAAGAAGAAGGAAACCACTTTGGTTCTCAAATACAGTAGCAGAAAAGGTCAGAGCCAAAAGCGGCCTTCAGGAAATATAAAGGAACACAGCGGATGAAGATAGGAGGCATGCCAACTGCCTAAGGGAAGCAGGTAAGGCAGTAAGGCAGGCAAAGTCCCAAACTGAGGAAACACTAGCACAAACAGTAAAGAAGGTGACAAGACTTTCTATAGATACATTAGTGAAAGGAGAAAGTCAGAGGGTATTACTAAACTTAATGGAGAAAATGGAGCATGTGAGGAGGAGGACCCTGTAAAGGCATCTATCCTAAATAGATACTTTTGCTCAGTATTTACTGAAGAGAAGATAGGGCAGGGCCCACAGCTCAGCATCATGGACACAGGGGAGGGAGGTGGCACTACTCCCTTCACAAAGAAAGGGTCCTACAAGAGCTTGCTAAGCTCAGGGTGGATAAGGCAATGGGACCTGATGGCATACATCCCAGGGTACTTAAGGACTAAAGGAGGAACTAGCAGAGCCATTAGCAGAATTGTTTAGTGAGTCTCTGAGCACAGGAGAGGTCCCAGAAGACTGGAGAGGGCTCATGTGATCCCGCTCCACAAGAGTGGTAGCAGGAGGAGGCGGGAACTACAGACGGTCAGTCTTACCTCAGTAGTGGGCAAGATTATGGAGGCACTCCTTAAGGAAAGGATAGTGCAACACCTGGAATCCATAGGGGCACAGGATCCAAGACAGCATGGGTTTACAAAGGAAGGTCCTGTCAAACTAATCTCATAGAGTTCTTTGACTGGGTAACCAGAGTGGTGGACCAGGGGAGCAGTTGATGTCGCCTACCTTGACTTCAGCAAAGCTTTTGACACTGTTCCACATAGAAGATTGATAAATAAGCTGGGTAGGCTCGGGTGGGTCAGAAGTTGGTCAACTGGGTGGCAAACTGGTTGACTGGCAGAAAACAGAGAGTGGTGGTAAATGGTATACAGTCAGAAGAGATGCAAGTCACAAGTGGGGTACCTCAGGGATCAGTCCTGGGGCCAGTCCTATTCAACATCTTCATTAGTGACCTTGCAGATGGACTAGAGGGTAAGGCTTGTCTGTTTGCAGATGACACCAAGATCTGCAACAGAGTAGATGAGCCAGATGGGGTGGGCAAAATGAGAAGAGATCTGGATAAACTAGCAGAATGGTCAGAAGAGTGGCAACTGGGATTTAATGCAAAGAAGTGCAAAATCATGCACATAGGGAAGAGAAACCTGAAGCCACTTATAGGCTGGGAGGGGAGTTGCTAGCAGTCACAAAGGAAGAAAGAGACTTGGGCATCATCATCACTGATGACCTAAAATCATCCAAGCAGACCTCTAAAGCAGTAGGTAAGGCTAGGGGGTGTTAGGGTGTATTAGTAGGGGTATCACAAGTCGTAAGAGGAGGTAATAATCCTCTGTACAAGACATTGGTTAGGCCCCATCTGGAGTATCATGCAGTATTGGAGGCCACACCTTCACAAGGACATTAACCAAATTGAGGCAGTCCAGAGAAGGGCAACCAAAATGGTGCAGGGACTGCATTAGAAGACATATGAGGACAGATTAACGGACTCAATATGTATACCCTTGAGCAAAGGAGGAGAGAGGGTGATATGATGAGGCTTTCAAACACCTTGAGGCATAAACAAGGTGAAAGCGTCTAACATGTTTAAATATAAGAAAAATAGTAGGACAAGAGGACACAGCATGAGATTAGAGGAGGCCGATTAAGGGGAATGTGAGGAAATTCTTTTCACGGAAAGGGTGGTGGATGCATGGAATGGCTACCACAAGAAGTGGTGGCTATGAATACAGTGCAGGGCTTCAAACAGGCATGGGATAGGCATAAGGAGCAATACAAATGACTATGAATAGATAGGTCACTGACAGAGCAAAGGCCGATGGCACATTTATAAGGTAGAAAAAGAAATGGGCAGACTGGATGGGCCTTGCGGTCCTTATCTGCCGTCAACTTCTATGTTTCTATGTTTCTATGTAAGGGGGAAAAAAATGGAGCTGGTGCACCAGCACCTCCCACTGACCCACACATGACTGACATGGCAGGTCACCCATTACTATCCTGGTCCTGCTCAAATGTTCTGTCCTCAGTTTGGCTAATGTTGATCTCGGCCTCTGTAATCCATATATATATATATATATATATATATATATATATATATATATATATATATATAATTTTTTTTTTTTTCAGCCTTTGAAATTCTTGTTCATTTTCTTCCCAGAGCCTTGTTGTTTCCATCATCAGCAGATCTACTTTACTTTGGGCATTATCTCTTCTTCCTTGTTGGCCTCTGAGCTTCGGGAGTTGGCAGGTGACAATTTGCGGCAGTGTTGATTCCTCTCCTCTGAAATCCAAGCACATTTGACTTTTCCTTCACCTTGTTTGTGCTTTTCCGTGTAATGTGCTCTCCCCAGCTTTTGGGGGGGGGGGGGCGCATCTTCCTTAAATCTGAAATCCATGTTCTGAACAGTTAATGCCAGTCCCTGGGATCGATCCTGCATCCTTTGACTCAGAGGCAGCAGCTCTAACCATTTAGCTAAAGGAGACTAAAAATACCTGTTACCCACCCTTGTTCTTTGCACGTTGTAAGCTTAACATTGACCACTAGGTGGCACTATACATTATCCAGTTACTGGCTGTATACACCTAGGTTGCTTTGAATCCATTAAACAGAATCAGTCATTGGATTACAGACTTTCTTTTTCTTCAGAGTTTGGCATTACAGCATTCTGGGTCTAAAATCTAAATTCCAAAAAAAACATTGGATGTGGAATCGGAATCAATTTGCCTTATCAGTCAATGCTGGCATACTGTTACATGCCTTCACCACCTTTTCCTTAATACAGAACCGTCCATCCGTCTTACAAACCTCCCCGCCAGTCTCCACTCATGACCTCAGGTTCTTGACTCTGTATTCTTACTGGATAGTTCCCCATAGTTCACTTTGTGTATTCCTTCAGGAACCTGGTTACCAAAGAATAAAAATAAATAAATAAAGGAACTTAAAACTCTCTAGCATCTCCCCTTCTCTTCTGGGCTTCAGTGAGTACATGTTCAGTGCCTTGAGACAGTCTTTGCAAGATCTGTCCTGTCGTCCCCTGAATTATCATGGCCACCCTGCATTGCATTGTCTCCAGCCTGTCCCTGGCCTTCCTTATATGAGATTCCAGAACTGAGCACAGTATTCCTGGTGCGGCCTCACCAGTGACTACTATAGAGGTAGTAGTAGCTCTGTTTTCCTACTGTCTGTACCCTTCCAGTACACCCCAACACCCATTAGCCTTACTATAGTTCTTTTACACTGGCTCGATTATTGGAGTTACTAATGATGACTACCAGGTCCCCTTCCTCTGTTGTAATTCTCAGTTTACTCCCCCCCACCCCATCCAGTACTGTTTTTTTTTTTTTTCTGGTTGCCATAACGTTGCATTTGTTTGGCACTGAATATGAAATGCCAAACCTAGACCATCTCTCAGCCTTTGTAGATCCCTCTGCACCTCCTGATCCCTTCATCCTCCCCTCCCCATAATCATGGCCCCTAGTCCCAGAGTTAGAAGGTTGTTAACCTGAGGCTCCCCGGTTTCTGGTGGGACTCCCACACCGTGGCCCTGGCCCAATCTAAATGCTGTGGCCCTGGGTCTGCGCTGAGCCTGCCCTGGTCCCAGTTCCCCTCTCCAATGTTGATCAGTCTGATTTTAAAACCATAGTACATCCATACTTTCCGATCAGAAAATCCTTCATCCTCTCTGGTTACAACCTGGCAGATAGTCGAGCAACCTCAGTGCCTCCATGTGTGACCTGGGAAGAGGGGAGCTGGTCAACCAAAAGAAAACCCTAGCTAGCCTATACCAGATGCTTTACGCTGAGTAACCCATCTGGTATAGGTTCTCCCCAGCATGATTCAAGGTTGGGGGGGTGTTAATTCAGGAGGAATGTGTGGAAGCTCTTCACTGAGAGGTTGGTGGAGCTGTGGAACATATTACCAGTGGAAGTGTTGGGGGAGGTACTGTAAATGGGTTCAGCATGGCTGGGAAGAGCAAGGGATTCATAGTCCCACTAGAGGAACCAGAGAGGAAGTGGTTACAGTTTGGGGGACAGAGCGGATCAACATACCCCCAGAACACTAGGCCAGGGTGAGGTAATAGTAATCTGTGCAGACTCCATGGGTCCTCAGTCTCTATCTGCTGTCAGAGTTTATCTTTCTGTGTTTCTGGTAGTTGGCACACTGATATATGTAACAGATTAGAGAAAGAGTGAGAGTCAAGTACAAACCATACCAAATATTTACACTGCCTCAGGAGAGGAGAGCACTGAGGGTGGTCACATTACAGAACTCTTACTGGAAGAGTTGTCAAGTGCCACACATTTGGCGTGAGCAGGAGTGACAGAGTGTTATAGAAATGTTTTAACTTTGTGCAAGGCGCTGAAATTCTCAGCAGCCCACTAGCCTGAGGCTAACAGTGTGGTGCCTGGTCTAAGCAAATGTATATGAAGTAGAACCAGTGTTTTCCTTCTGCAGACCTCATTGTTTGGGGCTACACCAGCAAGTCTGCCAACAGATTAACAGGGATGCCTTTGGTGGGGAATAAACAGGGCTTCCTTGTTCTGGACTCTAATTAGATTATTCATCTATTTCAGCGTTGTCACCAAATTGACTCCTATTGAATTTAAAGTGATACTGGCTTCAATTTTCCGCTTGTTTTATAACCTACTTGTGCGGGCAGTTTTTGTGGGAGGGATTGGAGTGAGGCTTTCAAACCTTCTAAATTGCTTGCCCACTTGGCAACCAGATTTGTTTTTTTTTTTTTCTTCCTTCCCCTGCTGTTTGGTCTCCTGCATGACGGTGCAGTATACCACCAGCCTGTGCTTGGCACTGAGAAATTAACAAAAACATTTTTTTAGCCATGATAAATTTGAGATTTAGTGAGAAACAGAATCTGTCAATGAGGGTGATTACATCTAGATGAAAACACACTAGGCTACACCATGGTACACCACAGACTTTACATGAAAGGCAGGGAAAATTGATTTCTTTACGCCCTATCTCTTAGAATCGGGGCATTTTACAATACATACAGCAGAATTCAGAAATATTAATTAGCAAAAATAAATGTAACAGATCAGAGAATGAGTGAGAGAGCAAGACAAATACAAATACAGCTTTAGATATAAATATACAGTAAATAGGAGGCAAAGGTCTTAAACCATAATGTAAAATGAAAATAAAATTAACCAAAGTATTACAGAACAGCAGCTTAAAGACATAGGTTTTAGTCCCTTTTATTTATTTATTTTTTTGTGTGTTGATACTTTTTCTCCTTGGCCATAGTGTTGTACAGGTCAGCTCCGGATGCAGCACAGATGAATCGACTTCTGAACCAGGACCTCTCCATATTGGAAAACTGGTTCCTGACTAATTGGCTAGTCCTCATTGGGGAAAAAAAACCAAAGCCATCCTATTTGGACCCAAAAGGCTAGGCCCTGATAGATCATGCCTATTGTCCCCCTGCCTGTCCACTGGTTCTCCTATAGAGTTTGTGGACTGCATTAAATACCTGCGCGTATATATTGATCAAGACTGTTCCTTCAAGGTTCATGTTGATCAGCTAACCAAGACGCTGAACCAGAAGCTTGATCTCCTATATGGTCTGAGCCCTTTTCTCACCCAGACATCTAAGCGAAGGGTAGCCACCGGCATTCTCCTGCCCACCCTGTTCTATGGGGCCCCAGTGCTACACTCACTCACGAAACACGGAGATGCAAAACTGAAAATATTGTATCACAGAGTTGGGCGCTTTGCCCTGGTGCCCCCCCAGAACACCACTGTAAAGTACTGCACTAAACTGGTCTTCCCTTGAGGGCAGACTGATGTACCCTTCCCTATGTCTGGCCTTCAAGCTTCTACAAACTAATGCCCCCTAGTCTGAGTTGCACCTTAATGCTTAAACAGCCTGAAAGAACCTTAAGGTCCTCTGATCGGCAACTCCTCCATGTCCCCAGAGTCTGGACAGGTCGAGGCCTTTGGTCTTTCGTGGCTTACATTCCATCCCCCTGGAATGACCTTCCTAATAATCTCCTAGACTGCAGCCCTTGGCGGCTTTAAAAAGTCCTCAACACCTACCTGATGGGGCCAAGCCTCTGTGCATGCTACCGCTGAGGATCTGAACACTCCATAGGGCTACCTCTGTAGCTGCTATCAGCCGCCTTGGCGTGCTTTACTCCTATTTTGGGACCTTTAACGCTTGATTAGTCATTTGTAATTGTAATTTTCATGAAACTGTACAGTTTCAATGAACAGTGTGTGACTGTCATTCTTGTGAAACTGTTTTGCTCCTCATGATCTTCAACTGTACCTAAACTGCCTGTGAATTGTGCAACATGTCCTGATTGTAATGTCTGTTTTACCCGATTTACCTTGAGTTGTTCCCCCTGTTTATTCTCCTGTAGCCTGTAATTAATCCCGGGTCACCCCTGAAAAAGGGACTGTAATGGTCTCAGTGGGCCTACCCGGTCACCAAAATTTTAAATAAATGAATACCCTGTCTGCTTCCTTCTACTTGGCAACCCATTGGGGTTTCTGGCTGCCTTCCGCACTCCTGCATGCCTAATTGAGGACCGCCTGGGCCCTGCGGCTTGCCCTCCGCAGCAGGGTGGCGGGGAGCCCCCAACTCCTCACACCAATGGATCCAGATTAGACTCATCCTCTTGGAGCCGGAGATCTTCAGAATAACCATCAAGGCACTCGACAAGGACGCCAGTTTTCCCTGTTCACTGACCCCTGAAGCCGGGGGGCGTGCAGTGATGCCAAGCAGAGGGTAGCATGCACACGTCTGCATGTTGCCCCCTCCCAAGGCATCTGCTCTCAGCTCTTCCCCCAAGCAACTGCAGTGCTCTGTCCCCCAGCCTCCGCTAGGGGGTGAATGGGCACCGACAGTAGGAGACCCCTTTCCTCGGAGAAGGAGAGCAGTCCATCGGATGCTCAATCCTTCTCCGCCCCAGCCGACCTCAGATGACCCGTGTTCGTTCCCGAACCCAGGTCACCGGCATGGGACAAGGTAAGGCATCCAGCGCCTCAGCGCCACCGAGCCGGCTTTTCAGTCCTTTTTTAAATGCCTTCACCAAGGGAGCAGTCCGCAGGCCCAGTAGCAGAAAAAGTCAGAGCCAAAAGGCTGGCCTTCAGGAAATATAAGGGAATGCAGTGGGATAAAGATAGGGAGGCATACTAAACATCCCTAAGGGAAGCAGGAAAGGCAGTAAGGCAGGCAAAAGCCCAAACCGAGGGAACACTAGCATGAACAGTAAAAGATGGGGACAAGGCTTTCTATAGCTACATTAGTGAAAAGAGAAAGTCCAGAGGGGGTATTCCTAAGATCAAAGGGGATAAGGGGGAGTGTGTCGAGGAGGACCAAGGAAAAACATCTATCCTAAATAGATATTTCTGCTTAGTATTTACTTAGGAGAAGGTAGGGCAGGGCCCACAGCTCAGCACCATGGACACAGGGGCAGGGGGTGTGTACTAGTCCCTTTACAAAAGAAAGGGTCCTACAAGAGCTCACTAAGCTCAAGGTGGACAAGGCAATGGGACGGATGGCATACATCCCAGGGTACTAAAGGAGCTAAGAGTGGAATTAGCAGAGTCATCATCAGAACTGTTTAGTGAGTCTCTGAACACAGGAGAGTCCCAGAAGACTGGAGAAGGGTTCATGTGATCCCGCTCCACAAGAGGAGTAGCAGGAGCAAGGGAACTACAGACCAGTCAGTCTTACCTCAGTAGTGGGCAACATTATGGAGGCACTCCTTAAGGAAATGATAGTGCAACACCTGGAATCTGTAGGAGCACAGGATCTAAGACAGCATGGGTTTACAACAGGAAGGCCCTGTCAAACTAATCTCATAGATTTCTTTGACAGGTAACCAGAGTGGTGGACCAAGGGTGCAGTTGATGTCACCTACATTGACTTCAGCAAAGCTTTGGTACTGTTCCACATAGAAGATTGATTAATAAGCTGGGTAGGCTCAGGGTGGGTCAGAAGTTCATCAACTGGTTGTCAAACTGATTGGCATGCAGAAAACAGAGAGTGGTGATAAACAGTATACAGTCAAAAGAGATGCAAGTTACAAGTGGGGTACCTCAGGGATTAGTCCTGGGGCCAGTCCTCTTCAGTATCTTCATCAGTGACATTGCAGATGGACTGGAGGGGAAGGTTTGTGTGTTTGCAGATGACACCAAGATCTGTAAAAGAGTAGATGATCCAGATGGGGTGGGCAGATTGAGAAGAGATATGGATAAACTGGCAAAATGGTCGGAAGAGTAGCAAATGGAGTTTAACGCAGAGAAGTGCAAAATCATGCACATAAGGAAGAGAAACCCTGAAGCCACCTATAGGTTGGGAGGGGAGTTGCTGGCATTCACAAGGGAAGAAAGAGACTTGGGCATCATCATCACAGATGACTTGAAATCATCCAAGGAGACAACTAAAGCAGTAGGTAAGACTAGGGGTATGTTGGGGTGTATTAGTAGGGGTATCACAAGTCATAAGAGGGAGGTAATAATTCCTCTTTACAAGACACTGGTTAGGCCCCAACTGAAGTACTGCATACAGTACTGGAGGCCACACCCGCACAAGGACATTAACAAAATGGAGGCAGTCCAGAGAATGGCAACCAAAATGGTGCAGGGACTGCATCAGAAAACATATGAGGACAAATTAATGGAGCTCAGTATGTATACCCTAGAGCAAAAAGTGATATGATCAAAAGACTCAAACATCTTAAGGGCATTAACAAAGGTGAAAGAGTCTAACATGTTTCAATACAAGTGAAATAGCAGGACAAGAGGACATGGTATGAGATTAGAGGAGGCCAATTAAGGGGTAATGTGAGGAAGTTCTTTTCACAGAAAGGGTGGTGGATGCATGGAATGGCCTACCTTAGGAAGTGGTGATAGGAATACAGTGCAGGGCTTCAGACAGGCATAAAAGAGCAATACAGATGAGTATGAATAGATAGACCATTGACAGAGTACAGGCCTATGGCAAAAGGTAGAAAAAATGGGCAGACTGGATGAGCTTTGCGGTCCTTATCTGCCGACAACTTCTATGTTTCTATGTAAGTGGAGGCATTTCAGATCAAGGTCCCTGCTACAGGAAAGCCATATCCTGGATTGTCTCAATCTAGATCTAGAAATAGCCATCAGATTAGATTACCCTTGGTGAAGCAGAGGGGGATGACCCAGAGTTTAAAAAGCCAGGAGGTCTTTAAAGTAATCAGGACAGAGTCCATGTAGGGCCTTGTAAGTTAACAGAGCAATATTAGAGGTGGTGCGCCACTGAACTAGCAGCCAGGGCAATTCACGCTGTACAGGCATGTTATGCTTGGAGGATTTGACTCTGTCAGCCAACCTGGTTGCAGCATACTGCACCAGCTGTAGGTGATGCACCAATATACCGGACAGTACTAGGTACTGAGCATCACAATGTCGAACCTTGATGTTACAAAGGCATGTACTAGGGTTGTTGGGTCCTTGTGCAAGATAGGGTTTAAGCCAAACAGTATTCCTCAACTGGAAAAAAACACCACTGACTGCCACCACTAGGTGTTCTAGTGACAGCCTGCAGTCCATAAAAATTTGCAGAGGCTTGACCCTATCCATAGCTTGCAGTGATGCACGTAAAGATGGACACCTACATGACTGACTGGTCATTGACAAACCACAGAGACCTAGTTCCAGCAGTAACACCTCTGTCTTTCCTGCATTTAAACTCGGCCGCGAGCAGATTCACTTGTCTAGCCAGTGGCATTTTCCACTTAGTTGCCCCTGGAGGGAGTGGACATGCAGTGACCTCATGGAGCATCGCGCACGCTCTCGTGCGTGATTTGCCAATATCCACCATGTCCCACTAGTCCCTGCACTCACTAGAACACTCGGGGCTCATTGCCCTCTGACTACTGCCGGAAGGCACTCTATTGCTAGAGTCCTGCACCCTCCTACCCCAGAGGAAGTGAGCTCTCCTCCAGATGCTCAAACCTCATACATCTATAGCCCCACACATGTATACATAACCAAAAATAGTCTTGGTGCATTTGGAAAGCCCCCCACAGATTCCATTACACTCTCCATAGAGCACCTGCAGCCCTGTTCCTATTTTGCATTATAGTAATGCTGTTTTTTATTTCTTTTTATTTATTTGCTTTTTGCTTACGTGTAAGCACACTAGACAACCAAGTGCCTATTTTCAGGTGCAACCCGGGAGAATTACAAGGTACATACAATCAGCAGCAACAGGAAGAGTCAAAGTAACATACAATAACTTTAGGCATAATACAGAATGATGGGTAGCTAACAGGAAAGTGGACTTCAGAATTAGTGTTTAGATATCAACATACGATTCATAATAGATTAGATTAAGGTAGATAACAGCATAATACAAAATAGTACAGACATTTTCAACAGAGCAGTCAATATAAGGTAAGCCATTATCCTGGGGGGCTAGATGGTTAACAGGAGAGGTACATAAGTGCAGGAGAGAGACCTGAGGAAGGATAGGGATAGATAAGGCAGGGTACCACTCTGTGACAGGTGGGCAGGGAGTCCCAGAGCAAAATTGACACTATTTTTATTATCATGCTGGTAGAAGTGCACTTTTAACGCTGGAGCCACGCTCCTTCAGTAATACACAGGGGGGAAAAAAGTAAGGGCCTCAGCAGATGGACTAAGAAGCACAGAGACAGGCGGAGGCGGATTTCAGGAAGCCCCACAGGGAGGCTTTAAAGCAAGGATCGGAGGAGGAGGAGCGGATTAAGGCAGGAAGGGAGTTCCACACTCTCAGCGCATATGATATCATGATATGAATATTATCTCAAAGTATGTTATAACTGAGTATCTTTATTTTTTTTTGGGTTGTTTTGGATGTTTATTGTGCATTCTTTTACTACCTCTGTATGTATGTTGACCCTCATCCTTTGATGTGGAACCTTTGTAAGCGAGCAGTTTCTGCTCAAAGGTATTTGTAATCCGAGAATTTAATAAATAAATAAATAAAAATATGCGGTGAAAGCCCGATCACCGTCAAGGGTGCGGGTTTTTGGCACCAGGCGGTCCTGCGTCTCCCTTGATCTTAAGTGGTAGGTTGGGGTTCCATGTTTAGGGGGTAGCCATTCTGACGATGTTGTCAATGAAGTTGCTGAGGACAGTGGTACAGTATTTTTCCAGGGGAGCCACTCCAGGTCGAAGAGAGAAATCACAGGGGTGGTGGTGAGGCGAGGGGCGAGGCGCAAAGCAGCAGATATTGTTATAAGCTGTGTCCCATTTTGTGAGACTAGATTTAGGGACAGGGCAAAGGATACAAGCCCATAACAGAGTGTTGGTAGGAGGACGCCCCTGGCTAAGGCCAGTCATGCAGCCGGGGTGAGGCAGCTTTTTGCTCGATAAGCAAGTCCGAGCTTGCCATTTGTTGCCTTACAAATGTTCCGAAATATGCAGGGTAAGATCCAGTAGTGGGTCAAGGGTGATGCCCAGGTACTTGACTGAATCCACTGTTTGCAGGAGGGAGCCATCTACCCCGTGGATCTTTAGTGGAGCAGGACAGGATTTTATTTTGCCCAGGGAGCCAAAGAGCATGGCTTGGGTCCTTTTTAGATTGATGGTAAGCTTGTTGTCCTTTAACCAGGTCTGAATAAGCATGGAGTCTGAGTTAAGCCAAAAGTTTATGGTAGCGATGCCAGGGAGCAGGTCAGGATGACGAGGTCATTGGCGAAGTGTATGCGTGTGGACAGTGACTGAGGGCAGTTCATTAATGAAAGGAGAACAAAATTGGTCCAAGGACGGACCCTTGGGGGACCCTGCAGTTAACTGAAGAGGGGTTAGAGAGGGTACGATTAAAATTAGTGTATTGCTGCCTGCTAGAGAGGTAGTTTGAGAACCAGGCAAGGGTAGGGGAGGAGAACCCAAGGGACTGAAGAGTGGAGATGAGGAGGGGGTAGTCAACCCGATCAAATACCTTCGAGAGATCCACAAAGATGGCTCCGGTAAGATTGCCTTGATCAGCAGCTGTCCTGATCTCGGAGGTTACCATGACAAGAGCTGTAGATGTGATGTGCCCTTTTCTGAAACTGTGTTGTGTGGGGGAGAAAAGGTTGTAAGTCTGAAGTCCGTGTGAGAGCTGAGAAGCAACTACCTTTTCCAGGAGCTTGCATATCGCAGACAGAATAGCAATGGGTCAGTAGTTTTGGATATCTTTGGGGTTCCTTGTTTGAAGACAGGGACAACCTTGGCCACTTTCCGTATGTCGGGGATAATCCCTGAGATAAGAGAGGTGTTGAAGATATGCGTGACAGGCCTTGCCAGGAGGGGTGCCCCCAGCATGAGCAGTTTAGGTTCAAGTCTGTCGTGCCCTGCTCCGCTATGAGGGGAGAGACCAGCAAGGAGCTTCTGGGTCTCCATAACGGAGACCCGTTTTAGGTAGAAGGGAGGTCTGGGTGTGTGTCCACTCAGGAGGGGACCAGGGGACTTAGGGGCAGTGGGCTGGGAAAGGGGAGCAGACAGGTCAGAGAACGGGAGTTAAAGGAGTTTGCAATAGTGAGGGGGTTATTGCAACTAATCCCGCTGATGAGCATATCGGTGACCTGAACTCTAGCAGACCCTCCAACCTTGTTTTTAATGTTTTGCCAGAAACTCCTCAGATTACTGGCAGAGGATAGCAGGGCTGATTGGCAGTACTCGCTCTTGGCCGAGCGGATGGCTTTTTTGCACGTGTCTGAGCTGCCGATATTCTGAGAGGTCAGTATTGTTATGGGAGGCTTTGTATCTCTCGCAGCATTTGTCCCTGCACTTCATGATGGAGAATAGGCTGCCATGAAGCCATTTAGTGACAGCGCCCCAACCCTCTTCCTAGTGAGGGGGCATGTTTGTTTTGCAAGGGGACAAACTCCACTATGAAATGGTCCAGAGCTCGGGCAGGGTCCTTTGTTGCTATGACCTGTGACCAGTTTCCTGTAGGCCAGTGAGGTAGTCGTTGTAAAATTTTGAATAGTCCCTCAACTGGATCACTTTACTGGGGATTTTGGGTGAGGAGATGCCCCAAATGCAGTAGGTAGGAGAGTGATCTGAGATGACATCAGGGAGAATACCTGAGGATACTGTTCTGTCTGGTCTGTTGCTCAGAACCCAGTTGATAAGGGATCCTTTATCCCCCTGAGAAGAACTCCTTGTTGGTTCAGTTATGAGTTGGCTGAGGTCGAGGCCCAAGAGTAGGGGCTCGTATTGCTTGGATTTGGGCCCCATCCAATTAAGATTAAAGTCACCCAGGACTAGTACCTTATTTGAGCCAGCGCTGTCCCTAATGCTTTCAAGAAGTGAGGAAAGTCCTAGCACACTACCTTTGGGGGGGGTTGTAGGCACATACCAGATACAGTTTTTTTAGTGTGACCAAGCAGAAGGGCATGCAGGAACTCGCACGTTGGGGATGTAGGTGGTGCATGATCTATCATGGACATGTTCAGATGCACCTTGTAATAGAAGAGCACCCTTCCACCTTGCTTGTTCCCTGCCCTGTCATGTCTGATATGACTGTAGCCCAGAAGGGTACACAAGGAGTCAGGGATGTGAGGCTTCAGCCAAATTTCAGAAATCCCCAAAATATCTGGGTTGTAATGTGTCACCCAGGCAGTGAGTTCTGCTATGTTGTGTAGGATACTTCGAACTTTCAGGTGGACAATTTCTAAACCTTTGGCAGAGAGCCAGGTGGGTGGTACTTGACAGTGGGCCAGTTGGCTTGTGTCCAATAAGTTTGGCCATGTCCCCAGCAGGTACCGGGAGGGCTATGGTGGCAGTCCTGAGTGCAGCAGATATCGGCATGATACAGGGCGAGAGAAATTCCAAGGGAAGAGTGCAGCAGCCAGGGGAAGGCAGGAGATACCAGGCAGGTTGAGAGAAGGCACTCTGCAGGCTCCAACGTACTAGCAATAGTGCAGTTTTCAAACTCCCTGAAAGCAGCAGGACAATAGTGTTAATAAGGACAGTAATCGGGGAGCACCTAGGGGACTGCTATAACTGTAGCCCTTGCGAAGGAGTAGTTGGTAGGCAGCTATAGAAATAGGGCTGGAGGGAGGCCAGTAGTGGTGAGAGCAGATAAGCTGCTAATGGGAGAAAGGGCTGGGTGCTGCAGCGCTTGGCGGCTGCTCAGCTCATACCAGGAAGGTATGAGCCGGGCTTTACGAGTAAAAGTATTTTAAAACCACTGGGCAGAAAATATTGATTTATGGCTGAAAAAAGCTCCTAGGGCAGGCAGCTCCCTGTATGAGTTGCCTGCTTGGAGCCTGTCTGCAGCTCTTTAAAACTGGTGCTTCTCAGCGGTTTACTTGTTGCTGGCATTCAGTGATAACGGGGTTAATATTTTTCTAAACAATAATCGTTTACTTAAACACATTACATGGGGTGGTTCTTGTAAACCTACATTATGATGAACAAACTAGCCAGCTCCGTGGCCTTGAGTGGTGAGGGACAGCTCTGGAATGCTGGCAACCCAAGTTTGCGCCCTGAGCCCTGAATGTCGGGAGTGGAGCCTGGAAGGGAGGGCTCAGAGTGTTGGCATGGATACCTTCCTTCTGGGTTGGAGGGAGGATGAAGCTCCTCTCTACTAGCAGCTCTTGATGGTGGCGTGGTAGAGATGCGACAGATGGGATGGGTGACCACGCGCTACAAGGTACCCCCTCCCCCAGCTAGCTTCATGTGTACTTATCAGTGTTGGGGAGGAGGGATCGACCCGAAAAGGGCTGACCTGTCCAGGAACATACCAGATGATTGTCTGTGTGAATGCTCGCCCAGGTCATCTGATGCTCTGCGGTGGTGCATCTGTTACCCAGTCACAGGGCGCTTCTGGCAGTTCAGTATCTGTGTGGGCCCCACAATAACAGATTGGAAAATGTGGTCTTTGACAGCACAATTACATAACAAAGGCAATTCCTTTAGTGAGAAATGGAGACCATGGGTGATGTACATATCACATGACCCAGATTTTATTCCTTAAAACCCGTCCTAAAATGGGGATAAAATATCTACTTTACTTGATAAACTTTGGGGAGTTTAGGAGTCCTTTTGACATCTGCGAGTGTGCATGAGGTTTCCCAGGATCCGCTAAAAGAAACCTGCTCAGATCATCATTGAGTTAACTTTAAATTGTCTCTTTGTAACTCTGTATTGTAAGCATTATATGAATTTATGTAAGGAATTGAAGTATTCATGCATATTGGTATGAAACTTCTATTATCTTACTCGTCATTCAAAGAGATCATATGTAAATGTGTCTCATTTTAAAATAAAAAGATAATGTAAAAAAGAAAAAGTATCTGTGGAGGGGGTCTGCTGGTAGTGAGAGATCCGGAGCTTGAATCTGGATATCCTGGGATCTGGTGGCAGACAGTGTTTTGCATAGGAGTCAGACTGGCAGGAGAAACCACAGGAGGTCATGAATGAGAGGAGAACATGGGGACAGAGGAGGTTTTAAAAAAAAAAAAAAAAAAAAAAAAAAAGGACTTCACGTGGTCCATCAAGCTGGACCCAAATGCTTCTGATTAAACTAACTGTACCATGGCACTGGCCAGAAGGTCTCCCATTGCAGGACGGGGGGGGGGGTGCACAATATGTGGAAACAGTTGCAACTCAGACAGATGGTGCTGATGCACTGTCCCTGTCTCTCACCTTAACATCTTTCAGCTACCTTGTCAGGGAAAGAAATGAGAATTGCCCACATCTGCTATGCAATTACATACAGCCTATATATTACTACTGCAGTTTCAGTATTGCCACCCAAAGCTGAAAAAGGAGACACCGAACCCACTCTGTCAAAGATCCTGTTGGACCAAGTCATTTCTAGAACTTTTAACAGGATGCATCCAGGATACCCATCTGCCATCAGATGAAGTGTGCTTTTCATTCACGATATTCTGCCACTGTTCAGTTGTAGGTGGGGAGGACTGCTTTAAATTAAAGTTGTAAGAGTAACTACTGGGCTTCATAGCCCATTACCTTAAGGTAGTGATAGTTCCTCTTGGATAAAATTGTACGTTTTCGTGCTGCTCTCTATACAAGGGAAAGGATTGTAACTCTGTCCGAACTGCCGGCCAGCCGATCCCTTCCAACTTCCCTGTCCGCTGAACTTGCCCCTGTGTTGGGGCGTTTTGTGACGTCCTACCAGGGAGAGCACAGGGATGTGCCCCATTGAATCCTATGGGGACAATTTTCAAAACATTACTATACATCTTTAGGCTACCTGTGACACAAATGAAAGCCACCGCTCAACTAATAGGGGCCCTTTTAGTTGAGCGGTGGCTTTCATTTTCATCAAAGGTAGCCTAAAGATGTATAGTAATTGTTTGAAAATCTTCATAGATTCAATTGAGTGCCCCACGCTTTCCTTGTTAGGACGATGCAAATGTCCTGGGGGTGTTCAGTGGGTTGGGAAGTTGGAAGGATCATTAGCTGGCTGGTAGTTTAGCCAGAGTTACGATCCCTTCCCTTGTTTAGAGAACTGCATGAAAACTTACAGTACCAAGAGGACTATCTCTCGCTCAAGTACGGGCTGTGAAGCCCAATACTGAACCAGAAACATCACACCTTTACTTTGGCGATAAGGTACAGCTAGGGTTTACATTAGTCATCTGTAGATCACCCCTGGGGTGTACTGTGGCACGTGGTGCAGCAGAGTGCCACATACCCTTGAGGTGATTAACTAATGGTTAATATAACCCCTGGAAGTACCTTATTGCTTTAATCGCAAAGTCACACTAGTCGGCAACTCGTAGCAGCCTTTATTTATATATATTTAAAGTGTTTTACCTAACATATTGGAAAAAATAGTCCATCTGCCATCAGATTTAATTGATGTGCCACTTGGCTCTATGTGGGTGATCGGGGTGTGCAAGCCGAATGCACAGGGAGGCGTTGTGTAGCTGTTAGCTGTGAAACTGTTTTGTTTTCCAAAGCCATTTGATGTTCACGACTGCACTTTGATCGCCTGTTCTGGTCTTTACCCCCATATCCTCATTGTCTGTATATTTATAGTTGTTTAGTCATTCGAGGACTTGATAATTGAGTCTGTCTTGTATAATCCATGGATCTGTTCTGTGCGCTTTATTATTAGCGCAGCTGCGCTTGCTGCCAGTCCGGAAGTGATGATGTTACGGCATTGGCCAAAGACTAGATGTATAATCGTGGTTTCTATGGTAGCACGCTCGGACTTGGTTTCAGATGGAATGAAGGGCAGTAGAAAAGGTGGTGTAACAAGTGGGATCAGTTTGCACAGAACACTAAGGGCAGACAGTGTACTTTTTTTAATTCAGCAGGAACCTTATTTTGGGCTGTTGTTTAAAGTGAAGAGCGCATCTGACTTAACAAGGAAATCAGCTGGATGTCTGGCTGAGGTATCTAAGCGGAAACAGTAATAGCTGCCAATTAAACCTTATTTAGAATTTTCATGGTCAGTTGAACCGAGCATTCTAGGACAAATTAGGTGTTGGGATTCTGGGCACAAGTGATTAGGCCCTACATGCATAATCCAGAGATTAACATAGGCTAGGGGCTGCTCTCAGCCAATCAGATTTCACCTTTCAAGCCTACATTGCTGTAACTATGGTTTTGTGACTGCCTTCTTTGCTTCCATAAAATATCTAACAGGTATCTAAAGCCATTCCATTCTTGATTACTAAAGACGTTTGCAGTAAAACAGGATAATCCGCCTTTGATTCCATCTGCGAAGGTGCGTATTGTCTGACTCGGGTCATCCACAGCAGATCACATTGTTTATAATCACATCAATTTTGAGGACCGAGGACCAAGTACCTGGACAGTGGCTGCACTCATGTCCTGTTTAATAAAGAATGACATGACGAAACGTCCAGTTGTTGAATTGTGTATCACTTAGTTCTACAGATGACATTTGTAATTTGTTAGTGGCTGGACTAGCAGTAATTTGGAAATGTAGAGCAACCTCTGATGGTGAGTGCTGTTCTAGAGCCCAGCTAATGACGAATTCCCTTTAGCTGAATGGTTAGAGCCGCTACCTCTGAAACAAGGGATGGGGCTGGCAGCATAGACTTCGAGGTTAGTGTAATGAGCTGTGAATGATCTTGGTCCATCCAGCAGAGCTGGTTTTGATTCCCACAGCCTCCACTCGCATACTGTGCGACTCTGAGCAAGTCACTTAACCTCCCAGTGCTCCCAATTTACCCCTGAAAATGGGCACTTGTGCCTTGCGGGCCTTACCTGGTTACTAAAGAAAGAAAGAAAAATGGATGACTGGTTCAACGTCCGGGTCTAGCACTAAGAGTCCTAGTCACAGATTAAGTGTTGGATATGCACCAGACTTCAGTACCTGGCTATGTATTGTTCAGAAGAGACCGAGGTGCAAAAAGGGGGGGGAGGAGTGGCCCTGTATGTTAATGAAAATATCAAAGCTACAGAAATTCAGAATACACATAAGGAGCCAGAAGAACTGTGGGTCACCCTGGAAACAGGAAATGGGACAGCCATAAGAACTGGGGTTGTCTACAGGCCCCAGACCAGAGGGAGGACATAGACACATTACTGTTAGAAGATATACAAAACATGACAGCTAAAGGGAGGGTCTGATAATGGGAGACTTCAACATGCGGATACAGATTGTCAATACCAGCAGGAACATCTGCCAGAACTAGACTCATAGTGGATTCCTGCAGGGAGGGCCTCAAACAACTGGTACAACAACCCACAAGAGACAGGGCTATCCTAGATCTAGTACTGACCAACAATGAAGGGATCACAGATCTCCAGGTAGAAGGTCACCTGGGGGCCAGTGACCATCACATGGTATGGTTCAATTTGGCTACTACATCTAAATCATCCCATTCCAAGGCAAAAATATGGGACTTCAGAGGAGCTGACTTTGATAAGATGGCCAACAGAGTTAAGCTAGCCCTGGCAAAAAGAAACACAGGTGAGGGTACAGGCAAAGTGGGCAAGCATTAAGGATGCAATACTTGAAGCAACATCCATTGTGTTAGACAGAAAAGGAAGTGCAAAGAAGAAGAAACCACTTTGGTTCTCAAACACAGTAGCAGAAAGGTCAAGGCCAAAGGCTGGCCTTCAGGAAATATAAGGGAACAGCGGGATGAAGATAGGGAGACATACCAAACTGCCTAAGGGAAGCAGGTAAGGCAGTAAGGCAGGCAAAGTCCCAAACTGAGGAAACACTAGCACGAACAGTAAAGAAGGTGACAAGACTTTCTATAGATACATTAGTGAAGGAGAAAGTCCAGAGAGGGTATTGCTAAGCATTGGAGAAAGGAGCATGTGAGGAGGAGGACCCTGTAAAGGCATCTATCCTAAATAGATACTTTTGCTCAGTATTTACTGAAGAGAAGGTAGGGCAGGGCCCACAGCTCAGCATCATGGACACAGGGGAGGAGGTGAGCTACTCCCTTCACAAAGAAAGGGTCCTACAAGAGCTTGCTAAGCTCAGGGTGGATAAGGCAATGGGACCTGATGGCATACATCCCAGGGTACTTAAGGAGCTAAAGGAGGAACTAGAGAGCCATTAGCAGAATTGTTTAGTGAGTCTCTGAGCACAGGAGGGTCCCAGAAGACTGGAGAAGGGCTCATGTGATCCCGCTCCACAAGAGTGGTAGCAGGGAGGAGGCGGGAACTACAGACCGGTCAGTCTTACCTCAGTAGTGGGCAAGATTATGGAGGCACTCATTAAGGAAGGACAGTGCAACACCTGGAATCCATAGGGCACAGGATCCAAGACAGCATGGGTTTACAAAGGAAGGTCCTGTCAAACTAATCTCATAGATTTCTTTGACTGGGTAACCAGAGTGGTGGACCAAGGGGAGCAGTTGATGTTGCCTACCTTGACTTCAGCAAAGCTTTTGACACTGTTCCACATAGAAGATTGATAAATAAGCTGGGTAGGCTCGGGGTGGGTCAGAAGTTGGTCAACTGGGTGGCAAACTGGTTGACTGGCAGAAAACAGAGGTGGTGGTAAATGGTATACAGTCAGAAGAGATGCAAGTCACAAGTGGGGTACCTCAGGGATCAGTCCTGGGGCCAGTCCTATTCAACATCTTCATTAGTGACCTTGCAGATGGACTAGAGGGTAAGGCTTGTCTGTTTGCAGATGACACCAAGATCTGCAACAGGGTAGATGATCCAGATGGGTGGGCAGAATGAGAAGAGATCTGGATAAACTAGCAGAATGGTCAGAAGAGTGGCAACTGGGATTTAATGCAAAGAGTGCAAAATCATGCACATAGGGAAGAGAAACCCTGAAGCCACTTATAGGCTGGGAGGAGTTGCTAGCTGTCACAAAGGAAGAAAGAGACTTGGGCATCATCATCACTGATGACCTAAAATCATCAAGCAGACCTCTAAAGCAGTAGGTAAGGCTAGGGGGTGTTAGGGTGTTTAGCAGGGGTATCACAAGTCGTAAGAGGAGGTAATAATCCTCTGTACAAGACATTGGTTAGGCCCATCTGGAGTACTGCGTGCAGTATTGGAGCCACACCTTCACAAGGACATTAACCAAATTGAGGCAGTCAGAGAAGGGCAGCCAAAATGGTGCAGGGACTACATCAGAAGACATATGAGGACAGATTAGCGGACTCAATATGTATACCGTTGAGCAAAAGGAGGAGAGAGGTGATATGATCGAGGGCATTCAAACACCTTAAGGGCATAAACAAGGTGAAAGAGTCTAACATGTTAAAATATAAGAAAATAGCAGGACAAGAGGACACAGCATGAGATTAGAGGAGGCCATTAAGGGGAATGTGAGGAAATTCTTTTCACAGAAAGGGTGGTAGATGCATGGAATGGCTTACCACAAGATGGTGGCTATGAATACAGTGCAGGGCTTCAAACAGGCATGGGATAGGCATAAGGGAGCAATACAAATGACTATGAATAGATAGGTCACTGACAGAGCAAAGGCCGATGGCACATTTATAAGGTAGAAAAAGAAATGGGCAGACTGGATGGGCCTTGCGGTCCTTATCTGCCGTCAACTTCTATGTTTCTATGCTTATCCAGTTGGGTATTCCACACACACTGCCATTCTGTGTGGGTGGGTTAAATGCTTGTCTCTTCAAATGCTCTGTGAAGTGAGGCATTCTAATCTTGAGCCAGAGGCATTCCTGTGATGAGAGCAGCATTGCTTCCATGCTTGTTTAAAGGGGGGTGGGATTCATCATCACTTGAGTTGCTGCTTACAAGTACGTCTCTGTGTTTTGCTGTTTTAAAGCATATGATGACATGTTTTAAGTAGAGACCTCTTTTGGGTGATGTGAAAAGGGTATATGTGTGTGGTGATGGGGGGGCATTTTTAAGGCTTGGAAAAGAAACTTTGCATGCAGAAATGCATCTGAATCCTCAGCTGTGAGCCTGAGCTCCATGGTGCCAGAGAAGCTCAATGTGGTCTGGGTTACTAAAGGCCCCTTTACGCGGGGCTCTGCACTGCAATGGATAGTCAGATAAACTGCAGCGTTGCCTTTTGTGTACAGGCAACCGAACCACATCCAAAGCAGGCTCACTGGAAGCGATGCTCCTGTTTTCCTGGGTTCACCATTTCCGCGCATCGGTGTGGAATGGATCAGGTGGCCGTGCAATCGAACAGGAGTGCTCACATCTCTCCCCTAGAGAAAATCTTGCAAGACTCTCCAGGATCCCATTGTGCTTTCCTAAGTAGTACTTCCCCATACTTGTTTTCCATGTACTGTACCAGAGTTCAGCTAAACAGATCTTCTGATGCTATAAAGAAAGCTGAACTCTGGGGAAAACTATGTACTTTTAAGGACTGAGGGCTAAAAAGTACCGTAAAAGTACTCTGAAAGTGGAACCGTGATACTGGGTATGCACTAATGCATATTCAGATATAGATATGCATAAGCGCATTCCAGGTATCATGGCTTCACTTTTTGAGTGCTTTTAAAGTACTTTATAGCCCCTGATTCTTTTTTTTTATCCTCCTATGGCAGGTCTCCCTTTATTGTCTGCCACTCTTAGCTGAACCCAGAGTCTTTCGGGGTCATGTAGCACCATTGCATGCCACGGTGGATCCCCTGAGCGAGGCCCAGAGGCTTCATCCATGGTGGCCCTCTTTTTTCCTCTTTCTCCCCCGTGTGAACGCTCTAACCCGAGACCTCCGGAAGCAGTGGCGCATGTGCTTGAAGGCTCACATGCGCATTTTGGCTCCAGTGCCAGGTCTCTTCCGCTCTCCCTCGGCCTGTGTCATCAATCCTCTGAGTGATACCACCAATCCGGCCACCACCAGGGGGCGGCCAAGCTCCGAGGAGCTGACGATCTCCCTCCCGAGGCAGAGAGCTGCCTGACGGCAGCCTACCCACATCCTCTCCCTTCCCACCTCTGATGATCTGGGTTCGCTTTGGAACCCGGGTCACTGGCGTGGCACGAGGTGTGGAGTCCAGTGCCTCAACCCTCTGCACCACTGGGCCGGCTAGCCCTCGATTCTTAACAGTAACTACTATCCTGAGTTCAGCCTTTCTTCGTGTGTCTGAAAATATATGTAGCTGAACTCGGGTGGAATATGCCACACACTGAAATCTCAAGCTCTCTTGGCTAGCTGGAAATATGGCTAAAACACCAGAAGTGCCAAGGGAGCATTGCAGACATCGGCGTGTAAAGCCGGGAGGGAGCGCAGCACAGGGAGCAGAGTGAAATGTTACAGTGACTATAGCATTTCAGGTAGGCGCCGTGTAAAAGTGGCTTAATAACCAAGTCATCCTACCAAAGGCTGACACACTTGCTGACAGCCCATCATTTCACAAAATAAGCTTTAGCAGCCAGCTTCTTCAAGAGGTTTTCACAACATCTTGCTAAGAATCACTGTCAGCCATCAAGTCTTCAAGTAAGGCACCCAAAATTGGGCACAAGGAGTTTGTTTTATGTAGAACCATTAACAAACGAATGTGCCCTGTGTGATTCAGACTGTTGCAGCTACATCAGCAGCCTGATGTTCGTCTGTAGTAACCGTGTGTGTGTGATTCATTTAGACTGTTGCAGCTACTCCTTAACATTACACATCAGCAGCTTTTCCTGTGCCATAGTGCCCTGTGGAAGTCTTCCTACAGGAGGGTCACTTTTAGCTTTTATTCGTCACCAGGATGCGTTGTGTGGGTGTGGGACTCCTGGGATTGCTGGTGGGTCATGAGTGCTTGAGGACTCGCGCAACTTTCATTTTGTCACGTGAAGACTTATTTTACTCCTCTTTAACCACTCCCACCTCCTTGTCTCAAGCCACTCCCCTACCATCCCCTCTCACACAGTAGAAGAGACGGGACTTTTTATGCTATAAAAAGTGTGTAAGCCTTTTTCTAAATACCAATTTTCATTTAAAGGGAAACGTCCATGTCCCAGCGGGCCCCACCTCCGTGTGAAGTGGGCCCGATTATGAATGTAAATGATAATAAATTTGCCACTTACTGATTATTATTTATTATTATTATTATAATATTTGGATTCATATCTAGTTGATCCTGTGCCTTCCCGATGGCATTTAAGTTGGAACACCCTCCCTGTCATGCCCACAGGCACCACGAGTGTCCCATGATGATGTGGCAGGAGGGGCAGCCGGAGGCGTCTCCATAGACTTGCCATAGTTCAGGATAGTGAAATAGCTCTGGTTTGTAGCCCTTGTACCTCCGAGACATACAGAGACCAGATACAGACAGATGGTGTGCCTGTTTGTCTGTACCTGGTCTCGGTATTGCAAGGAAACAGATATAATCCAAACCGGAGCTATCTGAAGCTACTGCAGTACAGCTTATATATACTGCAGTAGCTTCAGATAGCTCTGGTTTGGATTCTATCGGTGTCCTTGCAAAAACGAGACCAGGTACAGACTAACAAGCACTCTAGCTGTCAGTATCTGGTCTCCGTATGTCTCGGAGGTACACGGGCTCCAAACTAGAGCTATTTCACTATTCTGGATTATAGCAAGTCTATGGAGACACCTCGGCTGCTCTTCACCTGCCATGTCATCATGGGAACAGCCGCGGGTGCTTGTGGGCACGATGGGGAAGGTGTTCAATCTTAAAATGCCAGCGGGAAGGGCGCAGGATCAACCAGATATGAATCTAAATATAATAATCAGTAAGTGGCAATTCTATTATAATTTTTACCTCTGCTAATCGGTCGCCACTTCACACGAAGGTGGGGTCTGCTGGGACATGAACATTTCCCTTTAAGTACTAAGGCAAGACCAGGGTTATGTTACAGTTCTGTTAATCGCCCTCAAGGGGTGCCATGTGACACAAGGCATAGCGGAGCACAGCATGTCCTTAAAGGGATGGTTAACTGAACACTGACATAACTCCTGTGAGTGCCTTATTGCTATTATAAAATAGACATTTTAGAGTATATTGGATGGGTAGGTGGTTATAATGAGGATTTTACACACCCTCGAGGTATGGGATGCCACATAAACCTTGAGAGCGAAGTTTGAGGGGTTTATTAAGACACCCCACACCGAGGGGTGTGTAAAATCTGAGTTTTGACCACCTACCCATCCTTTATATAATTGCTGGGGATTGTTTTTTCGCTATAGCAGTTTTATAAAATAAACAGATGTCTCCACAAAGTTGCGGACGGTTAGGTTTCAGAGTGCTCTGTAGCAACTGATGGAGAAAATTTAAACATTTACCTTCTTTGTTTTTGTTTTTTTAAAGCAGCCCCCTTTCAAAACAGTTTTTTAGTCATGTTATCATTTTTTTTTTTTTTTAACTTTTACTTACTGCTGACTCGGAGTGGCAATAATCACTGCAATGCTGAGGACTGGTGGCCATACAGAGGAAGGGAAAAGCAGCGACTGGCGCATGTGCAGAAGGGAAACCCGGTGCATGTTTGCCCTTATAACCAGCTGGTTATAACTGTGAAATTACAACCGGGTTCCCTATGGGAAAAAATTGGGACCAGTAATTATGATAAAGTTGTACCCTGTTTAGGTTTTGATCAGACTCTGCATAAATGTTTTCACCTTAGATTAACATAAGCCTAATAGAATGTTTGCTGCTAACCAGGAAGCTCTAGTTTACCAACCCTTTTATAACTCTGGATATCCCAGCTAAGCATCTTGTTTTCAGTGGGGTCCTGCTTCTACTTAGTTTTATAGCTGGGAGGACAGAAGCACAGGCAGGTCGAACAACTTGCTCATGGTCGTACAGAATGCCAGTGGCTGATGGGATTTGTCATAAGTATAGGAATCCATATGTTACATATGTCATGGCTTGTAAGTTGATTTTTCTGTGAGGGTGGGGGAGGTCACCATTCTGGATCCTCTCATCTCTTTCGGTTGCTCCCACTCCGTAATCCCCAGCTTCATTGATGTTTAATAGGACTGTAGTGCTCTATTTTGATTTAAACTTCAGTGCTAAATGCATGAAACTAAGTACTGTTTTGTTATTTGTATCTATTTATATACCAATAAACATTACAAAAAAGTGCTGCTGTATTTTTTATTGTTCTAACTTTATATAGTACTTCCTTTAGTGCAACATGGGGGCACATTTAGTAAAAACAGGTTGGGCTATATAAGCATACAACTGGAAGGGTGCCAAAGAGTTCTGAAATGTGTTAAAAAATATATATATATTTTTCTTGCTGCACCTCTGGGATCTGAACCTAGGACCTTCCATTTCACAGTCTAGTGCCATAACCATTAGCCACTGTGGTCTGTGAGACAAGCCAGCCCTTGCACACTAATGTTGTCTAGTGCTAAAAGCTATAAACGAACAGGCCAAGCCAGTGCAGAGTGTTACAAACTCACTCTGCAGGTCAGGCCCTCTGCTCACACAGTGCCAACCTCAGTGCGCAATAGTGTGAACAGGTAACAGACAGAGTAACCTTCCTGTCTGCTTTTAGGACCGAATCACCCTTAGTCTCAAGTTCTGGGGGGATTCAAACTGTGAACCTTATGGTAGCGTACCCAAATGTACAGGCTCGGATAATATTCTCTTCAGGGGGATGCAATACATCTTTCGCCTATGGGCACCTAACCAGGTATCCAAAATGAATCCTTAAAACTCTGTAAGAGACCCTAGGTATAGTCTTACTTTTTACCAAGCTTAGTAATACCATCAAACCCTTGAACAGTGTCAAACTTAATATCCTTTCAGCAATAACATGCTAAAAAAATGACTGAGGAGACCTAGGCAGTATCTTAAGAAAATGTTTACTAAAAATGGATAAAAACAGTACGATAAAATACAGAACAAATATCAAAGAGCATCACAATTGCATAAAAGAAAAAAGGGAACACTACAGAACAGACTCCTACCACAATACATTTAGATCTTTTCTATCTAATGTATTACCTCTGTAAGTGTCTTTAAAGTTAGATCAGAGAGCTGTGTCTCTCTAGAGTCCCAAAATGATATATCCTACATTTTAGACACGAGTATCAGTTTAAACTCTGTGCCTCCACGCCCCTTCTGTGAGTCATCTAGCCTTTTAGAATTTAAAGTTACAAACGTGATTCCCTACCAGGAGGTATGTTAAATAAAGTGAACATCAGCAAAGACCCATTTCCCAAATTGAGTCTTTGATCAACCAGTTTGTTTGAGGTTTACAACCCTGCAGTCCATCACCCATCACCCAGGTGTAAGATAGCCAACAGGAATCCGTTAAATGACGTCCTTCCCTGATGTAATAAAATGTATATTTAGTTTCCAACGTCAAAAGCATGAGGTCATAAAAAGGCCATAAAATGCAATTTCTCAAGGAAGTTGATTTCATTACAGAGATCTCCTGGTCAGTGTAATATATCCTGTGATTTCAGATGCTGACACCTTGTAATTTAAAAGGGCCAGATCTCACAGACTTGACATTTCATACACTGACCATTTATTTATAATACCAATATCATACAATAATCATAACTAGCTGGCTAAGCGTCACACAGAGTAATTATAACTAACAGCAAATAGAGCCCTCTAGTGAGGATAGCAAGTATAAAAGGTAATGCCAGCTAAGTGGAATGTCTCTTTAGCCGAATGGTTAGAGTTGCTGGCTTCGGGTTGCAAGGCCCCAGGTTTGATTCCTGGCAGGGCTGGAGGTACAGCTGAATGAGTACAGGGGATTGCCCAGTGGCATTACGAGTAGTGAGTTACACAAGCACACAGGAGACCTGGATTCCCACTTGAAACCCATTCCCATCCTCAGGACTGGGGAGCACTGGCCTGAGGCTGTGCTCTCAGATCCCCCGCCAGGAGGGTGATGATCACTCTGCCCTAAAAGTGGCCTACGGTAGATTTAAGAAAAGGTGTGCACTCTGTTGATGAAATGAAGTCCTGTCTCTCCTATTGCATGCCTGTATGGCTGTGAGGTAAGGTGAGGGTGGGGTAGGATTGAGACAAGAAGGTGGGAGTAGTTAAAAAGTGGTGAAATAAGTGGTCTCATGACAAAATTAAACCTTCATGAGTGCCTGAGCACCACTGACCACCAGTGGTTCCTGGAGATTTGCACCCCATGGTGAATCTTGGTGATGGGTAAAGAGTCCCTCCTACAGAGAGAAGCCCATAGGGCACCATGACAGCAGTAAAGGCTGTATGATGATAGGCTGCTATAAGCAGTGTTTCACAGTGAGAGTGATCCATATGGGGTGCAGACAGATTCAACCCAGTAACCTAGTGGTGAAAAGGTTTCTTAAACCACTGCTTAATCCACTAGACCATCTAGACATGTCTGTACCTGCTGCAGGACTTCTTCTGCACCCCAGTGTGCACTGTAATGCCCTGCTTGATGTTCTGTTTGTAGCTACCATTTGCATTTTATTGTACTCTACTGTTTCGATACATTTTTCCCTCTACCCTGTCCCCCAGGATGCCGCTGAAAAACAGCTGTTCTTAGTTCTGTAGGCCTTTCTGGGTCAAACTTTTAAATAATAAATAATGCAAGCACTGTTGACCCATACTGCTCAGCTGAAATAGTCTGCTAGTTACAGTGCCTTCAGAAAGTATTCACCCCTTGGATTTTGTCACATTTGTTGTGTTACTACCAGAATTTTTAATGCATTGAAATGATTTCCTCTTGATTCACACAGCATATGCAACAATTTAAAGGGCAAAATATTTTCATTGTGTAACAAAATTTATGAAACATTAAAACTTAAATATCTTGTTTACTTAAGTATTCCCAGTCAATACTTTGTAGAAGTGCCTTTGGCAGCAATTACAGCTTTGAGTCTTCTTGGTTATGTCTGTATCAGCTTTGCACATCTGGCTTTGGGGATTTTCGCCCATTCTTCCTTGCAGATTTGCTCAAGCTCTGTCTAGTTGGATGGGGAGCGTCGGTGAACCGCAATCTTTAAGTCTTTCCACAGATTCTCAATGGGATTCAAGTCTGGACTTTGGCTGGGCCACTCAAGGACATTCACCTTCTTGTTCTGAAGCCACTCCAGTGTTGCTTTGGCTGTATGCTTGGGGTTGTTGTCCTGTTGGAACATAAATCTTCGCTCCAGTCCAAGGTCTATTGCAGACTGATGCAGGTTCTCCTCAAGGATGTGCCTGTATTTGGCTTCATTCATTGTTCCCTCTATCCTGACAAGTGCCCCAGTCCCTGCCACTGAAAAGCATCCCCATAACATGATGCTGCCACCACCATGCTTCATGGTAGGGATGGTGTTACGGTGATGAGCTGTGTTCGGTTTGCACCAGGCATAGCACTTTGCATTCAGGCCAAAAGTTCAATTTTTGTTTTATCAGACCAGAGAATCTTTTGCCACATGGTCTCAGAGCCTGCCACGTGTCTTCTTGCAAACTCCAGGCACGCTATTATGTGGCTCTTTCAGGAGTGGCTTCCGTCTAGCCACTCTCCCATAGAGGCTACATCTGTGAAGTGCTACAGAGATTGTTGTCCTCTGGACAGGTTCTCCCATCTCAGCCATGGAACTCTGTAGTTCTGTCAGGGTGGTCTTTGGGTTCTTGGTCACTTCCCTGACCAAGGTCCTTCCTGCCCGGTTGCTCAGTTTGGGAGGACGGCCTGCTCTAGGAAGAGTCTGGGTGGTTCTGTAATCTTTCCATTTCCTAATGATGGACTTGACTGTGCTCCTGGGAACTTTCAACACCCTAGAAATGTTTTATACCACTCCCCAGATCTGTGCCTCCTCACAGTTCTATCACGGAGTTCTCTCGGACAGTTTCTTGGTCTTCATGGTAGAGTTTCTGCTCTGACATGCACTGTCAACAATGGGACCTTATATAGACAGGTGTATTTCTCTGAAATCATGTCAACCATTTGAACTGACCACAGGTGGACTCCATTCAAGTTTTAGAGTGATCTCACAAGGAAATTGATGCACCTGAGCTCAATTTGAGTGTCATAGCAAGGGGTGAATACTTATCGAATCAAGACATATCAAGTTTTTATTTTAAATTACATGTACAAAAAATTCCAGAAGTTTCATTCCACTTTGACATTATAGAGTAATTTGTGTAGATACATGACAAAAAAATCCCATATAAATGTATTTTAGTTTGAGTTTGCAACATCACAAAATGTGACAAAATCCAAGGGGAGTGAATAGTTTCTGAAGGCACTGTATAGGAAGACTAGTGATCATCCATAACTGTCTGCATGCTGTAATGTTGATCTGCTCCTACGGCTGGCTGCGTGTACTTAAGGGTCATGGAAACAAAGAAACATAGACTTTGATGGCAGATAAGGACTGCTTGGCCCACCTAGTCTGCCCATTTCCCTACCTACTAGATAAGCTGCAGATCCTAGTTAACCAACAGCCTATTTCTTCCTACCCACCACAAGAATTGCCTTATGTCTGTCCTTGCATTCTTAAATTCGACCACAGTTTTAGACCCCACAACCTCCTCAGGAAGTCTGTTCCTCGTCCCTCTCTGTGAAAAAATACTTCCTCACATTACCCCTGAGCTGCCCCCTCCCGTCTTCCAATTGTGTCTCCTTGTTCTTGCACATCTCTTTTCTGAAAGATGCTACCGTCTTGGACTTTGTTGATTCCCTTGAGGTACTTGAAAGTTTCTATAATGTCCCCCCTCTCCCTCCTTTCCTCAAGGGTACACATATTAAGCTCCATTAGTCTCTCCTCATATGGCTTCTCTTGCAGACCCTGCACCATTTTAGTTACCCTCCTCTAGACTGCCTCCGTCCTGCCTATGTACTTGCGGAGATGGGGTCTTCAGAACTGGACGCAGTACTCCAGATGGGGTCTCACCAGCTGTCTGTGCAGAGGGATAACAACTTCCTGTTTTCTGCTGGTGATGTCTGTGCCTGTACATCCCAGTATCCCCCCAGCCCTCCCTACTGCCTTCGCATTGCTTGCCAACCTTAAGGTCATCTGATATGATTACCCCCAGGTCCCTTTCCATGGAGTGTGCAAATATGATGGACTGGCCTTTTTAAAATATGTAACCATTGAATAATTTTGAAAATATATGCCTATTTGTAGTTTGGGTTTGCTGTATGTATTCCAACTCCCATTTTATTTATTTAGCCAAATGCAAAGGTTAATATGTGTCTGAGGGTGCCCTTCAGCCATATGGAGAGGTAAGTTACCCTTCCAAACCATTTGCTTTTTTATGGCTACATAACAAGAGCTATGGTAATGTCTAGTGAATGTTGGGAGGATAGAATATAGGGATCTAGCTTATGACATAATTCAGCATGCACAGATGCTTGGGTGTGAGCTACCAGTGAGTGAAGTTGAAGCACATACAATATGAAGGAATCGGTGCACTTTCTACCTTTCTTTCCTCCGTCCCCCTCTTCTCTACCACTGTGCTCTTGTACCTGCTGTAACATGGCACTATATGGTCTCTTCCTCCCATACACCAACACGCCAACATGGGGCTGTGCCCACCCACATTTCCCTAATATTTAGCTGACACTGGGTGCCCAGTCCCCAGGTTGGTACACACGGATACACAGAAGGTGGCAGATAAGGACTGTATGGCCTGACCTTGTTTGCCCTTTTTCCTACCTAATGCATTACTGCAGACGCTAGTTGATCTGCGGCTTACCCTGTCTTCCCTGTTGCTAGAGTATTCTCATGTCTATCCCATGCATTCTTGAATTCCTCTACCATTTTTTCTCCACCACCTTTTTTCCCCACCATCTCCGAAGGGAGGCTGTTCCAAGCATCTACTATTTTTTTTTCTGTGAAAAAGTACTTCCTCACATTGCCCCCGAGTCTACCCCCTCTAGCCTCGTATCATGCCCCCTTGTTCTTGTGCACCTTCTTTTCTGAAAGATGCTACTCTCCTGTACCATGTTTATATCCCTGATGTACTTGAATGTCTCTTTCATATCCTCTCTCTCTCTCTCTCTCTCCCCCCCACCCCCCTCCAGGGAATACATATCAAGGTCCTCTAGTCTTTCCTCATATGACTTTTGGTGCAGTCCTTGCACAATTTTTGTTGCCGTCATCTGGACTGCCCTATTTTGTCTATGCCCTTCCGGAGATGCAGCCTCTAGAACTGGACACAGTACTTCAGATGAGGTCTCACTAGTAATCTGTACAGTGGCATAACCACATCCCTTTTTCTGCTGGTGATCCTCTCCTGTGCAGCCTAGCATCCCACAGAGTCGCTGCCTCCTTGCTCTGATAGCAAGATTGCTCTCTGCCAGAAGCTAGCAGGTAGGTACCTGCAATAAAAATCCTCCTGCATCTTTCTTTTTTAACCTGAAATAAAAGGATCCCTTGTTGTCTTCCTTCGCTATCCAGACCCCACCACCCCACCTTGACCCCTCCCAACTCAGCACCCCTCACCCCCGCACTTACCTACCAGGGATCCAGTGCCATTATACTCTCTGAGCGAGACATGTCTTTACTTTTCAAAGCTGAGGACTTCAGGTAAGTGCTGTTTAATGTATTTCAATGTATTTTGCATTTTTACTCATAACTTGGTAATTGTTTAATATTTTTATCCCACATTTTAAAATGGCCTTTTTGGGACCCCACCTCATGTACAAGGTAGGTGAAAATATTCAAATCCAGCTCGAAAGGGGATTTTCCACTCACTCAGCGAGATCATCTTTTGGCCATGATCTGAACATTTTCACCTACCAGGTTCATGAGGTGGGTTCGTAAGAGGACTATGTTGAAAATTTGGGGTCAAAATATTAAATAACAGAAGTTATTAAGGTGCATCAAAATTTGTCAACACTTGCTCATAACTTCAAAAATGTTCAATATTTTGACCCACAATTTTCAACATAGCCATTTTTTCTTGCCACCTAATAAATGTGACAGTTGTCTTTCAAATCCTAGCCAAAATGTAATGTAACCCTAGGTGGCACTATATGAGGCTGCTACCCTGCCTGCATGGCTAGTTGCAGGTTAAGGGGCCTGGGTAATGGAAACTGGTGCCTCCACCCAGAGTTCAGGGTTGTTAGTGGTCAAGCTAACTTATTAAGCTGAAATGTGTTGCATAATTTAGGACAAGGTTAAAGCTGGAATGTACTGCGTATATAGCATAAGGACTTCTACTGTGTATACCTCTAGTATTGCATATTTATTTTTCTTTGTCGTTCTACATTTTATATCTCCTGTCTATGTAATTGCGAACTGTATGTGCCTCAGGACCTCCTTGTGAATGAGCTTGCTCAACGGAGTCTTTCCTGCAATAAACTTGAACTAACGTGGCACAGCCCTCCGGGAAACTGTAACCCCTCCCTTCCGTTTTAGTGGCCTGAACGATATACGATAATCACTTTCACAATGGCCTTTATTCACCGTGCAATTACCCACACTGCTGTGCAAGCACCAGGGCTGGTTCCTCTAGCTCGACCCTGGAGACCCCCTGTAAAACAAGGTTATGGACAGAAAAAAGCAACAGTACAGTACTTTTGGCACAAACTGGAACCACAGTCGGTTTAAATGCAAAAAGAGTTAGATCTGATTTATTCAGGAGACTTGAACAAGGGAGGGGCGTAATCAGGTTGATTTGCTTAAAGGCTTTATCAATCAGACAGTTATACATGCAGTTCAGAGTCCCTACACAGTCACACACTCTGGGTACCCAGGTAGGGAAATGGTGGGCTAGCCAGGAATATTGCCTGGGGTAGGCCGGCGTTGCAGCTAGGTGGGGCCCTGTGATGGAAGAAAGCAACATGCACAACACACACTATTTGTGATCCAGAGCCGGAGGGCTCAGTTCGTGACAGAAAAGACAACAAAGCAATCAGATGACAACACTTTAGATTTAGCTGTTGTTGCAAGGAGCTACCTTGATTTTCTCCGATACCCAATACAGGACACAGGCAGGACAAAATTGAGACAGCAGGTTGTTGAACTGGAGTGCCAGGAGAAGCAGGGCCCACAGAATCAGCGAGGCATTGTTCCTTTTCAAAGTGTTGAGCAGGGGGCTGAACCCCAGGCAGGTCTCATCAGTGGGTTTCTCTGTGTAGCGGGTAGTCTGGCTGGGCCAGTGTGGCAAGGCCCAGGCCAAATGGAGATGCAACAGAGTCAGTCCGTAGGAGCTGGATGCAGCCTCCACCAAGCAGAACACAGTTCAGCACACAGTGGGGAACCAAATCACAACCAGGGCCCCTACTTTTCTGCGGCACAGTGGGACCAAGTTCTGCGGCAAGACTACCATTTGCTGCAGAACTTCTGCGGTGGTGATTTGTAATTTCTGCGGAAGTTCTGTGGCACTAACAAACTACCACATTACAGTGATGGCTTGTCATCCTGATTTCATTTTCATGGTAGTTTTTATAGCACTCAGGATGGTGGAAAGCACAGTAACACTAGTTCAAAAAATAACAGACATAAAAATAATTTTATGCCTGAAAAGGCAAAACAAATGTCTCTCCCTTAAGGTCCTAGCCTGTTGCATAAATGACATATGCAGAGGAGATCTTATGTGATAAATAAGGTATTTCTATATGCATGCTATCTATCCCACTAATGAGGTTTCCACTGTTTATCACTTATATATTTGTATGTGCTTTCTACACCACTCATGAGGTTCCCACTGTGTATCACTTCTATATTAAATGCAATCTGTAACATACGTACAAATGTGTGTGTGTGTGTGTGTGTGTGTGTGTGTGTGTGGTGAGCGAGAGAATTGTGTGTGTGTGTGTGTGTATATATTTTTAATTTCCATGAACTTGCATCCTCATTTATACAGGTCCCATTGGAAATGGAATAGAGGAGTTATTGCAAAACTCATTTTTCATGTCAACCTGCTTTCCCTGACACACTGCATAACACCATCAGGCCATGACATGCATGTGAACCAGTTGTGAGACAGAGCTCTCCAGACCAGCACAATGTGTCCACCATGTGGCAGAACACTGCACCATACCTTCCCAGGCTCCGAACAATGATGTGTTCCCCCAATCCTTGTGCTGCCCAGCCAGCTCCCAGAGCTAATCTCTGAGAACCTGAGTTGCCGGCATGGAAAAACAGCATGTTACCCTCTGGCCCAGCAGTTGTCCCTGCACACATTTCTCCATAACTTTTAGGTGATTCTGTCAACCAATGGCAATATGTAATCAATAACCCTGACAAATATGCGTACAGTGCAATTATTTATTTAACAGGTCTATTCTTTCAACAGGTCTACACATTATTATATTCCACTTTTCTGGGCATAATTATTTTTCTTAAAAATGACAGTTAAATTCATTTTACCAGTTATTCATTTCAGATGGCATCTCTATACCTTAAAGGCACAAGTAGGTTTGTACAAAGTGAGGTAAGGACTTAACAGGTCTGTGCCATTGACAAGGTTTTGTTTAAGTTGGCCCTAGTGCAGTAATGTAAGACTGAAAATTGTATTAGGCTGTAGTGCAGGTTGAGCAAATATCACCATGCACGATGTGCTGTGCCACCGTCTCTGGCAGTGGGAGCTGTGGTAGATAAGTGACTGTTCATTTCTGTTGCAGATTGCAGCCATTTCATTAGCTAATGTATGATGTTAGAGCAATAATAACATCACATTCTGAGCATATAGGGAGTTTAGGATATAAAAAGAGGGGAAGGGAACCAGATTCTATGGAAAAACAGAAATATTAATAAAAAATCAACAAGAAGAGTGAATTCTGCAGCACCGCAGAAGTTCTGCGGTAGATTGCAAGTTCTGCACAAAATTCTGTGGCCGCAGAATTCTAGGGGCCTTGATCACAACCCACTAACAGCACATTTACAAGTAAGAAATTATATTGTACCAAGCAGATTGCTATCCGGTTGCAATTACAGAGTCTCTGCACAAACTGGGAGTTCAGGGGTGGCTGGAAATCCTGACGGGCCGATTGCATTCAGCAAATCTTCGGTCTTCTTCAGGTTAAAGCCTGGTCACAGTCCAGTGGCTTAAATCGTCCTCACAACTCTGATTCAGTCCGAATCAATTCTTTTTTTTTTTTTTTTTCCTTCTCAGGGACAGTAGACAGGCAGGCCAAAACTTGGCCCTTTTCACAGTTCTCCAGCGCAAATCCGTGCAGGATTACTGCTAGACTGTCTCGAGCTGTTAACTCCTTCAGTTCCCAACTCAGATCTGAAGCTAGCTGCAAACAGCCTGGGACTTTTCCTAGGATCCAGAAGGTTCGGTTAGCTGATTCCTCTGTCATTCACAACAAGGGCTCTCCCTCCAGGTTCCTTTAGGCTCCAAAAACCCAAAACTACAATTCCTACAGTATTTTGCTCCCACAAGACCCCTGGGGACAGGCTCCATTTTAGAGTCCCCAAAGGTACCGATTGGCCCATTTCGGTAGTCCAGGATCAAGATGGTGGAGATAAACAGAACTGTCCATGCTGCAAAGAAGGTAGGTTAGACAAACTACAATATCTTTACCACTGTAACAGATATTCAGCAAACAAGTACATCTTCTAACAGAGCTCCCTCTGCACAAGTAGCGATGGCAGAACAGAGCAATTATCTGACAGCCTGGCTTGAGCATAGAAACACTCAGCCCCCGATTAATCATAACTGCAAACTAGGCAGCTGTTAAAGAGACAGTACGCGGAGGCTATACATGCACTCTCTGGCAATACATTTAAACTGCTACAATGCAGGACACCAGCCTGGCAGTGAGCATTTAGGCAAGCTCCGGAAGACTTTTCGGAACCCCCATTGTAGCGGGGTTACAGTAATTTTGCACATGTAGCACAAAGTGCTGTTTTGGCCAGTATTTAAAAATTCTTACCTACTGGTTCATGAGGTTGGGTCATAAGAAGGCTATGTTGAAATTTTTCGGTCAAAATATTAAAAAACAATAAAGTTATGAAGGTAAGTTGTAGTTCAACGCTTGTTCATAACTTTGGTAACTTGCAGTATTTTTGGCAGCAGATTTTCAACATAGCCATTTTTCACACCACCTCATGAACGTGACGGGTGTCTTTTCAAATTCTGGCCAAAATGTGTTTTTGCACTAGCGGCATGAAATTACTTTTCATACGGTATTTTATAAATGACACTTTTGTTCAGAAGGAGGCGGGGTCATAAAATGGCTGTGTTGAAAATTTGGGATCAGATTTTGCCCCCCCCCCCAGAAAAAATTATGAAGTGATGTTGTTTACAGGTATGGCTGTTGTCCCAGTGGGGACCACGTTGCTTTCCTGTGCCTGTGAACTGAGTTCAGGTGCAAGCTAAGTGAGCCGCTGAATGGGCTGAGGTCAGGGTGGAAGGCGCAATGGTGTACAGCGGCGGCACCAGCCTGGTGAGGGACAGAGCAGCATTCTGGAACACAGACAACACATTGTAGTGGGCTGGCAAGCCTTCCCTCACAAGGGGTTGACATGCGTGTTGAGGCCTGATGGGCCTCTGTACTGCGTCAGAACTCCACTATCAGGTTAATGCACTGGCAGTTGTTTTGGCTCTGAGTAGAATTGCCTGCTGTTGTAAGGGCTGTGTTCAGGAATTCTTTTTGCATCTATTTCCCTTAGAGCCACAAGTCATTAAAATTGTGAGGTTGCTGTTCCTGCTGCAGAGAGGGAGAGGGGGAGGGAGGGAGAGTTTTTTTTTTTTTTTAAAAGGTCATCGTGAAGTGTAAAATAGTAGTTGGGGCATGCTGTGTGTAGTTTTTTCTTTCACTGCTGTTCAAGCTGGATATTTGTTAACCTTTCTCTTGAGAGAGGAGGCCCACTTGGGTAACTGGATGGGTCAGTGGATTGGTAGCAGGTTAAGGAGCCTTTCATGTCTATGTCACAGGTTCAAATCTAGCACAGGTCAGTAGTTGTTAAAGCCATGATCACCTGAGGGCTGTTAAAGTGGCCTGTGTGAAACAAGTTGTGGTCTCAGTGCAGTTCCCAGTGGGCAGGTGTCCACATCACAAAACCACCAACACAGTTTGCACTACCTGGCACCATTGACTCCTGGTCAACCGTCTGGCCTTGTGTTAGGGGGTAACCAGCTGAGACCTTCTGAACGGGTGCGGAATCTGGGCATAGTGCTTGACAACTAACTGATGCTAACAGTACAGGTTTCAGCAGTTGTCAAGTCCTTATTTTATCACCTGAGGAACATCGTCCGGATTAAGCACCTTGTTCTACACTATGACCTTCCGATGTTGGTTCACGCCTTTGTGTCCTCTCGTCTTGATTACTGCAGTGCTCTATACCTAGGGTTACTTGGGGTGGATCTCCGTCGCCTGCAGCTGGTGCAGAACGCTGTGGCCAGGTTGTTGACCGGGTTGTCAAGAACTTGCCATGTCATGCCTGTGCTGTGCGAACTGCACTGGCTGTAGGTGTGTTGGAGGATCACCTTCAAGGTTGCGTTGCTGACCTGTAAGACCCTACACGGACAGGGACTGAGCTTCTTGCAAGACCTCCTTCAGCCCTACGCTCCTCCATCCACTCCACGATGAGGGATTGCTAGAGGTTTCCAGGATCCGTCTTCAGTCATCAGGTGCCAGGGCTTTTTCTTTTGTGGCCCCAACCCTGTGGAACTCTCTACCTCGTCGGATTAGAGAGTGCTTGTCCACTGAGACTTTTAAAGCCTCACTGAAAACGTATTTAATTTTGGAGAGAATGTTTAGTTTTATTTCTGCTGCCTTCTTATCTTTTTATATATTTTATTGACTGAATGTTTGTCTGTGTTTTTATAATGTACATGCGCTTTGGTTTTTGAAAAGCACGTTATAAATAAAAGCTGATTTGATTTTGATTTGTTGGTAATCTCACATGAGAGGCCAGGGATTGAATGACATGGAGTCTGAACTAACCTCTCACCTCTGTGGTGGTCCTCCCGTGGCAGGGTTGAGGGACATTGGCAGGGCAGTGTGGGGAAGCTTATGCTGTGATCAGCTGTGCTGTACCTGTCGTTTGAATATATGGAGGTCTTCGGGTTCCAGTGCTGTCAAGTCAGCACCATCCATGAACGCTAAAAATTCACACACAGAAAAACAAAAAAATCTTTAAAAAAAGAGAGGAGGTCTGCTGGTACAGTATTAGTCTGCTCACTCATATGAATCAGCCTACTGGTACAGTACGAGTTGGCACACTGGTGTGTCAACCCACTGGTACAGTACAAGTCAGCACACTGGTGTACAGTTCCAGTTGACCCACTGCTATACTATGAGTTGGCCCACTGGTACAGGACCAGTTGGCCCACTGCTGTATTATGAGTCGACCCACCACAGTACTACTCAGCCCACTGGTACAATACCAGTTGGCCCACTGCTATATTATTGCTGTATTATAAGTTAGCCCACTGCTGTATTATGAGTCGGCCAACTTGCACAGTACCAGTTGGCCCAATACTATATTATGAGTCAGCCCACTGATACAGTACCAGTTGGTCCACTGGTGTGAGTCGGCTCACTGGTACTGCAGTAGTGTGCCCCAGTGCCACATGGAAAACCAGGGTTTGTGTGCAAGTCCTGGAATCCCACACAAAGATAAAGCACACAGCTCCCAAGGGGGGGAGGGTCTTGGGCTGCCCAGAACCCCCTTTTAGCTGACTAGGTCGCAGCATTGCTGTCAGCTGTGAAGGCAGCTGCTCGCCGCGCTTCTTGGTCGGAGGAGTGCCAGCAGGGTGACCCCAGTCATGAGACGGGGGGACATGCAGGGAAAACAATAATTTAAACAGAGAACCCCAGTCAGTTGCTGAATAGTTTTAGTATATGGATTTATGGGAGGAACAATACCCTATACATTTCTTTTTTTTTTTTTTTTTAATCTCTATTTTAACCCTTCTACGTCCTGTGGACTCCGATCCTTCGGGAGCGCAAAGGAGTCATCCCTCTGCCTCACTCGCCTTGCCTGATACCACCTGATCCCCATGTAGCTGTGGCTCCCCCCCCAAGTGGGGCTGAGGTGGGGCAGCAGACACCCCGATACTGTAAGTGGGGTTGGATCGGTGATAGTCAGGCAGGCAAGGGCATATCGGGGGCACGCTCTGGGCACTCCGTCTTCCTGGCGTCCACAGACATTTTTGCGCTTTCCCAAGGAGGAGTGGCATGTCCTTACACCAAGGCATTGCTGCCGGCATCTCCACTCCTTTGTCCTCAACGTTAACTCCGTACTCTGTTGTGCCCTCGGCGCCCACTCAAGGGGACCAGTCGGGCACCGAGCATGGCTCCCCCCCATCCATGAGAGGAGAGTTGTCCTCCAGATGCTCAGTCCTCTCTTTCCCCTGCCGACCCCCGACGTCCCGGGCTGTCTTCCGAACCTGGGTCGCCGGCGTGGCATGAGGTGTGGCGGCCAGCACCTCAGCCCTCAGTACCACCGGGCTGGCTCTATCCCTATACATTTTTATGTATTTATTTATTTGAAATTCTTTCACCAGTTCAGCATACATAGAGGTACAAAAATAATCTTGTTTAGAGATGCGACTGGGGGTTGTGGGGTTAGAGGGTGGAACAGTTAAGAATGAAACACAAAATACGGAAATAGCTATACAAAAATTTATATAAATTACAAAGTATGTGTAGTAGAAATGAAAGGGACATTAAGGGCAATTGGTACAATGAAGAAGCACACAGTCCGATACAGTCACAGTATGATACGGTTAAGCTTTTAAGTTACTGCTTGGCTGTGGCGGTGCTAGTGGGTGAGCTGTTTCCCCTAGGCTAGGTTGCTTTAAGCCTGTGGGAGTTTATAACTGAAAGCAAGTTGTCCTGAATTCTGCTTACGCCTGGCGACAAGATATCTAGTGCCCGAGTGGGAGCAAAGGGGGGTGGCTGGAGGGCGCAGCAGGCATGAGCAGAGTGCTTAGGCAGTTAAGGAGGTGGGTTTTCTTTTTTTTTTTTTTTTTAACTCCACTTTACTGAGGCAACAGCTGAAAATACAGGTACATCAGTTCCATAGACAAATCAATTAATATTGAATGTTCCACTACAGAGATTGAACAAGCAGCTGTTGGGTACATTTGAGGTGTTACAACTTCAGTTTATAGCACTTCAGAGATTAAGTGTCTCTTCTTTTAAGCTGCCGTATCTGCAGTGTTGCTCTGGCCTCATGTCATAACATTTCAACGTGGCCTGGTGTAAACCGTTTAGATTATCAGCTTTGGGGGTGGGATTGGGAAGGTCGGGGGGTAGCAATGTTTAACCAGGAATTGAACCTACAAAGAGGTAGGTGCTATGCATGCTTATCCTTCGGTGAGTGCCAGCCAGTTTAGACGATCATAAAGTGTGCAGTGATGCATTTGGATGACGCATCGGAGAATGAACCTACAGAGGGCATTCAGTAAGGAGTCGAGTTTAGATAACTGACAAGGCAAGGCAATTTTATTTCTATGGCGCCCAATCACTGGGGCTCTGGGCACCTCACATTAAAACAGGTAAGGTCAAAACAACACACACAGTCAGTAAAACATATACAAAACAGTAGAGAATAAAACATAAAAATATCAACAATAAATACTTCTCTGCATAATTAAAATAAAACTCAATTAGTGCAGGTCAGTCGCCCTAGTTGGGAAAGGACAGATGAACCTTTAGCATCTTCTTAACTCGACTGTTGGGGCCTCCCTGACAGCAGCTGGAAGGGTGCTCCACAGGGTCGGTCCAGCGACACTAAAAGAACAGTCACCAGAGGTTTTGAGCCGGACCCTGGGAACATCAAGGAGGCCTCTAGTCTAGGGACAGAGGGAGTGGACCAAGGTAGCAGGAGTGAGATCAGTCAGATAGCCCAGGCCCAGCCCGTATAGGGTCTTATAGGTGAGCAAGCCCACCCTGAAGAGGATCCTCCACCTGAGAGGCGGCCAGTGCAGAGCCTGCAGGACTGGGGTCACATGACTGGACCTAGCAAAGCGCGTCAGCAACCGAGCCACTGCGTTCTGCACCAGCTGTAGCGGGCGGAGGGTCCCTCCAGTGACCCCAAAGTACAGAACATTACAGTGATCCATCCTCAAAGTAACAAAGGCATACACCAGGTTCTTGCCTCTTTTAATGCCATAGACCACACTGCCAAAATCAGTTACTGGTAATTGCATTTATCTTGTCTCACTTTTTGAGATCTTGAACACTTGAGCCCTCACCCTGCACTGGGGTTCATGCTGACACACTGTTGTAGCTCGTAGTACCAGTGCACTACAGCAGCTGGCTTCCCTGAGGAAACCCTCTTCTGGCAGTTTTTGCCATGTCCGGCTATGCCACCAGCTTAGCTCTTCCTTACCCATAGTTCTTTTGGACCTTGTGAGACTGCTACAAATGGGGCAGCACTAGAGAGTATGCGGGGGCTAAGAGGGGTTCATATTCTGCTCCCCTACAGGAGCTGCATCTGTTCTTGTATGGCATTTGAACCTGAATGTGAAGTTAATGCCCTGCTTCCTCAGCCCTGGTATTTTTCATCCCCCTCTCTGTGATCTTCTCATTCTGCCTAACACTTGTTCACTTCCTCTGATTTCTTTGACACTTCATCCCGACTTTAGTACTGTAATGCTCTGTATTTAGGGCTTTCTGGAGGTGTGACGCATAATTTCCAGCTTGTGCAGAATGCTGCAACGAGGCTGATATCACGCACAAGCAGTTTTCTTCATATCACACTTGTGCTGCAAAATCTGTACTGGCTGTCTGTCAGATGGTGCATCAACTTCAAGATTTGCTCGATGGTCTTTAAGACCCTGCATGACCTTGGACCTGCTACATTATAGACCTCATGTATCCATATTTTCCACAGTGCCCTCTCCGCTTCACCAGGGAAAATTGTTGGAGGTCCCTGAGTCTGTCTTAAATGATAAGGACATACAGATTTAGTTTAGTTGCTGTATTGGTCCTTGTAAGAACAGATCCAGAAGCAAATGGCTTGATACCTTTTACTGGACCAACATAGATGTAACAAAAAGAACAGAGAGTATTTTAAACCATATTCAGTTCTTGCCTCTCCCCCTCTCTTCTCCACCTGCCCTTCTAGGTGATCCATGTGCACAACCTGCCCCATCCTTTTTACTCCAACAGCACTTGCGTACTACCTCGAGCCTGCTCCTGGTACACTCATGCACTATAATTGGTTCTCTCACATTATTACTGTTTTGTATGTTTATATGTGCTTTTGTACGATTTTGGACATGTATTGTCATTTACCCAATGTTCCATTACGGTTTATTGTACAATACCTTGTGTTCCAACTGTTGTATAGTCTTGCAATGTTGTATTGTTTGTACTACTCACATACTGTTGTAACTGATCATCCTTCACAACCCTATGTAACCCCTTCCCCCCAGGTCGCACTGTGAGATGAGCAACTTGTTGTTCATTGTGCTCTCCTGGTGAAACCTTTCAATAAATAAATAAAATAGAATTGTTTCTGGGTTTTTTATGTATGATCTGGGTGTTAATAGTATGTGATTTTCTAAATAACTGCCATAAGCTTCCAGGGAAGGACTTGGTTGGTCTGAAAGCTTAGGCACTTTGTTTTTTTTGTTACCTTTTATTGAACCAACATAGATGTATCAAACTATTTGCTTCTGGATCTGTTAAATCATAAGGTGATAGGTCTGTTGCAGTGGTGGCGCCTCAACTGTGGAAAGGTTCAACTTTATACATTCGTAGCAGCTTCTCAGTGGACACTTTCAGAAAGGGTTTTGAAAACATTTATTTACCCTGGCTTTTGATTATTTTTTGTTTGCCCCCCCTCCCCCAAGCTCCGGGCTGGCCTCTCCTTCAGGCCTTCCTATACCCCTCGCTGCCATCCATCACCCCATTTTGCAGCTCCCCAGGTAACTCGGATGCAACCCTTCGCAGGGTGGGTCCCTCTCCTCAGAGGGGGAAGGCACCAGCGGGGCGGACAGCACAATTCTTGGCCCAGGAGCTGCTGGGATGGTTTGTGCACTGCTTGAGGTCTCGCGGCAGCAGGAGCTGGCGACCGTTATCTGGTCAGCCACGGGGCTCTTTTCCCATTTGCTCCCTGGGGGTGTGGCGTACCACTAACGTAAGGCATATGCCGACGTTCACCACGCCCTATTGGCTAGTGGGACCCCGCGTGTTGCCACATCCCTGGCCTCCGCCAGGGGTCAACAAACGCCGGGTCGCTTCCCTGCCCCCCCCCCGAGTGAAGGCGAGTAGTCATCTGACGCTTGAGCCTTCTCTTCGTGGCCGGCCCTCCAGTACCCGGGTCCATTCCCAAACCCAGGCCATTGGCGTCGCAAGCAGAAATCCAACCGCTGCGCTGACAGGCCAGCCTTTAATGACTTTTTTTTTTTTTTGTATTATCTTTTTACCTCCTCCTACGTGCACCACTTCAGCCTCTCCTTCAGGCTTGCCAGTGCTGGCTCTGGTCCATCCACCCTCCGATCTTCCGGTCCCATATAGCAGCCAACCCCAGGGTAACCCAGAGTAACCCTTCTCCGGATGGGTCCCCCTCCTTCGAGGGGGGGAAATCTGCCAGCCCAGAGGGGCAGGCCAGCGCTACACATGGCCCTGGGGCGCTGCTGGGACGGAGGACTCGGCAGGGACATGAATGGCACCAGAGAGCTGAGCAGCCGTCATCCGCCTTAAAGTGGGGTAGTATTTCTGCTTTTCTGGTGCGTCCCCGATGTGCATCTGCTGTGCTGCTGGTCTCCACCAGGGGCAACCACAGCGCGGCATCAACCCCACTACTTCCACCCTAGGAGAGGAGAGCAGTCCCATGGACGCCGATCCTCTCCTTCCCTGGCGCCCGATAATGATTTTTAATGTCTATGTTGCTTATGATTTTGAAATTACTGCTTGTCAGTTATATATTTCTTTTTTTTATGCAAAGCACCCTGAGCCCCTGGGATGGGGAGCAAAATAAAATAAAATAACCTTGCCTCACAGATATAGAGGAGAAAGAAGTACACACACACACACACTGTATTCAGTTATTAAAGTCTGTGCATTGCACAGAACACCTGTTGAAAAGCTGTGCACCAGTGAAACATTCCTTTCTACAGTGAACGGCAGATGAAAGTGAGTTTTTCTCTAAGTCTGTCAACATTCCTTAGATAATGTCCAAAGCAGTTGCAGAGCAGATGAGGCTTGAGAAGCACTGATCCATGTTAGCAGGCCCACAACAAAGGAGTAAAGTATTAATCTGATTAATCTGGCTGTGTTCTAGCTCCTCCCCCCACCCACCGCAGTGTTTTAGTACTTTGGTTTCTGTGTAGTTACAAGACACAGATTTAGGTATCCGCTGTGCATACATTTTAGGGTGGTTCAATGGGCCAAGCCTGAGTATCAGAGAATTAACTTTTAGCTTTTAGTGTACCTGTTGCAGATACTCTTCTAGATCCAGAGGCCCCTAGGTCCAGACTTCAGTGAAGCAGCATGATGCACTGGGAAACAGAGTTGTAAACTAGATCACAGATTACAATACTGTCACAGCCGCTGGCTCACTGCATGAACTTGTGCATACCACTTGACCCCCTTTGTTTCTGACCTTCCATTGCAGAAGCAAGACACCACTTAGAATGATATACTGCATGGGTGGTAGATACATTGTTACAATGAAAAAACAGTGGTTCATGTCCTACCTTATGAAATGAGCATTTGTCAGTGCCGAATGTTTGCTTGCTGATATTAGCATTGGACGTGCAGGAGTGGGACAGATGCAGAATAGGAATTTCACTAAATTTTAAACATAGGCATTTTGTGCCCTCTGCTCATGAACGCTGTCACTATGATTTTATTAATCTGTCCCGAACGTTGATTTCCCACAGCGACCACGCCATTGTGCACTAGATGTGCGAAAATACATTTCGGGCAGGATTTGAAAAATGGCAGCTGTACTGTTCATAAGGAGGTGTGCAAAATTGACAATGTTGAAAATTTTGAGTGAAAATATTACACATTCTCAAAGTTACGAGCGTGCGTGGAAACTGTGCAATGCATGCTCGTAACATATTCACTATACGGACGTTTGTCACCAAATTTTTAATATAGGCATTTTAGGACCTCCTCTCATGAACAGTGTCACTGTGATTTTCTTAATTTGTCCTAAACATGGAGGTCCCACGGCGACTGTGCTATTCTGCACCAGAAGTGCGAAAACATGTTTCAGCCAGGATGTGAAAAATGACAGCTGTACTGTTCATAAGGAGGTGTGAAAAAATGCCAATGTTGAAAATTTGGAGTGAAAGTATTACAGATTTGCGAAGTTATGAGTGTGCGTGGAAACTGCACAACACACGCTCATAACACAGTCATTTTTTGGAATTTTTTTCACCAAATTTGCAGCATAGGCTTTTTGGGAGCCCACCTTATGAACAGTGACACTGTTGTTTCGTTAATCAGTCCCGAAAGGTGATTCCGCGCAGGGACTGCAAAATCACCTTTTGGAACTGAATAACCAGGTGACAGTCACTGAATTCATGAGATGGGGTCCCAAGAACCCCATGTTGAAAATTTGATGCCAAAATTTGTGAAAATGGCCGCGATATTAACATAAGTTGAAAAAGCTCCATTTATGCCATTATACAGCTTACCGGCATTTCTTCAGTTCACGGTCAGCTTTGAAGAGTGCAGATGTGTTTCCGGTCCACTGAAGATCGTCGCGCAGGGCTCCAGAGGTAAGTATGGGGTGTGGGGAGCGCAGAGGGTAGGTGCAGGTTGGGGAAGGGGGCACCAGACTCAACAAAGGAGTTTTTTTTCCTTTTTACAGGGGGTTAAAAAAGTGGGAAGGTTTTCTTGTTTCACAGGTGGTTTGGTATGTTGGGGTGGGCTCCCAGCGTCCCACCTGGGTGTTTTTGGGGGCTGTAGCTGATGGGGATTGGGCACCCCATTGGTACAAAGTGTATGTTGGGGGCGCATGAGCCAAGGGAATTGGGCACCCCTTGGCACACAACAAATGGGGACATTATGCCGATGGGATTGGGCTACCTGTCGGCAAATGCACTGGGAGGGGCATGCTGACAGGGGATTGGGCACCCATCGGCTTCATGGGGACTGAGAGGCGGCCGGTGACAGCCACCTTGCCAATATGTAAATTGCAGGTGGCGTGGCTAGCTGGCAAGCATGGAGGAGGCTTGTTAACACAGCTCCCTGGGGTGGCCCTAATTTAATAATTCAGCTGTACAACTGCTTTTGAGCTACCTGCAGGCGATATATAGATTCTCAACCCTGACGGCATCTGGAAAATCTAAAACCAGACAGGCCAAACTGCAGTTTGGAGCCAATATGCCAGCCAAAAAAAGTGAAAGCAACTTACACCATTCTGGGCCTCCCTCACCAGTCGCTGGCGGAGATGGCACGCAAAATATAGGCACGGAGATGGAGCTAACAAAGTCCTTGACTGGGGTCCCTGAAACACTGGTACAAATGAGGAGCAACATGAAAGCAGGTTTCCACAATCTGAATACTCACTTGCAGTCTGTGGTCACTAGCTTAACTGAGACGACTACTACTCATACTTCCCAAATATGTGAATTGGAGTGCAGAGTTAATGACATGGAGGACACATGTGCGGGGGCATCAGCAGCGAGAAACTGCTTACTTTCTACGATTGCAGACCTCAAAGAACGGCTCGATGATCAGGAGAATCGCTTCTGCAGATCCAACATTTGGATCATTGGCCTTCCTGAGGGGATTGAGGAGAGGAATCCAAATGTGGAAATACATAGATGGATTGTCAAGAATTTGGGCCTGGGAGAGGAAGCTGAAGGTTTTGAAATTGAGCGGGTCCACCGGGTAGGCACTCCACCAAATCCAGGAGATCGCTCCCATCATTGCCTCATAAAAATCTGCGGTTCCGGGACAAGGAGATCATTCTACAAAAGGCAAGAGAGACAGGCCATATAAAAACTGGGAATTCCACTGTGCATATTTACCAAGATTATAGTTGGGAGTTACAAATGAGGTGGCAAAAGTTTAACCGAGTTAAAAGTAAGCTGCACTGGCTAGGATGGAAATTTTCATTAGCATACCCTGCATGGCTCCGAGTAGATAGGCCTGGGCAGAATCCTCGTTTTTTCACGTGCCACAAAACGGCGGAGAGGTGGCTTGAGGAGGAGAACAGGAGGGACAGACCACAGCCTAAAGTAGAATGAGGTGTGTAATATTTTCATTTGTGCAGTCATTGTTAAGCTAGTAGCAAGATCTCTTGCCTTGTTTTTATTGTTGAGTATTGTACACAATGGGCTGGGTCTCTTATTTCCTCCTCAAGGGTTCTATGGCACTCACTGCCACGTTGTGAGGCCTAATTAATGGAACTCTGACTCTCGAGAAAACGTGTTTCAGTATACACCCACGACCGAGTCTAGGGACCCGGGTTTTCTTTTCACTCGTGACTCTCTTGGGCCATTGGAAGCTATTCCAGCGCATTCATTATGGGACCCCTCCCTTTTTTTACGTAGGGGGTGGGAAAGAGCAGCTCGCTTTGACACTTTGGAGGGAGAGAGAGCTGGGTGGACCCTCAATATTTGTGGTAAACACTAAGGTGAATGTGTTATTAATAGGTCCTCACCCAGTCTCCAGTCATGTTGCCACAAAGGAACTGAAGTGTGTGAGATTTTACTAAACACCAGCTCTGTTAAGCTGTGACTAGGGGTCAAGTGTGGGGGCAGATCTGTGTTCCCTGTTTGTATCGGTCTCACTAGTTTATCTCTGGAGCCAAGGAATTATTAATCAACTTGACTAAGGGACAATTTCATTGTTCTGAGACCCTATACCTGCTTTACTGTTTTCTCATTATGTCTAATGTTGTGTGAATGCTGTGGTTACATGTTGTTCAGCTGGCCAGTACTTTTCTCTTTATACAGCCTCGGGCGCACCCCCCACACACACAACTTTATGGCTGGCATCACTGGCAGAAGGTTTATTTGCTGCCTGTTGTTTGTAGTGGGATTGCGGCAGGTTTATACTGCGGGGGGGGGGTGTTCAGTTCCAACTGGACTGAACCAAGGATAGTGGTTAGTAGAGGGGAGGAGGTGGGTGGGAGGTCTTGGTAATATAGGGGAGGGGTTGTACTTGTCCTCTAGAATCAGGTACAACCTGAACCTTGTGAGAGAAGCGAGGTACCAGATTGGTTCGCTTTAACCTGCTGACACTGGTGGATGATGAACTGGGGCTCTTATACAGGGTGCTACTGCTTGATTAGCCTGGTCACATCGTTGTGTTTTGTTATGGGGGACATTAGTTTTGAGATTGGTAGGAAGGGGAAGGGAGCTGGACTCATGGGAGAAAAGAATGTGGATGCTTATATAGTACATGCCAGATTTCAAATGTATACTAGGAGACTGTTTTATGATGGGGGATGATGTCACATGCTTGTCCTGGAATATTAATGGTCTTAAATCTATTATAAAGCGCAAAAGGGTCATGACAGAAGTACGCAGAGCTAAGGGTATGATTGTTCTCTTGCAGGAAACTCACTTTTCTCATGCTGAATCACAGAAAACTGCTGCATTTATGGGTGGGACCTGGGTGTTATCAACATTCTTTTCCAAGGCTAGAGGAGCCTCCATCTGGATCCCTGCGGGTTCCCCTATACAGATCTTGGATACATTAACAGACCAATTTGGCCGATATGCACTGTCTAGGGTTGAAATCCCGGGCTGAGGAACAATGCTAATTGGGTCAGTGTATGCCCCTAACGTAGAGAACCCTGGATTTTTTCAGAAGCTTGCACTAGATATGTCTTGGGGGGAGGACCACTGGCTATGGGGGGTGACTATAACTGTGTCATTGACACAGTTTTAGACCATTCAAATAAGGCTCCTGTTTCCAAATCTCATAGCTCAAAAGCTCTGGAGGTATTGCAGGCTGATTTTGACCTGGTCGATGCGTGGCGGCATTTGTATCCCTCGGGGCAGGAATATAGTTTTTATTCACATGCTCATATAGATAGAATGCTGTTGTCAAGCCTCTTGGTAGCCAGACTAAGGGAAGAAGGGTACCAGTCGATCATGATTTCAGACCATATATTGCATTTTATTTTCTTTCTGGGGCACTGGTTCTCCAGTAGGCTCCAAAGCATGGAGATTGGACCTTAAGACTGTTGAGGAATCAGGGTTATCTTGTATATTTGGAGGTGAATTTGCAAGAGTTTCTGCACCTTAACTGCAGAAGGGGATACCTCACCTGTGCACACTGGGAAGCCATGAAAGCACATGTGAGAGGGCAGACTATTGCATTTGCATTGCAAGAAAAACGTGACAGCCACTAGGGAATTGGAATTTCTTAGATCCAAAATCGGAGCCTGTGAGAGGGCACACATGCGGAATCCCACAGTTACCCTCTATGGGATTCTACAAAAGTTAAAATGGAAGTACAGCACCTTGTCCAGTGCACAGCTGGAGAGAGCTATTCTCCTCTCAAATGCGGGACAATATTTTGATGGGGACAGGGCAGGAAAATATTTAGCCTGGCAAATAAAAAGAAAGGAATCTGCTAAATCAATAAGCCAAATACAGAATGATCAAGGGGAAAGTGTAAGGGGGACGAGTGAAATAGGGGATACCTTTGGAGCCTTTCATAAGTCCCTGTATTCTTCTGAATGCAGCCCCTCGCAACACGATTGTCAGCTTTATTAATGAGGTTCCTCTCAAGAAGATTAGTGAAGCAGAGGCTGGAGAGCTAGATGTACCTTTATCAAAACAAGAAATCAGGACAGCTCTGAAAATTAAAAAAAAAAAAAAAAATGGGAAGGCTCCTGGCCTGATGGCCTGCTAATAGACTTTTGCAAGGCCTGTGAAGGCCTCTTGCTGGAACCCTTATATGATGCCTTGACTGAGGAGTTACGGGAAGGAAGGTTGCCCCCCTCCACACGGTCTGCAACCATCACTATACTACCCAAACTGGGTAAGGACCCAACTCTTTGCTCATCCAATAGGCCAATTTCCTTGTCAACAGCGGATTATAAGATACTGGCAAAGGCTCATGCGACTAGGTTAGAAGCAGTGTTACCTGGAATCATACTTCCGGATCAGTCCGGATTTGTTAAGGGGCAGTTGGATAAGTATAACATCAGGCGTACGTTGAATATTGTATTCCGCTGGTCTAGAACTAGGAGATGTCATGGTGCTGCGGTGGTCGCCTTAGATGCTGAGAAAACTTTTGACCGTGTGGAGTGGGGTACCTGTTTTATACCCTAGATAGGGTGGGAGTGGACTCTTATTTTGTGCATGGGTTTGGGCACTGTATCAAGGCTCTTTAGTTCAAGTTATGGTGGGTGGTGAGTTGTCAGGTTCTTTCTAGCTTAGTAGGGGAACTCGCCAAGGATGCCCTTTGTCCCCATTGCTGTATGTAGTATCCCTGGAACCACTGGGAGCTGCTCTTGGGGCATATAAAGGGATTAGAGAGTTCATAGGAGGGGGCAGGGAACACAAAAATTGCGATGTATGCAGATGACCAGTTGTTGTATTTGCAGAATCCTGCTGAAGATCTGCCCTTAGTCCACAGGTTAATGAATGCCTTTGTTGCCATATCAGGGCATAAGGTCAGCTGGTCTAAAGTAGGCTATTACCAGTTGGCTGTAGAGATCGGCAGCAGCTCATTGCCCAACTGGGGGTCTTCATCTAGTTCAGAAAATAAAATACCTGGGTGTGCAAATCTCTGCATCTCATGGGGAGCTGTACAGAATGAATCTCAGGCCGATCCTGCAAGTGATAGCAGATGACTGTGAACGGTGGGCTGCATTATCGATTTTGTTGCTGGGTAGAGTGGGGGTGGTTAAAATCTCTATTTTGCCCAGGTTGCCATATTTTTATCAAACTCTCCCATCAAGATTCCCCAGCTGCTTTTTAAACAGGTGGATGCGACGGTCCATAAATTTATTTGGCAGAATGGATGGGCTAAGATACCTCATGCCACATTATATAAGTGGCCCGGAGAGGGGGGGGAGAGGGCTGCCCAATTTCAAACTGTCTTACTGGGCAGCAACTGGCTTTTATACCTACTGGGATGACATTCTGGGATGTCCTTGGATTTGACTGGAGGAGGATTTGTTGGAGGGAACCTCTGAAACGACACCCTAGTTGTCAGCCTTAGAGATTCAGGACCAAGACGTCTTTGTAATCCCTTTACAGCTACCACCAAATCTATTTGGATAAGCCCATAAAAAATAGGGTTTGCTGGGGTAACTCTCCTAACCTTAGTATTCTTGATTTTATGAAACTTTGGGGGTACAGCCAGAATGGTACAGAGATTATGGGCTTGGAGGAAAAAGGGACTACTTGCAATCAATCAACTCTATGAAGGGGACTTATTGAGGAGTTTTGCACAAATATGTGCCACATGGGACATACCAGCAGGAGATTTCTTCCTCTTATCCAACGGTTCAACACCGTTGTGGTATTGATATTAGTGCAGCTGATAAGTGGGCAGCTCCTTCCCCCTTTGAGGAAGAATTATTTCACCCACAACCAACTAGTAAGCCTCTGTCCGCTTATTACAGGGTACTCATGGGGGAACTCCCCCATATACCTAACTCCAGACGGCACAAGTGGAGTGCAGACCTCTCCATTGCTATTGACCGGAAAACCTGAGATCTGGCCTGCTCCCACTTCCTGCACTGCTCACGCAGCAATAAGCTGCGGCAAATCCAGTTCTACTTCTTCCACAGGGCATATGTGACACCTAGCTGGTTGCACAGTCTGGATGTTAACAGGACAGCCACTTGTCCCAAATGTGTGGCTGATGAGGCAGACTTCCTTCACTTGGCACTCACTTGCCCTAGGGTGGCACCATTCTGGCACTTCATTCATAACATAATGTCCCAGGTCATGGGTTACTCCTCCTAAATCCCCCTTAGAATTACTGTTGGGGCCTGATCCTGTCCTCCCAGATCGGAAGAGGTCAAATCCTTTATGGCCCATAGCCTTAATAAATGCCGGAAGAACAATTGCACAGTTATGGATGTCCACCTCACCCCCAACTGTGGCAAGATGGGTACAAAATGTAAAAAACTGTATGCAGCTGGGCACTTTGGGTAAAACACCGCTGGTTTGGGCAACATGGGAACCCTGGCTGAGAGCTGTAGAAGCGGGCATAATCCCGAACTGACTTACTCGTTCACACTCCCAGAGAGTCCATAAAAGTTTACACACAAGTACAAGCTATATTAAAACCAGCTGCCCCTTGTCTGGCAATTAAAGGGGCCTGTACAGAATAACTATGACCTGATAATAACTGTATAAGACTGTGTGCTGCTTTTGATATGTACCTTTATTTATAACAACAGTATTTGCTTGTACTTTTTACATGAAGCAATTTGGCTGTGCTGTGAGCTTTCCACATTCACAATAAAGAAATGTTATAAAAATATGCAAATTGCAGTACAGCGTTACCACCGCTGATTGCAGCGGTGGTTTTTTAACTGCACGCCACTGCATCTGAACTGTTGTCATGGTGCGTGTGATCGCTGCCTGCAAAATGGATTGGGGCATTGGCAGAGCAGTGCACATCTCCAAAAGTTGTATGGTGGTACTATGTTTCTTGCAGGTGCGTGCATGCAAACATAAAATGGCACTGCTAAATTTAATTCACAAAGAGAGCAAATAGGCTCCTGGTCGAGTCACACAACTGTAAGCTAAAAATTAAAGGGCACTGTCAGCTTTTACAAACTATTACTAGTCACGTGTGACCAGCGTTCCCCTAAACATCTTGGCCAAATTAATTATCCATGCGCCCAGTTTGGTAAATTTTAGCTATTGTCATTTACTTATGAAAATATATACTTGAGCTCGGACTGAGCACTGGTAGCTTGGTGCTCAACCAAACTTCCAAGACTGAACAGCTCTCTGATGTGACCGTGCCTCTGTTCCAAGCAGTGCCTGTACTTCCTGTAAACTCATGCATGCATGGGTTTTGCATTTTTAAGCAATGGCTAAAAACAAAAGCTGGAGCTTAACGACGTATGTTATGATCGTATTGATCTGTGTCTGTATTCAAATAAACACAAGTATTGCTGTTTGTGAAGAATCAGACCACAATCTTTATTTTATTTTTTCATTATTTCTTTATCCCCCACGTGCTCGGGACCCACCACTCCCGGGCCACCATGGTCTCAGACAACCCTTACTACTCCCACGAGCCCCCTGACCTCATACCTCATATTGCAGCCTCTCCTGGGGTAACCCCGCGTAATCCTTCGCCGGGTGGGGTCCCTCTCCTCCAAGGGGGAAGGCACTGGGGCGGGCATCCAGCAGACTCTCTATTTGGCCCCAGGGCACTGCTGAGGTGGACATGGCTCCATCGGTAGTTTTGTAGGTGTCGGCAGACCAGCAGCCGTTATCCGGCAAATCCCGGAGTGGTTTCCACTTTTCTGGTGCTTCCTCTATTGCAACCCTCATGTAGTGCACCCGGTCTCCACCAGGGGCCGCCACAGAGTGATGCGATCCCTGCTACCCACCCCAGGAGAGGAAAGCAGTCCTACAAACGCTCAGTCTTCCCCTCCCTTGCCGACCCCCAGTGACCCGAGTCCGTTCCCGAACCAGGGTGCCGGCGTGGTACGAGGTAAGGTGCCAGCACCTCAGCCCTCTGTGCCACCGGGCTGGCCAGAGCACAGTCTTGAACATGCATGCCTGATGCAGGCACACATGCTCAGGACTGCTATCTGTTTTTTCACATGGCTCACCCTGCTCAGAAGATTAACTACTTTGAGCTCCAGCATTTTTTTTTTAACCATCACTTGAAAAATGGAGAACCCGTGCATGCACAAGTTTATAGGACATACAGGCACTGCTTTAGAGTAGAGGTGCGATCACATTATGAAGAATCGTCTGGCATCGGAAGTTTGGCTGCGCACCAAGCTAATGAGGTTGGTCCAAGCTCATGTATATATTTTCCTTAATTAAATGAAAAATGGCCACTGTTCATCAGATTGGGGTACATGGATAGGTAGTTGGCCACAGATTTTGTTTAGAGGTGCGCGGTTCATAGAAGACACCGGTGATAGCTTGTAAAAGCTGAAAGTGCCCCTTTAAGTAAGATAAAATATTCTAGTTTTACCTTTCTTTTTTTTCTTTGCCCCTTTCTCAGAAATGATGATGCTGGCTCAGCACCTCTGACTCTAGACCGATTGAGATAGACGGCTGAAAAGGACAGCTGTTGTGATCGGTCTAGATAGAGTGGGTAGGGTGTGCCAAACCACTTTTTATGAGGCTCCTAAGAAAGTAACTGAGGTAAAAGAAAATATTTTACCATAGTTGTTTTCATTTACAGTCACGTAACTCTGGTCAGGGAGCGACTGAATCAAACTAAGCAATGCTGTTTGTTGTTACAGCTGATAGGGACTTGCTGCTTGAATTAGAATTACGTCTGTCCACTAAGTGGCAGTAGACAGCAAAGCTGTTGTGGCAACACTGGCAGTAGTCTCAGTCATCTTCGTCATATTTTATTTATTACTCGTAAAACCCTTCAGGCAGTGCCTGTTTTCAAAGGGTTTAGTGTCAAGGTAAACAACAAAAACATATTACATAGATTGAGTACAACGGCATCGGTGGATAGTACAAATTACATAGTATGGTGCAATAGCAGTAACAGTAGAGGAGCTGAGAAAATCTAAGTAACCAGGTAACAGTTGTTATAGGAACAGGGCAGTACAGCAGTGCTGTGCAGTACTAGAGAAGGTGCAACGACATACAGTTATATGGGCTTTGAACTCCAGCTACATTTTTATGTCCTCAAAAGAATGGACTGAGTGTTCAGTTGCCTAGACAGAAAATTCTCCATTCTTGAGAGCAACAGACGGCATGTGCAAAGTGTGGTCTATTCTCCCCAGTAAGGGTGCACTTGAGGAGCAGCTGGCTCAGTCCACTGCATTGTCGGTGAGGGCTCGGCCCAGGGGCTTGGGAAGAGGTATGACGCTGCCTTGTCCCCATTCTCAAGCATTAGCTTCATCTCTGTAAGTATGAGCATTGCTAGCACAAGAGTGATAATTGTAGGGACCAGCAATCCAGGGGGTAGAAGCAAGAAACTGTTTTGAGAAAAATGGGCAAACAAGCATCAAGGTGGAAAAAAGCGTGGCATAGAAGCTTAAGGAGCGAGTTGCCTGTAACTCCTGGGACAGGCAAGGGCATGTAGTGATACAAGGAGGTGCTCTGATAAAGCGTTGTGGTAAAAATCTGACACAGATAGAAAGTATAACACAAACAACAAACAAAACTGAAGAAGAGAAAACATTGTAGGGTTTCTACCCTTCTGACTTGCTGAGATTGAGGTATTGTTGATGCATTGTCTAAATGGATTGGCACATGCTGTAACTGAGTAACCGATAGTTCTAGGGACATGGATATGTTGTTCATCCACACTGTCTGGCAAGTATCCTTGCTGCTTTAAATCTTGCCAGAAGGTCTTCAAGCTGGCTCCTCCCACCCACCCGGTGTTAAAACTCTCGCTCCGCCCATGATGCCAGATCTTCCTTACCGCTTGGAAGCTCAGGTTCCCTCCTTAGCAGCTCTGCGTATAAGACTGGTTCTAATTCTTGAATTTTCGAAATTAAAAAGTTTTGCTAAAAACACTTGGTCTTCTCTCCCTCGCGGCTGCGATGGACCGTCGACTCGGTTTCGATGCAGCCCCTGCGTGAAAATGTCTCGGACGGATCCGCCACTCCACGTGCGTTTACTGTGGGCCTTGAGCACGACCCCAGGCCTGCGACCTGTGCTCTTCCTTTTCGGCCTACGTCCTCTAAGACTGTGCTGCCCGTTTACAACTGGGGTGTCCCGAGAAAAGATTTCCTCCGGTTAAGTCAAAAGAGGCCCGGTCGGCAGTGTCCGCGGCGGTGGGCTTGGCGGATCAGCTCGAGCAGATGATCGCCCTCGAAGAGGAGGCGGCGCGGGCCGCTTCTACCTCGGCTGCGGCATTTGTCCCGCTATCTCTCGGTGCCTCTTATTGGCTTCTTTTAAGGAGCTTTGTCTGACCCTCTCGACAAAAAGTGAGGGTCCAACTTCTTCTGGACCGTTTTCTCGGTCCAAAAAGAGAGACAAGGGTAAGTCTCACCGTCGACGCTCTTGGGAGTGGGAAAGATCCCTCTCCCCGAGTAGTCGGCCGTCGACTTCGGTCGACCCCTCGGCTTCGGCCACTGGTTTCACGGTGTCCCCGTCAGGCCAGTTGACCGAGACTCCCGTCGACGCAGTCGAGATTTTTCTCGACCCGTTGGACGGGTTGTTGGCTGGAGAAGCCGAGAATCCCCTCTCCCCGGTTCCCCCGGTGGGAGTTGAGGATCCCGTCGGCTCGGCTGTGCCTCCGGTTCCGGAGCCTTCGGTTGAATCGTCCGAACCGAGGGGAGTGCCGCTTCCCCGCGACACCTCCCCGTACCGTCCTCTGCCTAGCCGAGGTTCTCGGTCTCGGACGTCTTCGCGGTCCAGCCGATCCCGCCGTCATAGGCGTCTCGGTCTTGGCACCACGGCAAGCAGCGCCGCCGCTCGTCCTCTTCCTCCTCGGACGAGGAGAGGCTTCGACGCAAGTTGCGTCGGAGGTATGAGGAACTCATGTGGCAACAACTCCTTCTGACCAGGAATAAGCTGACGCTGTCGTCTTCCCCGGCCATTAAGTGGCTGTCACCGGAGCGGCCGAAACAACCCCTCGTTCTAGCCGAGGAGCCTGTTCCCAGGCCGGTTGTTCGGCCAATTCCAGCTGCCCCACCGATTCTGGTGGAACCTCCGCCTCCACAGTCGTTAGTTGGGGCTCCAACCAAAAATTCTCGGTCGGCTCGGGACTGCCCCATAGGCTGTCTGTCACCCTCACTCCCGATAGACCTCAGCAGGTGGAGGGTGGCTCAGGCCCGAGGCAGCTCTTTGAGGACTCTTCCGAGTCCGAGGATGATTCCTCCCTTTTCTCCAAGCGAGTGGACTTGGAGTCCTCAGGAGGACAGTCGGTGGACGATAGCCCTTCGTCCTTCCTAGGATTGCTTCGGCTCATCTCGGAGTCCACCGGGATGAAGCTCGAACCCGTTTCTAAATGGGCCAGGTATCCCCTCACGGAGATTCTGGACCGAGGGGATTCCCCTACGGAGGCCTTCCGTGGCAGAGGCCATAGTGGGTCCGGCCTTGGAGCTCTGGCAGCCCTGCTTCCTGTCCTGCGCCTTCGCCAGGATGGCCAGGAAGTCACGGTCCCCACGGTTCCCTGTCCGTTTTTTCGGAACACCCCTCGGCTGAGGGGTTGGTTACCGACAGCGTTTTCCGGCGTGCCGGGAACGCTAGGGATGTGGACAAACCTCCCGACAAGGAGTCCAAGAAATTGGACTATGCCGGGCGAAAAGTCTATGCTGCGTCCTCCCTCGGCCTTCGCCAGGCCAGTTCAGCCGTCCTCATGGCACATTTTTCTCATGCCCTGTTGGGCTCCCTGGATGAGGTCGTCCCTCATCTTCCCACGGATCTGCCGACCACGGTCAGGCAGGTGCGGGACCAGGGCAGGGCAGTGGCCAAGCAGCAGCTCCTGACTGCTTTAGACGTTGGGGACTCATGTGCCAGGTCTGTGGCGGCCGCAGTGGCTATGCGTCTTCGGGCTTGGCTGAGGATATCCACCTTTACTTCGGATACCCAGCACAAGTTGGCGGATGTTCCCTTTTTGGGGACTGACCTCTTCGGCCCTGGGGTGGAAGGTCACCTGCAGAGGATCGAGAAGTCCAATGCTACCTTGGACTCTGTCTCTTCCGCTCAGAAGGACAAAGGCCGCAAACCACAGCCTAAGCCCTTTCGTCCTTCTGCGCCCGCGGCGCATCCGCCCAGCAACGTCAGGGCCAGCAGGCTCTGGCTTGGCATCCCAAACCCAAGCCAGAGCTTCCTCCAACAGGAAGCAGGGAGGTAAAGGCCCAGGAGGTCCCTCGGCCGGTTCCTCCTCCAAGCCTGCCCAGTGACGGGCTGAGGGGTGTCGCCCGCAACCCCGTCACCTCACTCCAGGTTCCCCCCGTGGGGGGACGGCTCCGGCACTTCCTTTCTGCCTGGTCCGTTATTACCACGGACAGGTGGGTACTGGAGGTGGTGGGAAAAGGCCTGCCTCTAGAATTCGAGCAGGCCCCACCCTTCAGAGCCGTCGCACCTCGGGGGCCTCGGGGTCCGCAGCCTCACTGTCGGCTTGTCGGGCCGACATCGCTCTCCTCCTCCAAAAGGAGGTGATCAGGGAGGTGAGGGACCCTCACTCAGACCCGGGGTTTGTGTCCGGGTACTTCCTGGTTCCGAAACGGACGGGGGTGCTGGCGCCCCATTCTCGACCTTCACGACCTGAACAAGTTCCTAAGGTCTCGAACCTTCAGGATGGTCACTCTGGCTCAGATAATACCATCCCTGGAACCCAGCGTGTGGTTCTGCTCTCTGGACCTGCAGGACGCGTTCTTTCACGTCCCTATCCGTCCATCACATCGGAGATTCCTTCGCTTTCGAGCGGAGGGATCCCTCTTCGAGTTCCGAGCCATGCCCTTCGGCCTGTCTCCAGCTCCCAGGGTCTTCACCAAATGCATTGCAGTGGTGACAACTTTCCTGCGGCACCGAGGGGTCCGGGTGTACCCTTACCTGGACAATTGGCTGATAGCAGCCCCCTCCAGACAGGAGGTGGAGCGGTCCAGAGATCTGGCCCTCCAGGTTTGCTCTCAAGTCGGCCTTCTCATCAACGAGGCCAAGTTGGAACTCGAGCCGAAGCAGGTGATTCTGTTTATCGGGGCAGAGCTCGACTCTCTTCGAGCCAGAGCACGGCTCCCGGCGGACAGGGCCGAGGTTCTTTCCTCCTTTGCCCAATCATTTCTGGTTGGGCAATCGCGCCCTGCCCGGGACTTCCTGCGCCTCCTGGGTCTCATGGCGGCCTGTACCAGCGTGGTCCGTTGGGCACGCTGGCACATGCTCCCCCTTCAGTGGGGACTGGCCAGCCAGTGGTCACAACGCTGCGATCCATTGGACCAGCTAGTGATGGTGACCCAGGAGATGTGGAACGCTCTCCGGTGGTGGACCGTTCCATCTCATCTGCAGGAGGGCATCCCGTTTGTCCGCCCCGAGCTGACGGTCTCTCTATCGACCGATGCCTCTCTGATGGGTTGGGGTGCCCATCTGGGGGAACACGGCGCACGGCCTCTGGTCCCCGCGGGAGTCCCGATGCCACATCAACCTGCTGGAGCTCCGAGCGGTCCGCCTAGCTCTCACCGCCTTTGCTCCGTTTCTCCGGGGTCAAGTGGTCCGAGTCCAGACGGACAATACCACGACCATGTACTACCTAAACCGCCAGGGCGGGACGCGTTCCATGCTTCTATGCAGGGAAGCTCTCTGCATTTGGTCACTCATGCGCAGCCTGGAGGCGGATCTCCTAGCCATTCATGTGGCAGGAGCCTCCAACACCTTGGCCGATGCCCTGAGCCGGATAGGGGCTGCATCTCACGAGTGGTCTCTCCTGCCGGTGGTAGTACAAGATCTGTTCTCCCATTGGGGCACACCTCAGGTGGACCTGTTTGCCTCCAGGGAGAACGCGGAGCTGAGGCTGTTTCATGCCTGCCCCCCTCAGCAGGGCTCGCTGCAGGGGGATGCCTTCTCGAGGCCGTGGATCCCGGGCCTCTTCTACGCCTTCCCCCTGTATCCCTTGATTCACAAGGTGCTTCTCAAAGCAAGGAGGGACAAGACACAGGTGATTCTGATAGCCCCAGACTGGCCCCGCCAGTTCTGGTACCCAGATCTCCTCAGCCTCAGCTCCAGGCTCCCAAGGCAGCTTCCAGCTTGCCCGGACCTGCTCTCAGTCAATCAGGGGAAGGTGTTCCATCCGGACCTTCAATCCTTGCACCTGACGGCCTGGTTCCTGAGCGGGCAGAGTTCCAGGCCTTGGAGTCGTTCCGACGAGGTCCTCAATGTAGTTGAGGCGTCCGTGAAAGTCGACCAGGAAATGCTATGCCTTCAAATGGAAGAGATTTTCCATTTGGTGTCAGGAGCAAGGGCTTGGACCCTTCCTCCTGTCCTTTGGCAAGCATCTTGGACTATTTATGGTCCCTTTCTAGTCAAGGGCTTAGGTCGGCGACCTAAGGGTGCACCTGGCAGCCATCTCTGCTTACGGTGCGGGCGAGAGAGCGGTCAGTGTATGAGGAAGGTGGTCTGGTGCTTTTTCAAGAGCCTCAATCACATTTCCCTCGGTGCGAAACCTCCACCTCCGTGGGATTTACTGCTGGTACTGGCAAAGCTCATGGACAAGCCATTCGAACCAATGCACAGGTGTGAACTCTCTCACCTGTCGTGGAAGACCGCCTTATTGGTGGCTATCACGTCAGCCAGAAGGATGTGAGAACTCCAGGCGCTCTGCATCAAGTCTCCTTACCTGGTCTTCCACAGGGACAAGGTTGTCCTGTGCCCCCACCCGAAATTCCTTCCGAAGGTGATGTCGGAGTTTCACCTTAACCAGGTGTTGACTCTGCAGGTGTTTTACCCCAATCACACCTCGGAGGCTGAATACAGGCTCCATACTTTGGACCCTAGAAGGGCGCTCGCTTATTATAAGGAGCGCATGACTGATATTCGGGGAGAGGTTCGCCAGCTGTTTGTCACCTACGCTGAAGCCGCACCTGGCAGACCTGCAGCCAAGCGGACGATAAGCAGGTGGGTCACCTCCTGCATAGATCTCTGGCTATAAGTTGGCAGGCATGGAGCCTCCCAGAGGGATAAGAGCTCATTCTACCCGCCATACTGCTGCATCGGTGGCTGCTTCCAGGGACGTCCCTATCCAGGATATCTGCAGGGCTGCTACCTGGAAGTCAGCACACACCTTCATCACCCATTACCACATCGACCTTGAGTCACGCCGGGATGCTGGTTTTGGGGCCTCGGTTCTCCAGTCTCTATTCCCTAAGTAGGGGGTGTGCGCCTTGCCTCCCTCCTCCCGGAGAACTGCTAGGGAGTCTGCCAGACAGTGTGGATGAACAACATATCCATGTCCCTAGAAATACAGGTTACTCACCTGTAACAGGAGTTCTAGGAATGGTATATGTTGTTCATCCACACGACCCACCCGACCTCCCCGGCTTCGACGCACAACCTGAGCTTCCAGCGGGCCAGATCTGGCGTCATGGGGCGGAGCCGAGAGTTTTACCACCCGGGTGGGTGGGAGGAGCCAGCTTGAAGACCTTCCGGCAAGATTTAAAGCGGCAAGGATACCTGCCAGACAGTGTGGATGAACAACATATACCATTCCTAGAACTCCTGTTACAGGTGAGTAACCTGTATTTTCATCCAAATTTTAGTTTATTTTAATGCTGCCTGCCCCCCCACCTCACCCCCACCCTCCAAACTTGAGGGCACCTATTCTGTACAGTTGCTCACAGTGAGCCACGGTTACGGGAAGTTTGACCCCTACAGATGCCGCTCTAGTGGCCACTTGCCTACCAAATGTGGTGATAGTTTGCTTCTGTTTATAGTCATGAAGGCAGTTCATACAGTATCCCAACAGTACTGCCCCTCTAAAAGTTTGTTGGGCCAGAGAGGCAAACCAACAAAAGATGCTCTGTCCACACAGGAAGACGGACAAAAGTCTTCCTCATTATGTCTGCCAGATGGATGGACGGACAGATGGACAGGCAGCAGTCTGAATATAAAGGGGAACCTTGTTCACCTTTGCCCAACTTTGGGGTGCCTAATTTTCAGGTCCTACCTTTTCCGCAGTGCCAGTGCTTGCATGGTTACTGAGATCCTGCTTCACAACTTACACATAGCTCCTTCCAAGAGCCTGGGTTACTCCAAAGGCACTTTGTTTGATTAGTCAGGTGTAAATACTGTGTCTGCCTCAATGTTTGGTCCTTCCGTCTGTGGACCATGTGCTTATAAGTGCATACAGGTGTAAGAGCTATGCTAATCAAGAGAGACTGGGGTTGGGGGGCGCAGGTTGTCTCAGTTCTGCTGTAACACATAGTGGAACTTTGGGGGAGGGGCAGTTGAGAAGTCTCAGGGTCTCAGTATGTATACTGATACTGTATAATACCCTGACTGTGGATGTGGGAACATTAGAGGCCAAGGCCTTCTTTAGACTCAGGTCTTTTTCATGGGGTGTTGGGTTACATTTAGGCAGTGTTCCTTCCAGTTGTATCCCGTAATCCAGCCCTGACAGAGATGGACGGACGGACACATAGAAGACGGTACATGCAGTTCTAGGGAAGAAAAGACTTGATCCATCGAGTTCCTCCCTCCTTCCTGCAAAGTACTCGTCAGCTTGACAGACAGTAAGGACGATTACATAGCAGTTATGAAAATGGAATTCATGAGGGGTTTGCACTGCCTGTCCCCATCTAAATTTCCACATCTTAGTAGTGATATCTCAATCATGTACGTTTAACTTTGTTGTACTTTTCAGTCAGAGCTGTGCCTCATAATTCCACCTCCTGCACTCTGCACTCCCAGACTGGCTCTCTGTGACAAAACTCTCTTCTCATCTTCCCTGCATCCTGTCAAAGGAAGAGAAGCTTATGTTTGGCCTATGAGATGTCCGGTTAAAAAGTCAGGTTAGTTGATATCTTGGAGGTAGAAGACTTGGTTTGCTGGCCAAGGCACCTAGCTTCACCTGAGCTCTTTCCTTCTAAGACTGCTTGAAGGCAGAGTAGAGAAACTTACCAGAGCAAGGGAGAAGGATTAAGACTTAGTTTGGCTAAGCAGATTTACTGTGTGGTGGTGTTTTTATTTTTTACTCACAGGGATTGCTACTGTTTGTTGCTAACATTTCATTGCTTTATTTTTTCTCTGATTCAAATTGTTGTTGCTGGTATACCTTCTTCTGCATTATTACAAGGTGTGCCTACAGGTGTGTGCTAACAGATTACTGCTGTAATCTTCTGATTCAAATTGTCTTTTGCAAGGTATATCTTCTGTTACTGCTTTATTTTTCTCTGGAGCAAAGTGTTTCTTACAGGGTATATCTTCTCTGAAATTATTACAGGTGGTGCTTTACAGGTTTTACAGTTTTATCTAACATTAGGATAAGCTTTCAGGGTTACTGCATTTGTTGTTGACTGATTGTTTCTGCTCTTACCTCCTTGTTCTTTCGTCCGTGGTTCTTCTTTTAGGCAGGGGAAGGGCCCATCCCCCACTACCTCCTTTTATAGGGTACCACAGTTGTGACATTTCCTGTGGCAGAGCAGGAAGGGCGGATCAGTGGGGCCTCCACAAAGTGATCTCATTTACAGGGGCACTAGTAATTTAACTTTGTTATAACAAGTTAAACAAAGCACAATTAAACCATTACTTGCATTTTTTTTTTCCTTCTAATTACTCTGACTAGGTTACAAACCCAGCAACTTATTTGGAATGGATTTCATTAACTGCAGGTACTGTGGAACAATTTTCAGAAGGACAGTCTTACAGGATTTAGGACACTGTCCTACATGCTGGGCCTTTGGAGATCTTAGGGCTCAGCTCCGGCAGCATGGGCAGAGATTGCACGCCTCAAATTTCATATTGAAGAGGAAATACATTATAAGAACCACCGCCATTTCCCCAGCATCCAACAGAAAAACCTCGACCGCAGAGTTGGTCCAGGAGGTTGGCAGGTGGTTAGGAGGAGCAAATCAGGTGCCCCATCACTCTCTGCTCTCAACACATTGCCTCCAAAACCATATAAACACTACAAACAGGTATCTGCCTCTATCTCTGAAATCAAATAAAGAGGCAGAAGACACTGCAGAGCAGGACACTGCGGCACAGGAGCTAGCACAACAAAACTCACCCAAATCAGGAACCAAAACTAAACAAGCACAAAAATCCAAAAACTTCTGATCATAGGAGACTCCATGATTCGGGAGTTGATACCCATCTCAACCAGGGGTGATGGTCAGATGTCTCCCAGGTACATCAGCATGGAGAGACACTGACCGCATTGCTAAAATGTTCACAAAGCAGGAGAAAACATTGATGTCCTAGTACACATAGGGACTAATGATCTCGCCACCCGGTCAGTTGTGGAGACCAAGGAACACCTGACTAGGCTGGGTGACAAACTATCATCTATTTCGTCCGGCATCTCCTTCTCTGAGATCCTGCCAGTCTGGGAGAGGGAGCAGATGGACGGAAGGTCAGAGAAGGGAGATAGGGGAGCTAAACACGTGGCTCAAGGACTGGTGCCAGGAAAAGGACACAGATTTGTAGGGAACTGGCAACAGTTCTGGGAGCAGATTCTTTAAATTTGATGGACTGCATCTGACTAAAGAGGAGTCAGTGCATTGGGCAGAAGTTTGGCGTCTTTGCAGAATATTTAAACTAGCAAATGGGGAGAGGGTGCAGCACCCCATACGTCGAATGGAAGAACACCTCCCCCCTCAGCTAGTGGTCAAACAGGAATTCAGCGTGTTTGCTGTTCATTTGCATCACCAGGTAAAAAAGGTTTGTCTCCCCATACGATGCACAGGGTAATGCCAAACTTCACCCAACAACTAACACACCAAAATCTGGCCAATGGAAAATCATGTACACAAATGCTCACAGCCTGGGAAATAAGATCCCAGACCTGCAGGCAATAATGTCAGAGGCTAAACTGGACATAGTAGCAATTAGTGAGACGTGGTTTACCAGTAACCACACTTGGGAGACTTCAGTACCTGGCTATGTATTGTTCAGAAGAGACCGAGGTGCAAAGGGGAGGGTGGCCCTGTATGTTAATGAAAATATCAAAGCTACAGAAATTCAGAATACACATAAGGAGCCAGAAGAACTGTGGGTCACCCTGGAAACAGGAAATGGGACAGCCATAAGAACTGGGGTTGTCTACAGGCCCCCAGACCAGAGGAGGACATAGACACATTACTGTTAGAAGATATACAAAACATGACAGCTAAAGGGAGGTTCTGATAATGGGAGACTTCAACATGCCGATACAGATTGGTCAATACCAGCAGGAACATCTGCCAGAACTAGACTCATAGTGGATTCCTGCAGGAGGCCTCAAACAACTGGTACAGCAACCCACAAGAGACAGGGCTATCCTAGATCTAGTACTGACTAACAAAGAAGGGATCACAGATCTCCAGGTGAGAAGGTCACCTGGGGGCCAGTGACCATCACATGGTATGGTTCAATTTGGCTACTACATCTAAATCATCCCATTCCAAGGCAAAATATGGGACTTCAGAGGAGCTGACTTTGATAAGATGGCCAACAGAGTTAAGCTAGCCCTGGCAAAAAAACACAGGTGAGGAGGTACAGGCAAAGTGGGCAAGCATTAAGGATGCAATACTTGAAGCAACATCCCATTGTGTTAGACAGAAAAGGAAGTGCAAAGAAGAAGGAAACCACTTTGGTTCTCAAATACAGTAGCAGAAAAGGTCAGAGCCAAAGGCTGGCCTTCAGGAAATATAAGGAACACAGCGGGATGAAGATAGGAGGCATACCAAACTGCCTAAGGGAAGCAGGTAAGGCAGTAAGGCAGGCAAAGTCCCAAACTGAGGAAACACTAGCACAAACAGTAAAGAAGGTGACAAGACTTTCTATAGATACATTAGTGAAAGGAGAAAGTCAGAGGGGTATTGCTAAACTTAATGGAGAAAATGGAGCATGTGAGGAGGAGGACCCTGTAAAGGCATCTATCCTAAATAGATACTTTTGCTCAGTATTTACTGAAGAGAAGGTAGGGCAGGGCCCACAGCTCAGCATCATGGACACAGGGGAGGAGGTGAGCACTACTCCCTTCACAAAAGAAAGGGTCCTACAAGAGCTTGCTAAGCTCAGGGTGGATAAGGCAATGGGACCTGATGGCATACATCCCAGGGTACTTAAGGAGCTAAAGGAGGAACTAGCAGAGCCATTAGCAGAATTGTTTAGTGAGTCTCTGAGCACAGGAGAGGTCCCAGAAGACTGGAGGGGCTCATGTGATCCCGCTCCACAAGAGTGGTAGCAGGAGGAGCGAGGGAACTACAGACCGGTCAGTCTTACCTCAGTAGTGGGCAAGATTATGGAGCACTCCTTAAGGAAAGGATAGTGCAACACCTGGAATCCATAGGGGCACAGGATCCAAGACAGCATGGGTTTACAAAGGAAGGTCCTGTCAAACTAATCTCATAGAGTTTCTTTGACTGGGTAACCAGAGTGGTGGACCAAGGGGAGCAGTTGATGTCGCCTACCTTGACTTCAGCAAAGCTTTTGACACTGTTCACATAGAAGATTGATAAATAAGCTGGGTAGGCTCGGGTGGGTCAGAGTTGGTCAACTGGGTGGCAAACTGGTTGACTGGCAGAAAACAGAGAGTGGTGGTAAATGGTATACAGTCAGAAGAGATGCAAGTCACAAGTGGGGTACCTCAGGGATCAGTCCTGGGGCCAGTCCTATTCAACATCTTCATTAGTGACCTTGCAGATGGACTAGAGGGTAAGAGCTTGTCTGTTTGCAGATGACACCAAGATCTGCAACAGAGTAGATAAACCAGATGGGGTGGGCAAAATGAGAAGAGATCTGGATAAACTAGCAGAATGGTCAGAAGAGTGGCAACTGGGATTTAATGCAAAGAAGTGCAAAATCATGCACATAGGGAAGAGAAACCCTGAAGCCACTTATAGGCTGGGAGGGTTGCTAGCAGTCACAAAGGAAGAAAGAGACTTGGGCATCATCATCACTGATGACCTAAAATCATCAAGCAGACCTCTAAAGCAGTAGGTAAGGCTAGGGGGTGTTAGGGTGTATTAGTAGGGGTATCACAAGTCGTAAGAGGAGGTAATAATCCTCTGTACAAGACATTGGTTAGGCCCCATCTGGAGTATCATGCAGTGATTGGAGGCCACACCTTCACAAGGACATTAACTCAAATTGAGGCAGTCCAGAGAAGGGCAACCAAAATGGTGCAGGGACTGCATTAGAAGACATATGAGGACAGATTAACAGACTCAATATGTATACCCTTGAGCAAAGGAGGAGAGAGGTGATATGATGAGACTTTCAAACACCTTAAGGGCATAAACAAGGTGAAAGCGTCTAACATGTTTAAATATAAGAAAAATAGTAGGACAAGAGGACACAGCATGAGAGATTAGAGGAGGCCGATTAAGGGGAATGTGAGGAAATTCTTTTCACGGAAAGGGTGGTGGATGCATGGAATGACTACCACAAGAAGTGGTGGCTATGAATACAGTGCAGGGCTTCAAACAGGCATGGGATAGGCATAAGGGAGCAATACAAATGACTATGAATAGATAGGTCACTGACAGAGCAAAGGCCGATGGCACATTTATAAGGTAGAAAAGAAATGGGCAGACTGGATGGGCCTTGCGGTCCTTATCTGCCGTCAACTTCTATGTTTCTATGTTTCTATGTAAGGGGAAAAAATGGAGCTGGTGCCAGCACCTCCCACTGACCCACACATGACTGACATGGCAGGTCACCATTACTATCCTGGTCCTGCTCAAATGTTCTGTCCTCAGTTTGGCTAATGTTGATCTCGGCCTCTGTAATCCATATATATATATATATATATATATATATATATATATATATATATATAATAATTTTTTTTTTTTCAGCCTTTGAAATTCTTGTTCATTTCTTCCCAGAGCCTTGTTGTTTCCATCATCATGCAGATCTACTTTACTTTGGGCATTATCTCTTCTTCCTTGTTGGCCTCTGAGCTTGAGTTGGCAGGTGACAATTTGCGGCAGTGTTGATTCCTCTCCTCTGAAATCCAAGCACATTTGACTTTTCCTTCACCTTGTTTGTGCTTTTCCGTGTAATGTGCTCTCCCAGCTTTTGGGGCGCATCTTCATAAATCTGAAATCCATGTTCTGAACAGTTAATGCCAGTCCCTGGGATCGATCCTGCATCCTTTGACTCAGAGGCAGCAGCTCTAACCATTTAGCTAAGGAGACTAAAAATACCCTATTACCCACCCTTGTTCTTTGCACGTTGCAAGCTTAACATTGACCACTAGGTGGCACTATACATTATCCAGTTACTGGCTGTATACACTAGGGTTGCTTGGAATCCATTAAACAGAATCAGTCATTGGATTACAGACTTTCTTTTCTTCAGAGTTTGGCATTACAGCATTCTGGGTCTAAAATCTAAATTCCAAAAAAAACATTGGATGTGGAATCGGAATCAATTTGCCTTATCAGTCAGATGCTGGCATACTGTTACACTGCCTTCACCACCTTTTCCTTAATACAGAACCGTCCATCCTCTCAAAACCTCCCCGCCAGTCTCCACTCATGACCTCAGGTTCTTGACTCTGTATTCTTACTGGATAGTTCCCGCAGTTCACTTTGTGTATTCCTTCAGGAACCTGGTTACCAAAGAATAAAAATAAATAAATAAAGGAACTTAAAACTCTCTAGCATACCCCCTTCTCTTCTGGGCTTCAGTGAGTACATGTTCAGTGCCTTGAGACAGTCTTTGCAAGATCTGTCCTGTCGTCCCTGAATTATCATGGCCACCCTGCATTGCATTGTCTCCAGCCTGTCCCTGGCCTTCCTTATATGAGGATTCCAGAACTGAGCACAGTATTCCTGGTGCGGCCTCACCAGTGACTACTATAGAGGTAGTAGTAGCTCTGTTTTCTACTGTCTGTACCCTTCCAGTACACCCCAACAACCCATTAGCCTTACTATAGTTCTTTTTACACTGGCTCGATTATTGGAGTTACTAATGATGACTACCAGGTCCCCTTCCTCTGTTGTAATTCTCAGTTTACTCTCCCCCCCACCCCATCCAGTACTGTTTTTTTTTCTGGTTGCCATAACGTTGCATTTGTTTGGCACTGAATATGAAATGCCAAACCTAGACCATCTCTCGCCTTTGTAGATCCTCTGCACCTCCCTGATCCCTTCATCCCTCCCCTCCCCATAATCATGGCCCCTAGTCCCAGAGTTAGAAGGTTGTTAACCTGAGGCTCCCCGTTTCTGGTGGGACTCCCACACCGCTGGCCCTGGCCCAATCTAAATGCTGTGGCCCTGGGTCTGCGCTGAGCCTGCCCTGGTCCCAGTTCCCCTCTCAATGTTGATCAGTCTGATTTTAAAACCATAGTACATCCATACTTTCCGATCAGAAAATCCTTCATCCTCTCTGGTTACAACCTGGCAGATAGTCGAGCAACCTCAGTGCCTCCATGTGTGACCTGGGAAGAGGGAGCTGGTCAGCCAAAGAAAACCTAGCTAGCCTATACCAGATGCTTAGCTGAGTAACCCATCTGGTATAGGTTCTCCCAGCATGATTCAAGGTTGGGGTGTTAATTCAGGAGGGATGTGGAAGCTCTTCACTGAGAGGTTGGTGGAGCTGTGGAACATATTACCAGTGGAAGTGTTGGGGAGGTACTGTAAATGGGTTCAGCATGGCTGGGAAGAGCAAGGGATTCATAGTCCCACTAGAGGAACCAGAGAGGAAGTGGTTACAGTTTGGGGGGACAGAGCGGGATCAACATACCCCAGAACACTAGGCCAGGGTGAGGTAATAGTAATCTGTGCAGACTCCATGGGTCCTCAGTCTCTATCTGCTGTCAGAGTTTATCTTTCTGTGTTTCTGGTAGTTGGCACACTGATATATGTAACAGATTAGAGAAAGAGTGAGAGTCAAGTACAAACCATACCAAATATTTACACTGCCTCAGGAGAGGAGAGCACTGAGGTGGTCACATTACAGAACTCTTACTGGAAGAGTTGTCAAGTGCCACACATTTGGCGTGAGCAGGAGTGACAGAGTGTTATAGAAATGTTTTAACTTTGTGCAAGGCTGAAATTCTCAGCAGCCCACTAGCCTGAGGCTAACAGTGTGGTGCCTGGTCTAAGCAAATGTATATGAAGTAGAACCAGTGTTTTCCTTCTGCAGACCTCATTGTTTGGGGCTACACCAGCAAGTCTGCCAACAGATTAACAGGGATGCCTTTGGTGGGGGAATAAACAGGGCTTCCTTGTTCTGGACTCTAATTAGATTATTCATCTATTTCAGCGTTGTCACCAAATTGACTCTATTGAATTTAAAGTGATACTGGCTTCAATTTTCCGCTTGTTTTATAACCTACTTGTGCGGGCAGTTTTGTGGGAGGGATTGGGTGAGGCTTTCAAACCTTCTAAATTGCTTGCCACTTGGCAACAGATTTGTTTTTTTTTCTTCCTTCCCCTGCTGTTTGGTCTCCTGCATGGCCGGTGCAGTATACCACCAGCCTATGCTTAGCACTGAGAAATTAACAAAACATTTTTTAGCCATGATAAATTTGAGATTTAGTGAGAAACAGAATCTGTCAATGAGGGTGATTACATCTAGATGAAAACACACTAGGCTACACCATGGTACACCACAGACTTTACATGAAAGGCAGGAAAATTGATTTCTTCGCCCTATCTCTTAGAATCGGGCATTTTACAATACATACAGCAGAATTCAGAAATATTAATTAGCAAAAATAAATGTAACAGATCAGAGATGAGTGAGAGGCCAAGTACAAATACAAATACAGCTTTAGATATAAATATACAGTAAATAGGAGGCAAAGGTCTTAAACCATAATGTAAAATGAAAATAAAATTAACCAAAGTATTACAGAACAGCAGCTTAAAGACATAGGTTTTAGTCCCTTTTATTTATTTATTTTTTTGTGTGTTGATACTTTTTCTCCTTGGCCATAGTGTTGTACAGGTCAGCTCGGATGCAGCACAGATGAATCGACTTCTGAACCAGGACCTCTCCATATTGGAAAACTGGTTCCTGACTAATTGGCTAGTCCTCATTGGGGAAAAAACCAAAGCCATCCTATTTGGACCCAAAAGGCTAGGCCTGATAGATCATGCCTATTGTCCCCTGCCTGTCCACTGGTTCTCCTATAGAGTTTGTGGACTGCATTAATACCTGGATTATATATTGATCAAGACTGTTCCTTCAAGGTTCATGTTGATCAGCTAACCAAGGCAGCTGAACCAGAAGCTTGATCTCTATATGGTCTGAGCCCTTTTCTCACCCAGACATCTAAGCGAAGATAGCCACGCATTCTCCTGCCCACCCTGTTCTATGGGGCCCCAGTGCTACACTCACTCACGAAACACGGAGATGCAAAACTGAAAATATTGTATCACAGAGTTGGGCGCTTTGCCCTGGGTGCCCCCCCAGAACACCACTGTAAAGTACTGCACTCACTAAACTGGTCTTCCCTTGAGGGCAGACTGATGTACCCTTCCCTATGTCTGGCCTTCAAGCTTCTACAAACTAATGCCCCCTAGTCTGAGTTGCACCTTAATGTAAACAGCCTGAAAGAACCTTAAGGTCCTCTGATCGGCAACTCCTCCATGTCCCCAGAGTCTGGACAGGTCGAGGCCTTTGGTCTTTCGTGGCTTACATTCCATCCCCCTGGAATGACCTTCCTAATAATCTCCTAGACTGCAGCTCCCTTGGCGGCTTTAAAAAGTCCTCAACACCTACCTGATGGGGCCAAGCCTCTGTGCATGCTACCGCTGAGGATCTGAACACTCCATGGGCTACCTCTGTAGCTGCTATCAGCCGCCTGGCGTGCCTTTACTCCTATTTTGGGACCTTTAAGCTTGATTAGTCATTTGTAATTGTAATTTTCATGAAACTGTACAGTTTCAATGAACAGTGTGTGACTGTCATTCTTGTGAAACTGTTTTGCTCCTCATGATCTTCAACTGTACCTAAACTGCCTGTGAATTGTGCAACATGTCCTGATTGTAATGTCTGTTTTACCGATTTACCTTGAGTTGTTCCCCTGTTTATTCTCCTGTAGCCTGTAATTAATCCCGGGTCACCCCTGAAAAGGGACTGTAATGGTCTCAGTGGGCCTACCCGGTCACCAAAATTTTAAATAAATGAATACCTGTCTGCTTCCTTCTACTTGGCAACCCATTGGGGTTTCTGGCTGCCTTCGCACTCCTGCATGCCTAATTGAGGACCGCCTGGGCCCTGCGGCTTGCCCTCCGCAGCAGGGTGGCGGGAGCCCCAACTCCTCAAATGGATCCAGATTAGACTCATCCTCTTGGGCCGGAGATCTTCAGAATAACCATCAAGGCACTCGACAAGGACGCCAGTTTTCCTGTTCACTGACCCTGAAGCCGGGGCGTGCAGTGATGCCAAGCAGAGGGTAGCATGCACACGTCTGCATGTGCCCCCCTCCCAAGGCATCTGCTCTCAGCTCTTCCCCAAGCAACTGCAGTGCTCTGTCCCCAGCCTCCGCTAGGTGAATGGGCACCGACAGTAGGAGACCCTTTCCTCGGAGAAGGAGAGCAGTCCATCGGATGCTCAATCCTTCTCCGCCCCAACCGACCTCAGATGACCCGTGTTGGTTCCGAACCCAGGTCACCGGCATGGGACAAGGTAAGGCATCCAGCGCCTCAGCGCCACCGAGCCAGCTTTTCAGTCCTTTTTAAATGCCTTCACCAAGGAGCAGTCCATGAGCCCAGTAGCAGAAAAGTCAGAGCCAAAGGCTGGCCTTCAGGAAATATAAAGGAATGCAGTGGGATAAAGATAGGAGGCATACTAAACATCCTAAGGGAAGCAGGAAGGCAGTAAGGCAGGCAAAAGCCCAAACGAGGGAACACTAGCATGAACAGTAAAAGATGGGGACAAGGCTTTCTATAGCTACATTAGTGAAAGAAAGTCAGAGGGTATTCCTAAGATCAAAGGGGATAAGGAGTGTGTGAGGAGGACCAAGGAAAAACATCTATCCTAAATAGATATTTCTGCTTAGTATTTACTTAGGAGAAGGTAGGGCAGGGCCCACAGCTCAGCACCATGGACACAGGGGCAGGGAGGTGTGTACTAGTCCCTTTACAAAAGAAAGGGTCCTACAAGAGCTCACTAAGCTCAAGGTGGACAAGGCAATGGGACCGGATGGCATACATCCCAGGGTACTAAAGGAGCTAAGAGTGGAATTAGCAGAGTCATCATCAGAACTGTTTAGTGAGTCTCTGAACACAGGAGAGGTCCCAGAAGACTGGAGAAGGGTTCATGTGATCCCGCTCCACAAGAGGAGTAGCAGGGAGCAAGTAGAGGAACTACAGACCAGTCAGTCTTACCTCAGTAGTGGGCAACATTATGGAGGCACTCCTTAAGGAAATGATAGTGCAACACCTGGAATCTGTAGGAGCACAGGATCTAAGACAGCATGGGTTTACAACAGGAAGGCCCTGTCAAACTAATCTCATAGATTTCTTTGACAGGTAACCAGAGTGGTGGACCAAGGGGTGCAGTTGATGTCACCTACATTGACTTCAGCAAAGCTTCGGTACTGTTCCACATAGAAGATTGATTAATAAGCTGGGTAGGCTCAGGGTGGGTCAGAAGTTCATCAACTGGTTGTCAAACTGATTGGCATGCAGAAAACAGAGAGTGGTGATAAACAGTATACAGTCAAAAGATGCAAGTTACAAGTGGGGTACCTCAGGATTAGTCCTGGGGCCATCCTCTTCAGTATCTTCATCAGTGACATTGCAGATGGACTGGAGGGAAGGTTTGTGTGTTTGCAGATGACACCAAGATCTGTAAAAGAGTAGATGATCCAGATGGGGTGGGCAGATTGAGAAGAGATATGGATAAACTGGCAAAATGGTGGAAGAGTAGCAAATGGAGTTTAGCATGAGAAGTGCAAAATCATGCACATAAGGAAGAGAAACCCTGAAGCCACCTATAGGTTGGGAGGAGTTGCTGGCATTCAAGGGAAGAAAGAGACTTGGGCATCATCATCACAGATGACTTGAAATCATCAAGGAGACAACTAAAGCAGTAGGTAAGACTAGGGGTATGTTGGGGTGTATTAGTAGGGGTATCACAAGTCATAAGAGGAGGTAATAATTCCTCTTTACAAGACACTGGTTAGGCCCAACTGAAGTACTGCATACAGTACTGGAGGCCACCGCACAAGGACATTAACAAAATGGAGGCAGTCCAGAGAATGGCAACCAAAATGGTGCAGGGACTGCATCAGAAAACATATGAGGACAAATTAATGGAGCTCAGTATGTATACCCTAGAGCAAAAAGTGATATGATCAAAAGACTCAAACATCTTAAGGGCATTAACAAAGGTGAAAGAGTCTAACATGTTTCAATACAAGTGAAATAGCAGGACAAGAGGACATGGTATGAGATTAGAGGGAGGCCAATTAAGGGGTAATGTGAGGAAGTTCTTTTCACAGAAAGGGTGGTGGATGCATGGAATGGCCTACCTTAGGGAAGTGGTGGATAGGAATACAGTGCAGGGCTTCAGACAGGCATAAAAGAGCAATACAGATGAGTATGAATAGATAGACCATTGACAGAGTACAGGCCTATGGCAAAAGGTAGAAAAAATGGGCAGACTGGATGAGCTTTGCGGTCCTTATCTGCCGACAACTTCTATGTTTCTATGTAAGTGGAGGGCATTTCAGATCAAGGTCCCTGCTACAGGGAAAGCCATATCCTGGATTGTCTCAATCTAGATCTAGAAATAGCCATCAGATTAGATTACCCTTGGTGAAGCAGAGGATGACCCAGAGTTTAAAAAGCCAGGAGGTCTTTAAAGTAATCAGGACAGAGTCCATGTAGGGCCTTGTAAGTTAACAGAGCAATATTAGAGGTGGTGCGCCACTGAACTAGCAGCCAGGGCAATTCATCGAGTACAGGCATGTTATGCTTGGAGTTTGACTCTGTCAGCCAACCTGGTTGCAGCATACTGCACCAGCTGTGAGGTGATGCACCAATATACCGGACAGTACTAGGTACTGAGCATCACAATGTCGAACCTTGATGTTACAAAGGCATGTACTAGGGTTGTTGGGTCCCTGTGCGCAAGATAGGGTTTAAGCCAAACAGTATTCCTCAACTGGAAAAAAACACCACTGACTGCCACCACTAGGTGTTCTAGTGACAGCCTGCAGTCCATAAAATTTGCAGAGGCTTGACCTATCCATAGCTTGCAGTGATGCACGTAAGATGGACACCTACATGACTGACTGGTCATTGACAAACCACAGAGACCTAGTTCCAGCAGTAACACCTCTGTCTTTCCTGCATTTAAACTCGGCCGTGAGCAGATTCCTTGTCTAGCCAGTGGCATTTTCCCTTAGTTGCCCCTGGAGGAGTGGACATGCAGTGACCTCATGGAGCATCGCGCAAGCCTCGTCGTGATTTGCCAATATCCACCATGTCCCACTAGTCCCTGCACTCACTAGAACACTGGGGCTCATTGCCCTCTGACTACTGCCGGAAGGCACTCTATTGCTAGAGTCCTGCACCCTCCTACCCCAGAGGAAGTGAGCTCTCCTCAGATGCTCAAACCTCATACATCTATAGCCCCACACATGTATACATAACCAAAAATAGTCTTGGTGCATTTGGAAAGCCCCCCACAGATTCCATTACACTCTCCATAGAGCACCTGCAGCCGTTCCTATTTTGCATTATAGTAATGCTGTTTTTTATTTCTTTTATTTATTTGTTTTTTGCTTACCGTGTAAGCACACTAGACAACCAAGTGCCTATTTTCAGGTGCAACCCGGAGAATTACAAGGTACATACAATCAGCAGCAACAGGAAGAGTCAAAGTAACATACAATAACTTTAGGCATAATACAGAATGATGGGTAGCTAACAGGAAAGTGGACTTCAGAATTAGTGTTTAGATATCAACATACGATTCATAATAGATTAGATTAAGGTAGATAACAGCATAATACAAAATAGTACAGACATTTTCAACAGAGCAGTCAATATAAGGTAGCCATTATCCTGGGGGGCTAGATGGTTAACAGGAGAGGTACATAAGTGCAGGAGAGAGACCTGAGGAAGGATAGGGATAGATAAGGCAGGGTACCACTCTGTGACAGGTGGGCAGGGAGTCCCAGAGCAAAATTGACACTATTTTTATTATCATGCTGGTAGAAGTGCACTTTTAACGCTGGAGCCACGCTCCCTTCAGTAATACACAGGGGAAAAGTAGGGCCTCAGCAGATGGACTAAGAAGCACAGAGACAGGCGAGGCGGATTTCGGAAGCCCCACAGGGAGGCTTTAAAGCAAGGATCGGAGGAGGAGGAGGCGGATTAAGGCAGGAAGGGAGTTCCACACTCTCAGCATATGATATCATGATATGAATATTATCTCAAAGTATGTTATAACTGAGTATCTTTATTTTTTTGGTTGTTTTGGATGTTTATTGTGCATTCTTTTACTACCTCTGTATGTATGTTGACCCTCATCCTTTGATGTGGAACCTTTGTAAGCGAGCAGTTTCTGCTCAAAGGTATTTGTAATCCGAGAATTTAATAAATAAATAAATAAAAATATGCGGTGAAAGCTCCGATCACCGGAAGGGTGCGGTTTTTGGCACCAGGCGGTCCTCGTCTCCCTTGATCTTAAGTGGTAGGTTGGGGTTCCATGTTTGAGGGGTAGCCATTCTGGCGATGTTGTCAATGAAGTTGCTGAGGACAGTGGTACAGTATTTTTCCAGGGGAGCCACTCCAGGTGCGAAGAGAAATCACAGGGGTGAGTGAGGCGAGGGGCCGAGGCGAAGCAGCAGATATTGTTATAAGCTGTGTCCCATTTTGTGAGACTAGATTTAGGGACAGGGCAAAGGATACAAGCCCCATAACAGAGTGTTGGTAGGAGGGACGCCCCTGGCTAAGGCCAGTCATGCAGCCGGGTGAGGCAGCTTTTTGCTCGATAAGCAAGTCCGAGCTTGCCATTTGTTGCCTTACAAATGTTCCAAATATGCAGGGTAAGATCCAGTAGTGGGTCAAGGGTGATGCCAGGTACTTGACTGAATCCACTGTTTGCAGGAGGGAGCCATCTACCCCGTGGATCTTTAGTGGAGCAGGACAGGATTTTATTTTGCCCAGGAGCCAAAGAGCATGGCTTGGTCCTTTTAGATTGATGGTAAGCTTGTTGTCCTTTAACCAGGTCTGAATAAGCATGGAGTCTGAGTTAAGCCAAAAGTTTATGGTAGCGATGCCAGGAGCAGGTCAGGATGACGAGGTCATTGGCGTAAAGTGTATGCGTGTGGACAGTGACTGAGGGCAGTTCATTAATGAAAAGGAGAACAAAATTGGTCCAAGGACGGACCCCTGGGGACCCTGCAGTTAACTGAAGAGGGGTTAGAGAGGTACGATTAAAATTAGTGTGTTGCTGCCTGCTAGAGAGGTAGTTTGAGAACCAGGCAAGGGTAGGGGAGGGAGAACCCAAGGGACTGAAGAGTGGAGATGAGGAGGGTAGTCAACCCGATCAAATACCTTAGAGATCCACAAAGATGGCTCAGTAAGATTGCCTTGATCAGCAGCTGTCCTGATCTCGGAGGTTACCATGACAAGAGCTGTAGATGTGTGTGCCCTTTTCTGAAACTGTGTTGTGTGTGGGGAGAAAGGTTGTAAGTCTGAAGTCCGTGTGAGCTGAAAGCAACTACCTTTTCCAGGAGCTTGCATATCGCAGACAGAATAGCAATGGGTCAGTAGTTTTGGATATCTTTGGGGTTCCTTGTTTGAAGACAGGGACAACCTTGGCCACTTTCCGTATGTAGGGATAATCCCTGAGATAAGAGGGTGTTGAAGATATGCGTGACAGGCCTTGCCAGGAGGGTGCCCCCAGCATGAGCAGTTTAGGTTCAAGTCTGCGTGCCTGCTCGGCTATGAGGGAGAGACCAGCAAAAGAACTTCTAGGGTCTCCATACTTGAGACCCGTTTTAAGGTAGAAGGGAGGTCTGGGTGTGTGTCCACTCAGGAGGGGACCAGGGACTTAGGGGCAGTGGGCTGGAAAGGGAGCAGACAGGTCAGAGAGCGGGAGTTAAAGGAGTTTGCAATAGTGAGGGGTTGTTGCAACTAATCCGCTGATGAGCATATCGGTGACCTGAACTCTAGCAGACCCTCCAACCTTGTTTTTAATGTTTTGCCAGAAACTCCTCAGATTACTGGCAGAGGATAGCAGGGCTGATTGGCAGTACTGCTCTTGGCCGGCGGATGGCTTTTGCACGTGTCTGAGCTGCCGATATTCTGAGAGGTCAGTATTGTTATGGGAGGCTTTGTATCTCTCGCAGCATTTGTCCCTGCACTTCATGATGGAGAATAGGCTGCCATGAAGCCATTTAGTGACAGCGCCCAACCCTCTTCCTAGTGAGGGGCATGTTTGTTTTGCAAGGGACAAACTCCACTATGAAATGGTCCAGAGCCTCGGGCAGGGTCCTTTGTTGCTATGACCTGTGACCAGTTTCCTGTAGGCCAGTGAGGTAGTCGTTTAGGTAAAATTTTGAATAGTCCCTCAACTGGATCACTTTACTGGGGATTTTGGGTGAGGAGATGCCCCAAATGCAGTAGGTAGGAGGTGATCTGAGATGACATCAGGAGAATACCTGAGGATACTGTTCTGTCTGGTCTGTTGCTCAGAACCCAGTTGATAAGGGATCCTTTATCCCCCTGAGAAGAACTCCTTGTTGGTTCAGTTATGAGTTGGCTGAAGCTGAGGCCCAAGAGTAGGGGCTCGTATTGCTTGGGATTGCGACCCCATCCAATTAAGATTAAAGTCACCCAGGACTAGTACCTTATTTGAGCCAGCGCTGTCCCTAATGCTTTCAAGAAGTGAGGAAAGTCCTAGCACTACCTTTGGGGGTTGTAGGCACATACCAGATACAGTTTTTTAGTGTGACCAAGCAGAAGGGCATGCAGGAACTCTTGCGTTGGGGATGTAGGTGGTGCATGATCTATCATGGACATGTTCAGATGCACCTTGTAATAGAAGAGCACCCTTCCACCTTGCTTTCCCTGCCCTGTCATGTCTGATATGACTGTAGCCCAGAAGGGTACACAAGGAGTCGAGGATGTGAGGCTTCAGCCAAATTTCAGAAATCCCCAAAATATCTGGGTTGTAATGTGTCACCCAGGCAGTGAGTTCTGCTATGTTGTGTAGGATACTTGAACTTTCAGGTGGACAATTTCTAAACCTTTGGCAGAGAGCCAGGTGGGGTGGTACTTGACAGTGGGCCAGTTGGCTTGCGGTCCAATAAGTTTGGCCATGTCCCCAGCAGGTGGGAGGGCTATGGTGGCAGTCCTGAGTGCAGCAGATATCGGCATGATACAGGGCGAGAGAAATTCCAAGGGAAGAGTGCAGCAGCCAGGAAGGCAGGAGATACCAGGCAGGTTGAGAGAAGGCACTCTGCAGGCTCCAACGCATTAGCAATAGTGCAGTTTTCAAACTCCCTGAAAGCAGCAGGACAATAGTGTTAATAAGGACAGTAATCGGGGAGCACCTAGGGGACTGCTATAACTGTGGCTTGCGAAGGAGTAGTTGGTAGGCAGCTATAGAAATAGGGCTGGAGGGAGGCCAGTAGTGGTGAGAGCAGATAAGCTGCTAATGGGAGAAAGGGCTGGTGCTGCAGCTGTGGCTGCTCAGCTCATACCAGGGAAGGTATGGAGCCGGGCTTTACGGTAAAAGTATTTAAAACCACTGGGCAGAAAATATTGATTTATGGCTGAAAAAGCTCCTAGGGCAGGCAGCCCCTGTTAGGTTGCCTGCTTGGAGCCTGTCTGCAGCTCTTTAAAACTGGTGCTTCTCAGCGGTTTACTTGTTGCTGGCATTCAGTGATAACAGGGTTAATATTTTTCTAAACAATAATCGTTTACTTAAACACATTACATGGGGTGGTTCTTGTAAACCTACATTATGATGAACAAACTAGCCAGCTCCGTGGCCTTGAGTGGTGAGGGACAGCTCTGGAATGCTGGCAACCCAAGTTTGCGCCTGAGCCTGAATGTCGGGAGTGGAGCCTGGAAGGAGGGCTCAGAGTGTTGGCATGGATACCTTCCTTCTGGGTTGGAGGGAGGATGAGCTCCTCTCTACTAGCAGCTCTTGATGGTGGCGTGGTAGAGATCGACAGATGGGATGGGTGACCCAGCGCTACAACCCCTCCCCAGCTAGCTTCATGTGTACTTATCAGTGTTGGGGGAGGAGGATCGACCGAAAAGGCTGACCTGTCCAGGAACATACCAGATGATTGTCTGTGTGAATGCTCGCAGGTCATCTGATGTCTCGGTGGTGCATCTGTTACCCAGTCACAGGGGCGCTTCTGGCAGTTCAGTATCTGTGTGGGGCCCCACAATAACAGATTGGAAAATGTGGTCTTTGACAGCACAATTACATAACAAAGGCAATTCCTTTAGTGAGAAATGGAGACCATGGGTGATGTACATATCCACATGACCCAGATTTTATTCCTTAAAACCCCGTCCTAAAATGGGGATAAAATATCTACTTTACTTGATAAACTTTGGGAGTTTAGGAGTCCTTTTGACATCTGCGAGTGTGCATGAGGTTTCCAGGATCCGCTAAAAGAAACCTGCTCAGATCATCATTGAGTTAACTTTAAATTGTCTCTTTGTAACTCTGTATTGTAAGCATTATATGAATTTATGTAAGGAATTGAGTATTCATGCATATTGGTATGAAACTTCTATTATCTTACTAATCAAAGAGATCATATGTAAATGTGTCTCATTTAAAATAAAAGATAATGTAAAAAGAAAAAGTATCTGTGGAGGGTCTGCTGGTAGTGAGAGATCCGGAGCTTGAATCTGGATATCCTGGGATCTGGTGGCAGACAGTGTTTTGCATAGGAGTCAGACTGGCAGGAGAAACCACAGGAGGTCATGAATGAGAGGAGAACATGGGGACAGAGGAGGTTTTAAAAAAAAAAAAAAAAAAAAAAAAAAAAGGACTTCACGTAGGTCCATCAAGCTGGACCCAAATGCTTCTGATTAAACTAACTGTACCATGGCACTGGCCAGAAGGTCTCCCATTGCAGGCGACGGTGCACAATATGTGGAAACAGTTGCAACTCAGACAGATGGTGCTGATGCACTGTCCCTGTCTCTCACCTTAACATCTTTCAGCTACCTTGTCAGGGAAAGAAATGAGAATTGCCCACATCTGCTATGCAATTACATACAGCCTATATATTACTACTGCAGTTTCAGTATTGCCACCCAAAGCTGAAAAAGGAGACACACCCCACTCTGTCAAAGATCCTGTTGGACCAAGTCATTTCTAGAACTTTTAACAGGATGCATCCAGGATACCCATCTGCCATCAGATGAAGTGTGCTTTTCATTCCGATATTCTGCCACTGTTCAGTTGTAGGTGGGGAGGACTGCTTTAAATTAAAGTTGTAAGGTAACTACTGGGCTTCATAGCCCATTACCTTAAAGTAGTGATAGTTCCTCTTGGATAAAATTATGCGTTTTAGTGCTGCTCTCTATACAAGGAAAGGATTGTAACAATCTGTCCGAACTGCCGGGATAGCCGATCCTTCCAACTTCCCTGTCCGGCTGAATCCTGCCCCTGTGCTGGCGTTTGTGACGCTCCTACCAGGGAGAGTTAGATAGAAGCCCTATTGAATAACTGGGGACAATTTTCAAATACATTGAGAAGAGTTTTTTAGGGCTACTTCAGGAGTTTTCACCGCCAACCAATAGTCCTTTTAGTTGAGCGGTGGCTTTCATTTTCATCAAAGGTAGCCTTAAAGATGTATAGTAATTGTTTGAAAATTTCATAGGATTCTAATTGGTGCCCCACGCTTTCCTTGTTAGGACGATGCAAATGTCCTGGGGGTGTTCAGTGGTTGAAGTTGGAAGGATCATTAGCTGGCTGGTAGTTTAGCCAGAGTTACGATCCCTTCCCTTGTTTAGAGACTGCATGAAAACTTACAGTACCAAGAGGACTATCTCGCCTCAAAGTAGCGGGCTGTGAAGCCCAATACTGAAACCAGAAACATCACACCTTTACTTTGAGCGATAAGGTACAGCTAGGGTTTACATTAGTCATCTGTAGATCACCCCTGGGGTGTACTGTGGCACGTGGTGCAGCAGAGTGCCACATCCCTTGAGGTGATTAACCTAATGGTTAATATAACTCTGGAAGTACCTTATTGCTTTTAATCGTTAAAGTCACACTAGTCGGCAACTCGTAGCAGCCTTTATTTATATATATTTAAAGTGTTTTACCTAACATATTGGAAAAATAGTCCATCTGCCATCAGATTTAATTGATGTGCCACTTGGCTCTATGTGGGTGATCGAGAATGTGCAACCCGAATGCACAGGAGGCGTTGTGTAGCTGTTAGCTGTGAAACTGTTTTGTTTTCCAAAGCCATTTGATGTTCACGACTGCACTTTGATCGCCTGTTCTGGTCTTTACCCCATATCCTCATTGTCTGTATATTTATAGTTGTTTAGTCATTCGAGGACTTGATAATTGAGTCTGTCTTGTATAATCCATGGATCTGTTCTGTGCGCTTTGTTATTAGCGCGGCTAAAACTGCTGCCAGTCGGAAGTGATGATGTTCTGACATTGGCCAAAAGACTAGATGTATAATCGTGGTTTCTATGGTAGCACGCTGGACTTGGTTTCAGATGGAATGAAGGGCAGTAGAAAAGGTGGTGTAACAAGTGGGATCAGTTTGCACAGAACACTAAGGGCAGACAGTGTACTTTTTAATTCAGCAGGAACCTTATTTTGGGCTGTTGTTTAAGTGAAGAGCGCATCTGACTTAACAAGGAAATCAGCTGGATGTCTGGCTGAGGTATCTAAGCGGAAACAGTAATAGCTGCCAATTAAACCTTATTTAGAATTTTCATGGTCAGTTGAACCGAGCATTCTAGGACAAATTAGGTGTTGGGATTCTGGGCACAAGTGATTAGGCCCTACATGCATATTAACCAGAGATTAACATAAGGCTAGGGGCTGCTCTCAGCCAATCAGATTTCACCTTTCAAGCCTACATTGCTGTAACTATGGTTTTGTGACTGCCTTCTTTGCTTCCATAAAATATCTAACAGGTATCTAAAGCCATTCCATTCTTGATTACTAAAGACGTTTGCAGTAAAACAGGATAATCCGCCTTTGATTCCATCTGCCGAAGGTGCGTATTGTCTGACTCGGGTCATCCACAGCAGATCACATTGTTTATAATCACATCAATTTTGAGGACCGAGGACCAAGTACCTGGACAGTGGCTGCACACATGTCCTACGTTAATAAAGAATGACATGACGTGAAACGTCCAGTTGTTGAATTGTGTATCACTTAGTTCTACAGATGACATTTGTAATTTGTTAGTGGCTGGACTAGCAGTAATTTGGAAATGTAGAGCAACCTCTGATGGTGAGTGCTGTTCTAGAGCCCAGCTAATAGCGAATTCCCTTTAGCTGAATGGTTAGAGCCGCTACCTCTGAAACAAGGGATGGGGCTGGCAGCATAGACTTGAGGTTAGTGTAATGAGCTGTGAATGATCTTGGTCCATCCAGCAGAGCTGGTTTTGATTCCACAGCCTCCACTGCATACTGTGCGACTCTGAGCAAGTCACTTAACCTCCCAGTGCTCCCAATTTACCCCTGAAAATGGGCACTTGTGCCTTCAGGCCTTACCTGGTTACTAAAGAAAGAAAGAAAAATGGATGACTGGTTCAGCGTCGGGTCTAGCACTAGAGTCCTAGTCACAGATTAAGTGTTGGATATCACCAGACTTCAGTACCTGGCTATGTATTGTTCAGAAGAGACCGAGGTGCAAAGGGGAGAGGTGGCCCTGTATGTTAATGAAAATATCAAAGCTACAGAAATTCAGAATACATAAGGAGCCAGAAGAACTGTGGGTCACCCTGGAAACAGGAAATGGGACAGCCATAAGAACTGGGTTGTCTACAGGCCCCAGACCAGAGGGAGGACATAGACACATTACTGTTAGAAGATATACAAAACATGACAGCTAAAGGGAGGTTCTGATAATGGGAGACTTCAACATGCGGATACAGATTGGTCAATACCAGCAGGAACATCTGCCAGAACTAGACTCATAGTGGATTCCCTGCAGGAGGGCCTCAAACAACTGGTACAGCAACCCACAAGAGACAGGGCTATCCTAGATCTAGTACTGACTAACAAGAAGGGATCACAGATCTCCAGGTAGAAGGTCACCTGGGGGCCAGTGACCATCACATGGTATGTTCAATTTGGCTACTACATCTAAATCATCCCATTCAAGGCAAAAATATGGGACTTCAGAGGAGCTGACTTTGATAAGATGGCCAACAGAGTTAAGCTAGCCCTGGCAAAAGAAACACAGGTGAGGGGTACAGGCAAAGTGGGCAAGCATTAAGGATGCAATACTTGAAGCAACATCCCATTGTGTTAGACAGAAAAGGAAGTGCAAAGAAGAAGAAACCACTTTGGTTCTCAAACACAGTAGCAGAAAGGTCAGAGCCAAAGGCTGGCCTTCAGGAAATATAAAGGAACACAGCGGGATGAAGATGGAGGCATACCAAACTGCCTTAAGGAAGCAGGTAAGGCAGTAAGGCAGGCAAAGTCCCAAACTGAGGAAACACTAGCACGAACAGTAAAGAAGGTGACAAGACTTTCTATAGATACATTAGTGAAGGAGAAAGTCCAGAGGTATTGCTAAGCTTAATGGAGAAAAGGGAGCATGTGAGGAGGAGGACCCTGTAAAGGCATCTATCCTAAATAGATACTTTGCTCAGTATTTACTGAAGAGAAGGTAGGGCAGGCCCACAGCTCAACATCATGGACACAGGGGGAGGAGGTGAGCACTACTCCCTTCACAAAGAAAGGGTCCTACAGAGCTTGCTAAGCTCAGGGTGGATAAGGCAATGGGACCTGATGGCATACATCCCAGGGTACTTAAGGAGCTAAGGAGGAACTAGCAGAGCCATTAGCAGAATTGTTTAGTGAGTCTCTGAGCACAGGAGGGTCCCAGAAGACTGGAGAAGGGCTCATGTGATCCCCTCACAAGAGTGGTAGCAGGGAGGAGGCGGGGAACTACAGACCGGTCAGTCTTACCTCAGTAGTGGGCAAGATTATGGAGGCACTCCTTAAGGAAAGGATAGTGCAACACCTGGAATCCATAGGGCACAGGATCCAAGACAGCATGGGTTTACAAAAGGAAGGTCTGTCAAACTAATCTCATAGATTTCTTTGACTGGGTAACCAGAGTGGTGGACCAAGGGGAGCAGTTGATGTTGCCTACCTTGACTTCAGCAAAGCTTTGACACTGTTCCACATAGAAGATTGATAAATAAGCTGGTAGGCTCGGGGTGGGTCAGAAGTTGGTCAACTGGGTGGCAAACTGGTTGACTGGCAGAAAACAGAGAGTGGTGGTAAATGGTATACAGTCAGAAGAGATGCAAGTCACAAGTAGGGTACCTCAGGGATCAGTCCTGGGGCCAGTCCTATTCAACATCTTCATTAGTGACCTTGCAGATGGACTAGAGGTAAGAGCTTGTCTGTTTGCAGATGACACCAAGATCTGCAACAGAGTAGATGATCCAGATGGGGTGGGCAGAATGAGAAGAGATCTGGATAAACTAGCAGAATGGTCAGAAGAGTGGCAACTGGGATTTAATGCAAAGAAGTGCAAAATCATGCACATAGGGAAGAGAAACCCTGAAGCCACTTATAGGCTGGGAGGAGTTGCTAGCAGTCACAAAGGAAGAAAGAGACTTGGGCATCATCATCACTGATGACCTAAAATCATCAAACAGACCTCTAAAGCAGTAGGTAAGGCTAGGGGGTGTTAGGGTGTATTAGCAGGGGTATCACAAGTCGTAGAGGAGGTAATAATCCTCTGTACAAGACATTGGTTGAGCCCCATCTGGAGTACTGCGTGCAGTATTGGAGCCACACCTTCCCAAGGACATTAACAAATTGAGGCAGTCAGAGAAGGGCAACAAAATGGTGCAGGGACTGCATCAGAAGACATATGAGGACAGATTAACAGAGCTCAATATGTATACCGTTGAGCAAAGGAGGGAGAGGTGATATGATCGAGGCATTCAAACACCTTAAGGGCATAAACAAGGTGAAAGAGTCTAACATGTTTAAATATAAGAAAAATAGCAGGACAAGAGGACACAGCATGAGATTAGAGGAGGCCGATTAAGGGGAATGTGAGGAAATTCTTTTTCACAGAAAGGTTGGTAGATGCATGGAATGGCTTACCACAAGAAGTGGTGGCTATGAATACAGTGCAGGGCTTCAAACAGGCATGGGATAGGCATAAGGGAGCAATACAAATGACTATGAATAGATGGGTCACTGACAGAGCAAAGCCGATGGCACATTTATAAGGTAGAAAAGAAATGGGCAGACTGGATGGGCCTTGCGGTCCTTATCTGCGTCAACTTCTATGTTTCTATGCTTATCCAGTTGGGTATTCCACACACTGCCATTCTGTGTGGGTGGGTTAAATGCTGTCTCTTCAAATGCTCTGTGAAGTGAGGCATTCTAATCTTGAGCCAGAGCATTCCTGTGATGAGAGCAGCATTGCTTCCATGCTTGTTTAAAGGGGGGTGGGATTCATCATCACTTGAGTTGCTGCTTACAAGTACGTCTCTGTGTTTTGCTGTTTTAAAGCATATGATGACATGTTTTAAGTAGAGACCTCTTTTGGGTGATGTGAAAAGGGTATATGTGTGTGGTGATGGGGGGGCATTTTAAGGCTTGGAAAAGAAACTTTGCATGCAGAAATGCATCTGAATCCTCAGCTGTGAGCCTGAGCTCCATGGTGCCAGAGAAGCTCAATGTGGTCTGGGTTACTAAAGGCCCCTTTACATGGGGCTCTGCACTGCAATGATCGGTACAGATAAACTGCAGCGTTGCCTTTTGTGTACAGGCAACCGAGACCACATCCAAAAGCAGCTCACTGGAAGGATGCTCTGTTTTCCTGGGTTCACCATTTCCGCGCACGGTGTGGAATGGATCAGGTGGCCGTGAGCAATCGAACAGGAGTGCTCACATCTCTCCCTAGAGAAATCTTGCAAGACTCTCCAGGATCCCATTGTGCTTTCCTAAGTAGTACTTCCCCATACTTGTTTTCCATGTACTGTACCAGAGTTCAGCTAAACAGATCTTCTGATGCTATAAAGAAAGCTGAACTCTGGGAAAACTATGTACTTTAAGGACTGAGGGCTAAAAGTACCGTAAAAGTACTCTGAAAGTGGAACCGTGATACTGGGTATGCACTAATGCATATTCAGATATAGATATGCATAAGCGCATTCCAAGTATCATGGCTTCACTTTTGAGGTATACAAAATGCTATAACCCCTGATTCTTTTTATCCTCCTATGGCAGGTCTCCCTTTATTGTCTGCCACTCTTAGCTGAACCCAGAGTCTTTCGGGGTCATGTAGCACCATTGCATGCCACGGTGGATCCCTGAGCGAGGCCCAGAGGCTTCATCCATGGTGGCCCTCTTTTTCCTCTTTCTCCCCGTGTGAGACGCTCTAACCCGAGACCTCCGGAAGCAGTGGCGCATGTGGCAGAAGGCTCACATGCGCATTTTGGCTCAGTGCCAGGTCTCTTCCGCTCTCCTCGGCCTGTGTCATCAATCCTCTGGTGATACCACCAATCCGGCCACCACCAGGGGCGGCCAAGCTCGAGGCTGGCGATCTCCCTCCCGAGGCAGAGAGCTGCCTGACGGCAGCCTACCCACATCCTCTCCTTCCCACCTCTGATGATCTGGGTTCGCTTTGGAACCGGGTCACTGGCGTGTACGAGTGTGGAGTCCAGTGCCTCAACCCTCTGCACCACTGGGCGGCTAGCCCTCGATTCTTAACAGTAACTACTATCCTGAGTTCAGCCTTTCTTCGTGTGTCTGAAAATATATGTGGCTGAACTCGGGTGGAATATACCACACACTGAAATCTCAAGCTCTCTTGGCTAGCTGGAAATATGGCTAAAACACCAGAAGTGCCAAGGGGCATTGCAGACTGTCAGCGTGTAAAGCCGGGAGGGGCGAGCACAGGGAGCAGAGTGAAATGTTACAGTGACTATAGCATTTCAGGTAGGCGCCGTGTAAAAGTGGCTTAATAACCAAGTCATCCTACAAAGGCTGACACACTTGCTGACAGCCCATCATTTCCAAAATAAGCTTTAGCAGCCAGCTTCTTCAAGAGGTTTTCACAACATCTTGCTAAGAATCACTGTCAGCCATCAAGTCTTCAAGTAAGGCACCCAAAATTGGGCACAAGGAGTTTGTTTTATGTAGAACCATTAACAAGCGAATGTGCCCTATGTATTCAGACTGTTGCAGCTACATCAGCAGCCTGATGTTCGTCTGTAATAACCGTGTGTGTGTGATTCATTTAGACTGTTGCAGCTACTCCTTAACATTACACATCAACAGCTTTTCCTGTGCCATAGTGCCTGGAGTAGTCTTCCTACGGAGGGTCACTTTAGCTTTTATTCGTCACCAGGATGCGTTGTGTGGTGTGTGAGGACTCCTGGGATTGCTGGTGGGTCGTGGTGCTTGAGGACTCGCGCAACTTTCATTTTGTCACGTGAAGACTTATTTTACTCCTCTTTAACCACTCCCACCTCCTTGTCTCAAACCACTCCCTACCATCCCTCTCACACAGTAGAAGAAACAGGACTTTTATGCTATAAAAGTGTGTAAGCCTTTTCTAAATACCAATTTTCATTTAAAGGGAAGCGTCCATGTCCCAAGTGAACCACCTCCATGTGAAGTAGGGCCCGATTATGAATGTAAAATGATAATAAATTTGCCACTTACTGATTATTATTATTATTATTATTATAATATTTGGATTCATATCTGGTTGATCCTGTACCTTCCCGATGGCATTTTAAGTTGGAACACCCTCCCTGTCATGCCCACAGGCACCTTGAGTGTCCCCATGATGATGTGGCAGGCGGGGAGCAGCGGCGTCTCCATAGACTTGCCATAGTTCAGGATAGTGAAATAGCTCTGGTTTGTAGCCCTTGTACCTCCGAGACATACAGAGACCAGATACAGACAGATGGTGTGCCTGTTTGTCTGTACCTGGTCTCGGTACTGAGAAACAGATATAATCCAGCCGGAGCTATCTGGAAGCTACTGCAGTACAGCTTATATATACTGCAGTAGCTTCAGATAACTCTGGTTTGGATTCTATCGATGATCCTTGCAATAGCGAACCAGGTACAGACTAACAACATAGCTATCGTATCTGGTGTCTCCGGTATCTCGGGCTGATGAGCAGGCTGTTCCTATTCTGAATTATAAGATCTGTGGGTACCCAACTGCTCTTCACCTGCCATGTCATCATGGGAACAACAGCGGTGTAATGAGCTGCGATAAGGGAAGGTGTTCAATCTTAAATGACGGAAGCGCAGAGATCAACCAGTATGATCTAACTCATATAATAATCGGTAAGTGGCAATTCTGATTATAATTTTTACCTCTGCTAATCAGTATACTTCCACGAAAATAGGTCTGCTGAGACATGATATTCCTTTAAGGCATAAGCAAGACCAGGGTTATGTTACAGTTCTGTTAATCGCCCTCGAAGGTGCCATGTGACACAAGGCATAGCGGCACAGCATGTCCTTAAAGGGATGGTTAACTGAACACTGACATAACTCCTGTGAGTGCTTATATTGCTATTATAAAATAGACATTTTAAAGTATATTGGATGGGTAGGTGGTTATAATGAGATTTTACACCCTCGGGTATGGGATGCCACATAAACCTTGGAGAGGCGAGTTTGAGGGTTTATTAAGACACCCCACACCGAGGTGTGTAAAATCTGAGTTTTGACCACCTACCCATCCTTTATATAATTGCTGGGGATTGTTTTTTCGCCATAGCAGTTTTATAAAATAAACAGATGTCTCCACAAAGTTGCGGACGGTTAGGTTTCAGAGTGCTCTGTAGCAACTGATGGAGAAAATTTAAACATTTACCTTCTTTGTTTTTGTTTTTAAAGCAGCCCCTTTCAAAACAGTTTTTAGTCATGTTATCATTTTTTTTTTTTAACTTTTACTTACTGCTGACTCGGAGTGGCAATAATCACTGCAATGCTGAGGACTGGTGGCCATACAGAGGAAGGGAAAAGCAGCGACTAGGCGCATGTGCAGAAGGGAAACCGGTGCATGTTTGCCCTTATAACCAGCTGGTTATAACTGTGAAATTACAACGGTTCCCTATGGGAAAAAATTGGGACCAGTAATTATGATAAAGTTGTACCCTGTTTAGGTTTTGATCAGACTCTGCATAAATGTTTACCTTAGATTAACATAAGCCTAATAGAATGTTTGCTGCTAACCAGGAAGCTCTAGTTTACCAACCCTTTTATAACTCTGGATATCCCAGCTAAGCATCTTGTTTTCAGTGGGGTCCTGCTTCTACTTAGTTTTATAGCTGGGAGGACAGAAGCACAGGCAGGTCGAACAACTTGCTCATGGTCATTACAGAATGCCAGTGGCTGATGGGATTGTCATAAGTATAGGAATCCATATGTTACATATGTCATGGCTTGTAAGTTGATTTTTCTGTGAGGGTGGGAGGTCACCATTCTGGATCCTCTCATCTCTTCGGTTGCTCCCTCCGTAATCCCCAGCTTCATTGATGTTTAATAGGACTGTAGTGCTCTATTTTGATTTAAACTTCAGTGCTAAATGCATGAAACTAAGTACTGTTTTGTTATTTGTATCTATTTATATACCAATAAACATTACAAAAAGTGCTGCTGTATTTTTATTGTTCTAACTTTATATAGTACTTCCTTTAGTGCAACATGGGGCATTTAGTAAAAACAGGTTGGGCTATATAAGCATACAACTGGAAGGGTGCCAAAGAGTTCTGAAATGTGTTAAAAATATATATATATTTTCTTGCTGCACCTCTGGGATCTGAACCTAGGACCTTCCATTTCACAGTCTAGTGCCATAACCATTAGCCACTGTGGTCTGTGAGACAAGCCAGCCCTTGCACACTAATGTTGTCTAGTGCTAAAAGCTATAAGCGAACAGGCCAAGCCAGTGCAAGTGTTACAAACTCACTCTGCAGGTCAGGCCCTCTGCTCACACAGTGCCAACCTCAGTGCGCAATGGTGAACAGGTAACAGACAGAGTAACCTTCCTGTCTGCTTTTAGGACCGAATCACCCTTAGTCTCAAGTTCTGGGGATTCAAACTGTGAACCTATGTGGCGTACCCAAATGTACAGGCTCGGATAATATTCTCTTCAGGGGATGCAATACATCTTTCGCCTATGGGCACCTAACCAGGTATCCAAAATGAATCCTTAAAACTCTGTAAGAGACCCTAGGTATAGTCTTACTTTTACCAAGCTTAGTAATACCATCAAACCCTTGAACAGTGTCAAACTTAATATCCTTTCAGCAATAACATGCTAAAAATGACTGAGGAGACCTAGGCAGTATCTTAAGAAAATGTTTACTAAAAATGGATAAAAACAGTACGATAAAATACAGAACAAATATCAAAGAGCATCACAATTGCATAAAAGAAAAAAGGAACACTAGAACAGACTCCTACCACAATACATTTAGATCTTTTCTATCTAATGTATTACCTCTGTAAGTGTCTTTAAAGTTAGATCAGAGAGCTGTCTCTCTAGAGTCCCAAAATGATATATCCTACATTTTAGACACGAGTATCAGTTTAAACTCTGTGCCTCCACGCCCCTTCTGTGAGTCATCTAGCCTTTTAGAATTTAAAGTTACAAACGTGATTCCCTACCAGGAGGTATGTTAAATAAAGTGAACATCAGCAAAGACCCATTTCCCAAATTGAGTCTTTGATCAACCAAGTTGTTTGAGGTTTACAACCCTGCAGTCCATCACCCATCACCCAGGTGTAAGATAGCCAACAGGAATCCGTTAAATGGCGTCCTTCCCTGATGTAATAAAATGTATATTTGGTTTCCAACGTCAAAAGCATGAGGTCATAAAAGGCCATAAAATGCAATTTCTCAAGGAAGTTGATTTCATTACAGAGATCTCCTGGTCAGTGTAATATATCCTGTGATTTCAGATGCTGACACCTTGTAATTTAAAGGGCCAGATCTCACAGACTTGACATTTCATACACTGACCATTTATTTATAATACCAATATCATACAATAATCATAACTAGCTGGCTAAAGCGTCACACAGAGTAATTATAACTAACAGCAAATAGAGCCCTCTAGTGAGGATAGCAAGTATAAAGGTAATGCCAGCTAAGTGGAATGTCTCTTTAGCCGAATGGTTAGAGTTGCTGGCTTGGGTTGCAAGGCCCAGGTTTGATTCCTGGCAGGGCTGGAGGTACAGCTGAATGAGTACAGGGATTGCCCAGTGGCATTCGAGTAGTGAGTTACACAAGCACACAGGAGACCTGGATTCCACTTGAAACCCATTCCCATCCTCAGGACTGGGAGCACTGGCCTGAGGCTGTGCTCTCAGATCCCCCGCCAGGAGAGTGATGATCCTCTGCCCTAAAAGTGGCCTCACGGTAGATTTAAGAAAAGGTGTGCACTCTGTTGATGAAATGAAGTCCTGTCTCTCCTATTGCATGCCTGTATGGCTGTGAGGTAAGGTGAGGTGGGGTAGGATTGAGACAAGAAGGTGGGAGTAGTTAAAAAGTGGTGAAATAAGTGGTCTCATGACAAAATTAAACCTTCATGAGTGCCTGAGCACCACTGACCCACCAGTGGTTCCTGGAGATTTGCACCCCATGGTGAATCTTGGTGATGGGTAAAGAGTCCCTCCTACAGAGAGAAGCCCATAGGGCACCATGACAGCAGTAAAGGCTGTATGATGATAGGCTGCTATAAGCAGTGTTTCACAGTGAGAGTGATCCATATGGGGTGCAGACAGATTCAACCCAGTAACCTAGTGGTGAAAAGGTTTCTTAAACCACTGCTTAATCCACTAGACCATCTAGACATGTCTGTACCTGCTGCAGGACTTCTTCTGCACCCAGTGTGCACTGTAATGCCCTGCTTGATGTTCTGTTTGTAGCTACCATTTGCATTTTATTGTACTCTACTGTTTCGATACATTTTCCCTCTACCCTGTCCCCAGGATGCAGCTGAAAAACAGCTGTTCTTAGTTCTGTAGGCCTTTCTGGGTCAAACTTTAAATAATAAATAATGCAAGCACTGTTGACCCATACTGCTCAGCTGAAATAGTCTGCTAGTTACAGTGCCTTCAGAAAGTATTCACCCCTTGGATTTTGTCACATTTGTTGTGTTACTACCAGAATTTTTAATGCATTGAAATGATTTTCCCCCTTGATTCACACAGCATATGCAACAATTTAAAGGGCAAAATATTTTCATTGTGTAACAAAATTTATGAAACATTAAACTTAAATATCTTGTTTACTTAAGTATTCCCAGTCAATACTTTGTAGAAGTGCCTTTGGCAGCAATTACAGCTTTGAGTCTTCTTGGTTATGTCTGTATCAGCTTTGCACATCTGGCTTTTGGGATTTTAGCCATTCTTCCTTGCAGATTTGCTCAAGCTCTGTCTAGTTGGATGGGGGCGTCGGTGAACATAATCTTTAAGTCTTTCCACAGATTCTCAATGGGATTCAAGTCTGGACTTTGGCTGGGCCACTCAAGGACATTCACCTTCTTGTTCTGAAGCCACTCCAGTGTTGCTTTGGCTGTATGCTTGGGTTGTTGTCCTGTTGGAACATAAATCTTCGCTCCAGTCCAAGGTCTATTGCAGACTGATGCAGGTTCTCCTCAAGGATGTGCCTGTATTTGGCTTCATTCATTGTTCCCTCTATCCTGACAAGTGCCCCAGTCCCTGCCACTGAAAAGCATCCCCATAACATGATGCTGCCACCACCATGCTTCATGGTAGGGATGGTGTTACACGGTGATGAGCTGTGTTCGGTTTGCACCAGGCATAGCACTTTGCATTCAGGCCAAAAGTTCAATTTTGTTTTATCAGACCAGAGAATCTTTTGCCACATGGTCTCAGAGCCTGCCACGTGTCTTCTTGCAAACTCCAGGCACGCTATTATGTGGCCTTTTCTCAGGAGTGGCTTCCGTCTAGCCACTCTCCCATAGAGGCTACATCTGTGAAGTGCTACAGAGATTGTTGTCCTCTGGACAGGTTCTCCCATCTCAGCCATGGAACTCTGTAGTTCTGTCAGGGTGGTCTTTGGGTTCTTGGTCACTTCCTGACCAAGGTCCTTCCTGCCGGTTGCTCAGTTTGGGAGGACGGCCTGCTCTAGGAAGAGTCTGGGTGGTTCTGTAATCTTTCCATTTCCTAATGATGGACTTGACTGTGCTCCTGGGAACTTTCAACACCCTAGAAATGTTTTATACCACTCCCCAGATCTGTGCCTCCTCACAGTTCTATCACGGAGTTCTACGGACAGTTTCTTGGTCTTCATGGTAGAGTTTCTGCTCTGACATGCACTGTCAACAATGGGACCTTATATAGACAGGTGTATTTCCTCTGAAATCATGTCAACCATTTGAACTGACCACAGGTGGACTCCATTCAAGTTTTAGAGTGATCTCACAAGGAAATTGGATGCACCTGAGCTCAATTTGAGTGTCATAGCAAGGGGTGAATACTTATCGAATCAAGACATATCAAGTTTTTATTTTAAATTACATGTACAAAAATTCCAGAAGTTTCATTCCACTTTGACATTATAGAGTAATTTGTGTAGATACATGACAAAAAATCCCATATAAATGTATTTTAGTTTGAGTTTGCAACATCACAAAATGTGACAAAATCCAAGGGAGTGAATAGTTTCTGAAGGCACTGTATAGGAAGACTAGTGATCATCCATAACTGTCTGCATGCTGTAATGTTGATCTGCTCCTCACGGCTGGCTGCGTGTACTTAAGGGTCATGGAAACAAAGAAACATAGACTTTGATGGCAGATAAGGACTGCTTGGCCCACCTAGTCTGCCCATTTCCTACCTACTAGATAAGCTGCAGATCCTAGTTAACCAACAGCCTATTTCTTCCTACCCACCACAAGAATTGCCTTATGTCTGTCCCTTGCATTCTTAAATTCGACCACAGTTTTAGACCCCACAACCTCCTCAGGAAGTCTGTTCTCACGTCCCTCTCTGTGAAAAAATACTTCCTCACATTACCCCTGAGCTACCCCCGCCGTCTTCCAATTGTGTCTCCTTGTTCTTGCACATCTCTTTTCTGAAAGATGCTACCGTCTTGGACTTTGTTGATTCCCTTGAGGTACTTGAAAGTTTCTATAATGTCCCCTCTCCCTCCTTTCCTCAAGGGTACACATATTAAGCTCCATTAGTCTCTCCTCATATGGCTTCTCTTGCAGACCCTGCACCATTTTAGTTACCCTCCTCTAGACTGCCTCCGTCCTGCCTATGTACTTGCGGAGATGGGGTCTTCAGAACTGGGCCAGATACTCCAGATGGGGTCTCACCAGCTGTCTGTGCAGAGGATAACAACTTCCTGTTTTCTGCTGGTGATGTCTGTGCCTGTACATCCCAGTATCCCCCAGCCCTCCCTACTGCCTTCGCATTGCTTGCCAACCTTAAGGTCATCTGATATGATTACCCCAGGTCCCTTTCCATGGAGTGTGCAAATATGATGGACTGGCCTTTTTAAAATATGTAACCATTGAATAATTTTGAAAATATATGCCTATTTGTAGTTTGGGTTTGCTGTATGTATTCCAACTCCATTTTATTTATTTTTAGCAAATGCAAAGGTTAATATGTGTCTGAGGGTGCCTTCAGCCATATGGAGGTAAGTTACCCTTCCAAACCATTTGCTTTTTATGGCTACATAACAAGAGCTATGGTAATGTCTAGTGAATGTTGGGAGGATAGAATATAGGGATCTAGACTGTGACATAATTCAAGCATCACAGATGCTTGCAGGTGTGAAACTACCAGTGAGTGAAGTTGAAGCACATACAATATGAAGGAATCGGTGCACTTTCTACTTTCTTTTCCTCCGTCCCCCTCTTCTCTACCACTGTGCTCTTGTACCTGCTGTAACATGGCACTATATGGTCTCTTCCTCCCATACACCAACACTGCCAACATGGGGCTGTGCCACCCACATTTCCCTAATATTTAGCTGACACTGGGGTGCCCAGTCCCCAGGTTGGTACACACGATACACAGAAGGTGGCAGATAAGGACTGTATGGCCTACCTTGTTTGCCCTTTTCCTACCTAATGCATTACTGCAGACGCTAGTTGATCTGCGGCTTACCCTGTCTTCCCTGTTGCTAGAGTATTCTCATGTCTATCCCATGCATTCTTGAATTCCTCTACCATTTTTCTCCACCACCTTTTTCCCCACCATCTCGAAGGAGGCTGTTCCAAGCATCTACTATTTTTTTCTGTGAAAAAGTACTTCCTCATGCCCCGAGTCTACCCCTCTAGCCTCGTATCCTTGCCCCTTGTTCTTGTGCACCTTCTTTTCTGAAAGATGCTACTCTCCTGTACCATGTTTATATCCCTGATGTACTTGAATGTCTCTTTCATATCCTCTCTCTCTCTCTCTCTCCCCCCACCCCTCCAGGAATACATATCAAGGTCCTCTAGTCTTTCCTCATATGACTTTTGGTGCAGTCCTTGCACAATTTTTGTTGCCGTCATCTGGACTGCCCTATTTTGTCTATGCCCTTCCGGAGATGCAGCCTCTAGAACTGGACACAGTACTTCAGATGAGGTCTCACTAGTAATCTGTACAGTGGCATAACCACATCCCTTTTTCTGCTGGTGATCCTCTCCTGTGCAGCCTAGCATCCCACCAGAGTCGGCTGCCTCCTTGCTCTGATAGCAAGATTGCTCTCTGCCAGAAGCTAGCAGGTAGGTACCTGCAATAAAAATCCTCCTGCATCTTTCTTTTTTAACCTGAAATAAAAGGATCCCTTGTTGTCTTCCTTCGCTATCCAGACCCCCACCTACCCCACCTTGACCCCTCCCAACTCAGCACCCCCTCACCCCCCGCACTTACCTACCAGGGATCCAGTGCCATTATACTCTCTGAGCGAGACATGTCTTTACTTTTCAAAGCTGAGGACTTCAGGTAAGTGCTGTTTAATGTATTTCAATGTATTTTGCATTTTTACTCATAACTTGGTAATTGTTTAATATTTTATCCCACATTTAAAATGGCCTTTTTGGGACCCCACCTCATGTACAAGGTAGGTGAAAATATTCAAATCCAGCTCGAAGGGATTTTCCACTCACTCAGCGAGATCATCTTTTGGCCATGATCTGAACATTTTCACCTACCAGGTTCATGAGGTGGGTTCATAAGAGGACTATGTTGAAAATTTGGGGTCAAAATATTAAATAACAGAAGTTATTAAGGTGCATCAAAATTTGTCAACACTTGCTCATAACTTCAAAAATGTTCAATATTTTGACCCACAATTTTCAACATAGCCATTTTTCTTGCCACCTAATAAATGTGACAGTTGTCTTTCAAATCCTAGCCAAAATGTAATGTAACCCTAGGTGGCACTATACATGAGGCTGCTACCCCTGCCTGCATGGCTAGTTGCAGGTTAAGGGGCCTGGATGGAAACTGGTGCCTCCACCCAGAGTTCAGGGTTGTTAGTGGTCAAGCTAACTTATTAAGCTGAAATGTGTTGCATAATTTAGGACAAGGTTAAAGCTGGAATGTACTGCGTATATAGCATAAGGACTTCTACTGTGTATACCTCTAGTATTGCATATTTATTTTTCTTTGTCGTTCTACATTTTATATCTCCTGTCTATGTAATTGCGAACTGTATGTGCCTCAGGACCTCCTTGTGAATGAGCTTGCTCAGCGGAGTCTTTCCTGCAATAAACTTGAACTAACGTGGCACAGCCCTCGAAACTGTAACCCCTCCCTTCCGTTTTAGTGGCCTGAGCGATGTCGATAATCACTTTCACAATGGCCTTTATTCACCGTGCAATTACCCACACTGCTGTGCAAGCACCAGGGCTGGTTCCTCTAGCTCGACCCTGGAGACCCCCTGTAAAACAAGGTTATGGACAGAAAAAGCAACAGTACAGTACTTTTGGCACAAACTGGAACCACAGTCGGTTTAAATGCAAAGAGTTAGATCTGATTTATTCAGGAGACTTGAACAAGGGAGGCGTAATCAGGTTGATTTGCTTAAAGGCTTTATCAATCAGACAGTTATACATGCAGTTCAGAGTCCCTACACAGTCACACACTCTGGGTACCCAGGTAGGGAAATGGTGGGCTAGCCAGGAATATTGCCTGGGGTAGGCCGGCGTTGCAGCTAGGTGGGGCCCTGTGATGGAAGAAAGCAACATGCACAACACACACTATTTGTGATCCAGAGCCGGAGGGCTCAGTTCGTGACAGAAAAGACAACAAAGCAATCAGATGACAACACTTTAGATTTAGCTGTTGTTGCAAGGAGCTACCTTGATTTTTCTCACGATACCCAATACAGGACACAGGCAGGACAAAATTGAGACAGCAGGTTGTTGAACTGGAGTGCCAGGAGAAGCAGGGCCCTACAGATCAGCGAGGCATTGTTCCTTTTCAAAGTGTTGAGCAGGGGCTGAACCCCAGGCAGGTCTCATCAGTGGGTTTCTCTGTGTAGCGGGTAGTCTGGCTGGGCCAGTGTGGCAAGGCCCAGGCCAAATGGAGATGCAACAGAGTCAGTCCGTGGGAGCTGGATGCAGCCTCCACCAAGCAGAACACAGTTCAGCACACAGTGGGGAACAAATCACAACCAGGGCCCCTACTTTTCTGCGGCAGTGGGACCAAGTTCTGCGGCAAGACTACCATTTGCTGCAGAACTTCTGCAGTGGTGATTTGTAATTTCTGCGGAAGTTCTGTGGCACTAACAAACTACCACATTACAGTGATGGCTTGTCATCCTGATTTCATTTTCATGGTAGTTTTATAGCACTCAGGATGGTGGAAAGCACAGTAACACTAGTTCAAAAATAACAGACATAAAATAATTTTATGCCTGAAAAGGCAAAACAAATGTCTCTCCTTAAGGTCCTAGCCTGTTGCATAAATGACATATGCAGAGGAGATCTTATGTGATAAATAAGGTATTTCTATATGCATGCTATCTATCCCACTAATGAGGTTTCCACTGTTTATCACTTATATATTTGTATGTGCTTTCTACACCACTCATGAGGTTCCCCTGTGTATCACTTCTATATTAAATGCAATCTGTAACATACGTACAAATGTGTGTGTGTGTGTGTGTGTGTGTGTGTGTGTGTGTGGTGGTGAGACAGAGATTGTGTGTGTGTGTGTGTGTGTATATATTTTAATTTCCATGAACTTGCATCCTCATTTATACAGGTCCCATTGGAAATGGAATAGAGGAGTTATTGCAAAACTCATTTTCATGTCAACCTGCTTTCCTGACACACTGCATAACACCATCAGGCCATGACATGCATGTGAACCAGTTGTGAGACAGAGCTCTCAGACCAGCACAATGTGTCCACCATGTGGCAGAACACTGCACCATACCTTCCCAGGCTCGAACAATGATGTGTTCCCCAATCCTTGTGCTGCCCAGCCAGCTCCAGAGCTAATCTCTGAGAACCTGAGTTGCGGCATGGAAAAACAGCATGTTACCCTCTGGCCCAACAGTTGTCCCTGCACACATTTCTCCATAACTTTTAGGTGATTCTGTCAACCAATGGCAATATGTAATCAATAACCCTGACAAATATGCGTACAAGTGCAATTATTTATTTAACAGGTCTATTCTTTCAACAGGTCTACACATTATTATATTCCACTTTTCTGGGCATAATTATTTTTCTTAAAATGACAGTTAAATTCATTTTACCAGTTATTCATTTCAGATGGCATCTCTATACCTTAAAAGGCACAAGTAGGTTTGTACAAAGTGAGGTAAGGACTTAACAGGTCTGTGCCATTGACAAGGTTTTGTTTAAGTTGGCCCTAGTGCAGTAATGTAAGACTGAAAATTGTATTAGGCTGTAGTGCAGGTTGAGCAAATATCACCATGCACGATGTGCTGTGCCACGTCTCTGGCAGTGGGAGCTGTGGTAGATAAGTGACTGTTCATTTCTGTTGCAGATTGCAGCCATTTCATTAGCTAATGTATGATGTTAGAGCAATAATAACATCACTTCTGAGCATATAGGGAGTTTAGGATATAAAAAGAGGGAAGGAACCAGATTCTATGGAAAAACAGAAATATTAATAAAAAATCAACAAGAAGAGTGATTCTGCAGCACATGAGAAGTTCTTGATGATTGCAAGTTCTGCACAAAATTCTGTGGCCTAGAATTCTAGGGGCCTTGATCACAACCCACTAACAGCACATTTACAATAATATATTGTACCAAGCAGATTGCTATCCGTTGCAATTACAGAGTCTCTGCACAAACTGGGAGTTCAGGGGTGGCTGGAAATCCTGACGGGCCGATTGCATTCAACAAATCTTCGGTCTTCTTCAGGTTAAAGCCTGGTCACAGTCCAGTGGCTTAAATCGTCCTCACAACTCTGATTCAGTCCGAATCAATTTTTTTTTTTTTTTTTTTCCTTCTCAGGGACAGTAGACAGGCAGGCCAAAACTTGGCCCTTTTCACAGTTCTCCGCGCAAATCCGTGCAGGATTACTGCTAGACTGTCTCGAGCTGTTAACTCCTTCAGTTCCCAACTCAGATCTGAAGCTAGCTGCAAACAGCCTGGGACTTTCCTAGGATCCAGAAGGTTCGGTTAGCTGATTCCTCTGTCATTCACAACAAGGGCTCTCCCTCCAGGTTCCTTTAGGCTCCAAAACCCAAAACTACAATTCCTACAGTATTTTGCTCCCACAAGACCCTGGGACAGGCTCCATTTAGAGTCCCCAAAGGTACCGATTGGCCCATTTCGGTAGTCCAGGATCAAGATGGTGGAGATAAACAGAACTGTCCATGCTGCAAAGAAGGTGAGGTTAGACAAACTACAATATCTTTACCACTGTAACAGATATTCAGCAAACAAGTACATCTTCTAACAGAGCTCCCTCTGCACAAGTAGCGATGGCAGAACAGAGCAATTATCTGACAGCCTGGCTTGAGCATAGAAACACTCAGCCCCCAGATTAATCATAACTGCAAACTAGGCAGCTGTTAAAGAGACAGTACCGGAGGCTATACATGCACTCTCTGGCAATACATTTAAACTGCTACAATGCAGGACACCAGCCTGGCAGTGAGCATTTAGGCAAGCTCCGGAAGACTTTTCGGGAACCCCCATTGTAGCGGGGTTACAGTAATTTTGCACATGTAGCACAAAGTGCTGTTTTGGCCAGTATTTAAAATTCTTACCTACTGGTTCATGAGGTTGGGTCATAAGAAGGCTATGTTGAAATTTTTGGTCAAAATATTAAAAAACAATAAAGTTATGAAGGTAAGTTGTAGTTCAACGCTTGTTCATAACTTTGGTAACTACAGTATTTTTGGCAGCAGATTTTCAACATAGCCATTTTCACCACCTCATGAGCGGTGACAGTGTCTTTTCAAATTCTGGCCAAATGTGTTTCTGCTAAGCGGCATGAAATTACTTTTCATACGGTATTTTATAAATGACACTTTTGTTCAGAAGGAGGCGGGGTCATAAAATGGCTGTGTTGAAAATTTGGGATCAGATTTTGCCCCCAAAAAAAATTATGAAGTGATGTTGTTTACAGGTATGGCTGTTGTCCCAGTGGGGACCACGTTGCTTTCCTGTGCCTGTGAACTGAGTTCAGGTGCAAGCTAAGTGAGCCGGCTGAATGGGCTGAGGTCAGGGTGGAAGGCGCAATGGTGTGCAGCGGCACCAGCCTGGTGAGGGACAGAGCAGCATTCTGGAACACAGACAACACATTGTAGTGGGCTGGCAAGCCTTCCCTCACAAGGGGTTGACATGCGTGTTGAGGCCTGATGGGCCTCTGTACTGCTCAGAACTCCACTATCAGGTTAATGCACTGGCAGTTGTTTTGGCTCTGAGTAGAATTGCCTGCTGTTGTAAGGGCTGTGTTCAGGAATTCTTTTGCATCTATTTCCTTAGAGCCACAAGTCATTAAATTGTGAGGTTGCTGTTCCTGCTGCAGAGAGGAGAGGGAGGGAGGGAGAGGTTTTTTTAAAGGTCATCGTGAAGTGTAAAATAGTAGTTGGGGCATGCTGTGTGTAGTTTTTCTTTCACTGCTGTTCAAGACTGGATATTTGTTAACCTTTCTCTTGAGAGAGGAGGCCCACTTGGGTAACTGGATGGGTCAGTGGATTGGTAGCAGGTTAAGGAGCCTTTCATGTCTATGTCACAGGTTCAAATCTAGCACAGGTCAGTAGTTGTTAAAGCCATGATCACCTGAGGGCTGTTAAAGTGGCCTGTGTGAAACAAGTTGTGGTCTCAGTGCAGTTCCCAGTGGGCAGGTGTCCACATCACAAAACCACCAACACAGTTTGCACTACCTGGCACCATTGACTCCTGGTCAACCGTCTGGCCTTGTGTTAGGGGTAACCAGCTGAGACCTTCTGAGCGGGTGCGGAATCTGGGCATAGTGCTTGACAACTAACTGATGCTAACAGTACAGGTTTCAGCAGTTGTCAAGTCCTTATTTTATCACCTGAGGAACATCGTCCGGATTAAGCACCTTGTTCTACACTATGACCTTCCGATGTTGGTTCACGCCTTTGTGTCCTCGTCTTGATTACTGCAGTGCTCTATACCTAGGGTTACTTGGGGTGGATCTCCGTCGCCTGCAGCTGGTGCAGAACGCTGTGGCCAGGTTGTTGACGGGTTGTCAAGAACTTGCCATGTCATGCCTGTGCTGTGCGAACTGCACTGGCTGTAGGTGTGTTGGAGGATCACCTTCAAGGTTGCGTTGCTGACCTGTAAGACCCTACACGGACAGGGACTGAGCTTCTTGCAAGACCTCCTTCAGCCCTACGCTCCCTCCATCACTCCACCGATGAGGGATTGCTAGAGGTTTCAGGATCCGTCTTCAGTCATCAGGTGCCAGGGCTTTTTCTTTTGTGGCCCCAACCCTGTGGAACTCTCTACCTCGTCGGATTAGAGGTGCTTGTCCACTGAGACTTTAAAGCCTCACTGAAAGCGTATTTAATTTTGGAGAGAATGTTTAGTTTTATTTCTGCTGCCTTCTTATCTTTTATATATTTTATTGACTGAATGTTTGTCTGTGTTTTATAATGTACATGCGCTTTGGTTTTGAAAAGCACGTTATAAATAAAAGCTGATTTGATTTTGATTTGTTGGTAATCTCACATGAGAGGCCAGGGATTGAATGACATGGAGTCTGAACTAACCTCTCACCTCTGTGGTGGTCCTCCCGTGGCAGGGTTGAGGGACATTGGCAGGCAGTGTGGGGAAGCTTATGCTGTGATCAGCTGTGCTGTACCTGTCGTTTGAATATATGGAGGTCTTGGGTTCCAGTGCTGTCAAGTCAGCACCATCCATGAGCAGCAAAAATTCACACACAGAAAAACAAAAATCTTTAAAAAGAGAGGAGGTCTGCTGGTACAGTATTAGTCTGCTCACTCATATGAATCAGCCTACTGGTACAGTGCGAGTTGGCACACTGGTGTGTCAACCCACTGGTACAGTACAAGTCAGCACACTGGTGTACAGTTCCAGTTGACCCACTGCTATACTATGGTTGGCCCACTGGTACAGGACCAGTTGGCCCACTGCTGTATTATGAGTCGACCCACCACAGTACTACTCAGCCCACTGGTACAATACCAGTTGGCCCACTGCTATATTATTGCTGTATTATAAGTTAGCCCACTGCTGTATTATGAGTCGGCCAACTTGCACAGTACCAGTTGGCCCAATACTATATTATGAGTCAGCCCACTGATACAGTACCAGTTGGTCCACTGGTGTGAGTCGGCTCACTGGTACTGCAGTAGTGTGCCCCAGTGCCACATGGAAAACCAGGGTTTGTGTGCAAGTCCTGGAATCCCACAAAGATAAAGCACACAGCTCCCAAGGGAGGGTCTTGGGCTGCCAGAACCCCCTTTTAGCTGACTAGGTCGCAACATTGCTGTCAGCTGTGAAGGCAGCTGCTCGCCGCACTTCTTGGTCGGAGGTGCCAGCAGGGTGACCCCAGTCATGAGGCAGGGGACATGCAGGGAAAACAATAATTTAAACAGAGAACCCCAGTCAGTTGCTGAATAGTTTTAGTATATGGATTTATGGGAGGAACAATACCCTATACATTTCTTTTTTTTTTTTTTAATCTCTATTTTAACCCTTTCGTCCTGTGGACTCCGATCCTTCGGAGCGCAAAGGAGTCATCCTCTGCCTCACTCGCCTTGCCTGATACCACCTGATCCCCATGAGCTGTGGCTCCCCAAGTGGGGCTGAGGTGGGGCAGCAGACACCCGATACTGTAAGTGGGGTTGGATCGGTGATAGTCAGGCAGGCAAGGGCATATCGGGGGCACCGCTCTGGGCACTCCGTCTTCCTGGCGTCCTGAACATTTTTGCGCTTTCCCAAGGAGGAGTGGCATGTCCTTACACCAAGGCATTGCTGCCCGCATCTCACTCCCTATCCCCAACGTTAACTCCGTACCTGCTGTGCCCCGGCGTCCACCAGGGACCAGTCGGGCACCGAGCATGGCTCCCCATCCATGAGAGGAGAGTTGTCCTCCAGATGCTCAGTCCTCTCTTTCCCCTGCCGACCCCGGCGTCCCGGGCTGTCTTCCGAACCTGGGTGCGGCGTGGCATGGTGTGGGCCAGCACCTCAGCCCTCAGTACCACCGGGCTGGCTCTATCCTATACATTTTATGTATTTATTTATTTGAAATTCTTTCACCAGTTCAGCATACATGGGGTACAAAAATAATCTTGTTTAGAGATGCGACTGGGGGTTGTGGGGTTAGAGGGTGGAACAGTTAAGAATGAAACACAAAATACGGAAATAGCTATACAAAATTTATATAAATTACAAAGTATGTGTAGTAGAAATGAAAAGGGACATTAAGGGCAATTGGTACAATGTGAAAGCAAAGCACACAGTCGATACAGTCACAGTATGATACGGTTAAGCTTTTAAGTTACTGCTTGGCTGTGGCGGTGCTAGTGGGTGAACTGTTTCCCCTAGGCTAGGTTGCTTTAAGCCTGTGGGAGTTTATAACTGAAGCAAGTTGTCCTGAATTCTGCTTACGCCTGGCGACAAGATATCTAGTGCCGAGTGGGAGCAAGGGGGTGGCTGGAGGCGCAGCAGGCATGAGCAGAGTGCTTAGGCAGTTAAGGAGGTGGGTTTTCTTTTTTTTTTTTTTTAACTCCACTTTACTGAGGCAACAGCTGAAAATACAGGTACATCAGTTCCATAGACAAATCAATTAATATTGAATGTTCCACTACAGAGATTGAACAAGCAGCTGTTGGGTACATTTGAGGTGTTACAACTTCAGTTTATAGCACTTCAGAGATTAAGTGTCTCTTCTTTTAAGCTGCCGTATCTGCAGTGTTGCTCTGGCCTCATGTCATAACATTTCAAGCGTGGCCTGGTGTAAACCGTTTAGATTATCAGCTTTGGGGTGGGATTGGGAAGGTCAGGGGTAGCAATGTTTAACCAGGAATTGAACCTACAAAGAGGTAGGTGCTATGCATGCTTATCCTTCGGTGAGTGCCAGCCAGTTTAGACGATCATAAAGTGTGCAGTGATGCATTTGGATGACGCGGAGAATGAACCTACAGAGGGCATTCAGTAAGGTCAGTTTAGATAACTGACAAGGCAAGGCAATTTTATTTCTATGGCCCAATCACTGGGGCTCTGGGCACCTCACATTAAAACAGGTAAGGTCAAAACAACACACACAGTCAGTAAAACATATACAAAACAGTAGAGAATAAAACATAAAAATATCAACAATAAATACTTCTCTGCATAATTAAAATAAAACTCAATTAGTGCAGGTCAGTCGCCCTAGTTGGGAAAGGACAGATGAACCTTTAGCATCTTCTTAACTCGACTGTTGGGCCTCCTGACAGCAGCTGGAAGGGTGCTCCACAGGGTCGGTCAGCGACACTAAAGAACAGTCACCAGAGGTTTTGAGCGGACCCTGGGAACATCAAGGAGGCCTCTAGTCTAGGGACAGAGGGAGTGGACCAAGGTAGCAGGAGTGAGATCAGTCAGATAGCCCAGGCCCAGCCCGTATAGGGTCTTATAGGTGAGCAAGCCCACCCTGAGAGGATCCTCCACCTGAGGGCGGCCAGTGCAGAGCCTGCAGGACTGGGGTCACATGACTGGACCTAGCAAAGCGTCAGCAACCGAGCCACTCGTTCTGCACCAGCTGCAGCGGCGGAGGTCCCTCCAGTGACCCCAAAGTACAGAACATTACAGTGATCCATCCTCAAAGTAACAAAGGCATACACCAGGTTCTTGCCTCTTTTTAATGCCATAGACCACACTGCCAAAATCAGTTACTGGTAATTGCATTTATCTTGTCTCACTTTTTGAGATCTTGAACACTTGAGCCCTCACCCTGCACTGGGGTTCATGCTGACACACTGTTGTAGCTCGTAGTACCAGTGCTACAGCAGCTGGCTTCCCTGGGAAACCCTCTTCTGGCAGTTTTGCCATGTCGGCTATGCCACCAGCTTAGCTCTTCCTTACCCATAGTTCTTTTGGACCTTGTGAGACTGCTACAAATGGGGCAGCACTAGAGAGTATCGGGGGGCTAAGAGGGGTTCATATTCTGCTCCCCTACAGGAGCTGCATCTGTTCTTGTATGGCATTTGAACCTGAATGTGAAGTTAATGCCCTGCTTCCTCAGCCCTGGTATTTTCATCCCCCTCTCTGTGATCTTCTCATTCTGCCTAACACTTGTTCACTTCCTCTGATTTCTTTGACACTTCATCCCGACTTTAGTACTGTAATGCTCTGTATTTAGGGCTTTCTGGAGGTGTGGCCATAATTTCCAGCTTGTGCAGAATGCTGCATGAGGCTGATATCACGCACAAGCAGTTTTCTTCATATCACACTTGTGCTGCAAAATCTGTACTGGCTGTCTGTCAGATGGTGCATCAACTTCAGATTTGCTCGATGGTCTTTAAGACCCTGCATGACCTTGGACCTGCTACATTATAGACCTCATGTATCCATATTTTCCACAGTGCCCTCTCCGCTTCACCAGGGAAAATTGTTGGAGGTCCCAGTCTGTCTTAAATGATAAGGACATACAGATTTAGTTTAGTTGCTGTATTGGTCCTTGTAGAACAGATCCAGAAGCAAATGGCTTGATACCTTTTACTGGACCAACATAGATGTAACAAAAAGAACAGAGAGTATTTTAAACCATATTCAGTTCTTGCCTCTCCCCTCTCTTCTCCACCTGCCCTTCTAGGTGATCCATGTGCACAACCTGCCCCATCCTTTTACTCCAACAGCACTTGCAGTACTACCTCAAACCTGCTCTGGTACACTCATGCACTATAATTGGTTCTCTCACATTATTACTGTTTTGTATGTTTATATGTGCTTTTATACGATTTTGGACATGTATTGTCATTTACCCAATGTTCCATTACGGTTTATTGTACAATACCTTGTGTTCCAACTGTTGTATAGTCTTGCAATGTTGTATTGTTTGTACTACTCACATACTGTTGTAACTGATCATCCTTCACAACCCTATGTAACCCCTCCCCAGGTCGCACTGTGAGATGAGCAACTTGTTGTTCATTGTGCTCTCCTAGTGAAACCTTTCAATAAATAAATAAAATAGAATTGTTTCTGGGTTTTTATGTATGATCTGGGTGTTAATAGTATGTGATTTTCTAAATAACTGCCATAAGCTTCCAGGGAAGGACTTGGTTGGTCTGAAAGCTTAGGCACTTTGTTTTTTGTTACCTTTTATTGAACCAACATAGATGTATCAAACTATTTGCTTCTGGATCTGTTAAATCATAAGGTGATAGGTCTGTTGCAGTGGTGGCGCCTCAACTGTGGAAAGGTTCAACTTTATACATTCGTAGCAGCTTCTCAGTGGACACTTTCAGAAAGGGTTTGAAAACATTTATTTACCCTGGCTTTTGATTATTTTTTTGCCCCCCTCCCCAAGCTCGGGCTGGCCTCTCCTTCAGGCCTTCCTATACCCCTCGCTGCCATCCATCACCCCATTTTGCAGCTCCCCAGGTAACTTCGGATGCAACCCTTCGCGGGTGGGTCCCTCTCCTCAGAGGGAAGGCACCAGCAGGCGGACAGCACAATTCTTGGCCCAGGAGCTGCTGGGATGGTTTTGCACTGCTTGAGGTCTCGCGGCAGCAGGGGCTGGCGACCGTTATCTGGTCAGCCACGGGCTCTTTTCCATTGCTCCTGGGGGTGTGGCGTACCACTAGCGTAAGGCATATGCCGGCGTTCACCGCCCTATTGGCTAGTGGGACCCAGCGTGTTGCCACATCCCTGGCCTCATGAGAGTCAACAAGCGCGGGTCGCTTCCTGCCCCGAGTGGCGAGTAGTCATCTGGCAGCTTGAGCCTTCTTCGTGGCTGACCCTCCAGTACCGGGTCCATTCCCAAACCCAGGCCATTGGCGTCGCAAGCAGAAATCCAACCACTGCGCTGACAGGCCAGCCTTTAATGACTTTTTTTTTTTGTATTATCTTTTACCTCCTCCTCGTGCACCACTTCAGCCTCTCCTTCAGGCTTGCCAGTGCTGGCTCTGGTCCATCCACCCTCCGATCTTCCGGTCCCATATAGCAGCCAACCCCAGGGTAACCCAGAGTAACCCTTCTCCGGATGGGTCCCCCTCCTTCAATCTGCCAGCCCAGAGGGCAGGCCAGCGCTACACATGGCCCTGGGGCGCTGCTGGGACGGAGGACTCGGCAGGGACATGAATGGCACCAGAGGCTGAGCAGCCGTCATCCGACAAAGTGGGGTAGTATTTCTGCTTTTCTGGTGCGTCCCGATGTGCATCTGCTGTGCTGCTGGTCTCCACCAGGGGCAACCACAGCAGCATCAACCCCACTACCCACCCTAGGAGGAGAGCAGTCCTATGGACGCTCGATCCTCTCCTTCCCCTGGCGCCCGATAATGATTTTTAATGTCTATGTTGCTTATGATTTTGAAATTACTGCTTGTCAGTTATATATTTCTTTTTTATGCAAAGCACCCTGAGCCCCTGGGATGGGGAGCAAAATAAAATAAAATAACCTTGCCTCACAGATATAGAGGAGAAAGAAGTACACACACACACTACTGTATTCAGTTATTAAAGTCTGTGCATTGCACAGAACACCTGTTGAAAGCTGTGCACCAGTGAAACATTCCTTTCTACAGTGAACGGCAGATGAAAGTGAGTTTTCTCTAAGTCTGTCAACATTCCTTAGATAATGTCCAAAGCAGTTGCAGAGCAGATGAGGCTTGAGAAGCACTGATCCATGTTAGCAGGCCCACAACAAAGGAGTAAAGTATTAATCTGATTAATCTGGCTGTGTTCTAGCTCCCCTCCCCCACCCACCGCAGTGTTTTAGTACTTTGGTTTCTGTGTAGTTACAAGACACAGATTTAGGTATCCGCTGTGCATACATTTTAGGGTGGTTCAATGGGCCAAGCCTGAGTATCAGAGAATTAACTTTTAGCTTTTAGTGTACCTGTTGCAGATACTCTTCTAGATCCAGAGGCCCCTAGGTCCAGACTTCAGTGAAGCAGCATGATGCACTGGGAAACAGAGTTGTAAACTAGATCACAGATTACAATACCGTCACAGCCGCTGGCTCACTGCATGAACTTGTGCATACCACTTGACCCCCTTTGTTTCTGACCTTCCATTGCAGAAGCAAGACACCACTTAGAATGATATACTGCATGGGTGGTAGATACATTGTTACAATGAAAAACAGTGGTTCATGTCCTACCTTATGAAATGAGCATTTGTCAGTGCCGAATGTTTGCTTGCTGATATTAGCATTGGACGTGCAGGAGTGGGACAGATGCAGAATAGGAATTTCACTAAATTTTAAACATAGGCATTTGTGCCCTCTGCTCATAGAACGCTGTCACTATGATTTTATTAATCTGTCCCGAGCGTTGATTTCCACAGCGACCACGCCATTGTGCACTAGATGTGCGAAAATACATTCGGGCAGGATTTGAAAAATAGCAGCTGTACTGTTCATAAGGAGGTGTGCAAAATTGACAATGTTGAAAATTTTGAGTGAAAATATTACACATTCTCAAAGTTCTGACGTGCGTGGAAACTGTGCAATGCATCTCGTAACATATTCACTATACGGACGTTTGTCACCAAATTTTTAATATAGGCATTTTAGGACCTCCTCTCATGAACAGTGTCACTGTGATTTTCTTAATTGTCCTAAACATGGAGGTCCCACGCGACTGTGCTATTCTGCACCAGAAGTGCGAAAACATGTTTCAGCCAGGATGTGAAAAATGACAGCTGTACTGTTCATAAGGAGGTGTGAAAAAATGCCAATGTTGAAAATTTGGAGTGAAAGTATTACAGATTTGAAGTTATGGTGTGCGTGGAAACTGCACAACACTGCTCATAACACAGTCATTTTGGAATTTTTTCACCAAATTTGCAGCATAGGCTTTTGGGAGCCCACCTTATGAACAGTGACACTGTTGTTTCGTTAATCAGTCCGAAAGGTGATTCCGCGAGGGACTGCAAAATCACCTTTGGAACTGAATAACCAGGTGACAGTCACTGAATTCATGAGATGGGGTCCCAAGAACCCCATGTTGAAAATTTGATGCCAAAATTGTGAAAATGGCGCGATATTAACATAAGTTAGAAAAGCTCCATTTATGCCATTATACAGCTTACCGGCATTTCTTCAGTTCACGGTCAGCTTTGAAGAGTGCAGATGTGTTTCGGTCCACTGAAGATCGTCGCGCAGGGGCTCCAGAGGTAAGTATGGGGTGTGGGGGCGCAGAGGGTAGGTGCAGGTTGGGGAGGGGCACAGACTCAACAAAGGAGTTTTTTTCTTTTTACAGGGGGTAAAAAGTGGGAAGGTTTCTTGTTTCACAGGTGGTTTGGTATGTTGGGGTGGGCTCCCAGCGTCCCACCTGGGTGTTTTTGGGGGCTGTAGCTGATGGGGATTGGGCACCCCATTGGTACAAAGTGTATGTTGGGGCGCATGAGCCAAGGAGGTGGGCACCCCTTGGCACCTAACAAATGGGGGGACATTATGCCGATGGGGATTGGGCTACCCTGTCGGCAAATGCACTGGGAGGGGCATGCTGACAGAGTTGGGCACCCACCGGCTTTCATGGGGACTGAGAGGCGGCGGTGACAGCCACCTTGCCAATATGTAAATTGCAGGTGGCGTGGCTAGCTGGCAAGCATGGAGGAGGCTTGTTAACACAGCTCCCTGGGGTGGCGGCTCTAATTTAATAATTCAGCTGTACAACTGCTTTTGAGCTACCGTGCAGGCGATATATAGATTCTCAACCCTGACGGCATCTGGAAAATCTAAAACCAGACAGGCCAAACTGCAGTTTGGAGCCAATATGCCAGCCAAAAAAGTGAAAGCAACTTACACCATTCTGGGCCTCCCTCACCAGTCGCTGGCGGAGATGGCACATAAAATATAGGCACGGAGATGGAGCTAACAAAGTCCTTGACTGGGGTCCCTGAAACACTGGTACAAATGAGGAGCAACATGAAAGCAGGTTTCCACAATCTGAATACTCACTTGCAGTCTGTGGTCACTAGCTTAACTGAGGACGACTACTACTCATACTTCCCAAATATGTGAATTGGAGTGCAGAGTTAATGACATGGAGGACACATGTGCGGGGCATCAGCAGCGAACTGCTTACTTTCACGATTGCAGACCTCAAAGAACGCTCGATGATCAGGAGAATCGCTCAGAATCCAACATTTGGATCATTGGCCTTCCTGAGGGGATTGAGAGAGGAATCCAAATGTGGAAATACATAGATGGATTGTCAAGAATTTGGGCCTGGGAGAGGAAGCTGAAGGTTTTGAAATTGAGCGGGTCCACGGGTAGGCACTCCACCAAATCCAGGAGATCGCTCCCATCATTGCCTCATAAAAATCTGCGGTTCGGGACAAGGAGATCATTCTACAAAAGGCAAGAGAGACAGGCCATATAAAACTGGGAATTCCACTGTGCATATTTACCAAGATTATAGTTGGGAGTTACAAATGAGGTGGCAAAAGTTTAACGAGTTAAAAGTAAGCTGCACTGGCTAGGATGGAAATTTTCATTAGCATACCCTGCATGGCTCCGAGTAGATAGGCCTGGGCAGAATCTCGTTTTTCACGTGCCACAAAGCGGCGGAGAGGTGGCTTGAGGAGGAGAACAGGAGGGACAGACCACAGCCTAAAGTAGAATGAGGTGTGTAATATTTTCATTTGTGCAGTCATTGTTAAGCTAGTAGCAAGATCTCTTGCCTTGTTTTATTGTTGAGTATTGTACACAATGGGCTGGGTCTCTTATTTCCTCCTCAAGGGTTCTATGGCACTCACTGCCACGTTGTGAGGCCTAATTAATGGAACTCTGACTCTCGAGCGTGTTTCAGTATACACCACGACGAGTCTAGGGACCCGGGTTTTCTTTTCACTCGTGACTCTCTTGGGCCATTGGAAGCTATTCCAGCGCATTCATTATGGGACCCCTCCCTTTTTACGTGGGGGTGGGAAAGAGCAGCTCGCTTTGACACTTTGGAGGAGAGAGAGCTGGGTGGACCCTCAATATTTGTGGTAAACACTAAGGTGAATGTGTTATTAATAGGTCCTCACCCAGTCTCCAGTCATGTTGCCACAAAGGAACTGTGAAAGTGTGTGAGATTTTACTAAACACCAGCTCTGTTAAGCTGTGACTAGGGGTCAAGTGTGGGGGCAGATCTGTGTTCCCTGTTTGTATCGGTCTCACTAGTTTATCTCTGGAGCCAAGGAATTATTAATCAACTTGACTAAGGGACAATTTCATTGTTCTGAGACCCTATACCTGCTTTACTGTTTTCTCATTATGTCTAATGTTGTGTGAATGCTGTGGTTACATGTTGTTCAGCTGGCCAGTACTTTTCTTTTATACAGCCTGCGGGCATACCCCCCACACACAACTTTATGGCTGGCATCACTGGCAGAAGGTTTATTTGCTGCCTGTTGTTTGTAGTGGGATTGCGGCAGGTTTATACTGCTGGGGGCGGGGGTGTTCAGTTCCAACTGGACTGAACCAAGGGATAGTGGTTAGTAGAGGGGAGGAGGTGGGTGGGAGGTCTTGGTAATATAGGGGAGGGTTGTACTTGTCCTCTAGAATCAGGTACAACCTGAACCTTGTGAGAGAAGCGAGGTACCAGATTGGTTCCGCTTTAACCTGCTGACACTGGTGGATGATGAACTGGGGCTCTTATACAGGGTGCTACTGCTTGATTAGCCTGGTCACATCGTTGTGTTTTGTTATGGGGACATTAGTTTTGAGATTGGTAGGAAGGGGAGGAGCTGGACTCATGGGAGAAAAGAATGTGGATGCTTATATAGTACATGCCAGATTTCAAATGTATACTAGGAGACTGTTTTATGATGGGGATGATGTCACATGCTTGTCCTGGAATATTAATGGTCTTAAATCTATTATAAAGCGCAAAAGGGTCATGACAGAAGTCGCAGAGCTAAGGGTATGATTGTTCTCTTGCAGGAAACTCACTTTTCTCATGCTGAATCTGAAAACTGCTGCATTTATGGGTGGGACCTGGGTGTTATCAACATTCTTTTCCAAGGCTAGAGGAGCCTCCATCTGGATCCCTGCGGGTTCCCCTATACAGATCTTGGATACATTAACAGACCAATTTGGCCGATATGCACTGTCTAGGGTTGAAATCCGGGCTGAGGAACAATGCTAATTGGGTCAGTGTATGCCCCAACGTAGAGAACCCTGGATTTTTCAGAAGCTTGCACTAGATATGTCTTGGGGAGGACCACTGGCTATGGGGTGACTATAACTGTGTCATTGACACAGTTTTAGACCATTCAAATAAGGCTCCTGTTTCCAAATCTCATAGCTCAAAAGCTCTGGAGGTATTGCAGGCTGATTTTGACCTGGTCGATCGTGTGGCATTTGTATCCCTCGGGGCAGGAATATAGTTTTTATTCACATGCTCATATAGATAGAATGCTGTTGTCAAGCCTCTTGGTAGCCAGACTAAGGGAAGAAGGGTACCAGTCGATCACGATTTCAGACCATATATTGCATTTTATTTTCTTTCTGGGGCACTGGTTCTCCAGTAGGCTCCAAAGCATGGAGATTGGACCTTAAGACTGTTGAGGAATCAGGGTTATCTTGTATATTTGGAGGTGAATTTGCAAGAGTTTCTGCACCTTAACTGCAGAAGGGGATACCTCACACTGTGCACACTGGGAAGCCATGAAAGCACATGTGAGAGGGCAGACTATTGCATTTGCATTGCAAGAAAAAGCGTGCAGCCACTAGGGAATTGGAATTTCTTAGATCCAAAATCGGAGCCTGTGAGAGGGCACACATGCGGAATCCCACAGTTACCCTCTATGAGATTCTACAAAAGTTAAAATGGAAGTACAGCACCTTGTCAGTGCACAGCTGGAGAGGCTATTCTCCTCTCAAATGCGGGACAATATTTTGATGGGACAGGGCAGGAAAATATTTAGCCTGGCAAATAAAAGAAAGGAATCTGCTAAATCAATAAGCCAAATACAGAATGATCAAGGGAAAGTGTAAGGGGACGAGTGAAATAGGGGATACCTTTGGAGCCTTTCATAAGTCCCTGTATTCTTCTGAATGCAGCCCCTCATAACACGATTGTCAGCTTTATTAATGAGGTTCCTCTCAAGAAGATTAGTGAAGCAGAGGCTGGAGAGCTAGATGTACCTTTATCAAAACAAGAAATCAGGACAGCTCTGAAAATTAAAAAAAAAAAAAAAATGGAAGGCTCCTGGCCTGATGGCCTGCTAATAGACTTTGCAAGGCCTGTGAAGGCCTCTTGCTGGAACCTTATATGATGCCTTGACTGAGGAGTTACGGGAAGGAAGGTTGCCCCCTCCACACGGTCTGCAACCATCACTATACTACCCAAACTGGGTAAGGACCCAACTCTTTGCTCATCCAATAGGCCAATTTCCTTGTCAACAGCGGATTATAAGATACTGGCAAAGGCTCATGCGACTAGGTTAGAAGCAGTGTTACCTGGAATCATACTTCCGGATCAGTCCGGTTGTTAAGGAGCAGTTGGATAAGTATAACATCAGGCGTACGTTGAATATTGTATTCCGCTGGTCTAGAACTAGGAGATGTCATGGTGCTGCGGTGGTCGCCTTAGATGCTGAGAAAACTTTTGACCGTGTGGAGTGGGGTACCTGTTTTATACCCTAGATAGGGTGGGAGTGGGACTCTTATTTTGTGCATGGGTTTGGGCACTGTATCAAGGCTCTTTAGTTCAAGTTATGGTGGGTGGTGAGTTGTCAGGTTCTTTCTAGCTTAGTAGGGGAACTCCAAGGATGCCCTTTGTCCCCATTGCTGTATGTAGTATCCCTGGAACCACTGGGAGCTGCTCTTGGGGCATATAAAGGGATTAGAGAGTTCATAGGAGGGGCAGGAACACAAAATTGCGATGTATGCAGATGACCAGTTGTTGTATTTGCAGAATCCTGCTGAAGATCTGCCCTTAGTCCACAGGTTAATGAATGCCTTTGTTGCCATATCAGGGCATAAGGTCAGCTGGTCTAAAGTAGGCTATTACCAGTTGGCTGTAGAGATCGGGCGCAGCTCATTGCCCAACTGGGGGTCTTCATCTAGTTCAGAAAATAAAATACCTGGGTGTGCAAATCTCTGCATCTCATGGGGAGCTGTACAGAATGAATCTCAGGCCGATCCTGCAAGTGATAGCAGATGACTGTGAGCGGTGGGCTGCATTATCGATTTTGTTGCTGGGTAGAGTGGGGTGGTTAAAATCTCTATTTTGCCCAGGTTGCCATATTTTTATCAAACTCTCCCATCAAGATTCCCCAGCTGCTTTTTAAACAGGTGGATGCGACGGTCCATAAATTTATTTGGCAGAATGGATGGGCTAAGATACCTCATGCCACATTATATAAGTGGCCGGAGGGGGGAGAAGAGGCTGCCCAATTTCAAACTGTCTTACTGGGCAGCGCAACTGGCTTTTATACCTACTGGGGATGACATTCTGGGATGTCCTTGGATTTGACTGGAGGAGGATTTGTTGGAGGGAACCTCTGAAGCGACACCCTAGTTGTCAGCCTTAGAGATTCAGGACCAAGACGTCTTTGTAATCCCTTTACAGCTACCACCAAATCTATTTGGATAAGCGCCCATAAAAAATAGGGTTTGCTGGGGTAACTCTCCTAACCTTAGTATTCTTGATTTTATGAAATCCTTTGGGGGGTGCACAGCCAGAATGGTACAGAGATTATGGGCTTGGAGGAAAAGGGACTACTTGCAATCAATCAACTCTATGAAGGGACTTATTGAGGAGTTTGCACAAATATGGCCACATGGGACATACCAGCAGGAGATTTCTTCCTCTTATCCAACGGTTCAACACCGTTGTGGTATTGATATTAGTGCAGCTGATAAGTGGGCAGCTCCCTCCCCTTTGAGGAAGGATTATTTCCCCACAACCAACTAGTAAGCCTCTGTCCGCTTATTACAGGGGTACTCATGGGGAACTCCCCATATACCTAACTCCAGGCGGCACAAGTGGAGTGCAGACCTCTCCATTGCTATTGACCGGAAAACCTGAGATCTGGCCTGCTCCACTTCCTGCACTGCTCACGCAGCAATAAGCTGCGGCAAATCCAGTTCTACTTCTTCCACAGGCATATGTGACACCTAGCTGGTTGCACAGTCTGGATGTTAACAGGACAGCCACTTGTCCCAAATGTGTGGCTGATGAGGCAGACTTCCTTCACTTGGCACTCACTTGCCCTAGGGTGGCACCATTCTGGCACTTCATTCATAACATAATGTCCCAGGTCATGGGTTACACTCCTCCTAAATCCCCCTTAGAATTACTGTTGGGGCCTGATCCTGTCCTCCCAGATCGGAAGAGGTCAAATCCTTTATGGCCCATAGCCTTAATAAATGCCGGAAGAACAATTGCACAGTTATGGATGTCCACCTCACCCCAACTGTGGCAAGATGGGTACAAAATGTAAAAACTGTATGCAGCTGGGCACTTTGGGTAAAACACCCTGGTTTGGGCAACATGGGAACCCTGGCTGAGAGCTGTAGAAGCGGGCATAATCCGAACTGACTTACTCGTTCACACTCCCAGAGAGTCCATAAAAGTTTACACACAAGTACAAGCTATAGTTAAAACCCAGCTGCCCCTTGTCTGGCAATTAAAGTGGGCCTGTACAGAATAACTATGACCTGATAATAACTGTATAAGACTGTGTGCTGCTTTTGATATGTACCTTTATTTATAACAACAGTATTTGCTTGTACTTTTTACATGAAGCAATTTGGCTGTGCTGTGAGCTTTCCACATTCACAATAAAGAAATGTTATAAAAATATGCAAATTGCAGTACACGTTACCACCGCTGATTGCAGCGGTGGTTTTCTTCTTCTGCGCCACTGCATCTGAACTGCTGTCATGTGCGGTGTGATCGCGTCTGCAAAATGGATTGGGGCATTGGCAGAGCAGGCGACACATCTCCAAAAGTTGTATGGTGGTACTATGTTTCTTGCAGGTGCGTGCATGCAAACATAAAATGGCACTGCTAAATTTAATTCACAAAGAGAGCAAATAGGCTCCTGGTCGAGTCACACAACTGTAAGCTAAAAATTAAAGGGCACTGTCAGCTTTTACAAACTATTACTAGTCACGTGTGACCAGCGTTCCCCTAAACATCTTGGCCAAATTAATTATCCATGCGCCCCAGTTTGGTAAATTTTAGCTATTGTCATTTACTTATGAAAATATATACTTGAGCTCGGACTGAGCACTGGTAGCTTGGTGCTCAACCAAACTTCCAAGACTGAACAGCTCTCTGATGTGACCGTGCCTCTGTTCCAAGCAGTGCCTGTACTTCCTGTAAACTCATGCATGCATGGGTTTTGCATTTTTAAGCAATGGTAAAAAACAAAAGCTGGAGCTTAACGACGTGATGTTATGATCGTACTGATCTGTGTCTGTATTCAAATAAACACAAGTATTGCTGTTTGTGAAGAATCAGACCACAATCTTTATTTTATTTTTTCATTATTTCTTTATCCCCTCGTGCTCCGGGACCCACCACTCCTTGGGCCACCATGGTCTCAGACAACCCTTACTACTCCACGAGCCCCTGACCTCATACCTCATATTGCAGCCTTCCTGGGTAACCCCGCGTAATCCTTCGCGGGTGGGGTCCCTCTCCTCCAAGGGGAAGGCACTGGGCGGGCATCCAGCAGACTCTCTATTTGGCCCCAGGGCACTGCTGAGGTGGACATGGCTCCATCGGTAGTTTTGTAGGTGTGGCAGACCAGCAGCCGTTATCCGCAAATCCCGGAGTGGTTTCCACTTTTCTGGTGCTTCCTCTATTGCAACCCTCATGTAGTGCACGGTCTCCACCAGGGGCCGCCACAGAGTGATGCGATCCCTGCTACCCACCCAGGAGAGGAAAGCAGTCCTACAAGCGCTCAGTCTTCCCTCCCTTGCCGACCCCAGTGACCCGAGTCCGTTCCCGAACCAGGGTGCCGGCGTGGTGCGGTAGGTGCCAGCACCTCAGCCCTCTGTGCCACGGGCTGGCCAGAGCACAGTCTTGAACATGCATGCCTGATGCAGGCACACATGCTCAGGACTGCTATCTGTTTTTCACATGGCTCACCCTGCTCAGAAGATTAACTACTTTGAGCTCCAGCATTTTTTTAACCATCACTTGAAAATGGAGAACCCGTGCATGCACAAGTTTATAGGACATACAGGCACTGCTTTAGAGTAGAGGTGCGATCACATTATGAAGAATCGTCTGGCATCGGAAGTTTGGCTCGCACCAAGCTAATGAGGTTGGTCCAAGCTCATGTATATATTTTCCTTAATTAAATGAAAAATGGCCACTGTTCATCAGATTGGGGTACATGGATAGTAGTTGGCCACAGATTTTGTTTAGAGGTGTGCGGTTCATGAAGACACGGTGATAGCTTGTAAAAGCTGAAAGTGCCCTTAAGTAAGATAAAATATTCTAGTTTTACCTTTCTTTTTTTTCTTTGCCCCTTTCTCAGAAATGATGATGCTGGCTCAGCACCTCTGACTCTAGACCGATTGAGATAGACGGCTGAAAAGGACAGCTGTTGTGATCGGTCTAGATAGAGTGGGCAGGGGTGTGCCAAAACCACTTTTATGAGGCTCCTAAGAAAGTAACTGAGGTAAAAGAAAATATTTTACCATAGTTGTTTTCATTTACAGTCACGTAACTCTGGTCAGGGAGCGACTGAATCAAACTAAGCAATGCTGTTTGTTGTTACAGCTGATAGGGACTTGCTGCTTGAATTAGAATTACGTCTGTCCACTAAGTGGCAGTAGACAGCAAAGCTGTTGTGGCAACACTGGCAGTAGTCTCAGTCATCTTCGTCATATTTTATTTATTACTCGTAAAACCCTTCAGGCAGTGCCTGTTTTCAAAGGGTTTAGTGTCAAGGGTAAACAACAAAAACATATTACATAGATTGAGTACAACGGCATCGGTGGATAGTACAAATTACATAGTATGGTGCAATAGCAGTAACAGTAGAGGAGCTGAGAAAAATCTAAGTAACCAGGTAACAGTTGTTATAGGAACAGGGCAGTACAGCAGTGCTGTGCAGTACTAGAGAAGGTGCAACGACATACAGTTATATGGGCTTTGAACTCCAGCTACATTTTTATGTCCTCAAAAGAATGGACTGAGTGTTCAGTTGCCTAGACAGAAAATTCTCCATTCTTGAGAGCAACAGACGGCATGTGCAAAGTGTGGTCTATTCTCCCAGTAAGGGTGCACTTGAGGAGCAGCTGGCTCAGTCCACTGCATTGTCGGTGAGGGCTCGCCCAGGGGCTTGGGAAGAGGTATGACGCTGCCTTGTCCCCATTCTCAAGCATTAGCTTCATCTCTGTAAGTATGAGCATTGCTAGCACAAGAGTGATAATTGTAGGGACCAGCAATCCAGGGGTAGAAGCAAGAAACTGTTTTGAGAAAATGGGCAAACAAGCATCAAGGTGGAAAAAAGCGTGGCATAGAAGCTTAAGGAGCGGTTGCCTGTAACTCCTGGGACAGGCAAGGCATGTAGTGATACAAGGAGGTGCTCTGATAAAGCGTTGTGGGTAAAAATCTGACACAGATAGAAAGTATAACACAAACAACAAACAAAACTGAAGAAGAAAACATTGTAGGGTTTCTACCTTCTGACTTGCTGAGATTGAGGTATTGTTGATGCATTGTCTAAATGGATTGGCACATGTGCTGTAACTGAGTAACCGATAGTTCTAGGGACATGGATATGTTGTTCATCCACACTGTCTGGCAAGTATCCTTGCTGCTTTAAATCTTGCCAGAAGGTCTTCAAGCTGGCTCCTCCCACCCACCCGGTGTTAAAACTCTCGGCTCCGCCCATGATGCCAGATCTTCCTTACCGCTTGGAAGCTCAGGTTCCCTCCTTAAGCTCTGCGTATAAGACTGGTTCTAATTCTTGAATTTTCGAAATTAAAAAGTTTTGCTAAAAACACTTGGTCTTCTCTCCCTCGCGGCTGCGTGGACCGTCGACTCGGTTTCGATGCACGCCCCTGCGGTGAAAATGTCTCGGACGGATCCGCACTCCACGTGCGTTTACTGCTGGGCCTTGAGCACGACCGCAGGCCTGCGACCTGTGCTCTTCCTTTTCGCCCACGTCCTCTAAGACTGTGCTGCCCGTTTACAACTGGGTGTCGAAAAAGATTTCCTCGGTTAAGTCAAAAGAGGCCGGTCGGCAGTGTCCAGCGGCGGTGGGCTTAGCGGATCAGCTCGAGCAGATGATCGCCCTCGAGAGGAGGCGGCGGGCCGCTTCTACCTCGGCTGCGGCATTTGTCCCGCTATCTCCCAGTGCCTCTTATTTGGCTTCTTTTAAGGAGCTTTGTCTGACCCTCTCGACAAAAGTGAGGGTCCAACTTCTTCTGGACCGTTTCTCGGTCCAAAAGAGAGACAAGGCTAAGTCTCACCGTCGACGCTCTTGGGAGTGGGAAAGATCCCTCTCCCGGAGTAGTCGGCCGTCCATTCGGTCGACCCCTCGGCTTCGACCACTGGTTTCACGGTGTCCCCGTCAGGCCAGTTGACCGAGACTCCACGTCGGCAGATCGAGATTTTTCTCGACCCGTTGAGAGTTGATAACTAGAAGCCGAGAATCCCCTCCCCGGTTCCCCGGTGGGAGTTGAGGATCCGTCGGCTCGGCTGTGCCTCCGGTTCGGAGCCTTGGTTGAATCGTCCGAACCGAGGGTGCCGCTTCCGCGACACCTCCGTACCGTCCTCTGCCTAGCCGAGGTTCTCGGTCTCCGGGCGTCTTGGCGGTCAGCCGATCCGCCCGTCATAGGCGTCTCGGTCTTGCCCACGGCAAGCAAGCGCCGCTCGTCCTCTTCCTCCTCGGACGAGGAGAGGCTTGACGCAAGTTGCGCCGGAGGTATGAGGAACTCATGTGGCAACAACTCCTTCTGACCAGGAATAAGCTGACGCTGTCGCCTTCCCGGCCATTAAGTGGCTGTCACGGGCCGGCAAACAACCCCTCGTTCTAGCCGAGGAGCCTGTTCCCAGGCGGTTGTTGGCCAATTCAGCTGCCCACCGATTCTGGTGGAACCTCCGCCTCCACAGTCGTTAGTTGGGGCTCAACCAAAAATTCTCGGTCGGCTCGGGGACTGCCCCATAGGCTGTCTGTCACCCTCACTCCCGATAGACCTCAGCAGGTGGAGGGTGGCTCAGGCCCGAGGCAGCTCTTTGAGGACTCTTCGAGTCCGAGGATGATTCCTCCCTTTCTCCAAGCGAGTGGACTTGGAGTCCTCAGGAGGACAGTCGGTGGACGATAGCCTTCGTCCTTCCTAGGATTGCTTGGCTCATCTCGGAGTCCACGGGATGAAGCTCGAACCCGTTCTAAATGGGCCAGGTATCCCCTCACGGAGATTCTGGACCGAGGGATTCCCTCACGGAGGCCTTTCGGTGGCAGAGGCCATAGTGGGTCCGGCCTTGGAGCTCTGGCGCCGCTAGCTTCCTGTCCTGCCTTCGGCCGGGATGGCCAGGAAATGCAGCGGTCCCTACCGGTTCCCTGTCGGTTTTTGGAACACCCTCGGCTGAGGGGTTGGTTACCGACAGCGTTTTCCGGCGTGCGAGACGCTAGGGATGTGGACAAACCTCCCGACAAGAGTCCAAGAAATTGGACTATGCGGGCGAAAAGTCTATGCTGCGTCCTCCCTCGGCCTTCGCCAGGCCAGTTCAGCCGTCCTCATGGCACATTTTCTCATGCCCTGTTGGGCTCCTGGATGAGGTCGTCCCTCATCTTCCCACGGATCTGCCGACCACGGTCAGGCAGGTGCGGGACCAGGCAGGGGCAGTGGCCAAGCAGCAGCTCCTGACTGCTTTAGGCGTTGGGACTCATGTGCCAGGTCTGTGGCGGCCGCGAGTGGCTATCGTCTTGGGCTTGGCTGAGGATATCCACCTTTACCGGATACCCAGCACAAGTTGGCGGATGTTCCGTTTTTGGGGACTGACCTCTTACGCCCTGGGGTGGAAGGTCACCTGCAGAGGATCGAGAAGTCCAATGCTACCTTGGACTCTGTCTCTTCCGCTCAGAAGGACAAAGGCCGCAAACCACAGCCCTAAGCCCTTTCATCCTTCTCGCCCATGGCTATCCAGCCCAACAGCGTCAGGGCCAGCAGGCTCTGGCTTGGCATCCCAAACCCAAGCCAGGCTTCCTCCAACAGGAAGCAGGGAGGTAAAGGCCCAGGAGGTCCCTCGGCGGTTCCTCCTCAAGCCTGCCCAGTGGCCGGCTGAGGGGTGTCGCCCCAACCCCGTCACCTCACCCCAGGTTCCCCGTGGAGGCGGCTCCGGCACTTCCTTTCTGCCTGGTCCGTTATTACCACGGACAGGTGGGTACTGGAGGTGGTGGGAAAAGGCCTGCCTCTAGAATTGAGCAGGCCCCACCCCTCAGGCAAATGCGCACCTCGGGGCCTCGGGGTCCTAGCAGCCTCACTGTCGGCTGTCGGGCCGACATCGCTCTCCTCCTCCAAAGGAGGTGATCAGGAGGTGAGGACCCTCACTCAGACCCGGGTTTGTGTCCGGTACTTCCTGGTTCCGAACGGACGGGGGCTGGCGCCCCATTCTCGACCTTCACGACCTGAACAAGTTCCTAAGGTCTCGAACCTTCAGGATGGTCACTCTGGCTCAGATAATACCATCCCTGGAACCCAGCGTGTGGTTCTGCTCTCTGGACCTGCAGGACGCGTTCTTTCCGTCCCTATCCGTCCATCACATCGGAGATTCCTTCGCTTCGGCGGAGGGGTCCCTCTTCGAGTTCGAGCCATGCCTTGGCCTGTCTCCAGCTCCCAGGGTCTTCACCAAATGCATTGCAGTGGTGACAACTTTCCTCGGCACCGAGGGGTCCGGGTGTACCCTTACCTGGACAATTGGCTGATAGCAGCCCCTCCAGACAGGAGGTGGAGGCGGTCCAGAGATCTGGCCCTCAGGTTTGCTCTCAAGTCGGCCTTCTCATCAAGCGAGGCCAAGTTGGAACTCGAGCGAAGCAGGTGATTCTGTTTATCGGGGCAGAGCTCGACTCTCTTGAGCCAGAGCCGGCTCCGCCGGACAGGGCCGAGGTTCTTTCCTCCTTTACCCAATCATTTCTGGTTGGGCAGTTGCGCCCTGCCGGGACTTCCTCCGCCTCCTGGGTCTCATGGCGGCCTGTACCAGTGTGGTCCGTTGGCACGCTGGCACATCGCCCCCTTCAGTGGGACTGGCCAGCCAATGGTCTAGCGCTGCGATCCATTGGACCAGCTAGTGATGGTGACCCAGGAGATGTGGAGCAGCTCTCGGTGGTGGACCGTTCCATCTCATCTGCAGGAGGGCATCCGTTTGTCCGCCCGAGCTGACGGTCTCTCTATCGACCGATGCCTCTCTGATGGGTTGGGGTGCCCATCTGCGGGAACACCGGCGCCGGCCTCTGGTCCGCGGGAGTCCGATGCCACATCAACCTGCTGGAGCTCCGGTGGTCCGCCTAGCTCTCACCGCCTTTGCTCCGTTTCTCCGGGGTCAAGTGGTCCGAGTCCAGACGGACAATACCACGACCATGTACTACCTAAACCGCCCAGGGCGGGGCCGCGTTCCATGCTTCTATGCAGGGAAGCTCTCTGCATTTGGTCACTCATGCACAGCCTGGAGGCGGATCTCTAGCCATTCATGTGGCAGGGCCTCCAACACCTTGGCCGATGCCCTGAGCCGGATAGGGCTGCATCTCACGAGTGGTCTCTCCTGCGGTGGTAGTACAAGATCTGTTCTCCCATTGGGGCACACCTCAGGTGGACCTGTTTGCCTCAGGGAGAGCAGCGAGCTGAGGCTGTTTCATGCCTGCCCCCTCAGCAGGGCTCGCTGCAGGGGATGCCTTCTCGAGGCCGTGGATCCCGGCCTCTTCGCCTTCCCCTGTATCCCTTGATTCACAAGGTGCTTCTCAAGCAAGGAGGGACAAGACACAGGTGATTCTGATAGCCCCAGACTGGCCCGCCAGTTGGTACCCAGATCTCCTCAGCCTCAGCTCCAGGCTCCCAAGGCAGCTTCCAGCTTGCCGGACCTGCTCTCAGTCAATCAGGGAAGGTGTTCCATCCGGACCTTCAATCCTTGCACCTGACGGCCTGGTTCCTGGCGGCTAGAGTTCCAGGCCTTGGAGTCGTTCAGCGAGGTCCTCAATGTAGTTGAGGCGTCCCGTGAAAGTCGACCAGGAAATGCTATGCCTTCAAATGGAAGAGATTTTCCATTTGGTGTCAGAACAAGGGCTTGGACCCTTCCTCCTGTCCTTTGGCAAGCATCTTGGACTATTTATGGTCCCTTTCTAGTCAAGGGCTTAGTCGGCGACCTAAAGGGTGCACCTGGCAGCCATCTCTGCTTACGGGCGCGGGCGAAGACGGTCAGTGTATGAGGAAGATGGTCTGGTGCTTTTTCGAAGCCTCAATCACATTTCCCCTCGGTGCGAAACCTCCACCTCCGTGGGATTTACTGCTGGTACTGGCAAAGCTCATGGACAAGCCATTCGAACCAATGCACAGGTGTGAACTCTCTCACCTGTCGTGGAAGACCGCCTTATTGGTGGCTATCACGTCAGCCAGAAGGATGTGAGAACTCCAGGCGCTCTGCATCAAGTCTCCTTACCTGGTCTTCCACAGGGACAAGGTTGTCCTGTGCCCCCACCGAAATTCCTTCCGAAGGTGATGTCGGAGTTTCACCTTAACCAGGTGTTGACTCTGCAGGTGTTTTACCCCAATCACACTCGGAGGCTGAATACAGGCTCCATACTTTGGACCCTAGAAGGCGCCGCTTATTATAAGGAGCGCATGACTGATATTCGGGAGAGGTTCGCCAGCTGTTTGTCACCACGCTGAAGCCGCACCTGGCAGACCTGCAGCCAAGCGGACGATAAGCAGGTGGGTCACCTCCTGCATAGATCTCTGCTATAAGTTGGCAGGCATGGAGCCTCCCAGAGGATAAGAGCTCATTCTACCCGCCATACTGCTGCATCGGTGGCTGCTTCCAGGGACGTCCCTATCCAGGATATCTGCAGGGCTGCTACCTGGAAGTCAGCACACACCTTCATCACCCATTACCGCATCGACCTTGAGTCACGCCCGGGATGCTGGTTTTGGGGCCTCGGTTCTCCAGTCTCTATTCCCTAAGTAGGGGTGTGTGCCTTGCCTCCCTCCTCCCGGAGAACTGCTAGGAGTCTGCCAGACAGTGTGGATGAACAACATATCCATGTCCCTAGAAATACAGGTTACTCACCTGTAACAGGAGTTCTAGGAATGGTATATGTTGTTCATCCAACCCCACCCGACCTCCCGGCTTCGACGCACAACCTGAGCTTCCAGCGGCCAGATCTGGCGTCATGGGCGGAGCGAGAGTTTTACCACCAGGTGGGTGGGAGGAGCCAGCTTGAAGACCTTCCGCAAGATTTAAAGCGCAAGGATACCTGCCAGACAGTGTGGATGAACAACATATACCATTCCTAGAACTCCTGTTACAGGTGAGTAACCTGTATTTTCATCCAAATTTTAGTTTATTTTAATGCTGCCTGCCCCCCACCCTCACCCCCACCCTCCAAACTTGAGGCACCTATTCTGTACAGTTGCTCACAGTGAGCCCGCAGTTCTGGGAAGTTTGACCCCTACAGATGCAGCTCTAGTGGCCACTTGCCTACCAAATGTGGTGATAGTTTGCTTCTGTTTATAGTCATGAAGGCAGTTCATACAGTATCCCAACAGTACTGCCCTCTAAAAGTTTGTTGGGCCAGAGAGCAAACCAACAAAAGATGCTCTGTCCACACAGGGAAGACGGACAAAGTCTTCCTCATTATATCTGCCAGATGGATGGACGGACAGATGGACAGGCAGCAGTCTGAATATAAAGGGAACCTTGTTCACCTTTGCCCAACTTTGGGTGCCTAATTTTCAGGTCCTACCTTTTCCCAGTGCCAGTGCTTGCATGGTTACTGAGATCCTGCTTACAACTACACATAGCTCCTTCCAAGAGCCTGGGTTACTCAAAGGCACTTTGTTTGATTAGTCAGGTGTAAATACTGTGTCTGCCTCAATGTTTGGTCCTTCCGTCTGTGGACCATGTGCTTATAAGTGCATACAGGTGTAAGAGCTATGCTAATCAAGAGAGACTGGGGGTGGAGGCTAGGTTGTCTCAGTTCTGCTGTAACACATAGTGGAACTTTGGGGAGGGGGCAGTTGAGAAGTCTCAGGGTCTCAGTATGTATACTGATACTGTATAATACCCTGACTGTGGATGTGGGAACATTAGAGGCCAAGGCCTTCTTTAGACTCAGGTCTTTTTCATGGGGTGTTGGGTTACATTTAGGCAGTGTTCCTTCCAGTTGTATCCGTAATCCAGCCCTGACAGAGATGGACGGACGGACACATAGAAGACGGTACATGCAGTTCTAGGGAAGAAAAGACTTGATCCATCGAGTTCCTCCTCCTTCCTGCAAAAGTACTCGTCAGCTTGACAGACAGTAAGGACGATTACATAGCAGTTATGAAAATGGAATTCATGAGGGTTTGCACTGCCTGTCCCCATCTAAATTTCCACATCTTAGTAGTGATATCTCAATCATGTACGTTTAACTTTGTTGTACTTTTCAGTCAGGCTGTGCCTCATAATTCCACCTCCTGCACTCTGCACTCCCAGACTGGCTCTCTGTGACAAAACTCTCTTCTCATCTTCCTGCATCCTGTCAAAGGAAGAGAAGCTTATGTTTGGCCTATGAGATGTCCTCCTTACCTAGGCTTATGGTGGGAGTGCCTGCAGGGGAATGGGGCATTCCATACTCCTTAACAGCAGTTCCTTCAAGCTCAAGCAGCACAGTCGAGCTGTTCTGTTTCCATGTCTAATGAAAGCATTGCTTTTAGTCTTGTACATTTGAAAATATATATATTGATGTTGGAACAAATAACAATCTTGCATCTCCCACTCTGTGGGTATGCATATGTAAAAAACATTTATACCACTTCTCCATCTGTTTTCCTTCCTGACCAGTATGGAGAGACTGAAGAGTAAACACTTGTGGTTAATGTTCACAAAACAAAGTGAAATAAAGCAATAAATAGTGCCAGTGGATACACAGAACATCTGTTTGAAGGCTAAAGGTGTTGACTTCACAAAGCACAAATCCTCCATCAGATGGTGATTGGGTAGATGTTAAGCAAGCAGTAAGACATGGCGAGGTGTGCATTGGGCACCTTAACACATAGCTAGGAGGCGTAGTGAGGCACAAGGCCACTGGCGAGTGCGTCCAGCCTCCTAGCCATGTGTTAGTGTCTAACACAGACGCTTGGAGTGCTTTATTGTAGTTATGAAATGGCTATCAAAAATACAGATGTATGTGATAGCTAAAATGTATTGTATTTAAAAGTGAAAAGTTTAATGTTTGTCTTCATTTTTAATAAAATAGTTCCTCCGCCTACTGTTTTTCTTTTTTTTTTTTTTTTTACTTAAGAATTTTTGTCCTACAAAGGCTTCTGTAGTTTACATCTGGTTGTCATGGCAGTATTCACCGCCCCAAAGCAAAGAAGTGGATTCTGTAGCTAATACAGTAAATAAACTATTTTTACATAAATCAGAAATTAGATGCTATGCGGGGAAGTTGTGACAGGCTACAAGTTAGCAATTGATCTGAACAGCCACTGAGCAGGCGGGCCGGAGAGAGATCGTGGCAGTACTTTGTTTAAATGTTTCATCGAATGTAATAATCTACATTTGGCTTCTGATTATGATGGAGGCGGCCAGTGGGCTAGGAGAGGGATCGCTTTTTGATTGGGATGGAGAGCGAGTGAGCAGCCTGGGAGACAAATCGCGGCACTTTGTTTTCCCCTTTGCTACATGCTGCATGGATTTAAAACAGAAACATTCAAAGACCAGGCCAAGTGAACAGGCGGTCAGATGTATGTATGTATGTATTTATTTATTTTTAACAGTTAGATTGGCACCTCTTCTGGCAGGAACAAGATGGCTGCGTTTTCATTCTCAAGGTTCAGATTGTGTTAGACATATTAGCACACTCATAGCAACCAATCAGAATGCTGCTTTTCTACCAGCTATTTCATAAGTTGGAATGTTCTCTCATGGAAAAGTTGATATACAAGAAGAAGAAGGGGCATATTAGAGGCTATGGGGAAAATTGCTTACCATTTGCCTTCTTCTCACTAGATAGGAATCTGATGCAGAAATTACATTATTGTTACACAACTTATAGTAAACCTGTAATGCTTAACAAACATTAAATTCAGGGGTCCATAGACATATAGTATTATACATATTGCTGTCTTACATCTGTGACATAATGGCATAGGATAGTTGCAACCATTTTATGATCCGCTCCAGCAAAACTTTTCAAATGGTTACCGAACTCTACATCTCTCACCCCACTGAGCTTTTCACCCTCAGACCAGACCTCCTCTTCACTTGACCCTTCTGGGGACTTCCCTCCCCACTGTCTTACCAGTGGAGATCCACCACAGAGTGAGGCTCATGAGCACATAACATTTTTTTTCAGCTTTTCTACCGATCCTTAAATCCTGCCCACTGACTCAAGGTGGTGTACAGTCCCTGTCCTTAGTTGAGTAGTGGCTATGATGTGTTTAAATGGACTGCTAAAATATGAAAATAACTTTTGAAAAACATCATATTGTGTTTTTTTTTTTTTTTTTAATCAAGCTCACCCTGTGCTATCCAAACTCTTGACATCACAGAATATCAGAGCGCGTGGACAGGTGCTCATACAAGAAGGCAGAAGGATTGCATCATCGGCTCAGAGCAAAACTGCGAGTCCGTTAAGTCCATGTCCAGCCCTCTGCATTCTAAAGCCATGTTTACATGATGGCCCATGCACTGTGATATCTGCAGCACTTTAACTTGTGCTTATCACTGGAGGCAATCTAATCTTCTGTCCACATGGCCCTCTCAGCACTGACTAAAGCCGTGCCATGGGGCGCGATAAAGCCATTGAAGGCAGTGGAGGAGGCACTAAAGGATACTTCCTAGACTGGAGCAAGCGGTGCAGCCTGTCCACATGGCTGCTTACACCACTCACTGTGACCAGTATCCCCAGGATTGCAGCAGTATCCATCATCGTCGTTCCTTCCCCATACAGTCTAGCTGCACAGCTGCCCAGATGAACACATTCCACGGTGTGGCCCACTTCAGCACTTCATACTTTAGCTGGGTAATATACGCCGTCACTCTAGCGCCACCTGATTGAGCTCTATCTTAGTAGCGCCATCTGATTTCAGCGCCAGCAATTCAGCTCATTCAGAGTTGACGTTCAAAATTGGATCATAACTATTCCCAGCTGAATTTTGCCACACTGACATTTAGGAAATGTAAACACATTAAACTTTCCTATGCAGATCTCTCGTTTATAGTGAACATTCCGATATCTTTCTGCCTAGAGAAAAGTTGTTTTTTCTTAAATAGAAAAGGACGACTGTACCCCCACAGTCAGCACTTTCGGCGTCTGTGGTCTTTTATGAATAATTGCCTGTCTGCCTTCAACTTCCTCTAATAAACTGTATATTCAGCGGTGTTTACATGGACAGTCTTCCAGCTCTCAGGGTAATGTAGCAAAAACAGGCAGAGAAGCAGGGCATTACTCTGTCCAAATAATCGACGGCTCCAGGCGCGCCCCACCCCGGTCACTGAGGAATATCTCCCCCTCCAGCAGCCACATCCATTTCCAGCCATCACCCACCTTCATCACAGCACACTGGAAAGCACTGAAATGATCAGTGTTGAACTGAAACACCTGCCAACTGAAATGATCAGCGCTGAACTGAAACACCTGCCAACTGAAATGATCAGCGCTGAACTGAAACACCTGCCAACTGAAATGATCAGCGCTGAACTGAAACACCTGCCAACTGAAATGATCGCGCTGAACTGAAACACTGCCAAGTGTAAGCGCTGAAGCGACGGCGACTGATTGAAAAGCACTGAAGGGTATGGCGCTGAAATGAATTACGCTTAACTGAGCCGCCCCCACATTCACATTACCTCTTCCTGGGAAGGAAACTGTCCAAGGGACTTTCCTTCTCCCTGCTGTGCTGAGAGAACGAGGGACCCCAGTCCATTCTCGAACTCGGTCACCAGTGTAGCAGGTGAAAGAACAACAACTTTTGGAGGAAGTAGTGCATTTCTCAGCTTGTTACTTGTCTGATAGGGCACCTGACCTGTCTTTATTTTTATTCACTTACATTGTGGACAGTCTCACATGCCCTGGGTAGATCACAAAACTCAATTATCTACATGGATGGTGTAGTGGTACAACTCCAGTAGTCTGAGAGGGGCAGCTGGGCAGTCTGAATTGTGGACTGTGGCTAAGACTGGCAGCACTCATGGTGCTGGTGGTTGCCTGTTGTGACACCGTATTGAAGACTGAGGCTTGGGTCCTGAACTTGGCACTGCCACGGCAGATCTGCAGGGTAGGATGGAGCATCTAATGGACACTTTCCTCCTCTGGAATGGGTGTCGCGATTGACCTGTCTTGGCATCCCATGAGAACTTTGTGGCAGTCAGCAAGCAGATTGCCTTGAATCGGACATCAGCAGGATACTTGCACATATGCACATGAACTGTGCCCATGCCAAGCTCTGTGGGAACAGTGTATGTTTTAATGTATGTTAATTATACTTTTGTAGAATTTGTATTCGTCTTCCTTAATACATTCCAAAACCTTTTGTACCTGATCACTTTTTGCTGATCTCTTAATAGCATAGTAATTTATACCAAATCCTTGTAATGCTTTTCTTCCAGGATCTCATTAAAAAAAAAAAAAAGAGTCCCACCCAATGGAATTTATCCTGGTAAAGTCAAGAGCTTTAAAAACTCCTTTTCTGTTAATACATTTCTGGGGTTATCCTAACCTCCGTGCCCACTTTTGTACACATTTTCACAGATGGAGGAACAGCCAGTGGGACCCTATAGGGGTTAAATGGGGGTGGACGTATCGGAACAGAGTTCTGTCACCTCTGACTGCAGTTGGTCATTAGCAGAGCGCAGGAACGGCTAGCAGTCAGTAATAAGACATTTTTTTTTTTAAGAAAGTAGTCTTACACTGAAATTCTAACCCTCATCTGAAACTCTTGCAGGCAGAGTTAAAACAAACATCTGTTTGTTTTTCACCACCCCAACACATAAATAATTGTAAAGACATGGAATCTGTCAGGTACAGAAACTGATTTCCAAGGTCTGTTGTATTGTGTGTGAGATAAAGAATGACATCATGATATAGCAAAGAGACAGCTTGTATCAGCCAGAGACTGAATGGGTGGACTATGCATTTCCCAGACTATGCTGGAATAAAATGCCCTCCCATACACCTTGCTGTATACACACACACACACACACACACGGAGGGACGAGGTACAATTCTGCAACAATTTGAGATTACAGACAGTATTTACTTTTAAGGTAGAGACTTTGTTTTTAATGTTTGCAATATCTAAAACATTTAATTTATTGCAGAGATGTTACATGTGGTTAAGTAGTTGGAGAGTAACTATAATAGGTAAGGGAAATTCACGGTGCAGGGTTGGGGGGTATGATGGCGATTCTGTTGCTATTTACTTTGTCCCTGAACAAATGGCAAAATTCTGATGTGCCGTGTTTTTATATTTTATTATTGTGTTGTCTTATCTGTTTGCTTTTTTAAATTTTTGTCTGTGTGCTTCCTAACTTTATTTTTACTAGTAGTACTATAATAACGTATTTTGTGTGCAACTCCGCTTTGTTTAGCGGTAATGTGAATTCTGTATGAAATGTTCTTATTTCTGGGACTGTGCCAGGCAGGTAAAATGTTCATGAGTTATTTTTTCAGAATTAGTTTTGATTGGTTGATTGATGGATACCTTTATTTTTCAACAGGATGAAACCCTTAGGACCAAAATGGCCTTGTTTTTAGATTGCCCTTATATCCTGGCTTTTATGATCATGCCCCATCCCTATTTTGAGTTGCTGTAATAACTTTTTATATATTTAAAATAATAGAAGGAATGATCGTTTTTTAATATAGATTGCTGGTCCAGGTTTTCAACAGTACTGTGGTGTTTTATAACACCCATGCTTAACATACAGTGAGTTTGCTTGTGACTAAAATTAACTAGTATGCATCACATACTGACAGCTGAGAATACTCAAGAAAACCTGGTGCAACTTAAACTATATTACAAGTGAGCCTTTTAGTATTTCAGATAAAAAGGTTAAGGCAGATTCAGAATCTAAAAGGAGTTGTCATAAGGGGCAGTATAAATGAAATAAAAAGTACAGGTTGAAATGTTCACCATAACATACACAGCTGCCTTAATATTTTAAGGCACGCCACAACAGGCACCTCTTAATTGCTGGTATGTTCATGCAATGTTAAGATAAAATAGCTTTTAGATTCGCTGTTATTTCTAGCCATGCATGTGACATGTAGCTGATTTTCAAGGTTTGTTTTGTACATTTTCAACGTAATAGTTGCAGTGAGCAATATTCAGTGTTGCGTACAAGTCCATTAGCATGATACCATAATATGTTTTATTTTATTCTTTTGGTAACTGAGTAAGGCCGCTAGGCAAAAGTGCCTGTTTTCAGGGGCAACCTGGGAGAACTGGGGTGGTTAAGTGACTTACTGAGAGTTGCACAGTGTATGCAGTTGTAGGTTGTGGGAATCAAACCCAGGTCTACTGGATGTACCAAGCCCATTACTTTATTCTCTAGGCTATACAGCCAGTCACACTGACTACCTTAATGCTGTATTTAAGTTGCTTTACCACAATCTCTATATTGAAAGAAAATTGTGTACAGTTTGGTCATCATGATTTCAATGGAAATCACATCATGTTGAAAAACCGGCACTGTGGGGATAGCTCAGTAGTGCAATATGCAGACGATACTGTCATCTTCCGAGCCAGGTCCACACCACATGATCTGGGCCCTCTCCTACAAGGGGACCTAAACACACTTGAGGCCTGGCTCACATCAAACAGAATGATTCTCAACGCAGCAAAATGAAAGCCATGCTGTTTGGTCCTAGATCCCTTGGCCAGGATTGGACCAGTTCCTAAAACTTACTACCCTTGGGGATAAACAATCAGACGTAGTTGACAACATAAAATACCTAGGGCTAACTATTGACCAGGGTCTCACCTTTAAGCCCCACATTGACCAGGTAACAAGGTCTATCCACGTCAAACTTGGCACCATGTACAGGCTAAAAAAAACAACTTATCCAGAGGCTAGACGAGCAATCGCCTCCAGTGTCCTCCTACCCACATTAACCTATGCTGTCCCAGTAATCCAGGGCATGGCAAAGGCGAGGTTAGCAGGCTTCAGGTCCTGTACAACAAGGTCGTGAGGTTTGCGACAATGTGTCAACCAAAGCCACCCTTGCATCTCACTATCCCAGCTGCATTGGCCTTCTTCGAGGCTCGTCTACAGTATCCCTGCTCTGCCATGCATACAAATTGCAGAGCCCGTGGCCCCACCAAGCCTAACAGGAATAATCATGGCTAAGCCTAACCCTCGAATGCTCAGGACCTCGGGTCAGTCCCTATTGGCAATCCCCAGAATCAAGACTAACAGGAGGCAATTCCTTCGCCTCACAGCCCCTAAACTGTGGAACAATCTGTCACCTCTAGTACAGGAAGCCCCATCGCTACCAATCTTTCGCACTAAACTTAAGTCCCATTTGCTCAGGACAAGCTTATGCCACTATGAGGTATAGGATAATCACCCCGATCCTAATCACAACACCATCCTCTCTCTCTTCTCATCTTAACCTACATTAAATCATGCCTTAAATCCTTAAATCTTTCAAGTGTTGCACTTATGGTCTACAATTTGAATAACCTGTACTGTTATCTTCATTATCTTGTCTACTTCTTGAAACCCTGTATCACCTGACTGTATGTATTGTATTGCTTTTGGATCACCTGATTGTATTGCTTCTGTTCCCCAGTCGCTTCTGAAAAAGGGACATTTGTGGCCAGTGGGCCAACCTGGTCATCAAAATTCAATAAATAAAGAAATAATTTTATCATAAAATGCTCCTGCTCTTAATTTGCTGTGACCTCACTTTGTTAGCTTGTTTTGCTCACCATGTGGATATACTTACCATTAGAGCTAATTTTCCAGGGCAAACTTTAGCCTGTATGTAACTATCCACTCCAAACTATGTAACCTGTTGACTGCTGCAATCCTCCCTTGACAGCCTGGAACATGAGGGGCTGCAGCTCATGGGGTTATACTTGTTGGAGTAATTTCAAATAAAATAAATGGGAAGTGGAGTGGCTGAGAATATACAGTACAAGAATATACCAGTTATGGCATGCGTATACTGCTTTATTTCTGTATGCATCTTAACTCTTTTCTTTGCTTGTATTTTCACGCACATTGTTACTCTCCTGCTTTTTGTTATACTATACATCAAACCATTGTCTGTTATGTATTCTGAATATTTTTCTTTTGGTTGTCCTAACCAGGACCCCTTGTAAATAAGCATCGCTCAGCGGAGCTTTTCTGGGTAAAATAAATGAATGCAAGGAATAAGATGATCTCTTCCTGCCTAAAATCCTGATGCTCGAGTAAACACAAAACAGTTTGGTCCAACTAGGCCTCGTGTCCGGGCTCCCACACAGGTGATGATTCTTGCTGGCCACTTAGATGGCAGGTAAGAAACAAAGTAATCGATCTAGCAAGTTAAGCTATTCCCAGCAGGAGGTGCTTATGCCAAGTCTTTTATTGGTTGCTAGTTAAGTCACAGCTGGGAGTACTGTGTGCTGTTTTGGAGCAAGATCAGCACAGCTTAGAAACCATACAGAAGAGAACAACACAAATAGTTCATGGTCAGCAGGAAAGCTTCTCTGAGGAGAGATTGGCAGCAGTTTTATTCCTGGAAGTCAGTGTGACTTTTTCTGTCCCCTGTTCTATTTTTCCATGTTTCAATACCTAGACAAGTTGCAGAATTTTTTTTTTTTATGTTTATTTTATTCTGTGGTAACTGGAGAACCCACTAGGCACAGGTGCCTGTTTTCAGGGGTGACCTGGGAGCACTGGGAGGTTAAGTGAGTTGCTCAGAGTCAGACAGTATGCAGGTGGAGGTTGTGGAGTCAAACCCAGGTCTGTCTGATGGATGTACCAAGCTCATTCACAGCGTGTTACTCTAACTTCTAGGCTATACAGCCAGCCAGAATATAGGAATGTTAATGTACTGTAGACTGTTTAAGGCCATCATGTATTGCATTAACAATTGCACTAAATAGTAGTTGATGACTGGATTCAAACCCAGCTCTCCAGATTCATATTTCAGTAGTAAAATGAGTAGCTGAGGTTGGAATTTTTTTATGTTCATATCTCATCACTCATGTCCATCTCCTAGGCTGGTCCACCATTGAAACAGTGGGACCCACCTTCTTGTGTTCAGAAGTGGCTGGTGCACAGCTAGTCTGCTGACTGTGCTGCTTGTAAAGTTAAGGAAGACAAACAAGCACATCAGTCAGTATGGAAAGTTATAAACTCCTTCAGAAAACTGGACTAAACCACTTAGATTTAATTTGAGACTGAATCAGAAATGGAATGAAAATGAAAAAAAAATTAAACCCTGTGTGTTTGAATTAGAATTAAATGTGCGGCGTATGTACTGCCTGTCTTCTATTAAGTACTGTTGTATCATTGTCTTTCCTTATTATTTGATTTTGTACTTTGAAAAAATACATTTTATTTATAAAAATGATTATGGTTTAATGCACATGTACTGGCTTAGGAAATTAATAAAAAGTTAAACTAAATGTTAAAAGATGAAAATGTGATTGTCTCCCATCTTGTGCACAGACGCTGGCACGCTATACTAGTTAATGACATGCTATATTACTGGTGACAATTATGACACGTGAGCTCCACCACCTCTGAAATTCCAGTTTAACCACTGGCCCTACTGCATGAGAAATTGCAGAACACTAGAGGCAAGTGACAGGTTTGATGGTTTGTACTCTAGACTGGATTTGTGTGGCGGCGGGGGTGGAGGGTTGCAAAAAGGAAAAATAATGAAAACTAAGTATAAGTGAAGAAAAAGATTAGCAGCATTTGCAGATTTGCAAGGCAAACACTTTTAACGTTTGATGCTGTTGCTGAAAAACAGACTATAGGGCCAAATCCACAAAGTAATAAAAACAACAGGAAATGAAAAGAGCCAAAATGGAACATTTAATAGTAGAAAACTACCTGAAATAGCCAGTTGGGTGTCAGTAAAACAGAGCAGTTTGTGAAACTGGTGAGACATAGAGTGGGGCTGGTGTGCAGAGGGTCACTGGGTGCAGCACCCTGTGACAGAAGCTTCTGAAAGTGGAACCCAGTACCTGGTCTCATCACTGAAAAAGATGCATTCACAGGAGATAATAGGGTTGATAATGATCATGCGTAGGAGGCTTGGAAGCATGGCTACAGAGAGAACTGCCAAATCGGCATCATTATATTACGGTCAAACAATTAAGGTTGGAAGCATGGTCTTTCTCTCTTGCTGTCATCCTGTAACTGTGTTGTTGAGGGCTGTTTTAGCCATAGTACCGTACTTAAGTATACAGAATAAACTTGCAGAATCAAGATTAAAAAAAATAAATAAATAAAATAGTTCATGTTCCATGTGTCAGCCAAGCTCAGATTTGCAGAATTGTCAAGGAAATCTCCTAGAAAAGGGCCATGCTTTTTTAAGGAGTGTTTTGAAACCATAGGGAGCTACAGGAACTGGGTGATGTCAGGTTTCTGGCAGGGAAGTGTGGGAGGAGATTTGGACTTATTTGTGTTCACAGTGTTTTAGCTAGACAGCTTTTACAATATGTTGGTGAACACAGCAGCAGAGCACTTTTTCAACAAGGATTTTGAGGGAAAAGCTGCAGTCTTTGTGAACGGGGAAACATGAACTGTGGATTCAGAGGTAATCTGAGGTTTTATTCTGGCTTTAACTTTCTTTGTGGATGGCTGCTTGTGGAGAACATGTTGGTGTGATTGTGAACAGGACCCCTGAAATATGGCAGGAAGTAAAATTGCAAAGTAAGGTTCTCCAAGGGCTGATAAATAATACGACCACCTTGGTGACTAGTAAGAAAGAATGAAGTGCTGTTCATAAGGGCCACTTTCTGAATTAAGCAGTAATGAAATGAGAACAAAGGACTAGACTAGCCTCTTACACAAAAGATACTGTAAAACTCTATGGTAGTCACAGCCTGATATCCACCTATTGTAAACAGAAACATTGCTTCAGTGGTGACATTGGAAATGTGCAGGAGGAAGAACCTCATTGTTAGATGTGTTTGGGGGTGGAACTCTGATAGTATTCAATGGAGAAAAGTGACAGAGGAACAGGACTTCTCATACAGTTTTGTAGGTGGAGGGAAACCTACTGTAGTTCCTGTCCAGTTTAACCTCTGCTTTGCCTTCATCTGAGGTTTTGCTGATGAAGTCCCTTTTGTAAGCTTGCTTGAAAAAAATGTTTTACAATACAGTTTTACAGGCTGCATTTATGAACACAGTCATAATAAAACCATAATTTCCAAGGCTTCTCACAGGACCAAGTTACAGTAGAATCCAGTCCCTGCTCTAATTTACTGTACTTTGCCATTTCTGCCATCCAGTTTTAGGGTTAAAATGATGTTTTTCAGCCACTAGCAAGCAGGGCTAGCACCACAAAAGAAAAAATGCCAGCCCATCGGGTGCAGCGGTTGGGATTTCCATTTTGATGCCAACAACCCGAATACGGGAATGGACCCTGGGGTCAGAGGGCCAGCCAGGAGAAAGATCAAGCATCCTAGGGACTGCTCTCCTTCTCCGGGAGAGGGAGGGGAAGATCACGGACCCCAGCAGAAGCTGGGGGCACCACCACAACCAGTACCATTACGCTTGGGGGCAAGGACACTAGACATCATTGCACTTCCCTGCCTCAGGATCCTCCCCAACCTGGGAGTAAGCCAGGGCTTTGCCCACAGTGTCCAAGCCTGGGAATGGGTGGGGAGGGTCCAAGCTCAAAGGGGGAACGAAACAAAAAATGAAAAGGGGGAACAAAGTGAAGTCACTGGCACAGTATAATTCCTCAGTAGCTCAATTTGCATGTATACTGAAATGTTCCATTGTCCAACACAATCCAGCAGTGCTGAAATATATGACAAGGTGGTATAAACAGGAGGAAGGGAAACTAACTGGTTGGTTTCAAAGAAACATTAAATATTGTATTCTAGGAAGCCTTGATGCATTGTGTTAAAATATCAAGGAGAGTAGATCAGGTTGTTTTGTATAATCTTTCTTTTTATTACAGTTTAGAGACATAATACATGCCCTACTACATCCTCAACAATTTCAACAGTACAGTGTACAGACATGTAAACATTAATAGTTTAATTTATCTCATCAAAGGCTGTCTTAAAAAAATTTTTTAAGTCTTTTATTGGCAAACAGAGCAGTCAGAGATAGGTAACGGTAATAACAGATGTATATACAAGTAGTGGGAAGTGTACGGGCTAGTTAAAGAGGTGTACAAATCAGTAGCATAGCAAATTCCCAGAGGGCTTGGTGCAAGGAGTTTGTTATAGGGCCCTGGTTTTGAATGGACATCAAAATTATGATTTGGACCTCAAACCTCTTGGGCCCGGGGCGACTGCACACCCTGCACCCTTGTAGCACGCCTGCAAGCAACACATACATATCAGATCTTGCACACAGTGAAAAAGAGCCATCATGGAACGTTTGGGGCTTTGGGAGCCCTCACACTCTGAACTGGTCTAGTATAGAGGGAAGGAACAGAGCATATTTGTACATGTACCATAATTCACTGTCGTAAAAGGATCGGCAGTTTCAGAAATGAGGAAACCACAAAGTACCCAGAGGAGCTTCCTCCAGGGGTGCCCACATTTGGTCATTTTTATGCCTTTTGAGCGGCACAGAGCATTAAACCTTCTCTGTTTTCATACAGCACGAAGAGATTGTACCCAGTGGGCTATCATTGGGGCAGTGTTGGCATACCAATGCTGGGCAAGTAATTGCTTCCTCACACCAATACCTAGCTTCCAGAGGGGTGATGGTATGCCCTCCACCTCATAGGATCTGATTAACACCCAGAAGGAAACCTTCTGGGATAGATATAAGGTTTGGTCCAAAATTTTGGATAATTGCAGCCCCCCAGTATGCATGCACAGTGGACAGGCCCAAACCATGTGGGAAGAAAGTTCTCCCTTTGCTCTTTCACTTGGGTCATTCTTTCAGTTTGCTTGGGCCTAGTCTATGGGTGGAACTAGGTAAAGGTGCAGTGGAGGATATTGTAATGAATTTGCCATAGTCTGTTATTGATAGAGCATGATTCCATTGCTTGGAGAGCAAGGGCCCAGTCTCCTACCAACCAGGTTGGGCCCCCGTGTCTCATTCCCACCTGTATCTGAGGTCTGCTAATGGGTCCTGAACACAGCCCAGCATCCTGGCATATCCCTGTTGCAGTGGTCTGGCTGTTGGTCTGGGGTCTAGTAGGATTTCCTCCACTGAGGAGCACACCATTACTAGAGAAGGCATGGGACAGGAGTTTCTTAAGGTGGCTTCTTGTTTGCAAGTAAGCAGCTAAGTCCTTGGTGTTCAAGGCATATTGGAACAATATGATTCTGAAGGGCTTCATGGACCTCCTCTCCCCCCAACAGTGATACAACAAATGATACAAGTAGACCTTTTGACCTCCACTTTGGAGGATCTCTTCTAGTTGTACAGCAGGGGAGAGTGCATTCACAGAGCTATAAGTATGTCTGTCTCAGGAGAGGGCCCATAGAGTGTGTGGAGGATAAGGAGCTGTATGCTAGAGATAGACTCCATCTCAATTTGGAGGAGAGGAATCCTTAAGTTGAAAATAGAGGGTTCATTGGTGAAAAGTGGGGTTTAAACTTGTGAAGGGGGTGGGATGGGAGAAAAAGGCTGTCAAAGGGTGCCGATAAAGGAGGGACTCTGTCTCCACCCCTGGGGACAGGAGGATTGCAGGAAAAGGCCAACTGGCACAGTGCAGACCAGGGAAAACAGAATCCCCATGGGAACACGAGCAGGGAAATGGAACTATAGGAAAGGGTGGAAGGTAGTCCTGCTAAATGCCAGGAGCTTGGGCAATAAAATGCCTGAGCTCCAGGCGATGCTAACTGAGGGAGCAGTGGATGTGGCAGCGGTCACTGAGACTTGGGCCACTGCAAGACATGACTGGGACCTGAACCTGGAGGGATACACTATGTTCAGGAAGGACAGGGAGAGGGAAGGGAGGAGGGGTAGCAATGATAGCCAAAAACTGCATTGGCATAGGGGAGTAGAGGAGGCGGAGGGAACCGTGGGCGAGTTGGGTCATCTTGATAACAAGGGGGCAAGAGGGTAAAAATAGGAGTGGTGTATAGACCCCTGCCCTGGTGGAGGAGCTGGAGGACAGTCTGGTGGCAGATGTTAGGAGACACTGCAGACTGGGCAGAGGAAGTGGGTGGTGTTGGGGACTTAAACATGCCAGGAACAGACTGGGAGACTATGACATCCTCTGTGACCAGGGAACAGAGGTTGTTGGATGTCTTTCAAGACGCGTTCCTAACTCAGCAGGTGAGGGAACCGACCAGGAAAACCGCGGGTACTGGATGTGGTCCTGGCAGACAGTGACCAGATTGGAGCTTGGAGGTAGGGACCCATTGGCGGGGAGTGACCATGCCACGGTCTGGTTCTGGCCTGGACCTAGGGAGGGGTAGAAGGCTGCACAAAGACGGAAGTAACCGACTTCAGGGGGGCAGATTTAAGGAAATGGGAAGGATCCTTAAGGAGCATTTGGATGGGATTGGGTCAGACATGGACGCTGATAGTAGGTGGAAATCATCAGGAGAGGGTGCAGGATGCTACCAGCACCTGTGCAAGAGTAAGACAAATGCGGTAGGGCCCAAAACCTTTGGTGGACCAGGGAGGTCCAGGAGGTGGTGTGGAAAGAAAGCATCCTATAAGCAATTCAAGTGCTCAAGGAGTGAAAGGGATCGAGGGAGTACGAGCTGATGGCTAGAAGGCCACTAGAGTGGTGAGGGCGGCTAAGGCAAGGAAGGAGCAGAACCTGGCCAGGGAAATTAGGAGAGGAAACAAGGGTTCTTTAGATACATTGGGGAAAAACGAAGGGTGAAGGGCAGATTAGCAGGATTAAATCAGGGGAGAGATGGGCACAAGACCCGGGGGCAGGCTGAGGTACTAAATGAGTACTTCACCTCCAGTTTTCACCAGGGAAAATGGGGTGCTGCATCATACATGGGAGGAGACAGAGATACTGAGGAGGGGACCCTTACCGATCGGCAGGTCTGGGGAGAGGGAGGCATCACTGGCAGGTGGGTGGAGGGCTAAGCAGGGAGAAGGGTGCGGAAGTGGAAATCACAGCAGAGAGGTGAGAATTCCTCAGCTCCCTTAAGACGGAGAAAGCACGGGGCGGATAAATTACATCCCAGAGTGCTGAAGGAACTTGCAGATGTCCTGGCAAAACCCCTGGCAGAGCTTTTCACCATCTCTCTGAGGACAGGGTGGGTGCCCCAAGACTGGAAGGTGGCGCATATAGTGCCTATCCACAAGGGGGATCAAGGAGGTGGCAGGGAACTACAGGCCTGTCAGCCTGACCTCGGTGGTGGGCAAGGTGATGGAGGGCATTGTCAAGGAGGAGGCTGGGGGGACCTGGATAAGTCAGGGTGCCTGGACGATAGACAGCATGGATTCATCCCGGGAAATCGTGTCCGACAAACCTGGTGGAGTTCTATGACTGGGTGACAAGTGCCTTGGACCTGGGTAGACCAGTGGATGTCCTCTTTCTAGACTTTAGCAAGGCATTTGACTCTGTTCCTCACGTGGGCCTGTTGGATAAGCTGGGAGAAATGGGGTGGGGAACCAGATGATCAGATGGATAGGCAATTGGCTCCAGGACCGGAGTTGGGGGATAGTCTCATCCCCAAGGAGGGTCATTAGTGGAGTCCCACAGGATCAGTCCTTGGGCCCCTTCTGTTCAACGCCTACATATCGGACATAAGGACAGGAATCAGGAGTGAGATGAGTCTCTTGCAGATGACTCAAACTGGGGCGGTGGTGGATGGGGCGGAGGGGAGGGTGGCTCTACAGGGGACCTGGAGGCTCTGGAAAGATGGTCTAGAAAGTGGAAGCTGAGGTTCAATGCAGGGAAATGCAAGGTACTCCACCTGGGGCCAGAAACCCAGGTCAAGTGTACACCCTGGGGAGGGAATGCTACAAGTCTCGATGGCTGAGAGGGACCTGGGGTGGTGGTGGATGTCAAGATGAACAACTCTGAGACTTGTAGGAGGGCAGCAGCCAAGGCCAACAGGATGCTGGGATGCATCGCTAGGGATCACCTCCAGAAGGAGGGAAGTGATACTCCTCTGTATAACTGCTTGGTGAGGCCGCACCTTGAGTACTGCGTGCAGTTTTGGAGGCCACACTTAAGCGGGACATTAACCTCCTGGAGAGGGTCCAGAGGAGGGCAACCAAAATGATTTGGGGCTTGGGGACAGGACCTATGAGGAGAGGCTCAAGAGCTAAATATGTACACATTGGAAGAGAGAAGGGACCAGGGACATGATGGAGGTCTTTAGGTAACATGAAGAGGGTAAATAGGGGAGGAACAGTCAGGGTGCTTCAAGGAAGGAGGAAGGGGCCACTAGAGGACATGGCTGGAAGCTGGAGGGGAAGATTCAGGGGAGAAAGAGGAGGTGCTACTTCACTGAGAGGGTGGTGAAGCCATGGAATGCACGCTATGGGGCTGGTGGAGGCAGAGACAGTGGAGGGTTCAAGAGGGTGGGACAGGTACAGGGAAGGGTTCTGGAAGCAAATCCAATGCAGCAAGAATATCCGAACTGGGAAGGGAGAAGCCAGAGAAGGCGAGGGGACAGCAAGGTCAGCACCAGGTTGGGGACTGACCAAACGAACGAGACACGAAACACCGTTAGGCCTATTCTGCTGGCATTTCAGTATGTTAGTATGTAATGAGGAAGTGCACTGTTGGGCAAGAATCAGGCAGATGTTCTTGTGAAAGGGTTCACAGTGGGCTTAATAAGGCCATCCATTAGTGTTGGGGCTAGGAGGTTTCACAGGATAGGAGGGACCAAGGATTCTTCTTCAGGTCCACCCATGCTGGTCTTCCATAGGCAGGCAATGCCACCTCCTTAAGGAAAATCAGTTGAGTTGCTAGATAATAGCATAAAATTTTGGGAGACCTGCCGCACACACACACACACACACACACACACACTTCAGTGGCAGCCACAGGTATTTAGTTTAATCCAAGCCTCTTACCCTGCCCAAAGGAGACCATCAAGTATCCTTTCACGGTAGTAGATAATGCCAATGGGAGATTTACCGTAGAGATTGAAGGAGATAAAGGCATTGGGGTTAAATACGATCTTTACTAGGTTCACCCTGCTTATTAAGGTGAATGGGAGGGTGCGCCACCTATCACAGTTGGTTTTAAGCTTCTGTAACAGAGGCTGGTTATTCATCTTGGCCAGAGTGGACAGTGTTTTTGGCAATGCATACCCAAATATTTCAGTCTCTGCACTGGTGCCAGAATGGTGTTAGAGATCTCTATGAGCCCCCACCCTTGCCTATCAGGAGCCAGTAGCATTTGGCCCAGTTTATTTTGTGGCCTGACAGTGGTTCATACACCTGAAAGAGAGCAGTCAAGACTGGGATTGCCTTCACAGGGTCAGCATCGAACAATAAATCATTAGCAGCAAATAATAAGATGGTATGCTCCATTCCCTGGTGACTGAGACCCCACATGTCCAAGTGAGCTGTGATAGCCCTGGCCAGGGGATCGATGGTGAGGTCATAATGGAGGGGGAAGGGGCAGCCCTGCCTTGTCCCTCTCATGAGGGGAAAAAAGCTGACAAGTGCCCATTCGTCAAGACTTTGGCTTTGGGGATTTATATACAGTGACTATCCGAGACCGTGATTTGTGGGGCAGAAACTGAATTTCTCCAGTGTGGCAAACATGCAGGGCCACTTGACCCATCAGAGGCCTTCTTGGCATCTAGAGCCAGAAGGCCAGGCTGAGCAGCCATCCCCGGACCACCTCCACATTATAATTATGGTGCAGCGGGTGTTCTGTTCTGTTTCACTTGTCTCCCTAATAAAGCCACACTGGTCAGGTTGTATCAAAGTGGGACGACCCCACCGGATTTTAGCAGCAGTCTTATAGTCTGCATTAAGCAGGGATATAGGTATGTAGGAGCCGCACAGAGTAGGGTCCTTACACAGGTTTGGGAGGACTGTTATCATGGTCAGGGTTTGGATCCGAGAGAGTTCACCAGTCTCCATGGCTTTCTGAATCAGATTGTGCATGGGGTCCGCTAGCTCTAACCAGAGTTCTTTACAAGTTTGATTGGGAGCCCATCTGGGCCTGGAACCTTTCCTGAGCTAGATTTTCGTGTTGCCTCCGCTATCTCTTCTGAGTCAGTAGCGATCTACATAATCTCCGATTATCTGGCACTGTGGGAGACCAGAAGAATTCAGGAAAGAGTGGGTTGAAGAATTCTGTGGGATCTCTGAGGTGTACAACTCTGCATAGAAATATAGACTTTGACGGCAGATAAGGACCACTTGGCCCACCTAGTCTGCCCATTTCCCTACCCTTTGGATGAGCTGCAGATCCTAGTTAACCAACAGCCTACTTCTTCCTACCCCACCAAAATTGCCTTATGTCTGTCCCATGCATTCTTGAATTCCCCACTGTTTTTTGACTCTGTGACCTCCTCAGGAAGGCCATTCCATGTGTTCACCACCCTCTCTATGAAAAATACTTCCTCACATTGCCTCTGAGCCCCCCATCTTCAAATTGTGTCCCCTTGTTCTAGGGACATGGATATGTTGTTCATCCACACTGTCTGGCAGGTATCCTTGCCGCTTTAAATCTTGCCGGAAGGTCTTCAAGCTGGCTCCTCCACCCACCGGTGGTAAACTCGCTCCGCCCATGGCGCCAGATCTTCCTTACCGCTTGGAAGCTCAGGTTCCCTCCTTAACTCTAAGTATAAGACTAGTTCATAATTCTTGATTTTCCGAATTTAAAAAGTTTTGCTTAAAAGACTTGGTCTTCTGTTCCTCGCGGCTACGATGGACCATCGACTCAGTTTTCGGCGGGCCTTGCAGGCAGAAGATGTCTCGGACAGATCCGCACGCCATGTGTGTACTGTTTAGGCCCTTGAGCACGACCCGCGGGCTTGCGACCTGTGCTCTTCCTTCTCAGCACACATCCTCGAAGACCGTGCCGCCCGTTTACAACTAGGGTGCCCGAAGCGTTTTCCTCTGGTAAAGTCAAAGAGGCCGGTCGGCGGTCTCGCTGTGGAGCTCGCGGATCAGCTAGACAGATGATCGCCTCAAGAGGAGAAGGCAGCGCTTCTTCCTCGACCGCCGCATTTATTCCACTTCCCTGGGTTCCTCTTACACAGCTTCCTTTAGGAGCTTTGTCTGTCCCTCTCCACTAGGGAGAGGGACCAGCGTCTGCTGGACCTTCTTCTCGGTCCAAGAAGAAAGACAAGGTAAGTCTCTTCGTCGGCGCTCTTGGGGACCGGAAAGGTCCCTCTCCCAAGTCGTCGGCCCTTGACTTGGTCAATCGCTCGGCCGCCACTGGTCTCACGTGTGTCACCGCCGGGTCAGTTGACCGAGACTCCGGCCGACGCAGTCGAGATCTTCGACCGCTGGACGGGTTGTTGACCGCGGCCGAAATCCTCTCCGCTCCCCGGTGGGAGTTGAGGATCCGTGGGGCTTGCCAGTGCCTCTGGTTCCGGAGCCTTGGGTGTTCCTCTGAGCCGAGAGGAGCCGGTTCCACCTGTCCCTCCCGCACCGTCCTCGGAAAAGCCGAGGTTCTCGGTCTCGGACTTCTTCTTGGTCCAGCCGATCCCACCATCATAAGGCGGTCTCGGTCTCGGCACCGGCGTTAGCGGCGCCGCGCTCGTCCTCTTCCTCCTCCTCGGATGAGGAGGCTTCAACACAAGTTAAATCGCGATCTGAGGACCTCATGGCAACAGCTCCTTCTGACCAGGAACAAGCCGGCGCGGTCACCTTCCCTGGCCATTAAGTGGCTGTCACCGGGCGCAAAACAACCCCTGTTTTACCTGAGGAGCCTGTTATCAGGCGGTTGTTGGCCAAACCAGCTGCCCACCGATTTCCGGTGGAATCTCCGCCTCCACAGCCACAGTTTGGGGCTCGACCAGAAATTCTCCAGTCGGCTCAGGGTCTGCCCACAGGCTGTCAATCACCCTCACTCCCGATCACCCTCGGCAGGTGGAGGATGGCTCAGGCCGAGGCAGCTCTTTGTGGACTCTTTCTGAGTCGGTGATTCTCCTTTTCTCCAAGCGAGTGGACTTGGGTCCTCTGGAGGTCAGTCGCTGGACGACAGCCCTTACGTCCTTCCTGGGGTTGCTCAGACTCAACTCAGAATCCACGGGATGCAGCTCGAGCCCGTATCCAAAAGCGGGCCAAGTATCCCCTCGAGATAGTGGACCAGAGGATTCCCCTCACGGAGCCTTCCGGTGGCTGAGGCCATTGTAGGCCCGGCCTTGGAGCTCTGGCAGCGCCTAAGCTTCTGCCCCTGCGCCTTGACCAGGATGGCCCAGGAAGCATGCGGTCCCACGGTTCCCTGTCTGGTTTCTCCGGAACATCCCTCGGCCGAGGGGTTAGTTACAGACAGCGTTTCCGGGATGAAACCTTAGGGACGTGGACAAACCTCCCACAAGGAGTCCAAGAAATTGGACTATGCTGGGCGAAAAGTCTATGCTACTCCTCCTTGGCCATCATCAGGCCAGCTCGGCTGTACTGATGGCACATTTTCTCATGCCCTGTTGGGCTCCTGGACGAGGTGGTTCCTCATCTCGGCTGACCTGCAGACTACGGTTAAGCAGGTGCGGGACCAGGGCAGGGCAGTGGCCAAGCAGCAACTTCAGACTGCTTTGGACATCGGTGATTCATGCGCCAGGTCAGTAGTGGCTGCAGTGGCTATGCGTCGTCGGGCATGGCTGAGGATATCCACCTTCACAGCGGATACCCAGCACAAATTGGCGGATGTCCCTTCCTGGGGACCGACCTCTTCGGCCCTGGGTGGAAGGCCACCTCCAGAGGATCGAAAAAGTCCAATGCCACCTTGGACTCGGTCTCATCCGCTCAGAGGGACAAGGGCGCAGACCTCAACCCAAAGCCCTTTCGTCCGTCTCGCCCCGGCACGCCCAGCCCAACAACACCAGGAGCCAGCAGGCTCGGCAACATCCCAAACCCAAGCCTGCGGCTTCCTCCTCCAGGAAGCAGGGGATAAAGGCCAGGTGGTCCCTCGGGCGGTCCCTCCTCAAGCCTGCACAGTGACGGGTTGAGGGGTGTAGCCCCCAACCTCGTCACCTCACCCCAGGTTCCCCTGAGAGGAGATGGCTCAGTACTTCCTTTCTGCCTAGTCTGCTATTACCACAGACAGGTGGGTGTTGGAGTGGTAGGAAAGAGTGAAAGCAGGCCCCACCCTTCAGAGCCGTCGCACCGGGGCCTCAGGGTCCAGCCTCGCTGTCAGCCCGCCGAGCTGACATCGCTCTACTCCGAGAAGGAGGTGATAAGAGAGGTGGTGACCTCCCTCAAACCCGGGGTTGTGTCCAGGTACTTCCTGGTTCTGAACGGACGGTGGTTGGCTGGTTTGACTCTCGATTTCAGTACGCAACTCAAATGTCTCTAAGGTCTCGAACCTTCAGGATGGTCACTCTGGCTCAGATAATACCATCCTTGGAACACGGCATGTGGTTCTGCTCTCTGGACCTTCAGGGCGCGTTCTTTCACGTCCCTATCCGTCCGTCCCATCAAAGGTTCCTTCGCTAAGCGGAGGGTTCCCTCTTGAGTTCAAGCCATGCCCTTTGGCTTATCTCCAGCTCCAGGGTCTTCACCAAATGCATGGCAGTGGTGACAGCATTCCTCGGCACCGAGGGGTCCAGGTTTACCCTTACCTGGATGATTGGCTGATAGCAGCCCCCTCCAGACAGGAGGTGGAGGCGGTCCAGAGATCTGGCCCTCCAGGTTTGCTCTCAAGTCGGCCTCCTCATCAATGAGGCCAAGTCGAATTCGAGCGAAGCAGGTGATTCTTTTCATCGGGGCAAGCGCGACTCTCTCGAGGCAGAGCATGGCTCCCGGCGGACAGGGCGAGATTCTTTCCTCCTTTGCCCAGTCATTTCTGGTTGGGCAATTGTGCCCTGCCTGGGACTTCCTCGCCTCCTGGGTCTCATGGCGGCCTGTACCAGCGTGGTCCATTGGGCCCGCTGGAACATCTGCTCCCTCTTCAGTGAGGGCTGGCCAGCCAGTGGTCCCAGCGCTGCGATCCATTGGACCAGCTAGTGGCGGTGACCCAGGGATGTGGGCGCTCTCCAGTGGTGGACCGTTCCAGTTCATCTGCAGGAGGGCATCCAGTTTGTCCGCCAAGCCGATGGTCTCTCTATCGACCCGATGCCTCTCTGATGGGTTGGTTTGCCCATCTGGGGAACACGGCGCCCGGCCTCTGGTCCCCGCGGGGAGTCGATGCCACAACAACCTGCTGGAGCTCTGGGCGGTCTGCCTAGCTCTCCCGCCTTTGCTCCGTTTCTTGGGGTCAAGTGGTCCGGGTCAGGCGGACAATACCACGACCATGTACTGTCTAAACCGCCAGGGCGGACGTGCTCCATGCTCCCTATGCAAGGAAGCTCTCCACATCTGGTCACTCATGCGCAGCCTGGAGGCGGATCTCCTAGCCATTCATGTGGCAGGAGCTCCAACACCCTGGCCGATGCCCTAAGCCAGATAGGGGCTGCGTCCACGAGTGGTCTCTCCTGCTGGAGGTAGTACAAGATCTGTTCTCCCATTGGGGCACACCTCAGGTGGACCTGTTTGCCTCAGGAGAATGCGAGTTGAGGCTGTTCCATGCCGCCCCCTCAGCAGGGCTCTCTGCAGGGGATGCCTTCTCGAGGCTGTGGACCCCAGGCCTTCACTCTCCCATCCCCTTGATGCACAGGTGCTGCTCAAAGCAAGGAGGGACAAGGTGCAGGTGATTCTGATAGCCCCAGACTGGCCCCGCCAGTACTAGTACCCAGATCTCCTCAGCCTCAGCTCCAGGCTTCTGAGGCAGCTTCCAGCCTCGCCCGGACCTGCTCTCAGTCAGTCAGGAAGGTATTCCATCCAGACCTTCAATCCCTGCACCTGGCCTGGTTCCTGGCGGCTAGGTTCAGGCCTTGGGTCTTTCGGCGAGGTCCTCAGCGTAGTTGAGGCGTCCCGTAAGAGTCGACCAGAAATGCTCGCCTTCAAATGGAAAAGGTTTTCCATTTGGTGTCAGAACGGGCTTGGACCCTTCCTCCTGTTCCTTGGCAAGCATCTTGGACTATTTATGGTCCTTTCTCAGCAAGGGCTTGGGTCGGCGACCCTAAGGGTGCACCTGGCAGCCATCTCTGCTTACCGGAGTGGGCCGGGAAGCAGTCGGTGGCGCAGGAGAAGGTGGTCTGGCACTTTTCAAAGGCCTTGATCACATTTCCCCTCTGGTGCGAGAACCTCCACCTCCGTGGGATCTACTGCTGGTACTGGCAAAGCTCATGGGCAAGCCATCAGACCAATCACAGGTGTGAACTCTCTTACCTGTCGTGGAAGATCATCTTCTTGGTGGCTGTTCGTCAGCCAGAAGGATGGGAGAGCTCCAGGCACTCTGCATCGAGTCTCCTTACCTGGTCTTCCACAGGGACAAGGTTGTCCGTCGCCCCCACCGAAATTCCTTCCGAAGGTGGTGTGGAGTTTCACCTTAATCAGGTGTTGACTCTGCCGGTGTTCTACCCCAATCACACCTCAGAGGCCAGATATAGGCTCCATACTCTGAACCCTAGAAGAAGCTCGCTTACTATAAGGAGCGCCACGGCTGAAAATTAGGGGAAGGTTCGCCAGCTGTTTGTCACCCACGCTGAAGCCGCATCTGGCAGACCTGCAGCCAAGTGGACGATAGGCAGGTGGGTCACCTCCTGCATAGATCTCTCTATAAGTTGGCGGACATGGAGCCTCCCAGAGGATAAGAGCTCATTCTACCGCCATACTGCTGCATGGGTGGCTGCTTCAGGGGCGTCCCTATCTAGGAAATCTGCAGGGCTGCTACCTGGAAGTCAGCACACCTTCATCACCCATTACCACATCGACCTTTAGTCACATCGGGATGCTGGTTTTGGGGTCTCGGTTCTCAGTCTCTCTTTCCCAAGTAAGTATCGTGTGCACCTTGCCTCCCTCCTCCCGGAGAACTGCTAGAGTCTGCCAGACAGTGTGGATGAACAACATATCCATGTCCCTAGAAATACAGGTTACTCACCTGTAACAGGAGTTCTAGGGATGGTATATGTTGTTCATCCACCACCGACCTCCTGGCTTTGTAGCACAACCTGAGCTTCCAGCGGGCCAGATCTGGCGTCATGGGCGGAGCCGAGTTTTACCACCGGTGGGTGGGAGGAGCCAGCTTGAAGACCTTCCGCAAGAATTAAAGCGGCCAGGATACCTGCCAGACAGTGTGGATGAACAACATACACCATTCCTAGAACTCCTGTTACAGGTGAGTAACCTGTATTTCTTAGCACCTCTTTTCTGAAAGATGCTACCATCTTGGACTTTATCGATTCCCTTGAGGTACTTGAAAGTTTCTGTCATGCCCCCCTTTCCTCGAGTATGTATATTAAGCTCCTGTAGTCTCTCTTTGTATGGCTTCTGTTGCAGACCCCACCATTTTAGTTGCCCTCCTCTAGACTGCCTCCATCCTGTCTGTCTTTGCAGAGATGGGGTCTCCAGAACTGCATGCAGTACTCTAGATAGGGTTGCACCCTGTTGTCTACTGGTGATGCCTCTCCCTATACATTCCATTATCTCGCAGCCATCCTTACTGCCTTCTCACATTGCTTACTTACCTTTAGGTCATCTGATATGACTACCCCCAGGTTCCTTTCCATTTTGTTGTTGTTAATGCACCTCCCCCACTGTGTGCTCTTTCCTGGGTTTTGTTCCTAGGTGCATTACTTTGCACTTCTTTGCATTGACTCTAAGCTGCCATACTTTTGACCATTCTTCCAACCTTGACAAGTCCTTTCTCATCCTTTCCACCCCACTTCGCATATCAACCCTGTTGCAGATCTTTGTGTTGTCTGTAAGAGGCATACTTTTCCTTTCATTCCCTCTGCAGTGTCACTTAAAGACAATAAAAGACCGGACCCTGTACTGAACCCTACAGTACCCACTAGTAACCCCTTTCTTTTGGAGTGGATTCCATTTACTGTCACCCTCAGAGTCCTGTTGTCCAGCCAATTTTTACCCAGGCTACCACCCTGGGATCCACTCCCAGGCTGGCTAATTTGGTTATTAATCTTTGTGTGGGACTATGTCAAATGCCTTGCTTAAGTCTAGGTAGGCCATGTCCATAGCCCCTCCCTGGTCTACTACTTTGGTCACCCAGTCAAAGAAATCTATTAGATTAGTCTGCCATGACCTTCCCGTTGTGAATCCATGCTGCATTGGGTCCTGTGCCCACTGGCCTCTAGATACTTAACAATTCTTTCTTTCAAGTGATTCCATCATTTTCCGTACCACTGAGGTCAAACTAACAGGTCTGTAGTTTCCTGCCTCTGCTTTGCTCCCACTTTTATGAAGGGGAATCACATCTACCCTCCTCCAGTCCTTAGGTACCACCCATCCTTCCATGATTTGTTGAAAAGGGTAGTCAGCGGTGTCACTAATCCTTCCTTAGTTCTTTTAGAATTCTTGGGTGCATCCATCAGACCCCATTGCCTTGTCCACCTTCAGTTCTAGGAGTTCTTTAGACCCTTTCTTCTGTGAAAGGACTAATATTAATCCCCCATCCAGAGTGCTTCTATTGACTGGATTAGGTACCTCCCCTCCTCTTTTGTGAATACTGAGCAGCAGCATCGTTCAGTATCCCTACTTTTCACTGTCCCGCTCTGCCCACTCTCCCACTCCTTTATTAGCCTCACTTTCCCTCCCTTGGTCTTCCTTCACTCCCTAATGTACCTATAAAAGGTTTTATCCCCTTCTTAACTGAGTTGGCTATCTTTTCCTCAATTTGGACCTTTCTATTCTGACTGCTTTCCCGCTTCCTTCTGCTTTAACTGGTACAGTTCTCTGTCCTGCTCCTTCTGGGTTTCCTTAGGCCCTGTCCACACTACCCTCTGTAGCCGGTACAGAGTGCCCAAACGTTCACCGCAATGGTTTGCATTTACACCTGTAATGTTACAGAAGGCGTTTCGTAACATTGTTGAAACTACATGTGGTGGTTTCAACAACGGTTATAAAACTGGTGCATACTCATTAACGTTGCCAGGCGTGAGTGTGGGCCGCTGCACTGGTCCCCTAGTGCAGCCTTGAACTGCATTTGGGATCGGGAGCCATGGTAACTGCTGCCCGGCTCCCGGAAGTGTGGACAGGCGGTGCGGTCCGTATTGGACACCAATGCAGTGTGGACACACTGCACCGCTTCCCAGTTGTAATGGTTTCATCCATTACGGAGTCTGAGTGGTGCAATGTGGACGGGCCTTAGACTTCTGAATGCTGTCTTTTCTCCCTAACCTTCCCGCCACCTCTTTTGAGAACCATAGTGTTTTTTCTTTCCTTTTGATTTATTTACTTCACACACAGGCTTGTTACCTCTATGATGCCATTTTTTGTTGGTGGTGGTGCTGTTTCCATTGTTGCTCCATCCCTCCTCCTTGCCTGTTTTCTAGTGCTTTTCTGAGGCACTCTCCATTTTGACAAAGTCAGCCTCCTAAAGTTCAGTACCCTCATTTTTGTATGACTTGACTCTGCGGCTGTAGTTATCGTGAACCACACTGTTTTAGTGGTCACTTGTTCCCAGATGGCTACCCACTTCTAGATCTGAGATCCTCTCCATCCCCATTTGAGAGTACCAGGTCTAAGACTGCCCCTCCCGAGTGGGTTCCAGCACTAGCTGTCTGAGGCATGCCTGTAGGACATTGAGAATGCATGAAAGGAGGCAATGCCCCACCTGTATTCTTCTGCTTTAAGGGAACAATCATCTGTCTGGGCTGTGCCCAGGATGGTTGTATCAGCCTCCTGGTGCTCTGTTTGCCATGAGGCTGCTTTCCAGCCCTGTCCCCTCAGAGTAGGCTCCCATTCATGCCAGAAAAAGATTTCACTTGTCTTGGGCCAAAACATGTTGGTTCAGTTGGCCCTAAAGGCACCTCAGAGTGCCCATATTGGAGACATCCTGTGCTCATTATATGGTTCTCCAGTTGGTTCACCCTCTTCTCCAGCTGTAGTTCCTTTGAGTCTCCTGTTTGTTTTTGTTGAGGCTGTGGCTATGGCCACCCCTCTACAAAGGCCTTCAGCACCTCCACAGTGGATGCCTTGGTGTCTCTTCTCTTATTAAAGAAATAAAACTCTTTAAGGGAGGTGCAGATCCTGTCGTTAAATTCTGGGTCCAGTAGGATTAGTGGGTCCAGTAGGATTAATTGATCAAGTCTCCACTGTCTGGGGGTGCCTCTGCTTCCAACTCCACAGGAAGGGGCATGGTCCAAATGCAGGATTGGGCCATAAATAGTCGGTGAAATACATTGAAGGAGGATAGAAGCCACCAGAACAGAGTCAATGTGGGTGAGCAGCCAAGCTTTTGGGGCATTTTGCACTGTAGCGGAATATCTGTCTAATACTGGGTTCCAGGGGTGTTGAAGTCACCTGCCATGATTACCTTGTCAGGGTAGGAGGCCAAAGTGACTGTTAGTCGGTGGAAGACATCTGTGTGGCGAACTTAGGCCATACACTGCCACTACAATGCTGCGTTCCGGCGCCTCCTCCAGATCCACTGTTAGTCAGTGGCCCTGCAGATCAGCAAGTTGCTTGATCAAGTAAGCGAGAGTCTGGGACGGATCCAGATAGCGACCCACCCTGACTTTAGATGTAAAAGGCAATGTAAATAAGGACCCTTCCCATGATTTAAGCAGCTTGTCCACTTCATCCTTTACCATATGCAAGATATTTGTCTCTTTTGAAATAAGACAAGATTTTATCCGTCTCAACAGTTTATTGACCATTGAAGTTCCATGTTACTGCTCTTAGGACCTCCATAAGATCAGACAAATGAGATACCTGTGCCCATCCTCCTGCCCCCGCCCCAGCTCTCCAACTTTGAGATTCTGTCTGCCCTTTGTTTGGTGAACACAACAAAAAGAACCAACCAAATAAAGTTCTCTCATCCTTCATATCCTCCCACTCCTCCTGAACAGAAGAACAAAATTTCCCTCCCAGCCTGTAAATACTCACCATAAGTAACACGGCAAGTTGGAAAGTACATTCAATAAAGCACCCCAGTCCCTCAACCAGTACCCCTCAGCCATGTTAAGTGCCCCACCAGAGAAAATGGGAGCAACAAGCTCAACATCTACCCCTTGCCCAGGGCAACCGGCTCACCTGGGCAGAGCCATAAAAACCCACCCATGACCCTACCCCTGAATCCCTGGGGTTCATAGTCTTCCCTGCTCTCTGTGGAAAGAACTGTCAGGAGTCAGCACTAGAATGAAAGGAGTTTATTTTCCGGTAAGCCTGGAACAGTTGATGTGCCATCAGCAATCTGAGGTGACAGTGCCCTCTGGATCATACTGGTTAGAGGTGCTTTCGGAGCAGGCGGGAACACCTGTCTCTCGGAAGAAAAAGGAAAACTGGTCCAACCATGTCTGGATGCTGCAGGCAAGGTGTCGCCACAGGACACCAATACCCGGGACCTGTTTCAGACACCCCACTTTGCCACATGCATAGGTCAGATTGTTTGCTACTGTTCAAACGAAAGATGCTTTTGGACAAGACATAGCCATCTCAAGATAGTTTCCCCACCTGGCATTACATCATATTACATCACACACAACCTGCAATGCCAGTGAAATGTACAGTGCCCTGTAGGGTGTAGTAAAGCAGTAAAGAGACCTTCCAACTGCTCCCACCAGCGTGGAATAAAACCAGTATTTTGCTAAAGGGGAAAACCCTGCAGTGTATAACAGTATCCTGCAGGGATACAAGTCCTGTGCAAAGAGAAATGTCTCAAATTTGAAACAAATCTGTTTATAATATCTGGAACATGAAACTGAAAAATGTAACCGTCTGAAAACTTTTCGAAATAGGAACAGACAACCATAAGGCAAGTTTGTGTATTCCACAAAACAGTATTAGAAATGGTCTTTTTGTGGGTGCCAGAGGCCAGGGAGGGAAACCACACGATACCCACTTGGAGATAGTAATGCAGGCCCTGGGAGCAAAGTTCACCAATTGAGCCCTCTCCCAGAGTGTGCTTTTCCTGCTGTCACCACATTCAAACCCCACAACCAGCGGTTGTTTAGCCACAGGGCCTTGATAAGGTCAATCAGCAAGAGGGCTTCAGGGTCATAAATAACACAAGTCACAACAGAGTGAAGTGTCCCAGCCCTCTGCTCACGGTGCAGAGACAGACCTCCCTCCCCAAACCTCGCTGCATGCTCCCTCCCTCCTGTTAGTCTGTACCATGATGGACTGCACGGTCACCATCCTTTCAAGAGTTTGGCCCCATTCTCTGAAGAAGAGTGGCCTCCCTTATTGCACTCTACCTTGAGATATACAGCTGCTGCCTTGGGGTCCATGAAGATCTTCAGCGGAATCCCTTGATGTCAGATAATCAATCGTGAAGAGTAGACATGAGCAGAAGTCATGTTTAATGCATGCAGGTGCTTACTTATATCATTAAAGGTTTGTCACTGCTGTAAGCGTCTAGCATAGTCAGGAAATATGCTGACGGGCTGATTACTAACCTTCAGGTATCCCATCTTCTGGGCAGCTTGGAGAACAGTTTGTCTGCCCTGATACCTGAGGAATTTGATTAGGAAGTGCTATCTGGACCCAGATGTTTGGCCAGGGATCTATGGGCATGCTGTACTTGTAGTCCCTGTTGGCTGCTCCAGCACCTTTGGCAGCCAAGTGATCAGATATGGGAGGCAGTTAATCCCTTTGTGCCCTCCAGGAGGCCAACAACATGAATGTTGTTGCGCCTCTTCCAGTTCTCGTGATTGTCAAGGATTTCATTAAGGGCTTCTGTGTCTTTCTGGAGAGGCATCACCAGTAGAAAACAGGAAGTATATCCCTCTGTACAGACAGCTGGTGAGACCCCATCTGGAGTACTGCATGCAGTTCTGGAGACCCAATCTCCACAAAGACATAGACAGGATGGAAGCTGTCCAGAGGAGGCAACTAAAATGGTGCAGGGTCTGCACGGAAGACACATGAAGAGAGACTTAAGGAGCTTAATATGTATAGCCTCGAGGAAAGGAGGGAGAGGGGACATGATAGAAACTTTCAAGTACCTCAAGGGAATCAACAAAGTCCAAGAGGTAGCATCTTTCAAAAAAGAGGTGTGCAAGAACAAGGGGCACAATTTGAAGATAGAGGCGGCTCAGAGGTAATTAGGAAGTATTTTTCACAGAGGGTTGTGGATGCGTGGAATGGCCTTCGGAGGAGGTTGTGGAGTCAAAAACAGTGGTGGAATTCAAGCATGCATGGGACAGTCATAAGGCAATTCTAGGGGGTAGGGGTAGGAAAAAGTAGGCTGCTGGTTAACTAGGATCTGCAGCTTATCCATTAGGTAGGAAATGGGCAGACTGGGTGGGCCAAGCGGTCCTTATCTGCGTCAAATTCTATGTTTCTATGTAGCTAGGGCTGTTGAGAGTTAGCTGGTGTGGTCTTCTTGTTCCTGCTCCCGTACCAGGTCTCCATCTCTGTTAGACTCTTACCCTGGTTTTCAACCATCTTATGCAGTGTATTCACTGCCCTTAGAATGTACCAGCTGGGCACTGATGTAGTTTTCAGCTCAAATATGAAATTTTTGTTTACCATAGTAGATGTTGGTGGGTTGGGGCATTCCTCTACTGCCCTAGTGCTGGCGCTGCATGTCTGGTCCATAGGCCCCATGCACTCTCCCACAGTTTAGCTGGTTAAAATGGATTTGTGTTCGCTTTTCGTTGATTTAGCTGTAGTTATCATTAGCTGGCTGTAGGCAGAATGTGGCTGGATGGCAGAAACTTAAGAGCAGATTCCCACCCCACCCCAAGCACGAGTCTATCTCTGTTCAAGGCTAAATCATGCCCCATCAAAAGCCATCTTGGGTAGCTTGGTATATTGGTACATATTTTCTTATTTAGCAGTATCAGTATTAAGGGTCTGCATTAGTGATTAAATGTACAAGATATCCAGGTGATCAAACAGGCTGCATGAAACTAATCCACTGGTATCACTTGGGCTTCAGTAATCCAGATTGAGTAGCCCTAATAAGGTTGTGATTTTACCCTGAGAAAACATATTTTTGTTGCCTGGGTCCCACCAAATAATCTGGCAATATTTATGTTGCATGAGGTGAAATAGCACCCCTGCTGCTATGCTGCTGCAGTTTGTAAGAAAAACAAGCATGCAAAGGCATTTGGGTGTTGTGTTTACTATGCTCCATATCAGCATGCACCTGGTCCGCTAGAAGACCCTGTTGTGAGAGATGTAGGAAGGCATAAATCATTAGATGCCTGAGCATGGTGTGTTCTTTGTTTTGTGACTTTGTGTTGCTGGGATAAAATGTACCTTGTCCCTCCCACTTCTCCGATCACTACCCAGACTTCAGGACCAGTAGGGCCTTACCATGACTTTCAGCCAGGATACTGGGTGGTCTGCATTCCCTTCCACCCTGGGAATAGAGGTCTTCATCGCTGTAACACACCTAGTACCTGGCCCATTCCAGGGTGACCTACCCAAATCCTTGCGTGAACCAAAGACTCCCAGATAGCAGCTTGGTTGGCTACTGTCCTAACTATTTCAGAGACGGACAGCATTTATGCGTTCCAGCACTGTTGTCTGTAATTACTGTATAATCCAGGGATTGGATCATCTTTATTAAGCTTGGCGTCTGACTTGTTTCCAGTTGATGTTTAAAAAGAGGATCTGCAAATGTTTTTCCTGGGGTGGCTGGGGGACAAACATTCCTGTGGAAGTAAATTGAGAAACATAACCAGTTATTTGTCTAGGTATTCTGCAGTACATTGATTTTGCTCATCATTTTTGAATGCTGCATTGAGCAGGCAGAAAAAGCTCCTCTAAATGTGTTTAAATCAAAAACTTGGATAAAAAATTGTGAACATAAATGGAAGAACTCAAGGTAATCTTTGTGGTCAGCGACTGTTGTGCATGATTCTGTTTTTGTTAGTTACCTCCATTTTGGGAATTACAGTATTTGACTTACAAAATATGGTTAAAAACTTCAAAAAACAGAGAGGGAAATGTTGGTCTTTAAATTGGAAAGAAAAATAAGTGACTTTCAATCTTGCAGGCAGGAAGTCAAAATGGTTTATTGTTTCTGAGGGAAAAAGGGTGTATTCTTTTGATAGTAATATTTAGATTAATTCCCCAAATTGGTCTTGTTTAGAATATTGACATCCAAAAATGGTGTAGTTACTTCTTAGTTTGCACAGCTGCAAGTTTCTGACTTCTACTATAAGAAACTAATTGAATTCTGGGTTTGAACAAATATTGTCAAACTTGTTCAGATCTTGACTGGGCTAGCACTAAATGAGTTTCTTGAATGTGGAACCGTGTTTTCCTGTTCGGTAACAAAGTTAGGGTTTGGCTCTGTGTTTATACACTATATTATGTAGTTGTCTGCTTAAAAGACTGGAATGCTTTTAAAAGTGGCGGATAAATTTACACCTCTGTGGCAAGCGGCCTTTATATGTTGTGCTCTGGGCTGACCCATAAGATGGGATCGAGCTGGGAGCCCCATTCCCAACACTCCTTCCTTGCTTCAGCCCCTGAGGTAGTGGCACAGTGTCAAAAATCACCGGAGTGGTTTGCATACAACATTTGGATGTGAAATAAATTTTTGGTACCATTGTAAATTTACTGTTGTGTTTGCTGCTTTGTTTCCACAGTGAGCCTGCCACTGTTTGTGTCTTATAGCTTGCAGAATTGCACTTTATGCTAGATGTAGTTTAAAAGAAACAAAAAACAGCAACTTTGTTGCAAGTGCAACTCCTCTTTGTTGTACATGGAATCAAGCAACACTGTACTGTCTCTCAGGGAAGCTGATACCATATAAAAACCCTCTCTTGGTGTCAGCAGGGACCAGGCTGTGCATAACACGGGAGATGCTCTGTGTCTAGGGATAAGATGATATATTGGCTATCAGAGGTTCCCTGCACATCAACCAGACATCTGGATCATTTCTTGGGGCTGTGGGGAAACTTGAGTCGAGCGTCTGTCATGACAGAAAATGCCACATTGCCAGGTGTTTTAAGCCATTGCCACTCTGTACGGAATTGTTTCTTGTGCTACAGTTTTCAAGTACACTGGAACCTCTGTCTGCAAGTGTCCTCATTATTGGTACTGTATGACAGGTTTCATCTGGACTCTGGACTCGAGTCAAAATATATAAGGTCCCAGGTTGTACCCTACTCTCTCAATTCTTGGGCCTCAGGACCTCTCCATTTCTGTTTAACACTAGTGGGTGAGGTTATAGCTTGAGCTAGAGCCTGTTCTGCTCTGCAATGAATTTCCCAGAATGTCCCACATTGTTATCCGCCGTTATACTTAAAACACACTTTTACACATTCACAATGCGACACCATAGCAGCCTCCTTGGCAGTGGGGGTGCAGAAAGCAGCACTGTTGACTTTATCTCTCAGACTTTTCCAGCTGATGGCATCCAAGGATGCCCTGGTCCAGAAAGCCATAGCTCCACTTAAACTGGTATCAGCTGGAGGCTGGCAGCATATTTGGGCACAGGACTGCAACTGCATCCCAAAGTCCATCCCTCCTTATTAACTCCTTGCAATACTCACGTCAGCCACCTCAGCCTTCTCCCTTGCCCTCCAAAGATTTCCTCCTCCTCTCCATCCTTGTCCCTCCCTCATCTATTACTCCTGCACCTCCTAGCTTTTATATTCTCTCTCTTTTCCTTCTTGCCCATACTAGCTCTTCTCTCCTTCCCCCACCCATCCTGTTACCCCACCACATCTCCCATCCTTCTTCCCTCCCTCCATCACCACCTACTCCTCTCCTCCACCACCCACCGTATCCCTCTAGTCCCCCACCTCCTCTGTTCTTGACTGTCCTGTACTACCTTATCCTGTCACCAACTACCTCTGGCCCTCTCATGCACTAGTTAGATAACCTGACAAAGCCTTTGGCAGCTCGTGCATTCTGTAATGTTTTACTTGTTACTAATTATTGTGTCTTATCTTGACAAAGCCACTGGCAGCTCATGCATTGCAATCGCATTAACTGTTATCTACTGTACCTGCCTGTTCTTGTCTATTCTTGTCCATTGTCCAAGACGTGGAACCTTTGTATAAGAACATTGTTTGCTCAAAGGTGTTATCCGAAATTGTCATAAATAAAATAAAAAAGTTGAATACCCCTCTTCAGTGGGACCTTCCTGCACTGCAAGGTTGCCAGACACCCCTTGATAAGAATCCCTCAGGATTCTCACAGCCTCCGATGCCTCCCTTATATAATCCCTAGAGCAGTGGTTCTCAAATGGGAGGCCCCAGCTTGTTCCAGGGGAGGCCCAGTCAAGTCTGAGAATGTACAGTAGTTAAAATTTAAGTTTTGGCTGTTTGTGTGAAAGGATAAAACAAATTAAATATGGATAATTGTAGGTGAGATTCTTTACTTATGCATATACTTGTGACCAGTAAGTCTCCATTGAGCCAAAACATGTTTACAGGTGTGTATTTATATGTAAATTAATGCCTGGGAAGGCATGCTGAGTTGAGGCTTGTTTCTACAATAGGTATGTATATGCAAATTAGTGACTTGGAAAGGCACACTGAATCAAGGCTCATTTCTATAGTAGGTATTTATATGTAAATTAGTAACTGGGAAAGCACAGTGATCTGATGCATGTTTTCAGGTGTGACCTGAGGTAAGAGTACAGGAAGTTACTTAACTGCAGGGTAAGAGGGGAGAGATGAAGTGGCTAGGTTAGTTGTTCCAGACAGAGAGAAACAGAGTAACAAGGGCCCAAGAGTCAGAAAAAAAGGAGTGACGAGTATAACATGGGTTCCGGTCAGGGTGGGAACCTGGGGTGCCGGGTCAGGGTGTGGAGCAATAAGTTGAATAAAAGAGAATATACTCAGTCAGCTTTATTAGTTTCAATTTATTCCTGGTGTACTGTGCAAAGTAGGTTTTTTTTCTGTGGGGAGGGTCGATTTTAGAGTTAACAGCAACCTACACTAAATGCCCTCAGATTTCAGACCCCCGAGTCTCCATTGCTGTCATGGTGCCCATCCTTGGAGACTGCCAGGTGACTAGACAATGAACTAGATTGGTCTCAAACACAGGATCCATTGACAGCTGCTGCTGTGAGTGGCGCTTGGCCCTCAGGCGGCCTGGCAGCGACCTGAGGTAAGGGTGCCCCAAAGGCACACTGGCACTCTTCCTCTCCCTCTGGGATACTAAGATCCTCCCACTGGAGTCCCTCTGAGAATCTCTGCTAATCTGTATGCTCCGGCATAAATTCAGGTATGCTTTCACTTACATGATGAAGTCTGTAACTCCCAAAAGTTAGTCTGTCAAAATAAATGTTTTTCAGTCCAAAAGTCTGCAATACATCAGCCGTTTTTGTTTTTTTTTTACCCCATCTTCTGGACTAACATGGCTACCATATTTCTTTGTTGGATGTAGCAAAACCTACATTAGAGGAGCATATTTTCAAATATTCAGAATGTTGTGGGTCCTAGCTCCACACAGATACTTGGAGTAATCCCGTAACTGACACTGTAGTGCAATAGAAGGGCTTGTTGCACCATTGAGGTGCCATCCTTAGCAACTAGTGTCCCAGTCTGCCCATCTCTGGTCACTGTTCAGGTGGAAGTAAAAGATCCCATGGCACTTATCGATGAAGAGAGGAAGTATTGCTGGTGTGATTGCCAATCATTCCCCATCAACAAAAACAGTCCATGACGACCCTCCCCGGTCACACCTGGAAACAAGCTATCACAACTTAGCGTTCACTTCCTGGTCAGAAACTACAAACATTTGCTATGAGAATAACTGTTTGTTTAAGTAGGTACCTTTCAGAGAAAAGTTTTGAAAATAAATTAGGAGGCAGAAGAGCTCAGAGAAATGTCTCATTGATAAAGATTAGATGGAAGTTGCAGTGATCAAACCTGGCACTGGTCCACTAGCCAAATGCTGGTAGATTTTGTATCTGGCTAGTAAAATTTCCTTCAGCTGGCCCTGCTGACAGACATATCGGAGACTGTAACATTCCCTAAGTACACCAGTTGGACTGTTGAAAAGGTCTGTGGGGCCAGTAGCTTCTCCCAGTCATTAACCCTGCTGGCTAGAGGTGATAACTATAAATGCCTTAACCCCTGAAAATGATTTTGATTTGATCGCCTTTAAGGTGAATGAAGTGTGGTTTTACCCCTTCTCTTGCTATTTTGCTTTAGCAGGGATCAACAGTAGTTTCCTTGAACTGTCTGGCAAATAACATGTTGAAACAATTTTGATGTGGGAAGTTTGAGGGACTAGATTCCCTGCTCTAATCTGCTGTCGTCTGCACACAGAGAGAGAGAGAGAGAACCAAGTATTTGTGGCACAGGATAAAACTTACTGACTTGCAGAGAAATCATGTGTGTTTTTTCATAAAACAAATGACCCTCAGTGAGCAGTGCCTCTGAAATAATAAACCAAACAATGGTTCCTAATCTTTCCTAGAACGGTTGGAGAGGGAAGGAGGAGTGTGCTTTGAGTTGCTGCCCTACTAGCTCTGGGCTCAGTATGCAGATGAAATTGATGGTGGTCGTGTTTTGAGTGGTGGGAGGTTCATGTGGCGCACACACATGCACACAACACTGCTATTTGTCTACACAGTTTTGCTATCATGGTATATAAGGGGCCCTCTGACTTGTGTTCCCATTGAGTGTGCTGCAGTGTGATCAGCAAGTTTAACTCCTGTAATATTTTTCAGGTTTTCAGAGATTTACATGCAGTTTACTTATCCCATTTCCTCTCTATTTATCTGGTATCACTTTGCACTAAACTTACATGTCCTCTCCTCACTGTTTTCCCAGCAGCACTTCATGCGAGTCTGCATGTCCCTTTTCTCGGTATTTATCCTGTAGCACTTTACTCACTGTTTATATGCAGCCGCTGCAGAGCCGGGTTCACATACGCATCCCCATCCTCTATGGGGCACTTCTTTCTACAGAAAAGACCTTGTGGGGGGCTGGAAACTGGGCAGGCCGAGGCATCATTCTCTTTGCCAACCTTGTTGTTTGCCCTGCAAGTAACCCCCACCTTCCTGTCGATCTGTCATCACTGGAGTGTGTAACTGGATTTGGGGAGGGGCAGGAATGTTGGGTGGTCATCCCCAGTATCAGTACCTGCCGTGCAACCCGCCACAAGAAATGATTAAGCAGTGGCACACACTTTAACAGCCACCCCAGTACAAAGGTGCTGCTTGTGCAGAGTGTTCCAGACCCTCCATCCCAAGGCAGTGTAGAATCTGCACTCCTGCTTGGCACTGCAGTGCAGAGTGTTCCAGACCCTCCGTCCCAAGGCAGTGGATAGAATCTGCACTCCTGCTTGGCACTGCAGAGCATTTTTACCATTAAGCAATCCTTAAGAAGAAATGATTTCATGATCATTTGCATATATTTCCATAATTGTTTGCATTTTGGGATCTGGGTGTAGCCCCTTACAAATGGGGGTTCCCTGAAAAGTCTTCCTTGAGCTTGCCTAAATGCTCACTGCCATGCTGGTGTCCTACATTTTAGCTGTTTAAATGTGATTGCCAGAGAATGCCTGTAGAGCCTCTGTGTACTGTCTCTTTAAGAGTTGCCTGGTTTGCAGTTAAAATGGACCTATTGAGGGGGCTGAGTGTTTCCATGCTTGAGTCCCGCCTGAACTGCTGGATAATTGCTCTGCTTCTGCCATTTGCTAATTGCGGAGAGGAGCTCTGTTAATAGTTGTAACTGTTTGCTGATCATTTATTAGAGTATAATGATAATGTAGTTTGTCTAACTTGCCTTTTTGTAGCAAGAACTGTTTTGTTTATCCTCACTATTTGGCCGGGACTGCAGATTGGACCAATCAGTACGGTGAGACCTAAAGTGTAGTCTGACTACGGAGCTGTCTGGAGTCAAAATCTGCAGGAATTGTAGTTTTGGGATTTTGGAACCTTTTGCAACTGAAGGGGGACTCTTGCTTGACTGACAGCTGAATCAGCCAACCGACCTTTTGGATCTGAGGGAAATTCCTAAGCTGACTGCTGTTTATAAGGCACATCTAAGTTGGGAGCTGAAGAAGAAAGAGCTCAAGTGATTTTGAGCAGCAATCCTGAGTGGATTCGCATGGAAGAGCTGTGAAAGGGCTGAGTTTGGCTGGCATGTCTGCCTGCTGCCCCTGAGAGGGAGAAAAGAGAATTATTTTGGAATAAATCCGAGTCTGTGAGAAGGAAGTGAGCCACTGATTTTCTACTAGGCTCGTACCTGAAAAAGACCAAAGATTTTGCTGAATGCGATCAGCCTGTCAGGATTTCCAGCTGCTTTTGAATCCCTGGTTTGTGCAGAGACTTTGCGGTCATGACCAGAGAGCGGGTTTGCCTGGTACAGTAGAATTTCCTTACATGTAAATGTGCGTGTATTGAAAGTGGGTCATGATTTTGTTCCCCACTGTGTGAACTGTTCTGTTTGCTGGAAGCTGTATCCAGCCCAAACGGACTGTATCCGAATTTGTCTCCATTTGGCCGGGCCTTGCCACATTGGCCCAGCCAGACTACCCGCTGCACAGAGAAAGCTAACGACGAGAGACCTGCTTGGGGATCAGTCCCCTGCTCCATGCTTGAAGAGGAACGACACCGTGATTCGTGTGGGCCCTGCTTCTCCTGGCACACCAGATTAACCACCTGCTGTCTTGATTTTCATCCAGCCTGTGTCCAGTCCTGGTATCGTGAGTAATCATCAGAGTAGCTTCCTGCAACAACAGCCTAATCTAAAAGCGTGTCATCTGATTGTCTTGTTGTTTTCTTTTCACGAACTGAGCCCTCCAGCTCTGGATTACAAATAGTGTGTGTTGTGCATGTTGTTTTCTTCTATCACAGGGCCCCAACCAGCTGCAACATTCTCGCTAACCCACCGTTCTCCATCTGGGTGCCCAAAGTGTGTGACTGTTTATGGACCAAGAAGTGCATGCATAACTGTTTGAATGATAGAGTCTTTAAGCAAATTAACCTGATTATGCCCTCCTTTGTTCAAGTCCCTTAAATAAATCGTATCTAACTCTTTTCTGCATTTACCCTGACTGTGGTTCTAGTTGTGCAAGAGTACTTGTACTGCTGTTATTTGCTGTGTATAACCTTGTTTACAGGGGTCCCCAGGGCGAGCCAGAGGAAAGAGCTGGTGGTAGTGCAAACAGTGTGGGTACTTGTGTGATGTATCAGGGTTTTGTGAAAGTGATTATTGTGTGTTGTTCCGCCACTAGTAAAGAAGGGGGTTACAGTGTCCCGGAGGGCTGTGCCCAGGTTAGTTTGAGCACTACCAACCCTGACTTCTAGGTGCAGGTACCCATTTCAGAACTCAGGCCCTAACCTGCCCTGCAGGCAGGGGTTGTAGCACTTGGGATAAGCGCCACCTGGGGTTACATGTGAATTTGCATTCCTCGTAAATATCTGGTCTCTAAATCAGTTCCTATTTGACCTTGTGGAAAGTGTCTAAAAATCATGTTATGGTTTGATTTACAATGAAATAATTTTATTTACCCCATTTTTTTTTGGGAGGGGTCTGCGATTGATAGCTTAAGTAGAACACAGTCAGCGGTAAACACTCAGAGAGGCGTTTGCAAGCAGAGCTGTGTGGGGATCCTGGGAGAGACCAAATGTTCAAATGGCTAGATGTTATAGAGAATGAAATAACAGTGGAATCCCATGCCTAAAAAAAAAACAGGCAAGTTGTAACAACCATAGAAGGTTTGCAAGGGTTTCCATCCTTTTTGCTAATGGAGCACTTTTTTGTTTTGCATATCCTACGTAACCCAGAATCGTGGGCATGGAAGCACTGGAATTACTGGGCCACACTATTTAACAAGGTGAAAAGATAACGGTCTTATGCCTTGTATGTAAGGATCTGACAGTTGTGTTTACATAAATGTGACCTTTGGCTAGTAACGTCTAATCTTTTGATTTGTAATTGTAAATCGGTGGTTAACAGTTCAGCTCCTAGCACTAAGCAGTATCTTTTATGGTTAGCTGATCTTGGATTTCTTCAGAAAGCATTGTGCTTTTTCCTTGTACAAGCAAAGCACATCGTAAGGTAACTTGAATTTAAAAGTCACTAGTGGCTCCAGGCTGTGCCTGGCAGCATACATGCCCAGGCAAAGTTGATTGCCCAGTTTGTGTCCCAGGAGTGATACCGACCGCTAGCAGTAGCCAGGCATATATGGCCTCTGTACTCTGCCTATACCCCAGTCATTCATAATTCCTTGAGGCACACCACCGTTGAAACTAGTAGTGAGTAGACATATGTTTTTCTAATCAGTAGTGTTTCAGATTCCAGCCATGGTAAGCGCTGGGGGCCATTTTCCTGTTTTCCAAGTCCCTCCCCTGAGAAGCTGGCATCTGTGATTCTGTTAGTAAGCTTGCACGCAGAGAGTACAGCTGCGTGACCTCAGCATCTTCCCATCCTCAAAGGTGCACCAACTGGCACCACCACCATTTGTGGTCGCTAAAGTGCCACTGCTGTGGTGCAGTGACACAACAGTCCCTCCCCAAGAGTAGAGTATCCGCTGGGATGCTCAAACCCTTGACCTCTGCATCCTAGACTTGTTCCCAAACATAGGTCACTAGTCTCAGGAGCAATGGCCCTGCAGCTGTACTGGTGGCCAAGTAGGAACACTTTAAAATTTCTCATGCCCAGTACACAATCCCAGTTAATGTGGCAAACAGTGACTGTAACACTCATTGTGCACAGTTCTACTTTTGACCCCGTGTAATATAAACAGGGTCATAAGCCTTACAGAGCAAGGGCCAGAGTCTGGTGTATGAGTTGTATGCTGTATAATACGTAGACAGATGCCAGCCCTCACTAAGCCTGGTTGCATACCAGAGCACCATCCTTCCTGCACAGCTGGTACGTGGAGTTCTTCAGGGTGGCAGAGGCGTGTAACAGGGTTCCAGAAGATCCTCGGGGACTGAGATGGACAAGGGACTGGAGACCTCAGCAGTGCACACAGGAGAATGGGGCTAGGGAAGGGGTTTCACTGGATGCCGAGAGAGACAGATCCTCGAGGAGAGTGTTGGCGGCCACTAGACCCTACAGTGAAGGACCATGACATTTAAAATCTGCCATGGCCCACAAGCAGATCTTAAGACATGGACTGGGGTGGAGATTGGAAGGACAGGTGAAGCAGTAACATCTTTAACCATACCTTTTGGCATAGCATTGCACTGTGCTTGTGATGCACTGTCATGCTAAGACATCTGTGGATGTTGCACGCCAACATGTTGGTGAGCAAAACCCTGTTTGTATTGCAGTCTCTAAAATCTAGTGGCCACATTTGAATTGCAGCTTAGCCGGCAGGGAGGGGAGGTCTTTTCCCTTCGCAGCAGTGTGTGTGCATTGTGTGTGTGGTTGTTTTTGTGGTGGTGTAATAGAGTGCCTTATTGTGCCAGTACCCACTTTGACTGTGTAACCGACCCTTGTTTTATTAAAGCAGCAGTTTGTTAGCCATGAAACTGACATGGATTTCTGCATTTAACTCCCCAGCACCACTGGGAGTGGATTTACAGGTTTTCCAAAAGTCCTCAAAGAAAAGTATTTCATTTTGACTGTAACACTGCAGATCCAAGTTAAAGGCAAAGTGTCCCAATTCCTTGGCATACCTACATACTAACGTACTTAAAGCCAACAGAATAGGCCAGATGGTCTGTTTTGTCTGCTTGAAAGCCAGCAACCTAATGGCTGCTTGCCTTACCATCCCCCCAGCCCCAATAGGGTCTTCATTTGTTTCAATTTCCCCTTGTACCTATCCCATCCTTTCTTGAAGCCCTCCACTGTACCCTCTTCCACCAGTCTCCCAGGCAGTGCATTCCATGGCTCCACCACCCTCTCAGTGAAAAAATGCCTCCCTCGCCCCGCTATAATTTTCCCCTCCAGTTTCCTCTCATGTCTCCTGGTTGTTTCCCTTTCTTTAACCTAAACAGCTCTTTTGTTCCACTCCTGGTCATTCCTTTACATACTTGAAAACCTTTATCTTGTCTCCGCTATCCTCCTCTTCTAGAGAGTAAAGCCCAAACTCTTTCAGTCTCTTCTCATAAGGCCTCCTCTTCATGCCCTGAATCATCCTGGTTGCTCTCCTCTGAGCCCTCTCCAGTAGTACTATATCCTTCTTCAGATGAGGTCTCCAGAACTGTATGCGGTCTGACCAAGGCATTATATAGAGGGAGGATCACATCCCTTCTTCTGGACGTAATACCTGGCCATGCAGCCCAGTATCCTGTTTGCTTTGCCTGCTGTTTTCTACAATTTTTCAGAGTTATTCATTTTGACATCTACCACCACCCCTAAATCCCTTTATCCCAAAGTAGCTTGCCGTGTGACACCCCGGTATATACATGACCCGGTTTTTAACCCCCAAATGAAGTACCTTACATTTCAATCCCCACCTCCTTGACCACCCCTCCAGGGTATCCAGATCCTCCTGGACTGACTCCTCGCTCTACACAGTCCACCATTGCTCCCAGTTTTGAGTCATCCACAGGAGGCTCAACTCATTTTCACCCCCTCCCATATCCGAGACGTAGGCATTGAACAAGAGTGGACCCAATACTGAACCTTGAGGGACCCCACTGATTACCTTCCTGGGGAGGAGAGTATCCCACCCACCATTACCCGCTGTAAATGCCCGAAAGCTAGTTCTCAACCCAAACAAGCTCCTGTCCTTCCACCCCATCTCCCCATTTTGCTATCAATTCATTATGAGGCACTGAATCAAATGCCTTGCTGAAATCTAGGTATAGAACGTCCACTGGCCTGTGTCTATCCAAGGCCCCCATCACCCAATCATAAAACTCTGCAAGGCTGGTCTGACACAATCTCCCAGGACGAAGCCATATTGTTTATCATCCTGGTGTCCTAACCTTTCCAACTGTCTCCCAAGTTTCTCCTTGATAAAGCCCTTCCTTTACTTTACTTACTACAGACGTCAGGCTGACTGGCCTATAATTTCCCATCTCCTCCTGAGACACCCCTTATATATAGGCACTACATAAGCCACCTCCAGTCCTGTGACACCCATCCCGCCTGCAGAGAGGTATTAAAGAGTGCAGCCAGTGGAGCTGCCAGTACCTCCGCCAATTCCTTGATAACTCTCGAATGTAGTCCATCTGGCCCGGGACCTTTATTGGTTTTAGTTTCAAGGGCACCCCTCACTCTATCCACTGTGATTCCCCCAATCACTCCCTCATGCAACCTTCCTACTCCAACTTGGTCTGGGCCAGCCTGTACCCTAGCCTCTTTCCATCCTCTGGTCTCAGACAGAGACTGACCTCTCGCTTTGCTGACACATCTTCTCTCCCATCAGGCTGTAAGGATCCCTTATCACCCTCTGCAAAGATTGAGGCAAAGTACTCATTTAGCACCTCTGTCTGATCCTCCCCCGCATCTTCAGCTCATCCCTCCACAATCGTAATCCTATTGATCTGTGTCCTCACTTTTCTGTTCTCTTATGTATCTATAAATCCCCGGATATCCTTAACCAGGTTTTTCTCTATCCTGCCTTGGTGCCCCTCACCACTCTGGTAACCTTCCTGGCCAATACTACGTACTTCCCTCACTCTTTATCCCCCAGTATGTTTGCAACATACGTAGGCAAGCCTTTATCCCTCACCGTCTCATGCACCTCCTTGGTCCACCATCATGGCCTGCTAGTTCCATCATGCTTACGCCTTACTTTAGTACAGGACCTAGTAGCCTCTTGTACCCCTTCTTTACTGGTCTCCCACAATCTTCCAGCATCCATATCCGGTCTAACCATGTCTAACCTCCCTTAGAATCCTACCCATACCTACAAGTCTGCTGCCCTGAAATCAACCACTACTGTATGAGTGCGATTCCCTCCCCCGATACAACAGGAACCAAACCGTGGCATGGTCACCCCTGCCAGTGGACTGCACACCTCAGGCCCCTTATCTGTTATGCTACAATAACATCCAATATCTGCCCTTCTCTCGTAGGTTCCACCACCTGTTGGACCAGGAAGGCATCCTGAAAGACATCCATCAGTCTGTGTTCCCTGATTACCTTGTTGACACTACAACTGTTGCAACAGGAAATCTTATTAATTTTATTCTTTTATTTTATCTCTCAGAGCAGAGTACAAGCAAACGTCCATAAAAACATTGACTAACGATCAGAAAAGAAAAAGGCACATTATGGAAAATCTTTCCCAAACACATCAAACTGGGTCCTATGTATCTATAAAGTGAGAACCAAAATCAAGAGATGGGTCTGATGCCACCATTTGGGGTCAGGTTAAGCAATGGATGGTTCTGGCCATATGGTGCTATTGGGTAAAATGGGTTAAGGGCGACTACTACATAACAAAAATAAGTAAGATTAAGGTCCAGGCCATTCCAGTTACCGTCACCATGGAGGGCTCCACTCCCAGGGGTACGACTCTTCCCCACCCATCCCCAGCTCAGCCAGGAGATCTTACATTTTTGTATGGCTTGTAATGTAAAAGCACCTGCTGGATTACAACCCATGCCACGTGCTACATGAGGGTGTGTGACAAAGCAAGAGACCAGGGTTCAAATCCAGATGAAAGCTGTTTTTCAAAATGTTTTTAGTTCTGATTTTGGCAGATTGGGAATCCATGTCTGTTTAGAGTTGGAATAGCAAATTTACAGAAAGTGGACTTAGGTTTTGACAAAATATGCAAGGTGGAATATGGTGCTTTTAGTAGTACATTTCTTTTCTTGTATTTATTTATTGAAATGTTTCACCAGGAGGCACGCTGAACAACAAGTTGCTCGTCTCATGGTGCGACCTGGGGAGGGTTACATAGGGTGGTGAAGGCTGATCAGTTACAATAGTATGTGGGTAGTACAAACAATACAACATTGTAGGATCGTTCAACAGTTGGAACACAAGGTATTGTACAATAAACAGTAGTGGAACATTGGGTAAATTACAATACATGTCCATAATCATACAAAAGAACATATAAGCGTACAAAACAGTAATAATGCGATATAACCATTTCTAGTGCATGAGTGTACCAGGAGCAGGCTCGAGGTAGTACGTAAGTGCTGTTGGTATAAGAAGGATTGGGTTAGGTTGTGCACACTGGTGACCCAGAAGGGCAGGTGGAGAAGAAGGGGGAGGCAAGAACTGAATATGAGGAGAGGGGTAGCTATTTCTGATTCCCTTCAGGATGATGAGAACCCTGCTGGGGGTATGGTAGAAAGCAGAAACTGGGGATAGGTATTAAGGTCGGTTAAAGCAGGAACAGCTGAGGGAAAGGTAATTTTGTAGGGCAGAGGCAAGAGTAGTTGGAGGAGGTGTATTTCAGCGGGAGGAGTTCCAGATTTTAGGAAGCGATGGGCTGAAACCAGTCTGACCAATGAGGTGGAGTGGCGAGGACCGTCAAGATTGAGCGTCATTTGATCTGAGAGTGGGTAGGGGAGGTGGAGTGGAGAGAGAGGATGAGAGATAGGAGTGGAGCCCCCGAACCAGAATTTGGAGGTTAGTTTGGCACAGTGAGGCCCTGTCCACACTACACCGCTCGGGCCCGGTAACAGATGCAATCCGTTACAGCCAGGGAGCGGTTCAGTGTTCCACATTGCGCGGTGTCTGTTATGGGACTGGTACATGACAGTCCACACTAGGGGTGCAGGTGACCATTACGGCGGCACCCGTTCCCCAGGATCAGCTCGCGCTGTGCTATGGGCCCTGCAGGGGACCGTTATCAGGCGCTCCACCGCCCGTAAAGTTAATGAGGCGTAACTGTTTATAACTGTTGTTGAAACCACCTCGCATAGGTGAGTTTCAACAATCGATATAGAAACGCCTTCTGTAACGTTACAGGTGTAAACGCAAACCGCTATGGTAATGGTTTGGGCACTCTGTAATGTTACAGAGGCGAGTGGATAGGGCCTGAGAGATGCGTCTGTGAGATAGTGGAAGGAAGGTTAGATAGCGATAGAGTTTATGGTGCGCGGAAGGAGTCGATAGCAAAGTGGCAGAAGGAGTTAGAGTGTCGAACTTGGTCAGGGAAGATTTAACATGTTTAGTTCTAATTTCACCAGAGTTGTGATCCATGGCAGTTCGGGTTGGAACAGTATGTTTATTTAAAGAAAATGTATTTATCTATGACCAGCAGTTTGTGCAGGAGGAAATAATGCTGTCAGGAAATGTCCCTGACAGGAAATTATGCGGTTCCATTTTCACCTTTGCTGATTGGTAGCATCAGCTGTGCGGGCCTTTGGGACCAGGGAGGCGCTGCATTTAACACTGATGTGCAGGAATTGTAAATAGTTAAAATTAGACACTGAGGATTTTTTTTTTTTACCTCATGATTCTCCTCAAATGGTGCCAGTGGAGTTCCGTTAAATGCAGTTATGTATGCCCTTTGTTTCTGGCTAACATGAACAGCTGCTGTAAACATTTACCTAGAAAGAATAAAGAACAATTATTTGAACTTAGAGTTCTCTTTCTCACCAAGTGGTTTGAGGTTTGTAGTAAATGGTAAATAAAAACAATAAGGATGTTTCGCCTTTCCAGTTCTCTTTAAAGAGCAACTTTCTACCTGGTGCCCCAAAGAACACAAATAGCCCTTACCTGCCCCAAAATTAAATCCTTCATAACATTGCTTTAGCTAACGTCCCCATTTTGGAATGGAAGGGATTGTATTTTTGTCTGTAGGCTCCACTGTGCCAATCCCTTCCACTTCCTGGTACCTCTGCCTAGACTGACCAATCCAATCCGTTACGTGTTTTGTGACATCACTATTTGAGTAGCTGAGGGCAAGTGTCCATTGACTTGAATGGGCTGTTTGAAAAGTTAAATTTAGGTAGTTTAGATGGCGGTTAGAATAAATCATGGCCATGTAAACCCAAATTTAACTTTTAAAACCAGGATCCTGAAGTGTTCGGTAAGATGTTTCAGCCAAACTCCCTCCATTGGTGGGAGCCGATCACTCTGGAGGACACCTTGCATGCTTGGGGCCAGGCCTCCTTGTCTAGGGGAATTCCTGTCTCCTCTTCCCGTGTCTTTGCTACTGCTGTGGAGTCCTGCCCCTAGGAAATCATAAGAGCCTTGTAGATGAGGGAGATAGTACGGGCTGAATCCCAGACTTGACAGTTGAAAAGTTGATGCAGCAGGAAATAATGGCTGGATGCATATTTGGTGGATGTGCCCGCAATGGTAAGGAAAGAATTAAATGTCAGACCTGAAGGTAGTGATAGAACTCTGAACAGCGTTAGTTATATTCAGTTTGCATGTCACTGAAGGTGTGGAGCGAGAACAAGTAGAGAATTAATAGAGGTATTGAAGAGAGTACTTCTCCCATGTCGAGAATACAGGGTCAGTTTTGGGGGTGGGGGGCAGTCGGCTAGTTACGAAACTGGCGTAAGAGAGGAATAAATGGAAAGAGGTGCAGGGCCTGATTGATACAGTGCCATGCTCTCACCTGAATTGTAATCATAGAGTGAGGCCCCTTATTGGGCCGGGATGGTCGGCCTATGGTGTATTAACCGGATGGATTGACAGTTTGGAAAGAGCACCGCCATTTCCACCCATGTGGTGGGGTGACCCCAGATGCCTGAAGAAAATAAAGCAGATGTGGGTGGCCTAGTAATATAACTGCAAGTTTGGTAAGGCAAGACCACCAGAGTATTGAGCAAAAATAGTTACTGCAGCTTGATGCATGGTCTCTTATCTGCCCATATGAATCTAGAGAGCTCCCTATACCAGGTTCTCCAGATGTGGTCAGGTAGTAGCAGGGAACATCTGAAAAGGCAGAGAGCTCTGGGTAAAGCAACCATTTGTACCACCTCTATCGTTCAAATCAGGGCAAGTGTCAGTGTCCCCAGCTCCATTTGTTGTGAGAAAGGGGTATAATTGTCCCTGAATGCCCTAAATATTTCAACATCTTCATCTCCCACTGGAAGGGAAAAGTTGCCCTGATGACTGGGAAGGGGCTAAAGAGGAACTGTAGGGTTTCAGTTTTGTGGTTTTATATTTTGTCTTCCTTTATCCTAGGTAACTTTTGCCCCACCACTTGCACCTAAAAACGAGCCTCGGCTCTGTGTATGCCTTCCTGGCAAAAACATGCAACTAAATAAAGGAATCCAGAAGAGCATTCTGTTGGGGAGGGGACGATGACAGAGTGCTGCATAATGTGTGGAAAAACTGAAGGACGGACTTCTGTGGTGAAGACCAGGCTGCAAGTTGGAGAAACAGAGCCAGGCTAAGGTAGCCTGGTCTCTACCACCTTGAGGGGTATAGTAAAGAAATGAAAAAATAAATAAAACATGAAGGATTACAATAAAAATGAAGTTTTTGATTGCACATAAAAATTCAAAACCTATACATTGTGCATTAAAGCAGTGGTCATTACATGTTCTGCTTGAAGCTTGTAGCTTAGCAGCTTATGGTAAAGTCCAAAAGTGGGGAAACTTGCGCTTAAACTACTAGTTTCCACACACCCTGTTAAAGTAATATTTTTTCTTTTTCAGAAGTAGCAGTTTAATCAATGTATTATGAAAGATGAGACGGCTGTTGCTGTATCATTAGGGAACAAAATGACATGTAGATTTTCTAAATGGAGTGGGCTGCGGAAGACTCGGCAGAAGCACATAGTGCCTCACTGATGGAAAACTCAGGAACTGGGATTGAAGCAGCTAGGGTTGGGGAGTACTGCCGGTATAGTATGAGCCAGTTAAGGAAGGAGACACCCAAGTTTTGGCATCACTGCAGCCCTCGCAGTGGGCAGGGTGCCTGCTCTCTTGCGAGTGGTGCATGCCCAGAGCATGGTGTGGTGATATTCAAGGCTGCCAGAGGCAATGCAATGTCTTGTATTTGTGTCATTTTGGATAATGTATATTTTGTAATTTTACTGTAATGATATGACATGGACATTCTGTGAGTAAGATTTGTTTCTCATTGAAGATACTGTATCTTGCAAAATTTAACTGTGAATAAATGTTTAATGTTGGGGAAAGTGGGACAGAGACCTATGGAGGGAAGGGAGACAGCCAGAAAAATTTGAGCCCCAGGTCACCTAAATGACGTTGCCAGCACCCTCTGGTCTTGCCCCAGGGGGCAGATGGTGCTAGGGAGACTGGTAACCAACCTGAAAGGAGGCTGTGGTGGTGGCTGTAAGACCAAACCGCTACAGTGTATATAAAAAGATTTTCTAAGTAGAGCAGTTTCATACCTTTCTTTATATCACAACAAGATAGAGTCCTAAGATTATCAAACCATTAAGTTATTGATTTCTAAATCCATCCTTGGCATTCTCTATGATGATGATTATGATTATTATTGTATGCTGGGGTTTAACTGCTTGCTACTGTATAGTGAAAGGTGATGCAGTCATAAGCTTTAGGCTTCTATTGAGTGATACAAGGTAGCAGATTTTCTGTCAATAATAGCTGTTGATCATTTTGAAAGTTCTGAGTTGAATGGCCATTGTTAAACCAACCCCAGTAATGATAACTTCAGTTTTATAAAATATGGCATAGACTGATCACATAGATGCTTTGGGCCACATTAGAAACAAAGGCTAGTACTGGCAGAATTGTACAGCTTGGTACGGAGGAGTGGTAGTTTAGATTTTACCCATTGTACTCGAACTGCACAGCTTTGGGGTAGGTGGAAAGATGTGACTTGGTTAGCTGCTCTACCCAGTGTATTAGTTTTATCAGACTGACTTCCACTGGAATTCAGCATGGTTACCCTCCTTACAAACTAGATCTAACCGGTTTAAGCGTTTTTTAGTACAGGAGTGCAGATAACTTTGGGAAAATAGCTCCCAAGATTTGGGGTTTCCTTCCCCTTTGAAATGATGGTACTGCAGTCTGGGGACCTCAAGATCTGAACTGCTAATAATACAGAAATATACAGAGAGTAGCTTCAGAACTGTACCTTTGGGCATCTGTAATCTTGCATGGTTCCTTGGATTCACCTCTCCTCCTTAATCTGCGGGGGCTGGCCTGAGTTCCATCAGTTGCAGGACAGCTAGATTCTAACAATTGGGACGTGGTGACATCACCTGAGAAAACAGGAAATAATACAGCTTTCCCTGCTCACACACACCCCACAAAGCAGTGACAGTACAAACATAGAATTTGACAGCAGATAATACAAAGATAACAATACCCAACACACCAGAATGCAGAAATAATAGGTTTTATTATACGGGGTAGGAAAGAACAAGAGAACAAAGAGAAAAAGTGGAAGCAAAGTGGTAGAAGTCAAATTAATCTTACACTGTATTAACAATGTTAAACATTCCTTTTGTGCCCCCACCCTGACCTGGTGCACCTAGCTGTATTCCCCCTACTCCTCCAGAGGCTTTGAGAGCACTTTCTCGAAGTCTTGAGCTAGAAAGGCTGGTAAATACCTTGGTGTGCTTTTCCAGTTTGACACAAAGAAAACAAGCAGGCAAATAAAAGGGACCCCTGTTTGTAATATGAAAGTGTGAAAATGTCTGATGGCTTCTACAGGTCTCCAGCCAGGGCCTCTTAGTTTCAAGCTGCCGCCCTGCACAATAATTTAAAACCCATTTCCCCGACTACCTGTCTAATTACAAGGTAACAGGACCAAAACCATGATGGTTACTTACAGTTCTGTAGTCAGGATCTGAGAACGGTCTTGTTTCTCTGGCTGCACATCTTTCAGAAGAGGTGGAATTGTCAGGACTTCAAGACTTAGCTGCAGGGCCTTTCATCAAACTTCACCCCTTGGACCTTTTGTTGGACTTTGCTCCTAGGACCTTCCTTCGCACTTGAACATATTGATATTTTTGTTGGGGGTGGAGAAGATGTAGGAAAGGCAAAGCAATTTTATTTATATGGTTCTCATTCGCAGGGACTCTAGATGTCTCGCAGTAAAACATAAATCCAGTAAAATCACTCATAAATATTTTTAACAGTTAAAATAATATAAAACAGAATTATACTACAGAGCCAGGTCCAAAACTTGGCAAAAATAAAAGAAGCTTTAAATGAGATTTGAACACGGTCAGGGATGATGAATCTCTTGCTTCCTGGGGAAGGGTGTTCCAGAGGATCGGGACAGTGACACTGAACACCCCATCACCCAAGGACTTTAAACAAGAGATGCTCAAGGAAGATTGCTCCACCACGACCTGGTCTGAGACCAGTTTCTTTGCTGCACTTTTTTCCTTGCACTTTGCACCCTTTAGTGTATATTTATTATTCCAACACCACACTGCCGTGAGTACCACACCTGTAAAATGTGAGGTTAAAAGAATTTTAAGGAAATCAGGATTCAAACCCAAACCTCCTGGATCACAGCTTTATGGCTTTCCAGTAGGATATGCTGGCTGGTGCTTAGCAAGCTAGCAATTAGAGACGTGTGACACTGAGTGATCCAAGACCAGTTAAAAGAGAAACTGGTCTCAGACCAGGTCTGTGATGATAAAGAGAACCTGGTCTTTCAGTAGATCTTAGGGACTAATCATCCTAGACCCAAATGGGATGTGGGAAATAGCAAGAGTTTCACATCCCCTGAGCAGAGGGGCAGCCAGGAATGTAAGTAGTCAGAAAATCTTTCAGGTAGCCTGGCCCAGACCATGCAGGGCCTTGCAGGTTAATGAGAACACCTAGATGTTGATGTGCCACTGCACGGCAACCAGTGCTGAACAAGGGAGAACCAGTGTGATATGCTTAAACTGAGGGTCCCATCAACAGCTGGGCTGCCACATTCTGGATCAGCTTCAAGTGACATAATAACCTCGCTGATAACCTAAGGTAGAGTGCATTACAGTAATCCAGTCTAGACATAACCAGGGCATGCATCAAGGTCACCATATCAGCTGTATCTAGAAAGGGTTTGATATGGAGATGTTTCGATGATAGTAATGTCATTCAAGAAAGGAAGGGTGGCACCACCACTCATCATTGCCAAACCAGATTGACCTAACTCTAGAAGTAGCACCTCTATCTTCAGTGGATTCAGTCTGAGCCAGCTGTTCACCATCAATCCTGAATCTCCCTAAGGCACTCTGTCAATTCCAGGACAGCCATAGCATCATCAGGCTCACAAGGCACTTACGTAGCTGGTATCATCAGCATAGCAATGAAAACCCAAATCATAACATGTAATGATCTCCCCAATGGCAGCATGTACACAACAAATAGCACTGGAGCTAAAAGGAACCTCCAAGGTGCACCACAGCAGAGTACAGCACTGCTCGAGATGGAAGAGCAAAGTGCCACCTGCAGCACCCTGCTGGATAGGTAGGACTTGTACCACCGCAACACCGTGCCTGCAAGTCCTACATAATCGTCAAGTGAATCAGCAGCACCCGCGATCCACTGTGTCTAACGCCAAAGACAGGTCAAGCAGGACAAGGATGAAGCGATGCCTGCTATGCCTTGCCAAGAAGAGATCATGGTGCACCTTGACTAAGGCCGTCTCTGTACTATGACATGACCAGAAACTGGACTGGAATAGCTCATATATGTTTTATTTCTTCAGGCATTGTTCCAACCATGGAATGGCATGGGTCCAGCTCCTTTGGGGCACATAGTAGCAAAGAAATTGGTCCTCTTGTGATGGAAAAGAGACTAAAAGACAGCTATCCAACAGCAGCAACAGTGGGTGAGCACAGGCAGTAGTGCAGCTCTCCAGTCAGGAGACTGAAGAAGAAGGGTACATGCACTGAATTTTTGGTCCGTGGTTTGAAATTTATTTATTGAAAATTAGTAACTGGGAAAGGCACAGTGTGCCAGGACTCATCTCCAGGTGCAACCCAATGGAATTTGACCGTGCGCACTTATAAGGTACCAAAACAGCTTACTAGGAAAGGCCTTTTCTATCCTTTGAAGAAGTAAGCATGTTAAAGTATCATGGGCCTACTAAGCCATTGATGAGGGCCAAAATCATGATGACCATTTCATTGTTGTTTAGTTAAAGTTGGTTTTGCACAGAACCTGCATTGGACACTGTCAAAATTCTGCTGCAGTGGGGCTGAAGGGTGGGTTGTGGGTGGAGGCTTTGGTGGCATGAAGTATTGTGACATCAGCATTATGGTAGTAATTTCTGTAAACCAAGTTCCTGCTTTTGTTTGTGACTGTAGCGAAGAAGACTTGCATACATACTGTGAACTGTCAATGTACAGTACCATTCTTTGGCTTCCTGCAGTGTTTAATATTTTGCTATAAAGAGTCAGTAAAATGGTACAACAGATCAATCAGTTTCAAGGCCTGAGGCCCCATGGATCTGAGCCTTAACAATTGGTGTACAATTGTCTGCTGTAGAAAAGCCCGTGTTTCAATACCAGATAATGGACAGGATCCAGCATCTTGATCGTACTGTGTGTATCTTTATTTATTTTTATTTAATATTCAAAATAACCTTTCAGCCAAGGCTGTCTTACAAAAGTTCCACGTCATGTGCACAGAGTACATACCTTCAAGCAAGAGGGTTACATAGTTTTAGACATTTGTGACACTATTCAACACAACAGTTGAGAAAGGTTACAGAGATTTTAGACATTTGTGACACTATACTATACAACACAACAGTCAGGTAAGATTTCAAGAGTTTTGGACATTTGAAGCATTATATACCATGGTGGACATTATTTTGAACTGCTAAAGTACTGGTACAGTGTAGAGGTACTAGAGGTTAGGCAGAGGAACAGGCAGGCGAGGGTTTGGGTGGGGTGGGGCCTCTAGGAGAGTGGACATGGGCATGAGCTGAGGTCAGTGCTGGTGAGGTTCATTCTAGTGTGTGGGGGTTGGGATGGTTGCAGAGGGAGGAGGAAACAGGAGCAGCACCTTAAAGTGATTGAGAGGCATTGTCAAGGCACGTGTGGGGTGAAGCTTCAGTCTTGTGCCAAGAATGGTTACTGCCAGCAGAGCCGGGCCTGGGCTTCCATGAGTTTGGTCAGCCGTTGAGGAAGCCAGTGCACAGAGCTAGAAGTCAGATAGTGCTTAAGGTCTGATTTGAAACTGCACAGGCTTTTGGAGTTACGGATAGTTTCAGGTACCTCATTAAGCCACAGTGGGGCTCTATGGAGAAGGTGCACTGTCTGAGGCTGTGCATCAGAATGGCACCATGAGGGGCCCCTGTGTTCTACTTCTGGTTTCATACTCTGAGCCTGGTAAGGAGAAGATACCAGCTACACACACGGGGGCTTTCCCCATTAATGCATTTTGCTTAGGAGGCATGTGAGGAATTTAGTCCTGCACCCAAGAGACAACAGGTGTGTCTGTTAGTAGAGGAGCAGGTGTGGGTCAGTCGATCCCCATTCAGGATGTGCCCACAGGCCTTTTGAGAGCTAAGTGTACCCTCTTGAGCATGAGTATGATGCTGCGCTGTAGATGACCAGGCCATAGTCAGTGGTGGAGGATAGAACTTGTGACTGAAAGGCAGATGGCTGCTGCGGTAAAGTTTTTCTGTGCCTGTAACACACCTAGCTTGGTGTTCACTGCCTTGGCCACCAGGTCAACATGTTGAGCGTGGGATAAGGTGACCCCTAGGTATCTGAAGGAGTGAACCTGTTCTGGGGGGCAAGGACATTGTTGGTGATGTCTGTGGTGGGAACCTTTTCTTGCGCTTGGGGCTGGATAGGAGCATGGTCTTGTTTTTTTTGTAATTGAGCAGAAGCTTGTGCTCACAGAACCAGTTTTCTACTTTACTGAAGGAGTGCTGAAGTGCAGCCTGGAGTGGTTCAGTTCGAGAATTGCTGTTGAAGATGACAGTGTCATCTGCATATAGGATTAGCTTGGAGTCACAGGCTTGAGGAGATTATTCAGGAACAGGCTGAAAAGCAGGGGTCCCAAGATGGATCCTTGGGGACCCCAAGCATGACTTCCTAGTGCCTGACACTGTTTGAACTATTTTTACCTGTAGTGATCTGAGGGCCAGGTAGTCTTGGAACCAGAGTGCTGCATTTGGCTGCTACCCAAGTCTTTGTAGCTGGGCCAGTAAGAGGGTGTGGTTAATGGTGTCGAAGGCTTTTGTTAAGTATATGACGCCGATCCAACTAGTTTGCCTTCGTTCATAGCTTTGTAGTATAGTCAGTGAACTCCACTAGGGCAGTTGTAGTACTGTGCCCCTGCCTGAACCCATGCTGGTTGGGGCATTGCAGCTGGTATTTGCTGATGTAGTCTGTCTGTTGATCTGCAACAATCTTCTCTAGGGCCTTGGATGGGGGGGGATTGAGATTGGCCTATAATTGGACTCATTGGTCCTGTCCCCACTTTTGTGGACAAGTGACCAGCGCATGCTTCAAGTGGCCAGGGATGTGCCAGGGTCAGGGATTTGTTAAATGGTTTTGTAATCGCATGATGAGTACATCAAGAGTTAGAGATACCAGCTTCTTGTCTGCTCTATCACTACCTATTCTAGTCTTCCAAGCACTTTTTATATAGAATGCAGCCTCCTTCACTGTAACTCTCCTTGAGGTAGAAGGCAGAGTGAGAGGTACTGGGTACTTTGTTACCTGAGGGGCCTTAGTGGGGTGTTGGTAGTTAGGAGGGAGGACTGTACTTAGATCTGTGAAGGAAGAGTTGAAGGCGTCCAGCGATAAGAAGTGGATCTGAGGTGAGAGCTGTTCATGTGGAGCAGCTGTGGGTGTTTCTTTTCTTCCTCCCCAGGAGATTTTTATGTTTCCCCAGAACCTTTTGCTATCTCCCCAGCTTTTGTCAAGCAGTTCTTTGTGGTGTCAGCTTTTGCCCTCTGTATTAGGTCGTGCAATGGTTTCTGGCAGCCCTGTACAGCTGGTGAGTCACGGTCCATACGGATGCCCTTGCTTTTAACAAGGGCTGTCCCTTTCCTTCATCCTGGCTGAGGAGTTCACCCGTAATCCATCCATTTGTGGTCCCACGACTTTTCTGCTTTTAACGTGCGCAGACAGGTTGCAAATAGTGCTGACACTAATCGGTGAGGTACTGCTGTATATGCTACCATTAACTGCTTGTCTGTTAAACCTTATAGATGCAGCAGTGCTAATTAAATTTTATCACAGCTTCCAGCCAGTGTTGGAATTCTACTTTATGAGCTCCACAAGCTTTGCTACAAGTCTCAATGGCTGAGAAGGACCTGGGGTGGTGGTGGATGTCAAGATGAACAACTCTGAGACTTTTAGGAGGGCAGCGGCCAAGGCCAACAGGATGCTGGGATGCATCGCTAGGGGGACTACTCCAGAAGGAGGAAGTGATACTCCCCTGTATAACTGCTTGGTGAGGCAGCACCTCGAGTACTGCGTGCAGTTTTGGAGACCACACTTAGAGGGACATTGAACTCCTGGAGAGGGTCCAGAGGAGGACAACCAAAATGATCTGGGGCTTGAGGACAGGACCTATGGGGAGAGGCTCAAAGAGCTAAATATTACACATTGGAAGAGAGAAGGACCAGGGGGACATGATAGAGGTCTTCAAGTACATGAAGGGGTTAAATAGGGAGAAGCAGTCAGGGTGCTCCAGAAGGAGGGGGGCACTTAGAGGCATGGGTGGAAGCTGGAGGGATTCAGGAGAGGAGGTGGGTGGAGCCATGGAATGCACTGCCCAGGGGCTGGTGGAGGCAGAGTCGTGGAGGGGTTCAAGAGGGGATGGAACAGGTACAGGGAAGGGTTCTGGATGCAAAGTCCTGTGCAGTGGAATATCTGGGACTGGGAAGGAAGAGGCCAGAGAGGACAAGGGGCAGCAAGGTCAGCTCCCAGGGTGGGGCTGACCAAACGAGCAGACACGAAAGACCGTTAGGCCTATTCTGCTGGCATTTTAGTATGCTAGCTTTGGGGACACTGAGGCTCGTGTCTTGAAAAGTACCCTCTCCCATTATAAGTACTGTAAATGGTAATGATGTGAGAGCTACCGGGGCTCACTTTAGAGCTGTAGAGTTTCAGTCCAGGCAAGCCTCCTTCTAATTAAAACACTGCTCTCATTATTGGCTTTAGACCCAGTATAGCATTTGTTGCACCTTTATAGCTGCAGTTTCCTGAGAGAGAGGAGAGAGCTGCTAGAAGATAAGTGACCACAAGGAGAGGAGGATAGGTCACACATGGCATCTGTCATTTGCATATGTAACAGCCCTTTGACTCACCTAGGCTGCTCCAGGGCCCTCAGGTCCACTCAGTACACACTTCCGAGGGGCTGGCCTGGGTTCCACAGTGGTCAGGAAACATGGCGCAGTAACTCCACCGGGGAGTAAGTGGCAAGGGGTACCTGTGGTCACAAGAACAGGTTACCACCCACAAAATACATAAGCTGCCCCCAAACACTTTCCCTCAACAACAATTTTCCACACAAAAGTCTCCCACCCCCAGCAACTCTATTGTAATAAATCACAGTGACAGTTAAAATGCAAACATTGAGATTATTTATTGAGGGAGGAGAAAAGAACAAGGAACACACCACACTTTTCCAACAATGGTTCCCCACACAGTAGCTCCTCCTCCTCCCATCACTGGGTGCACCCAGAAATGTCCCTATACTGTGGGTACCTCACACGAGGTGGTGATGCAGGCCTGGGTCTTTCATCGGTGGCCCAAAAACTGTTAAACATTTTTCACTCTTTGGTATTCAGCCTGTGCACTACTTCAAAGGGTCTCAGTCCAGAACTAACCCCTGAAACCTGACTAACTAGCTAGCTGTTAAGGCTCCCTAAACCGCAGCTTGGGGTACTTCAGTTCTGACATCCACAGAGGGGTCTGCAGCCAGCTGAGTTGCAGGTGGAATGCTGTTACACGGTACCGTGGAGGGCCCTGGCTGGTGGTGCACCAGATCGCAGATCTGGAAGCCTGGAGAAAGTTGGGGTGCCCTGAGTTCACCTGCCTGCCTTTCCAACTTCACCGGAGGCCTTTGTAGCTGTGTTCACACAGACAGGCCTGTTGATGTCTTCCCCATTAGTCGGCTTCTTCTTCAGTCCAGGAGAAAAGGATAAAAGTGGTCCCCAAACCCCTCTTTTGGAACCCTGCCACACTGTCTCAGCTGGTTGCTTGTTCAGTATTCTAACCCCAGCAGCCTCCCACTGGGCATCTTCTTTCAAGCAATGCTGGCCCTTTCACGGTCACTTGCCTCAGCACTCAGTCTCTTCCCTTGCCGGATTTTCCATTTCAACAGTTTCTCTGCTGAGGAGGCACAGCCGCTTAAGTCTGTATCTGCAGTTCAGCCATCTTTTAGGTTCAAAATACTGCCCAACAGTTTGGTTCAACAGGGAGCAAATCTCTCACGTCAACAGCACAACACAGTCTCTAGTCCTCCTGCACACAACTTGGTACCTTCCTTTAAGGTCGATGGCAAAAATCAGCAGGAGCAAAATACAGGGAATTGGGCTCAGGAGCCCACACAGCCTTTTCCTCAAAACCACACTGCAGCTCTGCTCAATGACTCCTCACTTGGCAGCGATGCAGTTCTGTTATAGCTTTCTGGCAGCCTTCTCTTGATTGGCTGCCATTTCAGGTCAAACTCTCTGCCTGTTTCATGTTTTACCCAGCAGCCCTCGTTTTGTAGTTTTATATGAGGGCTGCCATTTTGTCTCTATTAGGACTCTAAAACAGTCCAGCCCTAATTTTCACATTTTAGCCCTCGGGCTGAAAACATCCCCTTTCCCACAACCAGAGGCCTTCTGGTCTTCAATTCATTAATTTCCTGGCTCCTCTGCACTCTTGGGAGCCAAGGATATACTTCAATTCATGGCCAAAGCTAGAAATGGAGCATAACGCCTTTAAATTTTAAGACCAGATGGCCGTGGCATTCCCAGTTAAGTGTGAGCGGCCATATTTTTTTTATACTTTTGTCCTGATTTTCTTATGCACATTGGGACTACTCCAGTGCTTGAATGTGCCCGGAGATGCAGAATTAGTGATCGGACCTCAGCCCCACTTGGAACATGGATAAAGTTCTCAAATTTAGTGGCTGCAGCCGCAGCGCAGTGAGGGGGGTCTTAGGCTTGAGCCCACCACAACCACTACAGGGACACCAGCGGGAGGTCACTGGCAAGGAAGCAGAGGGCCATAGCCCTTTCAGGTAAGCCCAATTTGGGGGCTTACACATAAATGACAAAATGCTAGCCACATGGGTAGTTTGGGTCTGCAGCACTAATAGCATGTGCCAGTACTAAAATTTTACATTAATGTGCTAAACTCTTTCTTTGTTACAGGCCAGAAATTACAAAAACGAATTACAAAAACCCTCTGACCTGGTTAGTGCAGGTCTCCCAAATCAGTATGGGTTTCCTCCTGTAACTGGAAGCAGTTTGATTTTCAATGACTTTTTGTTATAGCCCATCCACAAAGATCTAAACTTTCCTAAAGAAATCTGGCAAGCCTACAACAATTCTTTTTTTTTTTTTTTTTTTCCATCTAGACTGCTCCATTTTGCTGTAAGATAGCAGAATTCCTGCAGATCTGACAGCCCTGACCTCACATGCCTGTTATGTGTCCTTTAACCCTGATGCAGTTCAGTAACTTTGTTTTAATTGACTGACACAAAGTATTGACTTTACAGGATACAAAGGCAATGGAACTCTCTAAATACAGTTAATTGGATGGCTACCCTCTTTCCTCGTTCATTTTATCAGTTCTACAGGGACAAAACCTATATGTCTCAAGATTTTGGTTTTGTGTTATTTTACCCTAAAATAAATACAGTTATAAAATGGATAGCCTGATTCTGAGATTGGTCAGATTTGATCCAGCATTACCGTCGTTATTCCATCACAACAGCACAGGTCTCAAATACTTAACTTTCGAACCTGTTACTCATTTCCACAGTCATTCAAAGAAAATCAGAGAAACAGTTTTATAATTGCAGTAAGGCATGCCATGGTGTATGTAATTGTGGGATAACTACCCTTCACAGGAGTGTAAGGCATTCTCGTTGCCTTGTGCTCAATTCCCAAGGTTACCATTATCAGACAATGAAGAACACCCTGTCATGCCTTATAGTTAAAGTAAGCCCTGTGAAGTAAGGTTTCCTTAAAGGCACCTTTCTCGATCCATACCAGTTTTAAAATGTTATGATTTGCTCCCTAAGGAAGGAAGGGGGAGGTGACCAGTATGGTACAGGGTCTAGGGAAAAGCCCTATAGGGAGCTCAACCTGTACTCGGTGGAGGAGAGGAGGACAGGGGGAGTATGATCGAGGTATTCAGGTATCTCAAGGGAATATACAAGTCCAACCTTGATGGGATTGTTGCAGCTGGGGAGGTAGGAGCCATGGGGGCACTCAATGAGGCTGGACGGTGAGAGACTAAGGGTGGAAACAAGGAGGCATTACTTCACCGAGAGGGTGGCGGAGCCCTGAATGCACTGCCCGATGTGGCTGTTACAACTGTGGATGGGCTCAAGAGAGAGAGAGTAGGATAGGTATAGGGGAGGTGCATCCCAGAGCCTCTCTGTGGGTTGGGGGGACCTAGTGGGGGCTATGACAGTGCCCGGAAGACTTGGTTAACCATTGGGCCTGTTCTGCTGACTTTTTAGTATGTTAGTATATTTTGCCTCCTGGGGGCTATCCACTGATCCTACCACTTCCTGACTTCTTGATCGGTCCCTGTGCTCCGATGTTTTATGATGTCACCATAGGATCAATTCAGGACATGCTCCATACAAGTCTGTAGAATGTCATTTTAAAAGCTATTCTTACAATTTTAATTGGACGTTTGGTACAAATTTAAGCCCGTATTCCAGTAACAAGGCTCTTGCTACTTGAATACTGGCTTTGATTTGTACCAAAAGTCTGATTAAAATCATGAAATAACTTTTAAAATAATGTTTCATAAACTTTCATGGAGCACGTCCCTGTGCTGGTGCTGTGGTGACATCACAAAATGTCAGAGCGGGAACAGATTGCCCGAGTCAAGAAATGAAGGAATCGACGATAACCCCCTCGGGTAAAATACAATCCTTTCCCTTCCTTTCCTTAGGGGTCAAATCACAACATTTTAAAACTGGTATGGAGGATCCCCATTTAGGTAAGGAACCTCCTGTTTGTTAAAACTGGAAGAGTGAAAATAGTGAGGAAAGGTGCTGTTTAATGTGATTATGGGCTCTGTACACAGTTGAGGGTGCAACAGACTCCTCCATTGCCCCACCTCCTAAAATTGTCATACACAAACAGATGCCTTACTCACCAGGGAAGTCTCCTGGCAACTAAGGCTCAGTGCCAATGTGGCCCCATGAAGTTAGCTGACAAAATGGGGTTTGTGCTGGTGAAAAATATGACACTGTTATGCAGGAGGTCTTGAGGATGGCATTGCACCAGTCACATGATGATATATGCCATGCCTAGAGCCCCTTGAGAACACTGCTACCACCTTATTCCCCTCACCTGCCTTCTTTAGACCTGCTGTTGGTCCAGAGAAACATTTATATTTTCTCTACTCCTAGCCATGTTGCAGTCCCTGTTTTCCATTGGAACACCTTCCCTAGCCCTTTTCCTCTGCTCTGTCACTCTGACAATAGATCCCTTGCTGATCACAGTCCTGCCGTCACGGTAGACTGCCCACCAGAGTGTCATCCACTAACACCAGGCTTACGCTACCCTTCTCCTGCACCATCGCACAGTGATGTGCATCCACAAAGGAAAGGCTTCATGGCCGTTGTATAGAACAGTAGGGTATAAGATAGGACACTGGCACTATTCTGTCATTCAGAAAAATTGGCCGGTTGCCAGTGACTGTGTACAATGTGGACCAGTGTTTTGTAAATTTCATATCAATCATTTATCCTTCCTTTTTTGCTTTGTGTCACAGCCCCTTTAGTAAGTGGGTACCATTGTGAATTATTACCTCATGTTACTGTGAATGATTGTCTAAAAGCAGTCTGCAGTGCTTAGAGCTGCATTCTCTGCCCCACTCTCATTGCCATCATAACATTTCTGGTGACTCAACATGAGTAGCTGTGAGCATTTTAGGGCAGGTGCATATGTGGAGGTGTGGTTATGGTGTGTTGAAATTGGAATGGATTAGACAAAATGATTGAAATGTTTTCCTCAACACATTTTACCCACTCCCAACAGCTGGTACAGGTCATTGCTTTCAGCTACAGCAGCGCAAGTAAAAATCAGAATAGTGTTCCACATTAAAGAGGGAGCTGTCCTCCAGCAAAGTAATGTCACTGCTGGTATCAGCAAACTCAGTCATATTACATTCCCCTGGATTGTGTATGTGAAGTCATTCCATTCCTTATAGCCAAGTGTATGTACATGAAAACAGTGTTGCCTTATAATTCATCTGTGGCGAGGCTTATTGTGAAACAGAAGGCATTGTGCTCTGATTGTGACATCTGAGCTATTACACAGCAACAGTTTGTGATATCACAAGCAGGTTATTATGTTACTGAAGTGGGGCACTTAATAAATGTCGGTGATTTTAAACACACTTGATTTATTGTATAAGGGTCATGGTTGCTATGCCTAAACATGGCGTAATGTAAATAATTTATAAAGCCTAACCTTTTTGTTTGTTTCAACAGGTCATTAGGGGCACTCTGTCAAAACCGAGGCCACCCCTCACATAGGATTCTAATGGGTGGTTTGCAAAAATCTGGACAATAGGCTAAACTTTGCTTAAGACACCTTTAGCAAAGTCGCCTGATGGCTCAGTGGAAGCACATCTTCTTGTGCGGCAACCTGGGTTGGGGACTGGACTCCTAGAGCCAGGATGTGCACCAGGACTGAGGAGTGCTGCCGAGTGCTGCATGAGCCAACCGGAGGAAGGAGACGTCTGAGTTCTGGCATAGCTGTGGCTCTTAACAGTGAGCCAGGGCCCGCTTCTTCATGAGGGGTGGTATCGGCCCATAACACACAGCTACAGATTGGGCTGTGGGAAGCATAATCTCAGTGTAAGGAGAGATGGGAAGGACTTGGAAGGCAGGGAGAAAACACAAAGAATTTGCTTTCAGTCATCTACGTGATGGTTGCTAGCTCATCAGGCTCTGCTGCATTTAGATCCCCACTGGCTTGACAGATGATGGGGTTGGGGGCTAGCAGTGGCCTGAAGTGCACATAAAAAGACCCCATAGCAAGTGGATAAGAGGAGGAGGAGGAATGGCTACGCTAATACCATGGTAGTCAACACAGTTCCCCACTACCCTGGATGGATATTGGTAAGTGGGGCTGTCAGTGGGATTTACGTGTCACAGAAGCAGGGAGTTATGATATTATCTCCATAATCGCCACAGCTGCAAGTGAACTGGAAGTGGCTAAGAACCATTTTTCGTGTAGGTGCTATTAATAGTGAGGCACAGAACAGGATGACATTCCAGTCGCTGTGAATATTGTGCAATTGGGTTCTGTTTACGTCCACATGATTTCTTTGCTGGAGACTGAACAAGATGAACATGACTGAACAGAAACCCAGATGAAGAGTATACAATGGGGGAGAGGTAGTAACAACAACAAAAATGGGAAGGGACCTGGGGTAATATATCAGATGACCTAAAGGTTGGCCAGCATTGTGAAAAGGCAGTAGGGAGGGCTGGGAGAATACTGGGATGTATAGGAGAGGCATCACCAGCAGAAATTAGGAAGTTCTCCTCTGTACAGACAGTGGGTGAGATCCTGTCTGAGTACTCAGGCCCAGTTCTGGAGACCCCATCTGCAAGGATATAGACAGGATAGAGACTGTCCAGAGGAGGGCAAGGTCTAGAGAGAAGCCATATGAGGAAAGACTAAAGGAGCTTAATATTTTTTATTTATTTAGTTTTTGTTGACCGGGTAAGTGCACTAGACAAATCCTGCCTATTTTCAGGCACGACCCGGGAGGGGTTACAGATGAATGCCAACTGACCTTGCACCAGATTAAGCTGTTGGTGGTATTTTTAGTGAATGAGGGAAATTTGGCCAGGACACCGGGATATTCCCTGCTCTGTTCGATAAGTGCCATGGGATCTTTAACATCCACCTGAACTACCACCAATCCAGGCAGATGGGACCTCAGTTTAACGTCTCATCTGAAAGGCGGCACCTCAGAAGTGCAGCACCCCTCTCATGCTGCACTACAGTGTCAGTATTGGGATATTAACTCAAGTGCCAGATGTAGGAACTGAACCCACAGCCCTCTGATCTCCCAGCCTCAGAGAGTGTGCTACCTACTGAGCTACTGACACTAAGTAATATGTATACCCTTGAGGAAAGGGTGGACATGATAGAAATGTTTAAGTACCTCAGTGGAATCAACAAAGTCAAGAGGGTAGCATCTTTCAGAAAAGAGATGTGCAAGAACAAGGGGACACAATCCGAAGATAGAGGGGACAGCTCAGGAGCAATGTGAGGAAGTATTTTTTCACAGAGAGGGTGGTGGACGCATGGAACAGCCTTCTTGTGGAGGTTGTGGGGTCTAAAACTGTGGGAGAATTCAAGAGTGCATGGGACATACACAAGGCAATTCTTCTGTTGGGGGGTAGGAAGAAATAGGCTGTTGGTTAACTAGGATCTACAGCTTATCGGTAGGTAGGGGGAAATGGGCAGACTAGGTGATACAAGCAGTCCTTATCTACCGTCAAAGTCTATGTTTCTATGATCTTTAAATAGTTTTTGTAGCAAAGAGAAATTGTGATGGCTTCATTTTAGTGTGTGTCACAGGGCAGGAAAGAACTTGAAAATGATGATTTTCAGTTTTGAGTAGTGAACTGCTAATTAGTTCTAAAAATGCATAGCAGTTGATTGACAAGGAATGACTGACTTGGTCAGAGTTGTATAAATGTTTTGATTTGCACTTTCTGCTCAACCGAGTCACTCCACCTACCCTAGTCTTCTTGCTGCTCATACTCCAGAGACAGTACAATTTAGGGGTTGTCTGTCCAAGATAGGCAGCATTGAAATTGCAGGGGCTTACTAGGGCTTGGCTGTGGTAGTTCTGAAATAAACCTCAGTAGCTCACACATCACTGATTGACTTATAATGGGAAGGGGCTCAATTTAAAGATAGGACCCTTATGGGCCCCCAGCTCCCAAACCTCATAAAGTGTAATTCCAATACTGACAATAGGGACCTGGTGAAAGGCACATCAGAGTAGGATCTACTGCTGTCTGGTGTAGAGGAGGGCAGGGGCCACAGCATAGAGATCTGCTTCATTCCTGCAGTTGGGTAGTTGGTTTACGTCCCCTACTGTGGTACTACTTTCTCCAAGGGATGTCCGAGATCTGGGCCATGTGACCATCACAGAATGATGTCTGCTTCCCTTAGCCCCTCAATTGCTGTTTTACCTCGTGCCTAGGCAGCGCACTCTCATGACCACATGGCCCCTAGCATCCTGCACTTGTTTCTCTCCCATCCTGTGTCTTAATCCTTCCTCCATCAAACTCCCTATTACCTTACCTCCTCTTTTCTCCTACAGTCCCCTCCATCTGCCTTCTCAGCCCAGCCCCTCAGAAAAAGCTTCAACAAGGCCTTTCTGGGCTGATGTTTCTCTACTTCTTGAGTGGGTGTGCGCCTGCGCTGGCTGTAATCTCAGTACAATGCCCTCCATCCCGACAACACAGTTTGCTGCAATACCTTTCTCTGCCTTTCAAGCACCCCAGTTTGAGTTATCTCTCTCTCTCTCTCTCTCCCCCTTAACTCTCTCAGATACTCTCTGTGCTTATAATAGCCTGTTGACTTAGTCCACTGTCTTTGTCGTCTTGTTTATATTTAGATTTATACTTAGACTCCTATTTATCATTAGCCTGCACTTACAGTTCTACTATATACCTAAATGCATAGGTGCTGGGGTGTGAGCACCCTTTGCTTGATACAATTTCTTAAGGCTTCCCATGTGGTTTTGTTCAGTGGCTTTCAGCACCCGACTATAACATTTGTTCCAGTGCCACTGCCTAAATGTCTTTTTTTTTTTTTTAAATCACTATTAATGTAATTCTGATGTGGAACTTATATAATCGCTTGTTCTCAAGGTGTTAATCAGAGATCATAATAAATGATACAAAATGTCATCAGGCTCCCAGCATCCCTCTCCTCATGATAAAGCAATCACGCCTGTTGCACCTTTGGCCACTAAGGGGCAGCATGGTGCCCAGTTTTGCTCTTTCCCAGCCTGCAGTCTGAGAGTGTCAAAACAGACGCTTATCGAGTCTCCTGCCAGACTAGCAAGGAAGCACCACCAGGAGGCGTGATGCAACCCAGGTCTCCTGGGTTGTAGCAGTGTTCTACTGGCAGTGATGCAGGCTGGCTTACTAACATACTAAAATGCCAGCAAAATAGGTCTAATGGTCTTTGTGTCTACTCGCTTGGTCAGCACCCACCCTGGGAGCTGACCTTACTGCCCCTCGCCACCTCTGGCTTCTCCTTCCCAGTCTTGGATATTTCTCGCTGCACTGGTTTTTGCTTCCAGAACCCTTCCCTGTTCCTGTCCACCCCTCTTGAACCTCTCCACCGTCTCTGCCTCCACCAGCCCCTAGGCAGCGCATTCCATGGCTCCTCCACCCTCTCATTGAAGTAGCACCTCCTCCTTTCTCCCTGAATCTCCCTCCCCCTCCAGCTTCCACCCATGCCCTCTAGTTGCACCCTCCTTCCTTCGAGCACCCTGACTGCTCCTCCCCTATTTAACTCCTTCATGTACCTGAAGACTCTGTATCATGTCCCCTGGTCCTTCTCTCTTCCAATGTGTACATATTTAGCTCTTGAGTCTTCCCCATAGGGCCCTGTCCCCAGGCCCCAGCACAATTAAAATGTCAAATACCATTGGGCAGCAGGGACAGTGCTGGGTGTTTCTCTTGTCTGCCTCCTGCCTTTACATGACTACTCTCTGGTGGTTACTGCAGTTCAGGACGACAGAGTTATGCATTCAGGAATATGTGGGTCGGACTGGACATATGAGTGACACTGTGCTTCAACTTCCTGTATCAGCGCTGACGCAGAGGGTGAAATCAGGCTGCCAGCATGATGTAGGATCTTGACATACAACATGGCAGTGCCATACATGCAGTCTTGTACAGCGTGTATCAGTCAGGAGTTGGGGGGATAGGCCTGGTCTCAGCAACTTCTTACCAGCATGAAAAGTCTCTTGTCTCAGGCCATGTCCAGTAGGGAGGTGGGACGGGGAGGGGGGATGAAAAACAAAACAGGGTAGATACGATGATTGCACTTGGGTGGATGACCTTGTTGTGCTCTTTCCAGCCAACTCCACTTTGAGGAGCAAGTCTTGGACAGTATGTAGGGGGCAGGCAATGGCTATCTGGGACCAGGGCCACTACTTCCTTATATGTGGAATCAAGGGCTTGTGAACGGGCTGAAAGAGAGCTTTGCTCACTGTGTAAGGAGGGAAACCGAAAGTAAAATGTTGTTAATGCTTATGTTCAGTATTCTAGAAATCCTCTTTATGTTGTGCGTACCATGAAAATGTTGTGCATCAGTGTCCTGTTGGGCACTACGGAGACTGATAAACATTGCTCTCAATTATATATACATCCTTTTAAATGCAGTAGCAGTTAATTTCCACCAAAGTCCTACCCGGTCATCAAAAACAGATAAAGTCCTCCATTTTATGTGCAATTTGGACGACTGGTCCCTCATGGCAGGTTTCTAGTTTTCTGAACAGTTCAGAAAAAGTGCAGAAAATAAAAACATTTTCAATGTGCAGAATGCACCAAAATAAAAACAAATACTTTTAAGTGCCAGACAAACAAACAAACAAAAAAAAGAGACAGGAGCTTGAATACTACAAGGAAAAAGCACGAAATGCAGTGTGGTGAGGAGGTTGGAAACTGTCAGGTTGTTTTATATTACAGACACTCCATTGCTGTTTTATCCATTTTGTTACCTCAATATGTGACTTAAGGAAGAAAATAGCTGGTGTGAAAAATGTAATCAAAAAGTAGAAGTATTTAGAAACTATGTTGCAGTACTTTAGAAAATATTGCACAGAATTAAAAAAAATATATATATATAAATGGCAGAAAATGGATATCCCAGTCTACATTCCTTTTCCCCACTGGTATTGGTGCATTTGCCTTTACACTACCATGTGGGCCAAGATTTCATGACACGAGGGCTTCTGTGCTCAGCAGACATCTCTGATTTGCTACATGATCTCTAGTGTAGAGAAAGTCATTTATTTTGGTTCACATAGCACTTGGAATGATCCCTTTAGCTAACTGATCTGAGTCACTGAACTTCTAGCCTGCAGTGAGAATAGGCGACAGAGTACTAGCTGACTCGTGAACACTTGGGCACAGCTTCTAGCTTTCGACCAGATATTGAATGAATCTGATATTCACCACCTTGTAAGTCTGTTGTTGAAAGATTATTATACTTGAGGAAAATATTGTGCTGTATTCTTTCGTGGAGAACCCCTGACAAGAGGAATGCATACTTTGCACTCATTGCAACACATCGCATGCTCAAAAACATTGAAAAGAAATAAAATAACTTCCACAACAACAACATCCCCTTAAAGGACTCTTAAGTCTAAGTGCAGTTTGAGGAAAAAAAGCAGGGTTGCTGCATAAAAAGGGTGGGGGTGGTGGTAGCCAGAGGACTAGGAAATCAGATGAATTGTAACTTAATATGCATCATTACAGTTAGATTTATTATGAAAACCTAAGATGTTATGGGTTAATCCTTTAAAAATACTTTTTTGTTTCAGTTCTGTTTATACTCCTTTTCTGCTTCAGAACAGGGCATCATTTAGCCCTCACAGCCCTCCTCCTCCTGTCCTCCTACCTGACGGCAGGCTCCCAGTCCATCCATGACACGCCAGAGTTGAGCCTTCATTTGCCTCCCAGGATAGGGCTGCCTTCTGCTGTTTTGTGATTGCTCTAGTCATACTGCTTGGCTCTGGCAAAGTTGAAGCTGTGTGTTTTGGGGGGGTTCGGATGCAGGTAGGTCAGATCTAAAGTGACCATAGAAGCATCATCTCCCTGACACTGGCCGGCAGCTTTCTGCTTTACTTGGTTCCCCAGGGAAGTGTGGGTGCAATTTGTGTTAGCACGCTGCCATGCATACTACCACGCATGGCACATAACACGCCTGCCACTGCCTGTATGGTTCCAGGCTCCTCACTCCTAGCCATAGCTAGGGTCAGGCGAATGCCAGATGCCACAACCCTCCTCACTGGAGAAGGAGAGCAGTCCTGTGGATGCTTGATCCTCCCCAAGCTGGCCGTCTGATGCTCTGGGCTGAGTTCCAAACCTGGGTCAACAGCTTTGCAAATGGTAGTTCAGCCGTTGTGCTGGTGGGCCCATAAATGCATTTTCTTTCAATGGAAAGATGATTCAACACTAATCTACGTGGAAGTTCCATATGTATGTTTCACCATCGGAGATTATGCTGGGTGGGAATGGAGGAGTCCCTTACACAACATGAAGTCATTGAGCTTCCTTGTTTAAAATAGTTGAAGTATGTTTACATCTTGATCACTGCCCAAAGTAGCGGAGTGTGTCTGTCTTTGAACTGGCACCAGCCCTGGGTATGGATCAGGGGCGTAGCTAGGATTTAAGAATGGGAGTTCCAACAATGCAATGCCTGATTATTTAGTCCTGGTACAAAGCCATTGCTGTAACAATACAGTGGAGAGAGATTTTTGGTTAAAATACATGCCTATCATTTAATCTCCTTTGTGTCAGTATTTTCTGCTGCTCGAAATGAGATGGTTATTCAGTTCATCTGCCTGCTGATTGGCAGTTCAAACTGCTATGTGATACAGTCCCTTACTACCCATAACCATAAATCTGACAGATTCTGTAGCAGGTGCATAAGCTGATAAAAGCAGGCTTCTCTTCAGAGCAATGATAGGAGTGGCTGAAGCAAGAAAATGCAAATGATCCTATTTGTTTCTCTAAAGGAGAGCAAATCAGCAGGTGGTGACCTCAAGAGCAGCTACAATGCAAGTGTGTAAGTGACAGGAATCTATAGCATTGTTTTTCTATATACAGTTTACCCTGTTTTTCCCGCTGCCCTTGTCCTGCTGCACGTACGTGTGAGGCACACATGCATGGCGTGCAGTACTAGGATGCCCTCCTGCTGCTTGCTGCCCACCAACACTACTCTCGGACCTCCATCTAGGGGTAGTGGAACTACAGTGGAGACAGGGTGCCTCCCGGGAGAGAAGAGTTGCCTTTGGCTTCTCAGTCCTGCTCTCTTCACCCCTGTGTCAGCTCTTTGATGACCCGAAGCTTGTTCCTGAACCCAGTTCGCGGTGTGATGCGAGGTAAGGCGTCCAGCATCTCAGCCCTCTGCGCCACCAGGCCAGCCATAGCATGACATTTTAAGAAAAATTTGCAGCTAACTCGCTGCTGGGTACTGTATTTAATTTCCCAGAATGATGCTTGTATTGTATCCTCAACATTTTCAGATAATCAATGTTGGCTTGATTCACATTATACTAAAAAGGAAAACAAAATCATCTGTTAAAGTTTTAAACTCCAACAGCGATTGACCTTATTGCAAGAGCAATTTGGCAAGTTACTTATTTTTTCTTGATAAACATGTTGTGGATATTTTCCTAAACATTGGCTGCAACATGGCTCTTTGTGAAAGTCAATGTTAATAATACTTTGTGTATGCCCCTTGTTAGTAGTATAGTGCTCAGCCTTTATTAATTGAATGGTGTAATATATATATATATATATATATATATATATGCACTGCCTCTGCATTAATTATACATTGTTGAGGCCTCCTGCTTCGTGAGCAGCAACCGGAGCCAGCAACGAGACCCTGGGGATGTAGACAGTGAACCGGAAGATGGCGATTAGGACTGACCAGCTCTAAGTACGGTCTCTTAAACTTTGAGTACCCTACTATAGATCCTTTCGGATGACTTCTGATCTGTGTTATGGGACACTATATTTTCGTTTTATCTCTGTGGTTAAAAGGTAAAGCTGAATTCTGTACTAACGATTCCTAGGAATAATTTAGGCTCCAACCAATGAATAAAACATTTTCTGGCACAGTTTTTGTTCTGAAGCTCGCCTTTCATCTATAGGGGACTGGAAGTTAATTGTTTGAGTTATAGAATTAAATAACTATAAGATTACTACTAATGCCTCTACTACCATATGGCTGATATGATTTTGTATGTAAGGGTACTTTATAAGTATTTGCATGCAGTGAGATTTTGCTGTAAATACTGCTTTAAACATAATTTACTTAGAGATGCATAGTGTGATGCCATTAACCCCACGAGGGCATATATTGTTGGGACTTTGATTTAGAGACTTCAGCTGAATCGAAACTAGTCATACTGCTCATGGGCTTGTATACATAGTTCATTTCAATTACTTACTTGTTCATCTTAAATCTAGTTTACCCCTCTGTGTGGTATCACAATATTTAGGATGCATATATCCTAAGATTAAGGAGTAGGATGTACTCTCTGTTTAGGTATGCCAATGTTGTTTATAGCTTGTCCTAGATTTGGAACTGTCATGTGTATGAGAACATCTGAAAATAATAAAAATAAAGTGAAGGAAAAAATTATATGTTGATGTATTGTTATGTTTGATACCTCAATAAAAAGAAATTTTAAAAATCCAGTTGTGCTTTGTTCTCATGGTTTATCTCAGTAGAACCCCTCAGTGGAATTTGGGAGTTGAAATTTTTTTTAAAGCCTCAAGTTCAAATGATAGTTTTTTATGTTTCCGTCCATGTCAAGTTGAGTTGTCATATCAGTGCTTTTTTTTTTTAATTTTACAATTTTATGTATTTTCCCCATTTTCTCCCGGATCCCAGCAGCCATACAAGTACATACATGGGAGGAGCACATGCATGCTGAGTACTGGCTCGGCCCTTCTGCCCCACCCCTGGCAATCGCCTGCAGCCCCTCCGCTTCCCATCTGACCTCCACCCAATGGGAGCGGAATTACAGAGGGTGGGCAACCTCTCCGGGAGAGGAGAGGAGAGCTTTCTTTGGCTGCTTGATCCTGCTCCCTCTCCCCGTGCCAACTTCCCAATGACCCAAGGTTGTTTCCAGCGTGAAGTGAGGTGAGGCACCCAGTGCCTCAGTGCTTGGTGCTTTTTTAAGTGACTTGCTGAACTCCCTTTAGCCTTTCCACATTGTTTCATCACAGAACTGATTGGTTTGGAGAGCTTTAAGAACACTCCAGGCACTCAAGTAGGGGAAGACTTGCAGCTAGGAGTGTTGCAAAGCTTTTATTTTTGGTCCAGTGAATTGTTAGCCAGGTGGCAAACTCTTGCTTACATATGCACTTTACCAGCAGGTTGCAGTGCACATTTCCTGTTCCTCGTAGATTTGTAGCATCCTGTCCCTCCCCACACCCCTGACCAACATCCTGATGAACCCCTCTTCCTCCACACACTCAGCAGCACCAAATTCACCTCCCCTCAGCCCAACCAAAACGATCAATAAAACATCCCTTCCATCACCTACTCAGCAACACCAAATCCACCCCTCCCTCCACCACCAGTCAAAAAGACAATTGCATTTCCTCTCCCCACTCAACCTCCAACCCCATGGTGCTACCTGATTAAAGAACTGTGGTGGAGAAAGGGACAGTGACTGACACAGACCCTCCTCTCCACCCTTGGCAGCCACCCAGATGATACTGACATCCTTCCAGAATCACAAAGGCTGGTAGGCAGCTCTACATCATATGATGGCAAAATGCCATCAAAGAAATTGGCGAATGTGTGTCACCTGAATTATACTTTTGACTGGGAAGGGTTGAGGAGATGGCTTCTGAATCAGATACCACAACATGATTCATCTAAGAATAGTGGCAGAAGACACTAGATGTCCACTGGACTTAAAGAGAAACATAGAATTTGACGGCAGATAAGGACCGCTTGGCCCACCCAGTCTGCCCATTTCCCTACCTGATGGATAAGCTGCAGATCCTAGTTAACCAGCAGCCTACTTCTTCCTACCCTCACCCCTAGAATTGCCTTATGACTGTCCCATGCATGCTGAATTCCACCACTGTTTTGACTCCACAACCTCCTCTGGAAGGCTGTTCCATACATCCACAACCCTCTCTGTGAAAAATACTTCTTAAATTACCTCTGAGCCCCCCCTTCTATCTTCAAATTGTGCCCCTTGTTCTTGCACCTTTTTTTGAAAGATGCTACCTCTTGGACTTTGTTGATTCCTTGAGGTACTTGAAAGTTTCTATCATGTCCCCCTCTCCCTCCTTTCCTCGAGGCTATACATATTAAGCTCCTTAAGTCTTTCTTCATATGTCTTCTCCGGTGCAGACCCTGCACCATTTTAGTTGCCCTCCTCTGGACAGCTTCCATCCTGTCTGTGTCTTTGCGGAGATTGGGTCTCAGAACTGCACGCAGTACTCCAGATGTGGTCTCACCAGCTGTCTGTACAGAGGGATAATAACTTCTTGTTTTCTACTGGTGATGCCTCTCCCTATGCATCCCAGTATCCCCCAGCCCTCCTTGCTGCCGTCTCACATTGCTTGCCCACCTTTAGGTCATCTGATATGACTACCCCCAGGTCCCTTTCCATTTTGTTGTTGTTAGTATCTCACCCCCATTGTGTACTCTTCCCTGGGTTTTGTTTCCCAGGTGCATTACCTTGCACTTCTTAGCATTGAATCTAAGCTGCCATACATTTGACCATTCCTCTAACCTTGCCAAGTCCCTTCTCATCCTTTCCACCCCACTTTGTGCATCAACTCTGTTGCAGATCTTTGTGTCATCTGCAAAGAGACATACTTTTCTTCCAGTCCCTCTGCAATGTAGCTTATAAGACATTGAAGAGGACCGTCCTAATACTGAACCCTGTGGTACCCCACTGCTAACCCCCTTTTTTCAGAGTGGACTCCATTTGCTGTTACTCTCTGTGTCGTATTCTCCAGCCAATTCTTTACCCAGGCTGTCATCTTGGGACCCACTCCCAGGCTGGCTAACTTGTATATTAATCTTTTGTGTGGGACTGTGTCAAATGCCTTGCTAAAGTCTAGGTAGGCCATGTCCACAGCCCCTCCCTGATCAACTACTTTGGTCACCCAGTCAAAGAAATCTATCAGATTTGTCTGGCATGACCTTCCGCTGTGAATCCATGCTGCATTGGGTCCTGTGCCCCTCTGGCCTCTAGATACGCAACAATTCTTTCCTTCAGAAGTGATTCCATCATTTTCCTACCACTGAAGTTAAACTAACAGGTCTGTAGTTTCCTGCTTCTGCCTTGCTCCCACTTTTGTGAAGGGAATCACATCTGCCCTCCTCCAGTCCTCGGTACCACCCCATCCTCCCATGATTTGTTAAAGAGGGTAGTCAGTGGTGTCACTAGTTCTACCCTTTAGTTCTTTAGAATTCTGGGATGAATCCCATCAGGCCCCATTGCTTTGTCCACCTTCAGTTTAAGAGCTCTTTCAGAACTCTTTCTTCTGTAAATGGGCTGGTATCAACTTCTGTATCCAGAGTGTTTCTACTGTTTGTTTTAGGTACCTCCCTCTTCCTTTGTAAATACTGAGCAAAAATATTTGTTTAGTATCGCTGCCTTTTCACAGTCACCCTCTGCCCACCCTCCTCACTCCCCTTTATTAAGCCTCACTATCCTCTCTTGGTCTTCCTTTTGCTCCTGATGTACCTATAAAAGGTTTATCCCCTTCTTAACTGAGTTGGCTATCTTTTCCTCGGTTTGGGCCTTTGCTGTTCTGACTGCCTTTCCAGCTTCCTTTGCTTTAACTGATACAGTTCTCTGTCCTGTTCCTTCTGTGATTCCTTGTACTTCCTGAATGCTTTCTTTTTTCTTGAACCTTCACTGCCACTTCCTTTGAGAACCATAGTGGTTTTTACCTCGTTCGTTTGTTTATTTGCTTTACACAAAGGCTTGTTACCTCTGTGATGGCAGTTTTATTATTCCCATTGTTCTTCCACCCTCCTTCCTGCCCATTTGCTAGTGCATTCCTTAGGCACTCACCCATTTTGGCAAAATCAGCCTCCTAAAATCCAGTACCTTTGTCTTTGTATGGCTTGACTCTATTGCTGTGTTTATTGTGAATCATACTGTTCGATGGTCGCTAGTTCCCAGATGGCTACCCACTTTACATCTGTGATCCTCCTTCATCTCCATTTGAGAGAACCAGGTCTAAGATTGCTCCGTCTCGGTGGGCTCCAATACTAGTTGTCTAAGGCATGCCCCTGTAGGGCATCTAGAATAACCCCACTCTTAGAAGTGGCTGCTGCAACTGCACTCCAGTTAACATCTGGCATATTCCGATCACCCATCAGCAATATCTCCCCTTATCTGCCATTCTAAGTATACTTTCTATCATTTCCTTGTCCATTTCCTCCCAGGGGGGTTTGCTACAACCCTGTGCGGATTATTGGTGCCATTGCCTGCCTCCAAATTGACCCACAGTGCTTCTTCTCTCCTGTTTACCCTTTGTTCTGTTGCTTTGATTTCTTCTTATGTAGAGAGCTACTCCTCCTCCCTCTTTACCTCCCTGTCCCTCCTGTAGATAGTGTATCCTGGTATGTTACGTCCCCAGTCATGTTTCTGTGACTGCCACAATATCCAGATCTTCCTCCTCCATCAAGTCCACTGATTCAGGAAGCTTGTTACCCAGACTACGGGCATTGGTACTCATTGTCTCCATTTTGATGGCTTTACCTTCTATAGCTGGCAACCCCACTGACCTTTCTACCTTGGTCTTTTCTCATTTAGTACCCTGTTTTGTAGGGCAGGCTGGGATTGTCCTTCTGCTTATCAGTGCCTCCCTCTGACTAGTTTAAAGGCTTCACAATGAAGCATTTAAACCGATTGCCCAAAAGACTTGTTCCTTCCTGACAGAATGCAGACCATCCCTCCAGTATAGGCTGGTGTCCTCCGTTGGAACCCCAGTCCCCAATGAAGCCAAACCCTGTGCTCCACACCATTTTTTCAACCATTTGTTAAACTGCATGGTGCAAAGTACCCTCGCCTCACTCATGCCACTGACAGGCAGCACCTCTGAGAAGGATACTGTGTGTGCTACTTGTCTTAAGCCCTCCCAACTCTACAAAGTCCTTTGCACTGCTCTGATCTCATGGATGAGCCAAGTCATTTGTCCTAAGGTGGACAATGATGTCCAGCTCAGACTCCCGTGCAACTGTTTTCGTGATCCTAAGATGCGCTTCCTGTCCCTCAAGCCATGGCACCAGGCAGGCACCTTACTTCAGTTTTCCCTGCTCCCCAGTTCTATCCCTAATAATTGAGTCCCCACCAGGAGCTGCTTTCCCTGTGGTGCCCTCTGCCTCCTTCCTGAGGGCCTCCCTTGTGACAGTTGTCTGCACCTCCTTAGTCCTCTCACGGTTGCATCCATAGGGAACTATGCCCCCCAGAATGGTGTATGGATTGTGGAGTGTAACAACTGACTGGGTGTGCTCTGTTCCACCACCTTACCTCCCTGAGCCCACTGTGGTCCAACTGCTGTGCTTTCTGCAAAACCACTGAGGTGGTGGTGGTGGCTGTGGTGCTCCCTGGATGGGGAGGTCCTTGTCACTGTCCAGTGCGGCCTGAAGATGGGCAACTTCTCCCTCAGGGCAGATAGTTGTCTGCAAACAGGGCAGCATCTCAGCCTCAGAAAGACTCCCGAAGACTGCTGCCCACAGCCATAACATTGTACTACCCCCCACATAACTGTTCTATCTTGTTTAGTTTTTTTTTTGTGTGTGATTGTGCTATATAGAAATATATGTATTTATATAATGTGTATGCTTATATCTCAGTGCAGTGTGCTAGACAGGATATGACAGTGATGTGTACCTTGCCCTCTTGAGGAAATGTCAGAACCCTAGGTATAAATGAACTGTTTCTGGGGGTGAGGGGTGGGAATGGGGTTGGGCCTAAACTGTGCCTCACAAACAATCAGCTAAATGCTCTGACCTACCATGATGGATGAGTGCCTTCCTGTCAGCAAGATGCCATACACGATAATTGTAATACTGCTTCAAACCAATTTGACAGAGAAAATACCCTGCTAATCAAACAGAGAAAATCCAAAATCCAAGTCAGACACAGGTAAACCTCCCAGCCCTAAAAAGAGCCTGGTGATTTGTGTCTGAAACAGTCAGCCCCAAAACACGTCAGCTGTGCAGAAGGCAGACACAGAAACAGTATTTAGCCTATGTGGGTTTAAACTCTTCCTGCACTGAAAACCTTAACACTTGTAACACAAGTAAAAGCAAATCCACCTCCTCTGTTGATTGAAAGACTGCCTTTTCTGATAATTCTAAGTTGCTTATTTCACCTTCAGTTAGCAGTATCCTCCACCTGAAGAATATTAACTTTCCAAGGAATCTGCTTCAAACCAAAGACAATTGTAAATTGTAAGGTTCACCTCCTCTGTTGTGAGCACTACTCACTTTCTTGCAAATCTTAAGTCCAGTGTTGCAGCTTGCAGCCAGAGGTAGCTTCACCTGAAGACTATGAGGTTATCTGATGAGCCTGCTAAAATTAGTACTTTTATCGGTCTGTAAGATTCTCCAGAGCTATAGGCATTAATCACCGCCAGCTGAGGCTCTACGGTGGATTAATGCCCGATGAAGTCGTGCACGAGGCTCCCCAGCGGTAATCACCAGTGGAGCCACGTGGCTGAAGGTGTCAACGGCTTGTAACATAAGTGCTGCCATGATATTGGTCCCGCTGCTGGGGGTCTACATTACACAGACCTTGCCTGACAGTGCTACTGGTAGATGCCATGGAATGCAGCGGTTCTTTTGTCCTGTGACAGTGCGCATAGTGTGAGACCGTGTGCCTCAGCGGCCCTGATACACATTTCCATCGTCTCTGCTGTGCATAATACTTTATGAAAGCACTTGACAAATGCTTTCATTAGCTGTCTTAAACCGACTATGAACGCCTCACACTGACTGAATGGTTAAAAATTGCAGACCTACATACCTTTCTAAGGACCCTAGCCGACGGGACAACCTAATCCCAGTAGCAGCCAACCACAGAGTGCCCGCCTGTGCTAGACTCTGATTGGCGTTCTAGCATAGCAGTCGCGTGTACTCCGACTGTTCATTGGCGGTAGTGCTGTGGGGATCGCGGTGGGGCCAGTAGCCCGCCTATGGATGAGTGAAGATGGCTGGGTTGCACAGTTATGATTTCAGTAAGTTAATTAAAACTCATCAGAAGGAGAAGAGAATCGGGTTGCAGGTGGAGGCAATAACTGCCATCTGCAGTTGGTAGATTGAGTGGCGCCATGACTTTGTAGTGCTGTGCCTGTCTTGCACTTCACTTGAGGTCTGACTTTACAGGCTTGCCACATCAGTTGGCTGCTGATAGTTACTCGGGATTTATTTGACTTGAGTAGAGGAGGACCACCATATGCAGTGATGGGAGAGCGTAGGGTTTTGTCTGACATATTTATTCTGGGATTAATGTTACAGCAGAGCTCCTTTTACTAGCCACACAGTTAACATTCGGCTCATTGTGAGTGCTGATGCTCGCCCCACATCACCTCTCTGTTTCCTAGTACATGCACTAGCGAGCGGGCTCTACTGCTGTGTGTACCCGCTCGCTGATGCTGCGCCCGACATCACCTCTCTCTACTTCCCTAGTACATGGCCACTAGCGGCGAGGCTCTACTGCTGTGTTAATACCCGCTTCGCTGATGCTCACCCCCGTCATCACCTCTCTCTACTTCCTAGTACATGCACTAGCTAAGGGCTGTACTGCTGTGTTAATACTCATTGCTTTTCACAGGATGCATTCCCACCAATCTGCTTTCTCCATTTCGGCATCAGGTTCAGTGCCATGTTACAATGGCTGTTAAGTAGCTGTGATGTAAGCACTTCCTGACACAGTCTGGCTTGGCCTTATAAGGCACAATGAGGTAAACAAAAAAAAAACAGTTTCCACCCCTAGGGACTGTCTGGGTCCAATACACAGCCTGTAACCTGCTCTCAATTCAGGGCTTATGACAAATTCTTAGCCCAGTGAATACTCAGTATTACAAATATTGCAATGCAAACAGTCAGTCACTAACTCCAATCAAGTCAGAAGGGCAGAAACACAGAAAACAGTAAAATCTAAACACTTGTAACCAGTAAAGCAAACTCCACCTCCCTCTGTTGATTGAAAGACTGCCTTTTCTGATAATTCTAAGTTGCTTATTTCACCCTTCAGTTAGAAGTATCCTCCACCTGAAGAATATTAACTTTCCTAAGGAATCTGCTTCAAACCAAAGACAATTGTAAATTGTAAGGTTCACCTCCGTCTGTTATGAGCACTACTCACTTTCTTGCAAATCTTAAGTCCAGTGTTGCAGCTTGCAGCCAGAGGTAGCTTCACCTGAAGACTATGAGGTTATCTCATAGAAAAAGGAAAGGGAGCTGGTTGCAGGGACAAAACTGGGGAAAAAAATGTTTTGAAGGCAGAGAGTGACAGAAGGGTCAATCTCACCCATGTCTACTGGTTTTCAAAGTAGCCCATCCGTTATCCATGACTCAGCACTCCTGTACTCCACCCTGGGGTTCGCTGAAAAGGGACAGCTAGAAATGGGTAAGGCAGTGAGCAGGGAGATGTGGCGAAAAAGTGCGGAAGTGATGAAGAGGAAACTCTGGATAGGAGCTGGAACATGTCACCATCAAAGACAATCACAATGGAAATAAACAAAGTTTATTATAAAAAAAAAAAAACTCTTCTTAACTGTTCCTTCTCAATGTCTTTCTGAGTCTAAGTACAGGTCACACAAGTCCTGTTCTAGGTAAACCCCTGGCATCTGGGATCCTTCTACCCTGACCTGCGATTTAGCGAGATCCAGGTCCTGCAGTTGCAAGCAGATTCAACCAAGGTGGTGGCTGCAATAGGAGGCAGAGGCTGTAAAGAGGCCCAAGTGTAGGTAATGGGGAGGGTTACCATATGTGGGGGTGGGGGTGGGGTGGTGGTGGTGCCAGTGAGCTGGTAAATGAAGGGAAGGGGACTAGGTAAACCTGTGTGGATGGGTAGAGGACACATTGTGGGGCGGAGAGGAGGGCAGGAGAGCTGTCAGGAAATAGTCGGCAGGAGTTGGTACTGGAGAAGGCAGATAATGGAGGGAGGGTCAGGGAAAAGTGAGGAAATGCAAGTTATAGAGTTCGGGTGGGAGATGAATGGCAAAGGGTAGGGACAGGGGATTTGGTACTGTAAAGCAGATACTGAGAGAGAGAGAGAGAGAGAGCACAGAATATGTGAGGGGCAAAGGTTATAAGATAACAAGTGAGGAGAAAGGAGCTGGCAGTGGAAGGATGGGGCCTTGGTATTGTACGCATGTTTATAAAATGGATGCCGAAAATCTTGTATTCTGATTGTCAGAAGAGATCACCTGACCATGGATTAATCCCTTGTAAACCCATAGTTGCCTTGCTGTACTACAAAATCCTGAAGGACTGCAATGTAAAGTGGCCTTTTCAGATCACTCCACAAGAGAAAATGTAAAAAAAACTACAACTACAGCATCCTCATTAGGACAAATCCACCTAGTGGAGAACTACAGCATCCTCAGAAGGACAAACCCATTAGACGGAAGGAACGCTTATAACAAATGCATGTAAACAGTGTTTTGTTTAATATTTTTTTAGGTAAACCTCTAAAATAAAAGTTGCCCATTTTATAAGTGGATTAATTGCTCCAGAGCATAGGTTTACGTAAGCATTATTCACGATGAAGGTGGCATCTAATGGGAGTTAATGCATGGTTAGGACCGTTGTAGCACAGGAGTAAAGGGCGTGACAATGGTCCAACCATGTATTAACCCCTAGATGCCACCTTCATCTGTGGTTAATGTGCTAGTAACATGGCAACTGCAGCTGTCCTATTTGTGAGATGCTCTGTTTGCTGTACGATGGTAATTACCAGAAACACTTATTTAACATTAACAATTATAGGGCATGTCTGTTACTTTTTCTGCCTTTCTGCTGCTGGACTTGTGTGGCGTGCACGTTCATCACCCCTCGAGTACTATAGTGGCGACTACTTTTTAAATCTTTCTTCTCGTGTATCTATAACTATTCCATACAACTATGTTTGGACCTCCGACTTTGGTGCTTGTGCTGCTTCTCATTTCTCTACCCTCGTTTGTTTCACGGCTGTGCTCTGGTGCATCCTGGGCAACATGTCCCTGTATATCTTTATATTCTCCGAAACTGCCAGTTCTCTTCTCAGTGCTCTGTACACCTGGCGATTACCACCAATGGGTAGGCGCTTTCACAACACCACAAAACTTCTCCTCCATTTCCCTGTTCTTGCATTTTGCACACCCATTCTATTAGCCTTGACATCTGCTGCCCTACCGTCCTGTGCCTCCGCGACTACTACCACTCTCAGCTCTCACGGTTTACCCTCTGCACTTGTTTTTGCCTACCCATTCCTCTCCCTCTGTTTTGATTCACACACTTGCCCACACAGCGATTTTTTTTTTTTTTTTTTTTCTCCCCTCAGCTCCCCTCCTCAGTCCGACCTACAGGTGGCGCTTTCCTCATGTTCACAGCTTAGCGTCTCCCTCGCACCGATCTGTTATTCTCCTGTCCTTTCCTGTGCTCTTTCCGATCGATTGGCAACTTCACAATCTGCCCTCACTCCTCACTACCTCCACAATTCGCCTTCCCGTTCTGTCCTCTGTTCCTTTTTGTCACGGTGCCCTGGCGCCACAGACATTGTGCTGTACCTCAACCCCTGCTGGTTCCCTTTCCTCCCTTGTTCATCGCAAGCACCTACTGGTAGACATTTCTAACCCATTGACTCCTTCCCTACTTCGATGAGCGTGTTCACGTCAACAGGGTATTATTGCTCTGAGCTGCCCAAGGCAACACGTATTAGCATGCCATAATGCCTGCTGCTCTTGCACCAGCTGGACCCTGTTACACCTCCCCTTTCTTTCCTGAGCGCCCGTATTTGTTCCATGTTACAATGAGCATTAATCCATGCCTGGGTGGTTGAAGTCTCTCAACCTGCAGCCTTGTGTCTCACAACCCCCCCCAGGCATGGATTAATGATCAATAAACCATGCTCTGTCATGGGTTAATCCATTCCTTTATCAGTATCCTCATCAGGTCAATGGATTTAGCAGCCTTTTTGGTTCTGACTAGTTTGTTCATATAAGACCTAAAGTGTCTCTTTTTGGGGAGCATAGGCATAGTTCATATAAACTGTTTTTATTGGTGTGTGTCCCACCCCATCATGGAGCCACACCATCATTCATATTTTATTCCCCAATACCTGCCCTCTGACCTAGTCATCTACAATAACCACTTAAACACAAACCATCTACCAAGCATTTCTATTGTATGATGATATTTTGACTTGTTGTAGCGGATATTGCTAGGCACTTGGGAGGGGTACTTTCCACCCTTGGATTCACTGTTATATTTTGCACTGAATCAGCCATCTATGAATACAGTTTTCCTCTCCAGCAAAGTACTCCCACTTTTCTTTTAAGGCAGAATATAGAATGACCAGAGTTCATCCCCAGAACCATTACAGTAAACATGGGAGATGACCACTTCAGGAATTCATTCTGGTAGGTGGAGCCAGTTCCTCACCAGGAAATGCTGGGATAGGTTATTTTTGGGTATTAAAATGACAGTTTGCATTTTTAATTGCAGAGGCCTTTAGTGTGAAGGAAAGCACAGCATTTTCACTGTGTACTGTTGAGAGAGCTTCTTGTAATTCTACTCCTGCTCAACTCCTGGACTGCTGCCCACCTCTACTAAAGAAACCGGCACTAGAGGTCCACTCTGGCTAAACGTTAACTTATTTCTTTGTTTTGGACTACATTCTCTAAATGATTTTCGTTTTGGAGCGGATGTGAGGGTATGCTCGAGAGAGTCGGCGTTTCATTTTGTGAGGCCAGGTTAGACTCTTCAGTACTTGTCTAGTTTTGAGTGTTTGACCCAGCTTACTGCCAAGGCCAGCTGCAGCACTGTAAGAGAAGGCTAGTACTTCATGGAGACTTAGGTAAAGTTTATTTTCCTTTTGGTGATTTTTGTGAAAAGTCTTAACTGTGACACTGGACTTTAAATGCCAAAACTGTTGAAGAAACTAGTATAAAAGAGCTCTGTACAACCCGATTTCCACCATGAGAGATAAGAGATTGTCTCTTATGGGACTGAACTCTGAGTCTGAAATTATGTTCAGCTGTGGTGCTTTCTAATTTCTTTTATTACTGGTCTACTAAATATTCAGATAATGCAGTACTTGTTTTACTGTGCTTTTGAGAAGACTTATGAGTATCCCAAACTGACCCCCCACCCCACCCCAGTGTGCTCGTGATGTCATAGTGTGTTGTCATTGTAAGCACATTAGGGTCTGCTGGGAGCAATCAAATGCTTTTATACAGACTTTATGGCTAGGTTACCAGGATATGTTATATAAACCATGGTAAATGGGTGGGAAAACTGAGTCAGATAAGTTCAGAACCTCCCCAAACCGCTGCCATTTTTTGTAAAGAGCTTTATCAGAACCTTTTTTGTGCTCTGTAAATGTTCTGATAATTATTTAAAACATTGGTTTGGAGCATATGTACTCTCCCAGCAGATCATTGTCCTTGAGGAAGGGCTGTGAGTGATGAGACTAAAGCTTTTACACACAAGTTTCTTTACCGAAATGATCATTACTTGTGTAGCGTCGTCGTAGTCTGTTCTTTTGTGTCTTGACTTTACATGCACAGCACTATTTTGGCAAACACCCTCCTCCGTTTTCTATCGTTTCATTCCTGCTTCCCCACTAGTCTGAGATTTTCCGGGAGACAACACTGTTTCCGAAATGGCCATTACACATGGCAGGAGGCAAAATCGGGACAAACTACACCAACCAGGGAACAGCGGTTTGGGTGAAAGTTCACTGTGGAACAAATGCATTTACACATCAACAGAGGTAATGGTATACTGTTTCTGTAACAGTCATTCCGTTACAGAACTGGTAGTGTAAAAGTGCCTTAAGAAAGAAGGTTGGGATGAGAAAGGATCCAGTGAGCCAGGTCTGAATTTAAGTGGTCATGATCACAGTGGTGTTGCAGAAGGACACTAGTCATGTTAGATTAAGTAGATTCATTATAATCTATATCACACTGACTATATTGAAAACCATTGTAAATGAGTCACTAACTCAATGGTCTATCCGTTTCTCATGAATGAAATTATTTAGTACAGCTCTAAGATGCGTTTACAGTACAATCATTTCCTTTCATTGACAGTAGTTTGCAAGTGGAAATCAAGTTTAAATCTATTTTTTGCTCTTAAACAATAAGAAATCTAAAAGAATGTTAAAGTTCTAATAAGGCTTGGATAACTATCAGAACTTCTTGCAGCTCATCATAACCTTTTGTAGTTTTTCCATCCCTAATCGGAAGGAAAATTAAAAAAAAAAAAAAAAAAGTATCCTCTAGTGACTTATAGCTGAAACATTATTTATGGAAGTACAAACTGAAGAGTGGAGCTACTCTTTAACCCTTTCAGGAGCAGAGAATATTTTGTCTGTCAGACTGTGTACAGGAAGTCAGCAAGGAAAGGGTTAAGTATCAGTCTTGAGAAAATTTCCATGTAAGCCTTGGACATGTTGAGGTTTCTGCTATGGGGTGTCCCAGACACCCTGGTTCTCTTTAGCCCTAAGTTGAAGTCTGGGACCATCAAATGTGGAGTTGGGGAGAGGACTGCAGAACAAAAGGAAAAGACACTGAAACTGTGGAAAAGTAGTAGTTTTACCCATCGAGATGCTGAAAAAAATGTTCACTTCTATAGCAACCCATACTGTACGTCCGCAGCAGGTTGCCATTTCTGTGACTACGAATTGTAGAATTCTAGTGACCTTGCAACTTGTGAAGAACAAACTGTTGCACTGGTGGGTACTGGCAGTTTTGGTGGATGGACCACTGTGTTTTTTTTGTTTTTGTTTTTTTGCCATTAACTTTCTATTAAGTTGGTGACAGCTTTTGATTCTCAGCACTGCTGTAACATCCGACTTCTTGTTTCTGAACATGTGGAGTACCTTTACTATTTTCTAAATCCTTGTAGCACTGCTGGGTTGTAGTTTCAAAACTGCAGAAATTGTGCATGTGCAGCAGAAAGAGTTGTGCCAAAAGGATGTACTCATGCACAACTGCAGTTCTGCTGCATGTCAGCCCATGTCGTATCCTCTTTACATGTGTGTGTGATATATGGGGGTAGTAGCCCACAGCTAAAACCGGTAAACCTACAAAAATGTGCTGAGCTGTAGAGATGTCTTAAAGGAAAACTGCACACTCATATCTTTGTAAATTTAGTTTCCATGTCAACAGACAACTTTTTGTAGCTGTTAGAGATGTATGCAGTTGCTTTAGTTTGTTTTACATTTCGTACTAGGCCCTCTAACTATCATGGGGTCTCCATTTGCTGGTTGTTGAAATCGCACTCTCCTGAGAGCAGCATTCGATAGGATAACATGATGTGTAATCACCTTTTAGACTCCACAAGTATGCCTGTCTGTTTAATTAGACTTCAAAGAAACAAGCTGCAGGAAGGTGTGAAATACCACATGTTCCTTTGGTTAGCTTTGCAAACTATCCGAGTTGTAAGGCAGGGTTTTTCCCTTTAAACTGCATTCAGTTAGTTTCAGAGAGTTTTTACAGGATTTTGTTCTTTCAGCATAGATTCGTGGTATAAATGGGTGATGTAGATCATGTTCTTGTATGCTAATGCAGGTCTCATGGACAATAAGATTTCAAAACTATAAAATGGAGACCCCCAGGGTAGTCACAGGGGCTACCATGAACATTGAAAGCAAACTAAAGCTAACACGTATAGCCTTAACAGCCACAGGAAAAGAGTTGTCTGACATGGAAACAAATAACATTTTACATGCTATGAAGGTGTAGTTTTCCTTTAAATCTCTCATGTCAGTGTTCTGTTGCTCTCATAGAACAGAAAAAGCACAGAAAATGCATGTTTTTTCAATGGGGCAAAATATTGCAGTATTCTTCTAAAATGGGCTTTTGTGGTGCAGAAACCTAGAACAAGGGAAATTAAGTCAAATACAGCTAGAAAAATGTAGACATGCAATGTAGCGAGATCGGAAATTTCTCAGGTTGTTTAGGGAGAACTCCAATATGTTTAATATCATCCAGTTTGTTATGTGAATAAGTAACCTTAAGACAGCTGATTTAAAAAATTAAACCGTAAATAAAATATATTGTTGCAGAATTTAATACCTTAGGCAGAATTTTAGAATATAATGCAGGATTTCAGAAACTGTGCGCTGAACGCTGGAATGTGTGTTAAATGTATTAACTTGGTTTGCAGTTAGCTTTGATGAGCAAGAATGGTGTCTGAAGGAATCTGAGCATGCAGTCTGGTGTCTGAAGGAATCTGAGCATGCAGTCAACTGATGTGTCTTCTTGCCTAAATGCATCAAGTGTCATGAACTGATAAGGCAGATAATGGTTTTACAAGCAGGCACTGTTTTAATTGACAGAAAGTAGTCCATCATTATAGAATTGCAGCAAGGTAAGCAGGACCAGAATTGAACAGTACTCCACAGAACAGTTCCCTGCCTGCCAGCAGTTTACAGCTGTTTTTTTTTTTTAAGGTAACACAGGAGTACTGATTAGGGAGGAAGGGATATCATAGAACAGATCAGTATAGATTTTTCCTAATATGTGGCAGTCTGGTTTGCCAGTCAAAATGATTCTTGATTGGCACCATCATATTTAGTAGTCGAACGTCGCACACACTTATCAGTAACTAATGCATCATGCAGATATGTACAGTCATGCAGATACACAGGCACTGTTGTGTTAATGGATACTGTCTCAAACAAATGCACGTCCTCCTTCTACTTATTGGGGAGGGGTACGAAAAGTTGGACGAGGGACACAAATGTATGCTGTGCATGTGTCTGTATCCACACATGCTTCTGAGCAGCCATGCCGCTGTTTTTTAAAAGATGATCCATTTGCAACAAACAATGCTTTGCATGATTTGCAGTAAACAAACTGCCGCGCGTGTGATTTGCATCTTTTCTGTGCAGTAGTGTCATTTGTGAATGTAAATTCAGACATAGGTAGACCAGCTAATTGGTTTGGATGCATTTTCCTTTTGACAATATAGGCGACTGCATCTCCGCCTGACTCTCTGAAAATCCTGACCTTTATCCATGTTTTCTCTGCATTCCAGTAGTAGTGGTGGTGGGATCAACAAGCAGTAGCATAAAAGCCTATGTTTGTCTCCACCTACATTTAGAAACATTGAGTAACTCTCTGCTTTGATGCAGCAGGTCATGAACCCATTCCCACGTCCTATAACAACTGTACATGGGCTTTCAGTGTTCATAATCGTGTGACTCCCTTGTTTCACGTTTTCTTGCCTTGTCTTTCTGATGACATTAATTTACTGTTTCTTCCTTTCGTTTCTTTTCTCCTCTTTCATTGCTTTCTTTCCTGCCTCTTTACCTTCTTCTCTTCTGTCTTTTCCATTTCCTTTTTATTTCTGCCATCTTTGCTCCCCTATTATGTTTCTCTGCTTACTGTTGTATATTCTGGATTGCTGATAGCATTATAAATTACTAACATCTCATCAGTTCTTCAGCAATTTGCATAGCACTGTCAGCTGTTAGAATCTCACATGCATCAGTTGGGGCTTTGGTTCACGTGAGCCCTGATGGTAACTTTCTTATATTCAGTATTAGTGGCTCAGTAGGAAGCATGCTTGCCTCTGGGGCTGGAAGATGATGGGAAGGTTGTCAGTTCTAGCCCCACACCAAGTACTTGGGGTAATACCCAGAACTGACACTGTACTAACATACTAAAATGCCAGCAGTATAGGCCTAACGGGTCTTCGTGTCTGCTCGCTTGGCCAGTCCCCACCCTGGGAGCTGACCTTCTGCCCCCTCGCCCTCTCTAGCTTCTCCTTCCCAGTCCCGGATATTCCTGCTGCACAGGACTTTGCTTCCAGAACCCTTCCCTTGTACCTGTCCCACCTCCCCAACCCTCCACTGTCTCTGCCTCCACCAGCCCCTAGGCAGCGATTCCATGGCTCCACCACCCTCTTAATGAAGTAGCACCTCCTCCTTTCTCCCCTGAATCTTCCCCCTCCAGCTTCCACCCATGCCCTCTAGTTGCAGCCCCCTTCCTTCGGAGCACCCTGACTGCTCTTCCCCTATTTAACCCCTTCATGTACCTGAAGACCTCTATCATGTTCCCTGGTCCTTTCTTCTTCCAGTGTGTACATATTTAGCTCTTCGTGCCTCTCCCCATGGGGCCTGTCCCTAGGCCCTCAGATCATTTTGGTTGCCCTCCTCTGACCCTCTCCAGGAGTTCAGTGTCCCTCTTTAAGTGTGGCCTCCAAAACTGCTTGCAGTACCGAAAGTGCGCCTCACCAAGCAGTTATACAGAGGGAGTATCATTTTCTCCTTCTGGACGTGATCCCCTAGCGATGCATCTCAGCATCCTGTTGGCTTTGGCCGCTGCCTCCCACAAGTCTGAGTTGTTCATCTTGACATCCACCACCACCCCCAGGTCCCTCTCAGCCATTGAGACTTGTAGCATTGCCCCCGGCAGGGTGTACACTTGGCCTGGTTTCTGGCTCCCAGATGCAGTACCTTGCATTTCCCTGCATTGAACCTCAGCTTCCACTTTCTAGACCGCTCTTCCAGAGCCTCCAGGTCCCCCTTACCTCCCCTTCCCCATCCACCACTGGCCACAGTTTTGAGTCATCTGCAAAGAGACTTTTCTCATTCCTGATACCCTTCCTTATGTCAGAGACATAGGTCTTGAACAGGAGGGGCCCAAGGACCGATCCCGAGGGACCCACTAATGACCCTCCTTGGGGATGAGACTATCCTGCCAGCCACGACCCTCTGGCAGTATTGGGGAGGCAGAATTGTTGAGGTGCTCCTTTGGATGAAACGTTAAACTGAAGTCCCTTCCTTTCTCTGGTCACTGTCCAGATGGAAGTAAAGGTCCCATGACACTTACTGAAGAAGAGTAGGAATTTTCCCTGTGAGCGGCCAGCATTATCCCTTTCAATAAATCTGGTCCTTGCAACCCATCCCCAAGATGCAGCTGAAAACAAACTCTCATCATGCAGTTTTAGTGCGCACTTCTTGGTCAAGAAAGTGCAAATGAATAAATACAATTAAATTACCCAATATGAATCAAAAAGTCAGCCCCTATTCATATCCGTCTTTTCTTTCTGTGGCTCTTTTAGTTCTCTGTCTGGTCTTTATAAGAGCATGGTGGGATAAAGGAGGTAGCAGGAGCTTGTGGGAGGGAGGAACTTGCATACTATCACACTAAAATGCTAGCAGAGTAGGCCTAATGGTCTTTCCTTTCTGCTTGTTTGGTCAGTCCCCAACCTGGGAGCTGACCTTGCTGCCCCACCCCCTGGAATTCTCCATTCCCAGTCCAAGGTATTCCCTTGTATTGGACTCTTGCCAGCTCAGCTCAGCTCTCTTCCTCTGTACCTATCCCAACCCCTCTTGAACCCCACGCAGTCTCCTGCCTCCGCTAGTTCCCTGGGCAGCACATTCCGTGGTTCCACCACCCTCTCAGTGAAGTAGCACCACCTCCTCCCTGCCTTCCTTGGAACACCCTGACTGAGCCTCCCTATTTATCACCTTCATGTACTTCAAGACCTCTGTCGTATCCCTCTTGTCCCTCTCTCCTTCAACATGTACATGTTGAGCTCCTTGAGCCTCTCCGCATAGGTCCTCCCCCATCCCAGATCATTTTTTTTTAAATCTCTTGTTTATTCCACTTGTCCCCAGCCTGCCATCTCCGACCCATCAGAGCCCTAGGCAGACATCCTCTGCCATCCACCCTACCCGACTTACCCAGGAACCTCATGGGCGCTCGGCCCACCCCCCCTGACGGGGATGTGGGCAGAGCCCTTTACCCCATACTTTGTGTTTCCTCGGACTAGGCGTAGTAGCAAGTGAAGGCACATTGAGGGCAACGCCTCTGGAGCTCAGTCTTCTGGACAATGGCAGGGTATTTTCCTCTTTCTCCCTCCCCTACAGCACAAGACCCCTGACGTCAGGCGCCGACGCCATGCTGTATAGCGGCCACCCATCCTCTACCATTAGGGGCTTGCAGCACACCAGCCTCCACTCTGAGTCAGGCAGGCGCGGGCTGTGGTCTTAACTCTCCCGGAGAAGGCAAGCTGTCATGGAATGCTCCAGCCCATCTCCCCGGCCGACCCACCAGTGACCCGAGTCCGCTCCCAAACCGGGTTGCTGGCATGGGCGAGTGTGATGTCCAGCACCTCAACCCTCCGTGCCAGCAGGCGGCGTCCCTCCAAAATGTGGCCTCCAAAACTGCACACAGTACTCAAGGTGCGCCTAACCAAGCAGTTCTACAGAGGGAGGATCACTTCCTCCATCTGGAGGTAACGCCCTACTGATGCATCCCAGCATCCTATTGGCCTTCTTTCCCTGTAAAACAGTAACAATCTGTGGTATGTTTACACCAGGTGAGTTACCACACTACAATCTATGGCTATGTCTTGAGGTTTGTCACTACTTTTCTTCTGGTTTTCTATAATGGTGTTCTGATGGAGGTGTCCGCCACCTGTACCAGTGCATGGAAGAGGCAGAAGGAAGGATTTCAACTAAAAACAAAAAACCCACTAGAACTAATTTTTTTAAATAAATTGACAGCTCAATCCAGAGGATTGCATATGATCATATAGCAGACAAGCCGTACTCACGGTACTGCATTTATTTTATGTTAAAGTGATTTCACCTGAAAGGCTCAATGAGGAGCACATGTGTTCTTTTTGTGAATGTCCTGATGATGGGATGGCACGTCAGATAGAAACAGCAAAGTAATTTATTGCTGTGCAACGTACAGATAGCTACATACTGGGTATAAGTACATATTGGGTTAAAACCATTATAGAGTAGTTTCTTATATAAAGAGCAGCATTCCCAGATGTTATCTGGGAAATGATTCAGGAGGGGCCCAGAAAGCAAAGGCACACCTAATCATAGATCTAAACATTTTGGAACTGGGAGTAGATTTTGTTTGCTTGTTTGTGGCTAATAGAATGCATTGTTGTATGATTGCCAAAGTGCACTTAAAGGAGCAGTGCAAGATAAATCGTACCTCAGGTTTTGGGTTCCTATTGCGGGTCCCCATCCTCCTGTGCTTCTTTTTCCAGTGCCTCCTTTTACTAGTTAAAATTTTAATTTATTATTTTGGGTTTTTATCCGAGTAGTCGTGATTGCCAGCCGTTTGTGCCTGTCATAAACACAGGAAACAACATTGTGGGTAGCATTAGTGCAGTCCAGCTCCTCCTCTTCTGGTTTTGCTGTGCGGATCAGAGAAGCAGCAGTATTGTGCACCCCAGCTCTTCCATTGAATGGAATATGACGTCCTCCAGTTCCACCACCTGGGAGAGCTATTGATGTTAGTAGGAGCACCGGATTTTCTCTCTCCCTAAGCTGGTCTCCAGGCTTCCTTACTCTTGGGCTGTACCTCCTGATGCTGGTTGTAGGCAGGACTAAAACTCTGCGGGGGCCTCCACATCCAGTTGTCTCCAGTTTATTTCTGCCTCCAGTCTGGCAGGTACTCTGCAAGCAGTGCTCTGTCCTCTTGGCAGAGTTGAAGACACCAGACTGTAAGTCCATCAATTTCATTTATATCGGACATTGTAGCTGTTTTCAACGCTCCTGCATGGGCTCCAGTCTCAGCCTTGCAAGCTGTACAGACTGGCCCCATTTCAATGCGGTCTCGCTTTTCACGCTATTTTGGACTGGGCCATCCACATCAGAGCTTGAATCTGCCCCAGTACAGATTTGGGGCTAAAAATCAGCACCGAACATTCTGGGCAAAAATCAACACTGGAGCACTTATCCAGGACATTCCTCACAAAGGGCAGTCGCGAGTGTTTCCGCCGACGGCTGGACGCGTTGGGTTACTCAGCCACTTGTCAACTGTTACCCGCCTCCTCGCAATCATCAGCGGCGCTTTTGACATCCTCCAGTTCCACCACCTGGGAGAGCTATTGATGTTAGTAGGAGCACGGATTTTTTTTTTATTAGGTCACAGATTGCTAGAGGAATGTTGAAACAAACATTGCGACTGTCTCCTCTAATTTAGCTGTTGTTTACTTTGCCTTCTTGGGGTACTGCAGTTCACTTCCACAAATGCAGTTCTTGCATACTGTGTGATCCAGGCAGGGTGCCATGGATTGATTGAGGCGGGTCGGGATATGTGGAGTTAGGTGGGGGGCACAGGGCATGTGGGATCATTTATGACACTGCATATTCCCTGTGGGGAGGGGTCCATTGTTGTAATGTGGCACACTATGTGGGACTGCGAGATATAAACAGAAACAATGCCTGCTAACTTGACAGTCAACTGTAGTGGGGAGATCTGCACGAGTAACATGATGCCAGTTTGACACATAGCACCATGACAAAAACTTGCCTCTGGAAAACAAAAACAAAACAAAAAAAAAAAACTTATGCAAGGGCATGCAGATTGGCGTCAGGGCTGAGAACATATCAATCGGCGGGCTGCAGTATGCTTAGCGAGCGCTTACCATGACACCACACGAAGTAAACACTCGCACAAAAGGTAAACAAAGTCAAATACGGCAGCTGCCATATTTCCTGTAGTGCTACTACAAAGGTAAACTTTCATTTATAATTCAAAATAGAGAACTGCTGGGACCCCAAAAACACAGATTTGTGAACCAGACAGGACAAAAGTAAATTTCTGTAACCACTTCCTGGTTATCCAGTACGGCTGCTTTGCAGTAATTTGCTTACCAAGAGTTAGCCTATATAAAAAGCAACCACAATTGTTATTTGCATCTTCAGTCGTGAGAGAGCCACTGTAGTTGTATATATTAGACTGTGGTGTTGGCTGTAGTAATACACAAGTACAAACCTGCAGATCTATAGAGTCGTAATGCCCTTTATGTGGAGGACCGAAAGTCACAGTGCAATAAACAGTGTCACCATAATCCAATTGGAGCAGTAACATTTGTTAAGCAGTTCTTTTCCTTGCTTGGAAAAGCAGTCAATGTTTGTTTCAAATAAGATTCTAAGTTGGGCACTCTGTGTTGAAAATGGAAGACATACACTGGGAGAACCGCCACCATTGTTGTAGGATTGAACATACTTGACAAGGGTCTAGGGACACATTTCCCCATTAAATGTTGCATTTTACACTGAAGATATATCCCCAAAGGCATAAAACTAATTTAAAATAGCCCTTCCAGTTAGGAGCCACTAGATGCCTTTGGTTCAGTTTGATTAGCTCAGGCCTACAGCTATCCAGTCACAAGGCCTAAGTACCCTTCACTTTTGTGGGACATTATAGAAGCCCACTATGGCTGCTGTCAATGTATTTTCATCCTGTTTGAGTGACTGGATACTATGGGCTCCATTTTCTAACGACAGCACAGTGTCGGCACACCACTGCCTGTGGCAGACTCGGGTGTCCCAGGGTCCCTGCGCCATATTTTAAAGAAGATGGGTCCTAGCACCAAAGTCCCTGAGTTTGCTGCAAGCCGACCGTGCTCATGACAAATGGCGCACAGAAGGTGCTGCCAAACTACGGCACCATGCTTATGGCATCTGTGGATAGTGATGGCGACCTGCCGGCTGGTCACCCTGGTGGGTTATTCTGAGAATGCCCTGGCTTACCGGGGTTTGTGCCTTGTTGGGATGCCAAGTGTCCCTGACAGGACAACGGCAGGGCTAGTGCAGGTTCGGGGTGGATGCACCAGTACCACTGGTGGTGGGAGAATGTTGCAGACTCTCACCTGCCACCCCATCGCTGGTCTGGCAAGTGTTGAGGGCTGTCTGGGTGCCTTCCCCAGGGGCACAGGGTCACCCCCACCCAGCAAGAGTTGCAGCAGCGGTGCACAGCAGCTTAGACCAGCTCTTTGCTGGTCTAACTACTGCGTCTGTGCACCTCTTTGTGGGGTGGGCTTCCAAACCCCAGTGTAGGGATATCGCAGCCCCTGCAACGCACCCATACCCCTTCTGCTATGATGCACCGGTGGCAGTCACAAGGATGGCGCAAAGCCCGGTTGATGCAGGTGGTCCTCCAGTGATGCACGGTCCTGCAGAAAATCAGGACTGGTGCAAGGTATGGCATAAGGAGCCCATTGCACCAATTCTGTTTGCCATAAGCCCTCTTGTGGTAGTTCAGACCTTTGAAAATCGAGCCCCATGAGTTATGCTATGAACCACCTATTGCTCTGAATAAGAAAATCTACTAACTGTACTGAGCCTTTGTTGTATCGCACTTATATTTTGTATGAGTTGTCTATTTTGTTTTATATATAATGAGTTGCTATGTTATTGCTATTGTTTTTATGTGATGTGCATAAACTGTGTAGTGTTGTGGTTACTACAAGAAAACCCTGCAATAATACAGAAAAAAAATTAAAAGCAGTCCTTCCTCATTTTGCCACCAGACCTGAATCAGTCTCTTATTTCATTCCCAGAACTTAAAGTCCCCTAGGTCCCCCACCCCCATTTCCACCACTGTTAGCACATACGTTTGAAACTAGATTGTCAACATGCAGAGTGGAATTTAACTGCAGGTCAGGTCCACACCCTGGGTATTTTGTAAAAGATTGTAAGGAGTCATTTGAAGCAGTAACCAGATGCAGGATGCAGTCCACTGACCTTAGAGCAATAATAGCATCTTACTTTGGTTTAAGAATAATTTTCTCTGTACTAAACCTCAACCCGAATAACATTTATTTGTAAAGATTGCCTAATTTCAGATTTAGGTTTACTAGTGGCATAAATGATTGCGTTGCTTCTGCAGATGTCAGCTCTGGATGTTGAGCAGACCATTTAGTAAGTCACTGAGGTACAGTACACAAAAGCAGCAGGCACCCTGAACCAATCCCTGAGGAACTCAACTGGCAAGTATAGGAGGAGAAAAGTCATAATCATTGCTGTAATTGGCTGAAATTGCCTTTGGTTTGATAGTTATGTAAGGCTGGATTAGACAGGCCTGGTTTGTATAATATTAGTCTATAGGATGACATTCATACTAATAAACCAGTTAAATGGGCGTGAGTCAGCCATGATGTGGAGTAAATCTTGTGCAACTTGCAGGTAGTTGAAGGCTAGTTGTGTGGTAGGATGTTAACTATCATTGTAGTTACCTGGCCATTTGCACTTTGGTTCTCAAAATGGTAGCAGAAAAAGGTCAGAGCAGAAAGGCTGGCATTCAGGAAATATATGGAACGCAGCAGGATGAAGATAGGGAGACATACCAAACTTCCCTAAGGGAAGCAGGAAGGCAGTAAGGCAGGCAAAGGCCCAAACTGAGGAAACACTAGCACAAACAGTAAAAGAAGGTGACAAAACTTTCTCCTTTCACTAATGTATCTATAGAAAGTCTGGAGGATATTGCTAAGATCAAAGGGATAAGGGGCATGTGAGGAGGGGACCATGTAAAAGCATCTATCCTAAATGGATACTTCTGCTCAGTATTTACTGAAGAGAAGGTAGGGCAGGGCCCACAGATCCCAGCACCATGGACATGGGGGAGGAGGGAGGTGTGCACTAGTCCCTTTACAAAGAAAGGGTCCTACAGAGCTCGATAAGCTCAGGGTGGACATGGCAATGGGACCTGCTGGCATACATCCCAGGGTACTGAAGGAGCTAATTGTGGAAATAGCAGAGCCACTATCAGAACTGTTTAGTGAGTCTCTGAGCACAGGAGAGGTCCCAGAAGATTGAAGAAGGGCTCATGTGATCCTGCTCTACAAGTGGTAGCAGGGGAGGCGGGGAACTACAGACCAGTCAGTCTTACCTCAGTAGTGGGCAAAATTATGGAGGCACTCCTTAAGGAAAGGATAGTGCAACTCCTGGAATCCATAGGAGCACAGGCTCGAAGACAGCATGGGTTTACAACAGGAAGGTCCTGTCAAACTTCTCATACATTTCTTTGACTGGGTAACCAGAGTGGTGGACCAAGGGAGCAGTTGATGTTGCCTGCCTTGATTTCAGCAAAGCTTTTCGATACTGTTCCACATAGAAGATTGATTAATAAGCTGGGTAGGCTCGGGTGGGTGTGAAGTTGGTCAACTGGGTGGCAAACTGGTTGATGGGCAGGAAACAAGAGAGTGGTGGTAAACCGTATATAGTTAGAACAGATGCAAGTCACAAGTGGGTACCTCAGAGATCAGTCCTGGGGCCAGTCCTCTTCAATATCTTCATCAGTGACATTGCAGATGGACTGGAGGGTAAGGTTTGTCTATTGGCAGATGACACCAAGACCTGCAACAGAGTAGATGATCCAGATGGGGTGGGCAGAATGAGAAGAGATCTGGATAAACTGGCAAATGGTTGGAAGAGTGGCAACTGGGATTTAGCAAAGAAGTGCAAGATCATGCACATAGGGAAGAGAAACCCTGAAGCCACCTATAGGCTGGGAGGGGTTGCTGGCAGCCACAAGGGAAGAGAGATGTGGGCATCATCATCACCGATGACCTGAAATCATCAAGCGGACCACTAAAGCAGTAGGTAAGGCTAGGGGATGTTGGGGTGTATTAGTAGGGTATCATGAGTCGGAAGAGGAGAGTAATAATCCTCTTTACAAGACACTAGTTGAGGCCCCATCTGGAGTACTACGTGCAGTACTGAAGCCACACCTTCACAAGGACATTAACCAAATTGAGGCATTCCAGAAGAAGAGCAGCAAAATGATGCAAGGACTGCATCAGGAAAGATGAGTACAGATTAACAGAGCTCAATATGTATACCCTAGAGCAAAAGGAGGAGACAGGTGATATGATCAGAACAGTCAAACACCTTAAGGGCATTAACAAGGTGAAAGAGTCTAACATGTTTTAATATAAGAAAATAGCAGAACAAGAGGACACAGCATGAGATTAGAAGGAGGCCAATTGAGGGTAATGTGAGGAAGTTCTTTTTCACAGAAAGGGAGGTGGATGCATGGAACAGCCTACCTCAGGAAGTGGTGGATATGAATACAGTGCAGGGCTTCAAACAGGCATGGCATAGGCATAAGAGAGCAATACAGATGAGTATGAACAGATGGGCCATTGACAGAGCAAATACCAATGGCACATTCATAAGGTAGAAATAGAAATGGGCAGACTGGATGGGCCTTGCGGGCGGTCCTTATCTGCTGTCAACTTCTGTGTTTCCCTGAGCAACTACCACCCTGTCAAGGTATCTGGAAGGCAAAAGAAACCTCTTGATGATGGTTCCACCTAGAGATGCCATGGGAGCATTATTCCTTTGGCTAAAGGAACCTCTGGAAGGAGCCTTGGAGAGCAGCGAGCCACTGGAACAGGAGGGTGGATGGCGGTAGCAAAGAATGGAACAGCCGAATGAGGCTAGAGAGTTTGGTTTATGTAGCCTAGAAATGGGGTATGGTGAGGAAGCTGGTTTATATAGCCTAGAAATGGGTGTATGCTGAGGAAGCTGGTTTATATAGCCCAGGAAGTGGCTGTGGCTGGTTGCTCCCACTCATCAAACCTCAGGCAAACTTTTTAATGTAATGGGTGTTTGAAACCACAGTGTGGAGTAATGCTTGTGCAACTTGTTGGTAATGAAGCTAGTTGCATAGTAGACAAGATGTTTGACTGTCATTGTAGTTACTTTTGGCCAATCGTACTCTGTCTCCTGAGGGACTACCACCCTGTCAGAGTACTGGAAAGGCAAAGGAACCTTGTTGAGGAAGCCCTCCACCCTAGAGGTACCATGAGACTGTGATTCCTTTGGCTAAAGGTACCTTAGGAAGGCCCCAAAAATAATCTAAGCAGGAGCTGCAAAACAAATATAGGCAGTATGATGACACAGACAGCTGATAGTTGGTGTGGAGTGATAGTAGACAGAGGGGTAGCTTCTGGAGGAGAGAGAGAAAGAGGAGAGAAACAGGATTGTAGGAAAAGGTGGGCCATAATCCGACAACCAACTCACAGTGGAAATTCTAATACTGGGTAAATGGTACTGGCAACTACTTTATGGCCCTGGCACTCAGGGGAGAAAAAAATACAGTGGAGGAACTGTGGGATCCATGGCCTTGGCTGTCATCCCTCCTGGTAGGGGTTCTATTATTAGGGTACAATGCTAATTTAGAATTCCAGTTCAGCTAAAACGAGTGGAGGCATACTTGCACTCTTGCCCTCTAATAGCATGATGTCATGGGAGTGCTGTACTGAATCTTGAAGCCAAAGGAGGCACCCCAGGGAAGGAGGACCCCTCCCCTCCCAAAACATGGACTGAGAAGGAAGCAACTAGTGAAAGTCTAGCAGCCAGCCTCGGACTGTGAGGAGGCCTGACCTCAACTGAAGCTCAAGGAATGGGATACGGAAGGAGGCTAGGGGAACCTTAGACAAACACAGGAAGAAAAGCTCGGAGGTGCTGCCAGTGTGGTTTGCACAGCTAAAGGAACCTGTGTGGACTTAGCCCACCCTCTGGCAGCTGAAGTCTGAAATGCTACACCATGAGGTGCAGCTGACTGTGGATCTGCGTGACTGAAGTTTTCCCGTAAGCGTTGCACCTTCGCCCAGCAGGTGGGATGGCGAGGCGCCACAGAGACAGCGGCCTGAAAAGTACCCCTTTACCTGGTGGGGACTGCTCGCTCGAGGTGTGATCTTCAAGGAGTGAGTTAGCAGGGAAGGGAATATGTAACGGGCAGTATTATCGCCTCAGAGGCCTGATGGCATCATGCAGAAATAAGACTAACTGTATGATGATGTAGAAGGCACAAAAGAGCCACTGGATTGACTGAATGAGGACTGCTGAAGAATAACAGATGTGATAGTAAATTAACTGAATTACAGAAGGTACTGAAAGTAGGAACGCATATCAAAGGCCATTGTCATAGTGAGCACCCACCCATAAGCAGGAGTTGTAGTACAACCACAACTGTAGTGAACCGTGCTAAAGCAGACTGACTGAGTGATGGCTGAATGGTTGAGAAGGAAAGGCTGGGACAGGCAGTGAGAACTGGCTGTTAGTTGGTTGTAGCTGCTAGCTGAAAAGTGCATGTAGAAGACTGCAGTAAAAGGTTGCTAGTGCCGGTTAAGAACACAGGTAAAGCAGGCTGAGAAAAATGAAATATAGGAGCATAACCGATGCAGTGCATAGAATTGAGTTAGCACACTGAAAATGCACTGGAGTAGAATCATAGAAATTGTCAACAAATAAGGACCCTTTGGCCCACCTAGTCTACCCATTTTCCTTGCCTATACTGTCACCGCAGCTACCTGATCTCGGTCCCCCCAACTTTGCTACCAAGATTCCTTTGTGCCTATGACATGTATGCTTGACACCCACCACTGTTTTGCCCCACCGCCTCTGCTGGAAGACTGTTCCAGGCATCCACCACTCTTTCAGTGAAGACATACTTCCTACATCCTTCTAAATTTCCCCTGCCAGATTCATTGCATGCCCCCTGTTCTAGTGCACCTTCTCCTCTGAAAATACTCCCCTCCTGTACCTTCTTCACCCCAAGGAAAATGAGGACATGAGAGCAGTAGAGTGGCTCCCTGTGAGAGGCAGGGAGCACAAGCACAGCCAGAAAAGGACAAAGCATTACTAACCAGAAGGTTGCAGAAGGCACAGGCGAACCTGAAGCCAAGGCAAAAATGAAATAAAGACCCAAAAGAGCTGACAGAAAAGCAGCAACCACAGGAGAGGATGGGAGGAAGCAGAGCCATTGGCTGCAGCAAAGAAATTGAGCAACCAAATGGGACTGGATGAAGCTGGTTTATATAGGCCAGGAAGGGGAGAAGCTGGTTGCTTCCTTTCACCAAACCTTAGGCGCCGGCCCAGAGGCACTGAGGGGTTGAGGTGCTGGACACACACACCTCCGCTCAGCGGCGACCCAGATTCAAGAACGGACTCTGGGAGATGAGGAGGTTGAGTATCCCAGCGGATGCTCTCTCCTCCTAGAGTAGAGTTCCTGGGGTGCTTTGAGCACCCAGTGCACGCGCGCGGTGGAAGCATGGGCATTGGGGCAGTGGCGGCTCTCCGGAGCGGGATGGGGAGGGCGTTGTGGGCATTTGACAGTGGCGTGCATCAGCACGCTGCCTGTCTGGACGTCAGTCCACTGTGCCGCAGCCCTCAGGGGAGGAGAGACCAAGGGGAAAAAGTGGAAAACACCCCTCTCGGGCCAGGATGATGACCGATCCTAGCCCCAGTCACTTACCCATGGGCAGACCTCACTGTGCAGGCTTTCCGGAAGGAAAGAGGAGCAAGGTAGGAGACAGTGGAGTAAAGCCTGGCACTCTAGGGCAGACGCTGTGAGAGGGATCATGGGATTGATCAGTCCAAAGGAGGGACCGAGTGGTAGTAAGGATGGGATAAAAGAAAGTGGGGGGGAACCTAGGCAAGCCCTTTAATTACTATGACGGTAGACCACTTTTTTCTATACTAGTTATTATCCTCTGCCAACCTGTCCGCTCATACCAGCATCACTAGCGCCAATAGCCACTACCTCCAAGATTTACTGCGTTTCAGATGTAGCATCCCCCACCCCCACCTGCCTATCCAGCTCCTCTATTCAAGGGTTTGGATCATAGGGAGATGGGATCTGTAGACAGTAGTGAGGGGTCTGCGGGTGCCAGTCCTTTATAATATTGGACCAAATCTTTTCTCCTCCATTTTGTCCCTAATCCTGTGTTTCACTCAGAAGCATGTACGCTAAGCATGGTGTGTTTAGTCTGTGTCAGGCAGCATCCCCTCTTACTGCTCAAGTGTTTGCTGTTGCAGCTGCACCTGAGAACATCCTGGTGGCAGTAGTGATGTGGAGATCGCTGCACTTCCTTCTCAGAGGAGGAGAGCATTGGTTGGGATGCACAATCCTCCTTCCCCTGAGCGACCCTCCGTAACCAGTGCTGATCTCTGAACCCATGTCACCAGCACAAGCAGTAGCTCTACTGTTGCACCAATGGCCCACCCAGTAGACCACATTTCAGGGATGATTGCTGTAAACTAACAATTCAAGACAAATTTAAAAGAACTCAATAATTTGCCTCATACTTTGTTGAAATACACCTCCTTCTCGAGCTAATATAGTTAAAAAAAAAAAAAATACTGTGCTCTATGATAAAATAAAAATCATACTGGAGGCAGTATGACTAGGAGTTCGCATTCCCCAGGATGTGGGTGAAAAACAAGTGTGGGAACAAAAGACTGTTGGCTAGCGCCACTGCTCACTACGCTGGTGACCAGGGTATGGGAATTGATCCTGGTTGCTGGGGGGAATGAAGCATCTCAAGTACAGCTTTCCTCCCTTTGGGGGTATGTGTCCCATTTATTGATTGCCACCTGGTAGAGGCCATGTGGTACTGCAGCTTGTGTTTTTGAAGTGCAACAGTCAAATGCTGGCATGCATATATGTGCATAATTGTATGCAGATACTGTTAGGGTAGAATCCAGAAGGTGGAAGAATCTTCTGTCTGCAGTAGGTGATGTCTGTACCACCTGCAGGCTCGCACGACCAACAGGGCAGACCACCCACCACAGGTGTGGTCCTGGGCAAGTGGTGGGATAGTGAGTCTCTTGAGAACGTTCTTGATGGGGCTGGGGGAGGGTTCCTGCAGAAAGGGACAGACCAGAGGCTAGAGAAACATAAACAAAAAATGACTGTCAGTACGATCCTGGATCATTTATACAGACACTTAAAGATCATATGCACTGTAGTTTTACATATTTTTATAAAAGCTTGAAAAGCTGACATTCAAGTCCCTGTGTCATAAGTGTTTCCTGAAAATTTCATGCTGTTTGATTTTGTGGTTTCTTTAAATTAGCATTTGTTAACTTGCTCTACAGTGGCTGAAAACAGTGGAGTTATTTCTGCCCTCTCAGTCAAACTTAGAGTGCGATGACATCATTTGCAGTAGCTTACTGTTTCAGATTCCCAATCATAGCAGCACTCTGTAGAGTTAATGGTTTGCTGAGCTCTCAAGTTCTTACAAACCCAATCTCTGGTTTGTTTTAGATAGATTAACTTAAAACATATCATCTTCTGATAAAAGCTGATAATTTCAGTTCCAATGCTGAATTGAAGTAGTGAAAATCTTTCTCTGTGAGAAATCAGCTGATTTGTATAACAGCTTTCAGTTCTTTTGAATCAAAATCTGATTTTTATTCTAACTATATAGCACAGGACTGTTTAATGAATATAAAATAAATCTAAATTTTGTTCATTTACAGAAACAGTTTGTCTTTGATGTAGCCTTCATAAATATGTTCATATAAGAACATTTTTTATGTCAGAGTGACAAACAGTACATGTGCTTGAAATACTGTAGCAGAGTGTGACAGGCGCCTGTCTGAACTCACAAATTTCAGTTCTTTGGTGGTTTCTGTGTGAAAACATATCATGTACGTGTACAACTAGAAACACTGTGTGGCATCCCGATGCACCATATCTCTGCCCCACAGTTGAGGCAGTTGCATCCTACTGCCACCTGTCCCTGCCCCACAAGCCCCCTGCCTTCTGCTCCACATGCAAGACTGCTGCATCCTGCCGCCCACTGTCTTCTCCCACTCAGTCAGGGATTGTGCACTCTGCTGCCTCCATCCTCTGCCTAAAGAATCAGGGCTGCTGCACCTGCCACGCCCTGCCCAGACAGTTGGGGATGACGAACCCTGCCCCTCTCTCCCTCACCCTTACAGTTAAGGAAGCTGTACCTGTTAACCCCTGTTCCTGTCTCCACAGTCAGGGCTGCTGTGCCGTGCTAAGCCCCTAGTGTGCCAGGTCCCCTGCCTACACAGCTGGGGCTGCTGTACCATGCTGCCCTATCCACCAGAGGTGGGGCTTTTGCTACACCCTGCTACCCACTTCCATTGCCTCAAATGGGCAGGGCTGCTGAACTACCTGTACCCCATCTCATAGTCAGGGCTGGTGTACCCTGATGCCCCTGTGTTCTGCACCACAGTCAAGACTTCTGCGTCATGCAGTCCTCTATCCTTGTCACCAGAGACAGGGCTGCTGCACCCTGCCCCTTTCTACACAGTTGGGGTTACCATGGCCTGCTGTGTGCTCTAGTTCCCCCATGTTGCTGCAGCTTGGGCTGCTGCACCATGCTGCCACTTGCCACAAGATGCAGGGCATTTGCTGTTCCCTGTTGCATGCCTCCACAGTTGAGGCAGTTGCACCCTGCTGTCTCCTGCCACCAGAGTCAGATCCTTTGCTATACACTGCTGCCCACATCCCCACTGTGGGCATGGCTGCTGCACCCTGTCACACAGTGTGGGTTGCTGTATCCTGATGCCATCCCTATCTCCTGCCCAAACATTCAGGGTTGCTGCACCTTGCTGTCCTCTGTCCCCATGCTCACAGTCAGGGCCATGGCACCCTGTTGCCCCCTGTCTCTGTCTCCACACTCAGGGCTGCTGTGCTGCGCTACACCCTAGAGTCTCATGCTGCCTGCATTCACATTTGGGGCTTGCTGGAGCCCTGCTACACATTTCCATTGCCCCAAATGGGCTGGGCTGCTGCACAATGTACTCCCTGTACCACTGTCAGGGCTGCTGTATCCTGATGCCCACCTGTGTCCTGCCCCACAGTCAAGGCTCCTGCACCATGCTGTCCTTTGTCCCCTGTCACCATTGTGTCGTGTTGCACCACACAGCACCTTGCCTCCACAGGCAAGGGACAGGGTGCAACAAATGCCCTTACTCTTGTGCTGCACCCTTCCCAAACAGTTGGGTTTGCTGCACCCTGCTCACCTCTCTCTCTCTCACCCTCACAGTCAGGGACACTGCACATGTTGCCGCCTTGTTCCTGTCTTAGCAGAGTATAGCAAAGAATCTGACTCTGGTGGCAGGGGACAGCAGGGTGCAGCTGCCTCAATTGTGGAGGCATGCAACAGGGTGCAGCAAATGCCCTGAATCTTGTGGAAAGAGGCAGCATGGTACAGCAGCCCTAACTGCAGAGGCATGGGGCTCTAGGGCACAGCAGGCCACAGCAACCACAACTGTGTAGAAAGGAGCAGGGTGCAGCAGCCCTGTCTGTGGTGACAGGTGATAGAAAACAGCATAGTGCAGAAGCCTCGACTGTGGGGCAGGACACATGGGGCATCAGGGTACAGCAGCCTGACTGTGAGATGCAGTACACGTGGGCAGCAGCCCTGCCCATGGAGGCAGGGAACATGGCACTTTAGGGCCTAGCACAGCAACTTTGACTGTTGAGACAGGAACAGGGGCCAACAGGTGCAGCTTCACTAACTGTGAGGGCGGGGAGATAGGGCAGCAGGGTGCAGCAACCCCAGTTGTTTGGGCAGGAGCAGCATGGTGCAGTAGTCCTGATTCTTTAGGCAGGGGATGGAGGCAGCAGGGTGCACAATCCATGACTGTGTGGAGGAAGACAGTGGGCAGCAGGGTGCAGCAGCCTGAATGTGGAGCAGAAGGCAGGGGCTTGTGGAATGGAGACTGGTGGCAGTAGACTGCAGCTGCCTCAACCGTGGGGCAGAGACACAGTGCATCAGGATGCCACATTGTGGTTTTAGTTGTACATGTACATGATGTATTTTCACACAGAAACCACTAAAGAGCTTGAATTTGTGAGTTCTGACAGTACATGTGCTTGAAATATCTAGCAGAATGTGACAAGCACCTGTTTGTCAATCTGACATGAAAAAAAAATGTCTTACATGATTGTATTTATGAAGGCTACATCAAAGACAAACTGTTTCTGTGAATGAACAACATTTAAATTTATTTTATATTCATTAAACAGCCCTGTGCTATATAGTTGGAAAAAAATTAGATTTGATTAGAAAGAACAGAGCTGTGATACAGACAAGCTGATTTCTCACAGAAAAATGTTTCCACTACTTCAGTTTAGCATTGGAATTGAAATGATCAGCTTTGTAAAGGAAGTGAATTATATATTTTAAGTTGATCTATCTAAACACAACCCAGAGACTGGGTTTGTAAGGAACCTGAGAGCTCAGCAAACCATAAACACTACAGAGTGCTGCTCTGATTGGAAATCTGAAACAGTAAGCTACTCCAAAATGATGTCATCGCACTCTAAGTTTGACTGAGAGGACAGAAATAACTCCACTGTTTTCAGCCACTGTAGCTCAAGTTAACAAATGCTGATTTACAGAAAACCACAAAACTAAACAGCATGAAATTTTCAGGAAACACTAATCATGACACAAGGACTTGAATTTCAGCTTTTAAAGCTTTTATTAAAAATATGCAAAACCGCTGTACATGATCTTTAAGGAGAACATCTTGTGGCTTCCCAGAGTCATGTTACATTCCCATGATCTGAACTGTGTTTTGCACCAGAAGTTTGGTTTCTGACCAGATGTTCATGAAATCAGGTTAGACAGAAAGACCTGTAGGGCTACCTGTTGGTCCAACAGAAGCGGGTCATGCTTCCATACCAGCAACCCAGGTTCAGGGGTGAATTCAGCAACTGGCACTGGTGCAGCCAGGCTGGGAGACGCCTCTGATGGTATTGTATAGAAGCCGAGGAAGGGAGGCAGCACAGCCACGGCACCTGTGGTGGGCGGGGAGCCTTCTCTCCCAGCAGGAGCATGCTGCATGATTCGAGGCATTCCCCCACATGCTGTGTTTGACACCCGAGGATAGGGGCAGAAACATGGTGGACCAGATCCAGATCTCCGGGGTTACGGTGGTGGTAATGGAACCCAGAAGGCCCCACCTGAGGATAGGAAGATGGGGTAAGTACCCAGAGAAGTTGGGGAGGGGTTAGACCAGCTGGGCATCGGTCAGAGAGAGAGAGAGAGAGAGAGAGAGCATGAACACTTAAAAGGGTAGTCTGTGATGTGGGCGACTGAATATTGGCGACTGGTCAGAAGGGCGACTGCACAATGGCGCCTACAGTGTGGCGACCTTGGATTTCACCTCTTTCCCTGAGTTGCGCCCCTGGAGTAGGGAATCTAATTAAGTGAGTAGGGGCAAACCCCCATGAGGGGTGCAGGGGCGATTCCTCAAGACAAATAACATACTGTTTTCAGACGCCTGTGGTTGTGTGCCCTATGACCAGTCGCTGTCATTCAGTTGCCCTTGTCACATAGAACCCTTAAAAAGGCCTGTTCCAAACTTCCTGTATCGATAATGGAACATTCATCACCTACATGTGTCTGAGGCTTCTGGCGTAACAGCCTGGATCATGCAAAATGCTGCTAGATATGCGATATCATAAAGTAGTGCTGGTGCCGAGTCTTGAGCTAGAGACCTCTGGATCTATAGAGCATTGTAAATGGAATGGTCAGTAGACAACCATGTGTTCCGATATATCCACTAGCAGGCTTCATTCCACTGTAATGCACTGTTAGTGAAACAGAATGTGGGACCTCCTAAATGCATGCAGCACTACAACTCTTTTAAAATTAAGATGAGGCTTTCTTAAACTTTATTTTAAGAAAAAAACACCTGTTGGGAGGTTCATAATAGTAATGAGATCCTGGCATCTAGCCTTACCAGTCAGAAAATGCCCTGGTGGGCTTCTCTGCCAGTTAAGTTAGCAATCTACCAGAGGCCCTTGTTAGTCGACTAGTGCCCTTGATTAATCACCAAATGATGATTATTAATATAAGAACATTGTTAAAGCTGCACCCATAGGTGCAGTGGGCCGCAGACCCATGTGCTCCCTGGGAACATGCCAATATGTGCCTGAGCGTGTGCCGGATTGTGGGTAGGTCAAGCAGATCGGAAGTGGGGATTGGCAAGGGCCAAGATATGATCCCTTCCACTTATAAAATAACAGAAAATTTTTATAAGATATACTCAAATAGTGTTTCACTGAGATAATGCACTAGAATATGTGGTACAAATCAGTTGCTAAAAACTTGGTGAATCTCTTTAAGCAAGGGATTGACCTGCAAGAGTCAACGGTCAGAGGGCTATAAAGGGCCCTGTATGGGTGGAAAAGACCAGTAGAAAAAAAAATGGAATAAGAGGGGCATTTAAAGTACAGAAGGAGAACCAAACAGAAGAGATAAGGGACAACTAGTCCAGACACTCAAGAAGTTCCTAATGGGTATTCAGGGAAGTGAGCAAACCATTATTCACTCTCCTGGCTTGCTATCTTACCATGTATCTGCTAATGTAAATATTGTATCTAGATATCTGATGTACATATTGTATCTTATTGTAGGTGAAACTTGTTGGATGAATATGCTCATACCATTGCTTTTTTTTTTTTATCTCTGATGTATATACATTATTACGCACCTAGCTTGTATTGTAATCCTATGGCTAAATGTCGGTTGACCCTGAAAAAGGATTGCAGTTGTCTCAGTGGACTTACCAGTTTACCAAAACTCAATAAATAAAATAAATAAATATACATTGGCAGTGGAAATAGAAAACAAAATAAAAGTGTCTTAAGTTGTATTACAGCACAGATGACAGCTAAAGAGGGAGTAGAGTGATTAAATGAGAATTGGGCAGTGAAACAGTAAACAGATGTTGAAATTGCAAAAGGTTGAATGAATACTTTACCCTTATATTCACTGAGAAGGCGAGTACTACTGATGGGTGAGGCTTATATGGGAACAGCAGAGAACAGTTGCTTTTCAGTAACTTTGCCAACTTGGCAGCTTAGCACTTGGACAAATTTTTAGTTGCCGTAAGTATAAATTTCAATATTAATCCACACAAAAGCCATAAAATGATAATGTAGTGCCCATGCCTGCTGTTTGTTTCATGACCCATTCAGACGTTCGATTGGGCTCCATGGTGGTGGTGGTGGGGAGTTGGACAGGATAAGTGCTTTTGAATGCAAGCCCTCATGTTAACCCTTGCTAGTCCCTTTAAATCTTGCACTGTTTTCATTCTTGTACTTGTCAGATGTGTTTCCCGTGGTGACAAAAATGTCTGCAGGCAGTATAAAAGGAAACAGTCTACCTTGATTTGCATAATCAGCCCATGATGCTTTGCATTGTGGGGGGCATGTGTGCTTTGTCTTTTCTTATAGTACTGTATGTCAGACTGATGATGGGTATCTGGCTGGGAGCTAGACACCAGTGTAGGAAAAAGGACAATCTCTCTGTTTCATATGAAGTAAACTTATCAATCCACCACAAACAAGAATGAGCTTACACTTGAGATGATTGTAATCGCTGTGGCTGGTCTGCCCTGTTGTCTTAACGCCTGTTTTGGACAACATCGACAACTTGGTAAATAATTACATTGAGTGCAGTTTATCTCCGTAGGGAAGTCATGCTTGGTTAAAAAACATTTCATTATTTTATTGGTAAGTTAATTGTTGGGTTAAAGAATAGTTACTCCAACCCAACGGAACTATCCTTGAAATAGTGAGGTTTTATGCATTTCCTCTAGAGGAATACTGAGTAAGACTGTGGGCTGTTACTGGCAGTTGGCAGTTCATTTTACATGGCTTTAGCCTTGGGCAAAGTCAAATCATTACTTGTGAAATGATTACTTACTCTCACCCCCATAGAAATTGCCTTGTGGTTTTTAAATTGCAGTACGGTTTACGTGAATATCCTGTGTTCTCAGACGTTGTATTTCTCCCAGGTCGTGCCTGGAAATAGGCAGTTTCTGTCTCTGCACTTACCTGGTAAATAAAAACTGAATACATAGATATCCCTTCCTGCTTTATTCTGTGGCCCAGTACTGTGTTGTCCCATTGCTGGCTAAATGGACTATAAAACAACGCAGGATGCATTGACCAAAATCAGGAACCCTTCTTAAAGATTGGTAATATCAGCTGAAGAAACTTTTATGTACTGTGAAAAGCATTTCTGAAGGGGAACTAGACTTGACTCTAATACTAGCATTGTGTTATGCTTCAAATCCCATCAGTGACAGAGATACTAAATTTAAGAGAGGCAGACACATTTCTCAGCCAAAATCACGGGCATCCCTGAAAATCAGGAACAGCTGAGAGGAATAAGCTTGGCTATGAAGACATTACTAATTGGCACTAAGCGAAAGATTTCATGAAAAAGTTTTCCTAGAAAAGGCCTACTGAACTGTAGCAACTCCTTTGCAGTGTCGTCCTGGGGAAGGGTACTTGGGTAAGCCTGAGAAGCTGTGACAGCAAGAAGAAGCAAAACCTAGGAAGGAATGTGTTTTATTATTAAACGGAACAACCACTGATACCTTCTGCCACTTCCAAACTGAGTTTTATAATGTTTTATAATGCTTGAAATTATATTTTGAAAGTTGTAACTTTTGACATTTTAGGCTTAGAATCTTTTTTGTGATGAAAACTTAACGTGTAACATGAATAGATCATAAGGATACATACAGTTCTCCGAGTTGGTACATACCAGTGCATGTTGATTTGTTGTTAAAAGTAACAGGATTTTAAAATGTTTTGACTAGCTTTACTTTTATATATTGATATATGGAAGATGCAACATTATGATGTATGGCTATACAACTTTCCTGACTCCTAACTTTCATTAGAAAATTAAGTTTCTAGTCCTGACTGTTCCAGGGTTATCCCATTTTAAAGAAATTGTATTTGGAATGGTCTAACTTTGTTGGGGCTAGAAATGTAATTTTTTTTAATTCAAGTTTGGAGATGGGTCCTAAAGAATCAGTCCTGTTGTTATAGTTTATAAGTATTGCTGTTATTTTGTATTTCACTATACTATTTCAAACACTTTTTGTTATCTTTTATTGAACTTTTCAAAAGGTCCACAATAAGTAACAAGTAGCACTGTAATTTACACATTTGATGGTTATACATTATTAGTACAGCTGAATGTTAAAGTAGGGGCAACTAACGTGTGCACCCTGGAAGGTATTAAAAGGGCTGCCAATCTTTGGCACAATTCTTGGGGGAGCTTGGGAGCTGAAACAAGAAGCCTTGAATAACAGGGTACACACATCTAGGAAGTCTCCATGTGGGATGAACAGTATAGCTGAGACAATGGGGGTAAGCTATCCTGGAAAATGGCGGGGGTAGACTTCCATTACTGTAATTTATCAAGCACCCAGAGAAAGAGGTGGAGGTTTAAAGGGTCACCAAGCCAGTTGCCTTTTCACCTAGAGCTCAGGGGACCAGAATCAGATCCTTCCCCATAGCATGCAGGAGTCTGGAGTTCCATGTGTAGGTGAAGCATTTGGAGTGATTATTCAAGGAAAAGTAATTTTTCCCACTGAGGATTGTTGACCCATCGGTGTTCTCAGGAGTAGAGGTTCGTAGCTGGGGGTTCAGACACTGGCGGTAATTATTCCAGTAGGACACTGAGTACGAGTAATGCTGTGATGATTGGTGTCCTAAAGAACTGTAGCAAGTGCTTCCAAGTGTAGTCCTTCCAGGTGTTTGAACTGGTTACCTTAGAGGAGTCGAGCAGGCTGGCTGCCAGTCTTCTTGGGAGATCTGTATTCCTGTTCCTCCCCTGTTTATGTGCCACCTTGAGAGTCTTCTACTTGGATTTCCTGGAGGGCCTTATAAATGTATGATAGCATAAAAGACAGAGGAGCCTGTTTTAAAAAGGTTAGGAAATAGCTGCTGATGGCCAGGTGAGTGGCAAGTGTGCCTGCTGCCAGTGGGAGCAAAAGAAAAATAATGCTTAAGGTGCATTATCTAAAGAATTCCTGGTGTCTGTGTCCGAAGGTGGCCAGACTGTAGGCCAACAAAGAGCTGAATCCCAAGTCCAAAATCAGTTAGCAGGTATATTGTAAGTTGTAAGGAATTTATAAGCCATTTAGCTAGAATGACCATAAGTAAATTATAAACAGTGTTCAGCACTGAAATTGGATGGTAGGAGAAGCAAAATTTATTTTATTTAGTTTTGTTGACCGGTAAGTGCACTAGACAATTCCTGCCTATTTTCAGGCACATTCCGGGGAGGGATACAGATGAATGCCAACTGACTTTGAACCAGATTAAGCTGTTGGTGGTATTTTTAGTGAATAGGGAAATTTGTCCAGGACACGGGAAATTCCCTACTCTTCCGACAGGTGCCGTGGGATCTTTAACATCCACCTGAACTACCACCAATCCAGGCAGATGGGACCTCGGTTTAACATCTCATCGAAGAGCGGCACCTCAAAAGTGCAGCACCCTCTGGTGCTGCACTACAGTGTCAGTACTGGGATATTAACCCAAGTGCTAGATGTGGGAACTGAACCCACAGCCCTCTGATCTCCCAGCCTCAGAGGCAAGTGTGCTACCTACTGAGCACTGACACTGCATCAGTGTTTGTAAAATAGGGGTTCTTATCTGGTTTAGTATAACAAAGATGACCAGAATGGAGGAGCCCTCCATCAGTGTTTCCGCATACGCAATCAGGAGAGGGCTGAGTAATACAGTTCTGGGCAAGTTGGTAAATTAGATGCCATAGCCACCGAAGCCTGGGCCTTTATTGTTTTGCTTTCTGGATTACCACTTCTAGTTCCTTTCTGGTAACTGGAGTCACTAAACTTTCCCTTATACGGATGTGAGCTCTGGGAGAATGATGGAGTCCAAAGGCCTCCATTCTAGCCTGAGGCACTCCTTCTCCTTAAGTGTATAGTGTTTGGTAATAAAGTGGAACAAATCCACAGTTTCTCTAAGGCCCTGTCCACATGTAACCCCTAGATGGCGCTATCCCAGGGGCTACTACCCTGCCTGATTTGCCACTAACAGGTTGAGGGGCCTGGATCCAATGGCGGGTGCCTCCACCCAGAGGTCAGGGTTTGCAATAGTTAAACTAACTTGGTCACAGCCCTCTGGGACACTGCAACCCCCTTTCTTCCCACTAGTGGCCCACACAATATATCAGAATTACCTTCACAGTATACACTTACCCCAGGACTGGTTCCGGCACTGGGACCTCCTGTGAAATGAGATACAGTGCAACAATCACAGTACAGTACTTTAACATAGACAAATACCTCAGGCAGTATAACTTTGCTGAAACAAGCAGCTCTGATTTATTTAGGGGGATATAACAAGGGCAGGGGAAATCAGGTTAATTAGCTTATCACTCTAATAATCTACCTATGGCTCTGTGCACAGGCCTATCCCTATCATTACTGTCCATGTTCCCAAGCCCTAGTGGCTAGTCAAACCCGTGGCAGCTGGTAGGGGCCCTTCACACAGAGAAAGGAGAATTAAACAGTCAGAAGTACAGTAATTCCATTTGGATGTAATGTGGCAATTCAACAGGAAGCGACCTGAATTAGTACTCACGACCTCCAAATAAGATAGGGTCCTTCAATGTCAGCAGGGCTCACTTGAGGTACACAAACCTCTTCACACATCCATATAAAGAAGCACTATACCAGGCAGGCTGCATCTGTATCCCGATCGCAATTACTGCACAATACCCGGAGAACACACAGCAGATTCAGTTCCTGACAGACCGAGTGCAATTTTCAGCAATTCTTCCAGTCTTCTACAGGGTGAGCCTGGTTTCTACTCTTCAGAGATCCTTTGATTCTTTTCACAGGACGGATTCAGTCTAACAAGCTGCAGACCGAACTCTGGGCCTTACACCGTTTTTTGACTAAAACTGCACACTGAAAAAGCACAGGGCTCCTTCCTTCTTCACTGCCAAAGCTCAACTGAAACTCCAACCGACAAACCGGGCACTTCCTTTGAGTTCCTCCCAGTTCTTGACTGGATTGGCTGTCACTCACAATAGACTGCTGCTGTTGGTCCAAAAGGTGCTGAAGTCTAAACTACATCTCCCAGAGTCACTGCTCATACAATCCTCTTGTGGCTGGCTCAGATTATGAGTCCAAGTTCTGATTCGTCAAGGCACCATTTTAGAGCTAGCTTACCCCACACTGATTGGTCCAGTTCAGCAGTTCAAAACTAGAATGGGGAACTAGCAGACACAGTTCTGACTGCAAAGAAAGCAGGTTAGACAAACTGTAATTTCATTATTACTCTAAATAATTTCTGGCAAACAGTTACATCTGTCAGATAGGTTCCCTTGCACTCCAAGTGACTGCAAAATGAAGTGAATTGGCAGCAGCTTGTGGTACTCAATCAAAGAAACACACAGTCCCCCATACAAACTAATTATGTCTGCAAGCAGACAGCTCTTAAAGACAGTACCAGAGGCTCTAAAACACTCACTGATAAATGGCTTAAATGCCAAACACCATTCAGGCTTGGAGCATTCAAGCAAGCTCCTGGAAGTCTTTGGGAACCCCCATTTGCAGGGGTTACACCCTTCCTGGCCTGGGAAAGCTTGGCGTCCGCATCAAGCAAGTACCCCATAAGTTTCAACTGCAACCATATACATTTGCATTAGGCTCGCACATGTAATCATCAGTCAATATATCATTTTACCAAGAACACATTTCTGAAACATTGCAGTACGTCCTCTTTACACAGTATTACATACACATTGTACCATAACTCAAGTTATTACCTCTTGTACATGAAACCTGAAGAGAGGGGCCCTTCCCTACTCGGTTACCTTGAGGCTGGATGGGCAGGGCACCATATGAAGGAGCAACACAAGTAACTTGGAGTTAGCACTGATGCTCAGTTTGGGCAATGAGCTCGGGGACACATACACTCCTTTATGGACAACATGGAGAGGCAAGTCCACAGGCCTCCCAAGTGAATCATAACTGAGGTGCACCACAGGCTTTACAGCTCGACCAGTCTTTCTAGGGGAACTGTTATAGTTTCTGCACTCTGAGCCTCATTTCAGCATTGTCCTCACTTGTCAGGGAGTCTCCATGGGGGTAGAGGCTAGAACTTGGGGCACTTTCAGCTCCAGGAGTTACAGTTTCTGAGTCCACAACATTTGGCTCGCATGGAGAGCCTTCGGACACTGGCAGTGGACTGTCAGGGCACTCAAATACTCTTCTTGTTGGGTGTATCACCAGTCTGCCCAATCTATCATTTCCTCCCTGAAAGCTCAAACAGTTCAACCATGCACAATGATTCCATTTCATCTGATCTGATGCTTTGCACTTCACTTTCTGGGAGCACTGGCTCCAGGGATGAAGCTGGGGGCTTAGACAGTCCAGAAGGCCCAGCTTCATCTCAGTATTGACTAGGGATTGCTGAAACAATTGACTCAGTTCAGTAAGAAGGATAGTATTCAAAGTCACTCTCACTTTCTTCCGATATGGACTGACAGTCATGCTCAACTGGGACTTGTGGAGGGGAACACTTTAACTTTGCTTCTGTAGGTGCAGACTTTCTTGATCTTTTCTTAGCAGCAGCTCTAGTCACTGGTCCAGAGGGGCATCTTCTAGGGGCTCAGACTCAATTAAGATTTGTCCAATGGGCAGTAAATGATTTCTATGCATTGTTTTACATCTTTTGAATTATTCTCAGGCCTTACTTTGTACACTGGCAGATCATCTAGTTTGCCCACTACAATGTGAGGGAGATGGTGCCATCTGTCAGCAATCTTGTACTTGCCATGCAGTCCCAGATTTCTTAGCAATACCGATCTCCCTCCTGGGTTCCTGTCTTTCACCTTTTATCATACCTTTCTTTGTTGGCCAGATTTCTTTTGGCAGCCATGGTTTGAGCCAGTTGAGTACGCATGAGTTAGCTGGGCCTTTAACTTTTGCACATACTGTAAATAGTTGTCAGCTTGAACCCCATCAGGAGAGACCCCAAAACACACATCTACTGGTAGTCGAGCTTCTCTTCCAAACATCAGGCGGTAGGGGAGAATCCAGTGGCATCACTTTTGGTGCAGTTATAAGCATGTACCAGGGTGCTAATTTGTTGGCTCCATCTAGGCTTGTCCTTTGGGTGCAGGGTGCCTAGCATATCTAGCAAAGTGCGGTTGAAACGTTCAGGCTGTGGGTCCCCTGGGGTGGTAAGGAGTGGTTCTGGACTTCGCCTCCCCACAGAAAACATCTCTTTGATCAGGCGACTCTCAAAGTCTCTCCTTGATCAGAATGGATTCTTTGTGGAGCCCATAGTGAACAAAAAGTTTTCTACAAGTACTTTGGCCACAGTGGATGCTTTCTGGTCTTTGGTGGGAAAGCTTGGGCATATCTCGTGAAATGGTCAGTGACCACCAGCACATTACTGATATTTCTTTGATCTGACTCCAAACTCAGAAAATCAATACAGACCAGCTCCATGGGTGCACTGGTGGTGATGTTAACAAGGGGCAGCCCTCTGGGGCAAAGCTTTCCTCTGTAAGCAGCGACTACAAGTTCGAATGTGTTGCTCCACATCAGCCCCATCTTAGGCCAATAGAATCTGGATCTCACCAAGTCAAGTGTTCTGTCTATCCAAGGTGCCCCATGTGGTTGTGCAAGGACCTCAGTACTGAGTCTCGAAAGGCAGTGGGCAGCACTAGTTGTTGTTTGTCTACTTGTCCCCTCTGTCTACTGTTTCTCTGTATAACAGTTTATTGATCAGTTTCAACTTAGGACCTTCTTTGTATAACAGTGCAGTTCTCAAATCAGTGGAGTAATTTGGACACATCTTTTCCTGCATAGAGGGCTTCTAAAGCTGCTTTGATCATGGGATCGAGGATTGAGCCCACTTGAATACTGTCATTGTCCAGCTGAGGCAGTGACCAATGTCTATTGCAGAAAAGTGGCAATAAGCAGCAGGTATACAATACTCAGAGGCTCCCAAGCAATCCACCATGCAGTCCCTCGTCGTGGACATTGTTCCTCCTGTCAAACTTCCAGCAGAGTGCCCGAATGTCAGGTTCTGCCAATCGGACCAATCATTCTGGGGAACAGGCCTCCGGGAGAGCATCAGCATCTATGTGGTTCAGACCTGCTCTGATTCGAGGCATAGTCATATGTAGATAATGCAGAAAGCCACCTATGGCCAGTGGCATCCAACTTAGCTGAGGTCTGCACATAGGTCAAAGGATTATTGTCAGTTTTACTAGTATTTTAGCCCCATACAAGTACTCATGGAATTGGTCAACAATAGCCCACTTAAAGCTAGGAACTCTAACTTATGTACAGGATAGTTCTTTTCGGATGGGGTCAGGCTTCTACTGGCAAAGGCCACTGGTCTCAGGCCATTCGTGCTCTTGGTACAACACAGCCCCAACCCTTGCAAGCTAGCATCAGTGTGCAGGACGTAAGGTTTTCTTGGATCGGCATAGGCCAGCACTGGAGCATGGGTAAGTTGATATATGATCTCATGAAAAGCAGTCTCACAATCAGGGTCCAGCGGGCCCCAAATACTTCACTCGGATGAAAATACACTCTTTCAGTCTTGAGGGCGCTGACTTTGGTATTTTGTGGGTTGGGGGATACCCTTGAGTAAGGTTAAGTAAAGGCGGATCCTCTTGAATAGTCCTTGATGAGCGCCCGATAATAACCACAAAATCCAGGAATCTTTGCAGTTCTTTTAGATTTTTGGGCTGTGGCCAGGTAGGTCAAGGCCTCCAACTTTGCTTGGGTGGGTCTCTATTCCTCGGTGGATACTATGTCCCACATACTACTGATGTTTGAAAGAATTGACACTTATCAATGGACAGTTTAAGGCCAAAGTCCTCCAGTCGGTCCAATACCTTAAATAATCTGCTCTCATGTTCCTCAGTGAGCTGCCAAACACAATAACATCATCTAGGTATATCAGGCACTCTAGTAAGTTCATGTCCCCACTGCACGCTCCATCAATCGTTGAAAAGTGGCTGGGGCACCTGAAATCCTTGAGGCATCCTCATGAATTCATAGAAATAGCCAAGCGACAGATAAAGGCCGTCTTCTCACGGTCCTCTGGGGCCATCGGGATCTGGTAGTACCCACTGCGGAGATCCAGCACAGAGAACCACTTGCTCCCGTTTAGGCAGTCAAAGCATCCTGAATGCGGGGCATTGTGTGTACTGATCAGGGATAGTCCGCGGTTTAAGATGCGATAATCCACACACATCCTTACTGTTCCATTCTTTTTCCTCACTACCACAATGGGGAAGCATAAGGGCTTCTGGTTCTTGTATTACACAGCAGCTAACATCTCTTGCAGATGCCGTCTCACATCATCTATGTCAGCAGGTGCCAGGCGTCGAGACCTCTCACGAAATGGTCTTTCGTCATGCAGCGGATATTGTGCTCAGCTCCTTGCACTCCTACATCCCATTCCTTTAAAGAACACACCTGGTCTCTCTGGGCAAGCTTCTCACTGATCCTCACTTTCCATTCAGCTGGCAGCGGGGATCGCGAAATCAAACAAGTCAGGCGTTACTCTGTCATTCTTCCTTGAACTCTTGCTGCTGGGTAGCACTGCAGTGTCTGCACAATGCACATTAGCCAGGATGCAACCTCTGTTTACTCGAATGTCTCTTTCAGACACATTATGAACTTGGACCATTACCTTCTGGCAAAGCATGGGCTCTAGCGGGCAAAATACTAGGCTTGACCAAGCAGTCCCTCAGCAATTTTCCATACGCCTGGTGCATCCAACATTAATATTTTATTCTTAACATCCTTTCTGATACGGACCTCTCCTGTAAGGTACACTGGGCATTGGCGCCAGGATCAGAGACTCAGGATCCTTCTTCCATACAATTCGACGGTTCCTCTGGTTCTGTTTTTCCAGCATCTCTCTGTGCCTCATAGGCCTTCTTAATTAAAGCCGGACTCTTAAAGCTCTACTAGTCTTTGACCCCTGTTTTCATAACACAACTGTGCCAGCCTTCCGAACATATGAGCATTTGTTCAATTAACAAAGGGACACCATCATACAGTCCAGTGGGGGACACACTAGGCTGGGGTCTCACTTGTTCCGACACGGAGGTGGGAAGACAGCCAAGTCGGATATACCCGGAATAGGGTGAGGCCTTTTCCTAACCCCCATACATGCAGTCCTTCTAATGGTTGTAAAGGTACGTCTGGCAAATGCTGATACCAATCCTGGAACATAATTGTCACTTGGGGCCACTGTCTAATACAGCTCTTGTAGACCTCCATTCACCTTTACAGTGGTCTCCATGGAGGGACCCACTATTCTGGACCAGTCTGGAGGCGGTAGTGGGGGCCTGGGCAACTGACCTTGCCACAAAGGACGTGAGTAGCATTTTGGTGCCCTCACTGGGATCATGTCGTGCACCTCTTAACCACTGATTTCTTCTCCGAAGCTCTCCTTGTAGCCTATATGCAACTTTGTCAGTGTCTTTTGGGGACTGGCATTCCCTTTCATGTGCCCATCTTTCCATAATTATAGCAAAACATACTTTCTGGAGTTTGAGCTGGCGCAGGCACCACACTGGGAGCCAGGCGGGAGGTATTACTAACTGGAAACCTGATTGCCATCTCTGTCTGCGGCGTGATAAGCATTTGGAGACATCTCATCAGTTTCTCCACTTCCATGGTCAAGGATTTGAGTTTGGAGCTGTTATCAGCAGGAGATACATGGTGGGTCCCCCACCATAGCAGATGCAGTCGGATATAGGTCAGGGCCCGTACTTGCAGGCGTGGCCTTCATAAAGGACTGTTTTTGAATTCGGATCTCTCTCAACAGTTCCCCATTGTGGCATATCTTTTCCTTGTCAGAGCACTCATTGACTGTCAACCTCTGCCCCTAGACTTCACTTGATGGGTCACCCTCAGTCACTCGGTGCAGTAGCCACAGCTGTTGGTGCAGGTACCTCCTGAAGTCGCCTTTTCTCAACTCCTCGAATTTCTCTCATTAACTCATCATAGGAGGTGGGATTCAGTCGATTTGCAGGCAGTAACTGAAGCAACAGCAGTTCTGAGAAGGGGCAGACTTAAGGATTCTGTCCAGTCTGGTTCGGTCCAGTTCAATCGCTGGCAAACTACCCTTTCTGAGGCATTCTTGCAACAATTTTTCCAGCCGAGACATACAGACAACAACTCCTTGGTACTGTTGTGCATTTCTTACTCTCACCATGAGGTCCTCATCAGAATCTGGGCTCCCATACACATTCTCCAAGGCCTCAAGATAGGCCTGTGCAGTCGCTTCAGGGTTACTGGCCCGTTTAGCACGGATGGTAGCGTGAGGCAGGACCTCGGAGGCTCTCACTAACCCTCTTCAAGCTTTTAGCCTTCCGAGGCATTGCCATTCTAGCACTTGGGGGGCAACATAGTCTATCCAGGTCTCCCAGTCATCCTCCCTTGGGGGTGGGAGGTGCCAGAGAAGATCCTCAACCTTGGTAAGAGTCGTGACTAATGGCAGGTGCAGAAATAGGAGTCTGCATTGGTTCAGCCACCATTCACGGGCACTGGAGCAGGAGAGGGTGTTGGGGAGGAACACCCCAGGTGCAAGAATAGTTTCTTCAAGTCCTCCACAGTTTTCCCCTCCCAGCAACCATTCAGCAAATTTCTCCTCAAAGTTTCAGATAGTGGTGGGGCTGATTCCCCCGGTCTTTACTGTCATAGTTATCACTCTCCAAGCAGTGAGGGCTCCCTCTGGGAGTAATGGTCTGTGGCACTTTGGAGCTATCTATGGGATCCTTAAACTCTACTAGGGCCAGGAAAGTGTGGGTGAGCAGATTAGCATGCCGACCCACCACCACAGGGTTTTGTAAACCTTCCACCTTGGAAAGTACTCCCTGCACAGTGTCCGTGTTGATACAGGGGATGTCCAGGATAAGCATAGCATTTTGAGGTCGATCTCCTCCCAGTACACCACTCCACCAGCGGTGCACAGCCACTTCTGTCAGGTACCCATTTTTTTCTTAACAGTGGTTCGTAAATATGGCCACTAGAGACACACAATCCCAGCGGTGAGCCTCAAGATGTAACCCTAGATGGCGCTATCCCAGGGGCTACTACCCCTGCCTGATTTGCCACTAACAGGTTGAGGGGCCTGGATCCAATGGCGGGTGCCTCCACCCAGAGGTCAGGGTTTGCAATAGTTAAACTAACTTGGTCACAGCCCTCTGGGACACTGCAACCCCTTTCTTCCCACTAGTGGCCCACACAATATATCAAATTACCTTCACAGTATACACTTACCCCAGGACTGGTTCCGGCACTGGGACCTCCTGTGAAATGAGATACAGTGCAACAATCACAGTACAGTACTTTAACATAGACAAATACCTCAGGCAGTATAACTTTGCTGAAACAAGCAGCTCTGATTTATTTAGGGATATAACAAGGACAGGGGAAATCAGGTTAATTAGCTTATCACTCTAATAATCTACCTATGGCTCTGTGCACAGGCCTATCCCTATCAGTTACTGTCCCTGGGTACCCAAGCCCTAGTGGCTAGTCCAAACCGTGGCAGCTGGTAGGGCCCTTTCACACAGAGAAAGGAGAATTAAACAGTCAGAAGTACAGTAATTCCATTTGGATGTAATGTGGCAATTCAACAGGAAGCGACCTGAATTAGTACTCACGACCTCCAAATAAGATAAGGGTCCTTCAATGTCAGCAGGGCTCACTTGAGGTACACAAAACCTCTTCACATCCATATAAAAGAAAGCACTATACCAGGCAGGCTGCATCTGTATCCCGATCGCAATTACTGCACAATACCCGGAGAACACACAGCAGATTCAGTTCCTGACAGACCGAGTGCAATTTTCAGCAATTCTTCCAGCCTTCTACAGGGTGAGCCTGGTTTCTACTCTTCAGAGATCCTTTGATTCTTTTCACAGGGACGGATTCAGTCTAACAAGCTGCAGACGGAACTCTGGGCCTTACACACGTTTTGACTAAAACTGCACACTGAAAAAGCACAGGGCTCCTTCCTTCTTCACTGCCAAAGCTCAACTGAAACTCCAACCGACAAAACGGGCACTTCCTTTGAGTTCCTCCCAGTTCTTGACTGGATTGGCTGTCACTCACAATAGACTGCTGCTGTTGGTCCAAAAGGTGCTGAAGTCTAAACTACATCTCCCAGAGTCACTGCTCATACAATCCTCTTGTGGCTGGCTCAGATTATGAGTCCAAGTTCTGATTAGTCCAAGGCACCATTTTAGAGCTAGCTTACCACACTGATTGGTCCAGTTCAGCAGTTCAAAACTAGAATGGGAACTAGCAGACACAGTTCTGACTGCAAAGAAAGCAGGTTAGACAAACTGTAATTTCATTATTACTCTAAATAATTTCTGGCAAACAGTTACATCTGTCAGATAGGTTCCCTTTGCACTCCAAGTGACTGCAAAAATGAAGTGAATTGGCAGCAGCTTGAGTGGTACTCAATCAAAGAAACACACAGTCCCCATACAAACTAATTATGTCTGCAAGCAGACAGCTCTTAAAGACAGTACCAGAGGCTCTAAAAACACTCACTGATAAATGGCTTAAATGCCAAACACCATTCAGGCTTGGAGCATTCAAGCAAGCTCCTGAAGTCTTTTGGGAACCCCATTTGCAGGGGTTACACACACTACACCAAAAATCCCTCTCTTAACGTTACAGAGGGTCCAAACTGTTACTGTAATGGTTTGCATTTACACTGGTAATGTTATTACAGAAGCGTCTTAGTAACCGCTACAGAAAGCATTGTGAGGTGGTTTCAACAACGGTTTCTGTAACAGTTCCAAAACTCTTTTGGTCCAATCCATGATACACTAGTAAAATCCCGTAACGTTTCAAAGCGTTTCCAGTAGTAATGTGGCTACACTATAACATTTTCAGTCTGTAATGCTTTCAAAAGCAGTTACAGATTTTCAGTGCGGTGTGGACAGGGCCTTAGTTTAGTGAGCTGAACACCTGATTATGGGTGAAGCATCATTGTGACTGTAGCCAGCCATTTCTGTTTCCTTAGCTAATAAGCTAATAATTCAGAGGACTGGACCCCCATTTCATAGTACCTCTTCCACAAGACCATCAGTGATATTTCAGTCTTCTGAAGTCAGAGCACATCCAAGTCTGACTTTACTTTTTGCAGCTGTGGCATGACCATCTTGTCTCCTTGTTGGTGAGTAAATTGTAGGAAGTGCAGGGTTTCTGCCAGGTGAGACTGTCTCTCCTGGCATTTTGCTCTTATCAGCTGTAGTGTTTTGATAATTAGTCTCTGGAGGACAGCCTTTGAAGTGTCAGTTACAGGGTTATCTAAGGGTCTCATCAATGCGCTCTTGCAAGAAGATACGTAAGCCTTGCAATTTAAGGTAATAAGGGTTCAGACACCAGCTGGTGTCCTGTGCTTGATGCCCAAATCCCAAAGGCAGCTGAGCGTGGTGTGATCGGAAAGGAAAATGTCACCCATCAAGCAAGAGTAGAATAAAAGGATTCCACCTGGGTATAGACATTTGCAATAAGAATGCAGTCTGCCTCAAATGGAGTAGAGGGTTGTGCTGATAACCATTGCAGGACTGGGGGGTTGTTGTGATGCTTTGGGGATTGGGATGCCACACGTCATCAGGAGAACTTGGAAGATATGGGAGAGCAAGGGCAGGCCACTGGATGTCAGGGAGTATTTCTAAAGGGATTGAAAGAGGAGGGGGTACAACTGACACTAGGGAGTGCTTGGAAGGGGACAGTAAGAGGAAGGGGTGCCACTAGACATCTGGAGAAAACTTGGAAGCTGATGGAGAGGTAGGGCTGTCACTGGACAGCAAAGAGTGCTTAGCAAGACACAGGACATGAAGGAGTACCTGCAAACGGACAAGGAGGGATGACATTGGACATCCTGGAGTGCTCTGGATGAGGAGAACGATACAGCAGGAGATTTTAAAACTCTTTCTTGCAGGTTGCCCTGATAGCTCAGTGGCAGTACATCACAGTGCCATGCAGGCATCCTGGGTTAGGGACTGAACTCTGGTGACTTTCAGGAAGCAGAACAGACTGCACACAGCTGCTGGGGGCAGCATGCCTCAGCTGGGGTGGGGGACAGTGTTTTTACTATCACTGCAGCCTCTGCAGGTGGGCCAGGGAGCTTTCTTCTTCTGCAAGGGTGCGTTCTGCATGCACAAGGCTGATTATAGCACAGCCTATGCCACAGGAGGAGTGAAAGGAGAGAGATGTCAGAAAAACCAGAAACAAAAACAACCTGCTTCCATTTCCACAATAGCTGTGACCTGAACAAGGTGTATCACTGATATAAGGTACATCCTGGACAGATCCAGATTAAATTAAACTTTGCATACTGCTCCTTTGTGTTTGGGAAAAGAAATCTATTTTTTGTTTGTTTGTTTTTTGTGTTGCGACCTCATGGAAAGTTTTGAAAAGTCAAAATTTCAGCTGCAGAAAGGTAGCTTGGGAGGTACATGGTAGGTTGAACTAGGGTGCTTGAAGATACCTAGGGGTACTATGAGGCATTGTGGTCTAGCAATTAAATCACTGGCTTGGGATCCAGGAGATTCCTTGTTCATACCTTGCTAGAGCCCAGTATGTGACCTTAAGTTACTTAACCTGTGTGTGTGCTAGCACAGAAATGTGTAGGTGCAGAACTCCACTGGAAATGAGATGCTACATCTTCGGTGGGCTATCCTCTAAATAATTAATAAAGTTACAAGCTCAAGAGATGATGTGATGTTGGCTTGAGACAGTATATGAGCAAATGGGTGTCTAATACCACAACAGAAGGAGGTAAAACAAAGTACAGTAAAAATACAAAGCACATTGACTTCCTCGTAGTCTACACTGGCTACTAACAAATGATATAGCTGATGTGTGGTACCTGACCACAGGGTACTTTGTATATGTGTTTCCAGATGAAAACAGACGACAGCTTTACCTTAAGCCATTTGTTTCAGTAAGTATCTGACTTGAACCAAAACACCCTAATCTTTTCTGATCTCTGAGGTGGGTAAAACCCGCCCTCCGACTCGTGGTCACATCATCCATCCTGTCACTAGTGGATTATGGGCTGCCAGTGTATGGTGCTGCCGATCAGACCGCTCTCAACAACATTAGCACTATTCTAAACAAGGCCTGTAGGCTAATTTCTGGGGCACCTAGGTTAGCGCACACCTGTCAGCTATCACGCTAAAGCCTTGCAGCTTGATCTGGATGAATGCATTAGATATCAGACCTGTTCATAACAAAAAAACTCTCCTTGTGCTATCCCCCACGGGTCTGACTGCCCACCATCCACCTTGCAAAACCGCAAGTTCACTTTTCATTACCTCTGGCAAAACCACTTTATCTATTCCCAGGGCCAGGACCTCACACAGTCAAAGAGCCTACGCTACAGAGCCCCATCCTGGTTCAACACACTGCCCCCTTCCATCTCTGATGCCCCATGATATCCTGTTTCAAACGTCCCTACAGAATCACCTACTTAATACTCAAAGCTGTAATTGTTACTAGTTTTAGCCTTACTCAATCGTTATGACAAAGCCACCTGTTTAGCTGCTTATAGACTGCCTAACTATCTTATTGCATGCACCATTCCTGTTTGTACCAACTTGGTGTATTTCCCCATTAGTTGTATTCATTAATGTTGTAACATACTGTTGTGCTGTGTTCTGTCTTTTTGTGACAAGGTACCTTTGTAAATGAGCCTCTGGCTCAAAGGTTTTCAAACTGCTGTTCAAATAAAATAAAAAAAAAAAAGTAAAATAAATAAAATAAAGGTGAGGGCCCTTCAATATGTTGCCATTGTATTCATGCCAGTGGCTCAGCTGGCAGCACCTTCCTCTCTGGGCCAGGACATTGGATGGTTTGGGGTTCAAGTCCAGCTTCCGGCACTTGGGTTAATACATGACACTGACACTGTAGAGCTGCTGCTGCAGCAGCACTGTTGGAGGTGCAATCCTTGGATGAGATGGTAAGCGGAGGTCCCTTCTTTTAGTCTTTTGTGTCTGCCATGGTGAATGTTAAAAGGAGCGTTTGTGATCCCTAGGCCTCGGTCTAAATATGAGGATGCTCCCTATTTTGCATCAAGTGCAAGAAAATGTTTTTGTAACTTATAGGTTTTGCTATAAAATGTATATGTGTCTGATTAATTCAGCCAACCCCAACATTATGGTGGCGCCAGTGGGGAGGGCATCCCAGAATCCCTGCAGTAGACTTCAAAGCCAGGATCAGCTGTGGGAAAGTCCGTTTAATACTGGTCCTGTTGCATACCCAAGATTATCTAGAGGTTGCATTGGTCACTCTAACCTACCCCATCTGGACTGGTCCCTGGCTCCATCACCTGACATTCAAAGACTTGCCCAGTCCACGGTTGTCCTGCCACAGGACCTGGCTAGAGATGCCCGGTCACTGGTACAGGGTCTCAGCGGGACCAGACATTAATGGTGCTGCAGTCAGAATGGTTTTTCCTCCATGTTTGAGGCCCACATCTGTGCAGTGGCAGCTTGTGCATACTCTGCCTCCATTAAAAGCAGCGTCCAGGCATGGGGTCCCGCTCACTTGCTGTCCCACATTCACGAACATCTAGATTCCTCAAGGTGGCAGTCAAATTATGGGGCAGACACACACACACCCACCCACACCCAATGAGGGAGGGATGTTGCCCTACAGACACTCACTCCTCTCTGCTCGCCAACCCCGAGGGACCATGGTCTGTTCCAGGAGGTGGTGAGGCAGCAGTGCCTCAGTTCACCACACCACTGGGCCAGCTTATTGTAGTTTTTTGTAAAACCTGATCATTGTATTAAAATTGTAATATAGCATTTTACTCACCCAGTCTGAGGTGAGGCGCAGTAACTGAATGTAAGGATCGGTGTTACAAACCAGGTATACACCAGCATCTCAGTTACGGTCTTACAACACTGGAGATGTAGATCAAAAGCTAAACCTAGTTAGTACCAAAACCTAAGGACTCGGCAGTGCATGGGGCACAAAACCTCCATAAAGTGAAGTAAATACCACTGATAACCAGGCTCTAAGGAAACCTCAGTGATCATCACCCTTGATCAGTTCAGTGGTGCCCTGCATCCTTACATCAGCCGCCTGGAGGAAACGTTCTCAAGCTGTTCTAGGTAGGGCCAGAGCATGGAATGTTCTTTTGACCAGGCCCATGCCAGTAACCAAAGTTCGTCATCCATGTCTCTCATGCCTTTGCTTCATCTGCCTGTGTGGCATTAGTGTTCTTTTTCTTTGCTTTTGTTTTTGTTCAAGTAGCAGTGTCTGGGCATTAAATTTTTCCATCTTGTGATCAAGAGGCAAAACACAGCTCCCCCAGTGTTACAGGGTTGTTACAGATGCCACAGAGGCTTTTGAGGTCGGTCCTTCCTCTGAAGCAGGGTCTTCTCGGGCTTCAGCATCATATTTCTGAAAATCAAGGTGGCTAGGATTGTACTCCACAACCCCATCAGGTAAACCACAGAAATTGGTGCAAAACTAAGAAAATAAACTTTAATGGAAGTAATGTTTGGCAGTCAGGCCATGCCCTCTGTGTATTGTTTTTAACTGTACCTTTTGTAACTCAAAGCTTTAGCTGTATGTGTAGCCTTTACATGTATAACCTTCATTCACTATCCCTACTGCTGTAACTCTCCCACAGTCACCTCTTGAATAAGTGTCTAATCTAAATGGCCTCTACTGGTGTGAAAAAATCTAAACAAAAATAAATGAAAAATAAGTAAATACATGCGTAGACACAGAGCTTAACTGCGATTTAACTTTCAGCAGGAAGGGAATTTATTTACTGTACTGACCAATTATGCCTTAGAAAGAACAGGTATAAGGTTTGCACTACTGTTCATCCATCACAGTTATCCTTAAAACTTTTCTGTATAGACTCTTAACATGCATTAGAGAAAATCAATGTGTTGCTGAAACCTCCTAGTCAGGCTTCAGATATTGGAAATTAAAGTGATGGCAAAGACATTGAATCCCCCCATCCTAGCTGTATCCCATGGAGGTTACTGATTTCCTGATCGATGAGTAAGACTCCAGTATCAAGTGAACTAGCTTCATTATTGGGGCTTCATTTTCTGAACGCTGCAATAAACCAGCAGTTTTGAAGATTTTGTGCGGAGAATATTGATGCGGCCATGAACAGACCTGCAAACTAATGTGCCAGTCTGTCCATTTGCTGTAAAGATATTACTGACTTTTGTAATTTTACCCATGTAATCCATTTGTTTACATATATATTCTAGATAAAATGAGTAGATTAAATTAAAATGCTGGTGGTGTGAGCAGAATGCCAAAATCTTAAATCTGGTATTCCACCTGCATTTCTAGTACACCTGGCTGAAAACTGCAGTGTTAAGCATGCTTGAACTGAAACTGCAGAACATTGAAGCATCTGAATTGTATTTCCAATTTTAAATTTTGCATGCCAAGTGCACAGAAAAACTCTTAAATTTGAAACCTTATTTGAAAAAATTAATTCTTCATGGAAACATCATTTCAATTTTCAATTAAATTTTGAAAATTGAAATTGAATAAATTATCATTTACATTTATTAACAAAGGACCACATTACAAGGCCACTGGGCTGAGTCTGGTTTTGCGATCCTCCTGTAAGGCAGAATACAAACAAACTTACAAATAAATTACACAGTTAATGAAATACAACACAATGAGCTAACAGTTACTGCACTTTGCATAAGGCACATTGAACAAACAGCTCTTTAAACCCTTCCATTGGGGCAGCTTGCTAGACTTTGGTTTCGTTCCATAGATTGTGAATTGCAGGTCACTGGACCAGTGCAGGCAAAAGCGTGACTACTACCAGTAGAGCTTTTGATAGTAGGAATGTCCAATTCAAGCTATTGGTAGGTGTAAACACAGGGTGCCAGTGTCGGACAGTAGGTAAATCTGTGACCTGTTGAAACAGAAAGAGGGAGGGGAAAAAGAATGGTGGTCCATAAAGCATATCGATCAGCACAGCAGCGGAGTTGCCACTTGTGATCTAAGATGAGCCAGGGTCCTTCAGAGGGCTGGCTGGAGGAGGAGGAGGGTATGGGCATCCCAGAGAACACTGGACTCCACTGGGGGAGGGAGGCTGCCTGTCTCTGCTGCTTAAACAGCTCCTGTGTAACCACAAGTGACATCACAAGCAGCTGAGCAGCTGGGGAAGAGTAAGTTCTGTGGTGTCATTAATGTGGTCCCATATTGAAGCCCTGGCTGGTATGCCATTACTGTGCTCAGTATACTGAAGCCCCTGGCTGGTATGCCATTAGCGCAGTTCTTCCACATACTGAAGCCGTGGCTGGCATGCCATTAGCGTGCCACATACTGAAGCCCTGGTTGGTATACCATTACTGTGCTTACATACTGGAAGCCCTGGCTGGTATGTCATTAGCGTGCTCAGTATACTGAAGCCCTGGCTGGTACGCCATTAGCGCTGCTCAGACACTGAAGCCCTGACTGGTATGCCATTAGCGTGTTTCACGTACTGAAGCCCTGGCTGCCAGCCCTCCATGTAGAGTTAAAATAGGTAGAAATACCTCCAGCCCAGCAAGATGAAGCAGCCAATACTCTCAAGCCTAGTACTGAGAACTACTTGGAGCACTCCACTGCATTATGGAGGGGTACCGCTCAAAAAGCCCTGCTATGGGTGGAAGAGTTTCCATTTGGGATGTCATGATCTGAAATTCTGTCAGTATGATAATCATCACATGTAATACCATGGTTACTGTTATACCATGTTATTACAGAAGAAGTAATTTCTGTGCAGAAAAGAAGCCTCCTCAAACTCTTGCATCAGGGAGAGTTGGCATGGAAAAGGACAGTTGCCCCTGAAAATACAAAAAACATTAGTTGAAAGGTCTGAATACCGTGGTATGCTATGAAGCACGTTTTTGCAGTTTTGAAATGGCCCATGGTACCAATACATTAACATCTGATACCTCAGTATACCATAAAAATCTGATACCGTGACACCCTAGTTTCTGTGGAGTGCTGGAGTCTCCTGTCATCATAATAGTTGCACCATACACTTTATTCCAGTGGCACTCCGTCTTGACTGGATCAGAGCCACGTGAGCAGTCAGCGTTGGCCAAGGAGCCAAAAATACACTCCTAGTAAATTCTGGCAAACACACAACAGTATAAAAGAACATTATTTCATTTAGTAAACATTTATTTCATTTCACTTTCTAAACATTACTAAACATTTGCAGTCTGAAAGGGTGCAGCTTGCATGAAAATTTGCAATAAGCGTTGCAGATAGGCTTGCTGGTGTACAATGCAGTGGTATTATAAGCATCCTGGTTGGGTAATACTGTATAGGGCAGGAACTATTTGCATCGCTTACTGGGCGAGGCCAAAGGTGATAAGATGAAGAGCCACTTGAGGCTCTACAGCCACATCCTGATGATTACTGCTTTATGCCAACTATATAAGTTTTAATGTTTGCCTAAGTGACTTAATGGACAGTGGCAATAAGGAGAGGGAAAAACACCAGTGAAGGAAAGCTTAGGGAACCCCAGGCATAGGATGTCTGCTGTTTCTTTCTAGGTGTTCTACTAGAGTCACTAGCCCAAAATATAGTCCCAGCTCACACAGTCACAAATAAATGACAGCTTAAACTGTGAAGATATACAGGGCCCTATGAGTATGTGCCAATAAGGGCACGTACCAGGCAGACGACTATGGGGCATCATAATGCATGACCCCAGCCAACCCGATGCGTGGCCACATGGGTCTGTGACCACTCTGAAGCCCCAGCCAGCCCTCACAGTGGATCTTCTGCCGAGGGGATCATGCGGATATAACATGGTGGGAAATGTGTTTTCCTTGCTTTGGTACCTGTGCCTCACAGCCATCTTTGACTCTCACATCCTCCATGGCATGGATGATGGCTGGGTCTGTAGCTGCAGGGTGCCATGTGGGTATCTGGCTGTTGGTTGGGTGGGTGTGAGCACCATTGCATAACAGCCCCCGACACTGGCCCAGTAGAGTGTATCTGACATTTGTGCTGCCGTGGTCACAGGAATACTTACTCCTTCCCAGATTGATTGTGATGCTGTGCAAGATCTGGCATGGATGGCTGCTGACAGGGCAGCGCGAGGCACCTGGCGTTGGTGCATTGGTGGCACATGTCCTAGCCCTCGTCCTGTGCATCATGGCATGTAGGGCTGAAGTACACCTCTGTGCGTGGGGCCTGAAAACTCATTGAGGGGTGTGTGTGTGTTTTCACCTGTCTGGTCCTTGCTCTTCAGGGTGGTGCTGTATACTACTTTTAACTTTTTGATCAACAGACTTGTGCACCTTCACAATTCATGCAGTAGTGTATATGTGATTGCATAAGCTGGGGTGGTGTTTTTGGTGGTGACAATGTTCTGTAGGTGGCACAGCCACCCAGTGCCTGCCTTTGCTAGTTGATTCTGTTACAGCCCAGTCAAGTGTTGTCCCACATGACCATCCACCACACTGAGTAGCATTCTGCTGGATGCAATATTTAAGCAATATACCACAACAGGGTGTGGGTTTGTGATAGGGTTTACCATGGCTGGTGTGGTTTGGTCACAAGGCCACAGGCCAAGTGAGTAAACCACACCAGAAAGATAACTCCACCATATTCCCTCATCTTGGAGTGTTATATTGCGATTATGCAATTTTTTTTTTTTATGACAAAATGCCTTGCTTGTATTTTGAACATTTTTTTCTTTTTAAATTTATTACTCTGCCACATAAAGTAGTTATGTGTTGCTAGAGAGATGCTATGTGTTGCTATAGAGATGCTTACTGAGCTACTTTTTTTTTTTCTAAACACAAAGAGCAGCTACACAGAGTGGGGAAACATAGTGTGACAATTTTTGTTTGTTTAAATCATCACTGTGCATCTTACTGCAACTGGAAGGCTTGTTTCTTAGGATTGGTATGAGAAAGCAGTAGGAGAGTTGCTGAAAACCTCTTTCTGTAAACACTAGGGGTGGGGACATAGGGAAGGAAGTGCAGGAGGAGTACTCTGGGGTTGCATAGGGACCCTGGCAGATGGGGCCCAAAGGAGAGATACTATGAAGGAAGCTGGCAGGTAACTGGGGAGTCACAGAGCGAGGGCCAAAGAGAGGACATTCTCAGGGAAGTAGGCAGATGGCTGGGGTTGGACAGAAGGAAGAAATGGGAAGAAGGTGGATCGGACCTTAAGCTCAGTAACCTCTTCAATTCTCCTCTTCTGCTTGAGGATGAGGGGGTGATGTAGCCATGACAGAGGCGGTTAGAGATGGAAAGGGAGTAGGGGCAGGAGGCGGGGCTGCTGGATAGCAGGAGGAACAGGGGAACTTGGAATGTGAGAAACGAGGGAGCAGGGGATCAGAACAGGAGGATGAGGTGGTAGAGGAGGAAAGCACAAGGAAAAGGACTGGTTGGGAGGAAAGGGAAAGGAGAAGGACCAGAAGTGCAAGGAGGATACAGTAAAGGGAGCTGAGAGTTTAGGCCAGGGAGCACGACAAGCAAGGAAGGGCGACAAGCCAGGCTAGTTTAGCAGATGGGGGGACCAGTCACGAGCAGTAGCGGTGGGGGTAGGTACAGAAGGATCTCAGGAGGACAAAGGGCATAGGATCAGAGGAGGGGTGGCCAGGTTAAATAAGGAGGTCTTGGCAGGTGGCACTCAGATGAGGGGAGGAGCAAGGAGCTGGCGGGGCGGTGAAAGGATGAGGGACATGGAGCAGGGGAAATGGAGGAAAGGTGCAGTAGGGTGCTCCGGTTGGGTGATTCCATGATCAGGGGATCAGAATTGAGATGGGAAGGAGAAGCCTGCCGGTTAGAACAAATGCTTCCCTGGACTAATGGTGCACAGGGCCAAGCATGTGGTACAGTATATCAGCTGGCAAAGGTTTGTGGAGGTTCCCGGACACACTAGTCCACCTGGATACCAATGACATTGAGGAAATAATGAGCTAGAGATACAGGCAAGGTTCAGGGAGCTTGCCAGGGTCTGTCATGATATAGGATGCAGTTTTTCTCAAAATCCTGCGGTGCCAAGGAGCTAGCGGGGGCACAAGAAGAAGATTAGGAGATAAACCAGTGGCTCAGGGAGTGGTTTGAGGGCCAAGGGTATGGGTTGATGGGGGATTGGGGAGACCTAGGAGGATAAGGGGCTGTATGCTGAGAGAGCTCCATCTCAATTCGGAGGGAAGGAAATTAAGTTGGAAAATAGAGGGTTCATTGGTGAAAGGTGGGTTTAAACTTGTGAAGGGGAGGAATGGGGAAAAGGCTGTCGAGGAGGGTCCGATAAGGAGGGACTCTGTCTCCACTCTGGGGAGCTGGAGGAATGCAGAAAAGGCCGACTGGCAGGGTGCGGACCAGAGGAAGACAGAATCTCACAGGAACACAAGCAGGGGAAATGGAAGTATAGGAAAGGGTGGAAGGTAGTCTATAAATGCCAGAGCTTGTAACAAAATGCCTGAGCTCCAGGCAATACTAACTGAGGGAAAGGTGGATGTGGCAGTAGTCACTGAGACCTGGGCCACCGCAGGGCATGACTGGGACCTGAACCTGGAGGGTTCACCATGTTCAGGAAGGACAGGGAGGGAGGGAAGGGAGGGAGGAGGGTAGCAGTAATGGTCAAAAACTGCATTGCCCATAGGAGGAGGAGGAGGAGGTGGAGGAACTGTGGAGTCGATCGGGTCACCTTGATAACGGGGGCAAGAGAGTAAAAATAGGAGTGGTGTATAGACCCCCTACGCTGGCGGAGGACCTGGAGGAGAGTCTGGTGGCAGAGGTTGGGAGACACTGCAGATTGGGAAGGGAAGGGTGGTGGTGTTGGGGACTTAAGCGTGCTAGGAACAGACTGGGAGACTATGACATCCTCGTGGCCGGGGAACAGAGGTTGTTGGATGTCTTTCAGGATGCGCTCCTAACTCAGTAGGTGGGGGAACCGAACAGGAGGAGCGGATACTGGATGTGGTCCTGGCAGACAGTGACCAGATTGAGGGCCTGGAGGTAAGGGACCTGTTGGCGGGGAGTGACCATGCCACAGTCTGGTTCTAACCTAGGAGGGTAGAAGGCTGCACAAAGACGGAGGTAACTGACTTCAGGGGATGGATTTCAAGGAAATGGGAAAGATCCTTAAGGAGCACTTGATGGGATTGAGCCAGGACATGGATGCTGACAGTAGGTGGGAAATAATCAGGAGGGGTGCAGGATGCTACCAGCACATGCACAAGAGTAAGACAAAATGCGGTAGGGCCCAAAAACCCTGCTGGTGGACCAGGGAGGTTCAGGAGGTGGTGAGGAGAAAGAAGGCAGCCTATAGGCAGTTCACGTGCTCATGGAGTGAAAGGGACCGAGGGAGTACGAGCTGATGGCCAGAAGGGGCCATCTAGGGTGGTGTGAGGGCAGCTAAGGCAAGGAAGGAGCAGAACCTGGCTAGGGAAATTAGGAGAGGGAACAAGGGTTCTTTAGATACACTGGGGAAAAAGGGAGGGTGAAGGGGCAGATTAGCAGGATTAAAACAGGGAGGGATGAGCACAAGACCCGGGGAGCAGGCTGAGGTACTAAATGAGTACTCCACCTCAGTTTTCACCAAGGAAAATGGGGGCTGCATCATACATGGGAGGAGATGGTGAAACTGAGGGGGGCCCTACCGATTGGCAGGTCTGGGGAAGGGGGCATCACTGGCAGGTGGGAAGAAGGCAAAGCAGGGGACTAGGTAACAGAGGTAGAAATCATGGCAGAGAAGAGAGAGTGAGGGAAGCTCTCAGGTCACTTAAGACTGAGAAAGCACCAGGGCCGGATAAATTACATCCCAGAGTACTGAAGGAACTGGTGGATGTGCTAGCGAAACTTCCTGGAGCTCTTCAGCATATCTCTGAGGACAGGGTGGGTGCCCCAGGACTGGAAGGTGGTGCATATAATGCCTATCCACAAGGGGGATCAAGGGGTAGCAGGAAACTACAAGCCCATCAGCCTGACATCGGTGGTGGCCAAGGTGATGGAGGGCATTGTCAGGAGAGACATGGGGGACCTGGAAAAGTTGGGGTGCATGGGCGAATAGCATGGATTCGTCCCAAGGAAATCATGTCAGACAAATCTTATGGAGTTCTATGACTGGGTGACTAGTGCCTTGGACCTGGGTAGACCAGTGGATATCCTCTTTCTGACTTCAGCAAGGCATTTGACTCTGTTCCTCATGGGGGCCTGTTGGATAATCTGGGAGAAATGGGGGTGGAGAACCAGATGATCAGATGGATAGGAAATTGGCTCCAGAACTGGACACAGAGGGTCGTGGTTGGAGGATAGTCTCATCCCCAAGGAGGGTCATTATTGGAGTCCCCAGGGATCAGTCCTCAGGGCCCTCCTGTTCAACGCCTGTGTCTCTGACATAAGGAAGGGTATCAGGAGTGAGATGAGTCTCTTGTGGATGACTCAAAACTGGGGCAGGGGATGGATGAGGAAGAGGAGGGTGGCCTTACAAGGGGACCTGGAGGCTCTGGAAAGGTGGTCTAGAAAGTGGAAGCTGAGGTTCAGTGCGGGAAAGTGCAAGGTACTGCACCTGGGAGCCAGAAACCCGGTCCAAGTGTACACCCTGGGGAAATGCTACAAGTCTCGATGGCTGAGAGGGACCTGGTGGTGGTGGTGGATGTCAAGATCAACAACTCGAAGACTTGTAGGAGGGCAGTGGCAAAGGTCAACAGGATGCTTGGATGCATCACTAGGGGCTCACCTCCAGAAGGAGGGAAGTGATACTCCCACTGTATAACTTCTTGGTGAGGGCGCACTCTAGTACTGCGTGCAGTTTTGAGGCCACATTTAAGGAGGGACATTGAACTCCTGGAGAGGGTCCAAAGGAGGGCAACCAAAATGATTTGGGGCTTGGGGATAGGACCTATGGGGAGAGGCTGGAAGAGCTAAATATGATATATTGGAGAGAGAAGGACTGGGGGACATGATAGAGGTCTTCTGGTACATGAAGGGGGTAAATAGGGGAGGAGTAGTCAGGGTGCTCTGAAGGAAGGGGGCAACTAGGGGGCATGGGTGGGAGGCTGGAGGAGGTTAGGAGAAAGGAGGAGGTGCTACTTCACTGAGAGGGTGGTGGAGCCATGGAATGCGCTGCCCAGGGGCTGGTGGAGGCAGAAATGGTGGAGGGTTCAAGATGGGGTGGGACAGGTACAGGGAAGGGTTCTGGAAGCAAAACCAGTGCAGCGAGAATATCCAGGACTGGGAAGGGAGAAGCCAGAGGGGGCAGCAAGGTCAGCTCCCAGGGTGAGGGCTGACCAACCAGCAGACACAAAAGACCGTTAGGCCTATTCTGCTGGCATTTTAGTATGTGACCCAGGAGAAATGGACCAGGAAATGTTCATGAGACAGCGGATTGGAGTGCAGAGCGAGGAGAGGTGAGGTGGCTGCAGTTGGGGAGTGCCTGTATAGTAGATGATATGGAAGTGAGATAAGAAGGAAAAGTTCTCTATATTACAATGCTTTGAGTTTCTCTATAGAGCCTGCAAGTAACTGTCAGCCTGATGTGACTGCGCCTCGGTGTAGGTGTGTGGTTCTGGGTTAAGACCGGAACAATGCAAATATTATGAACTGGCTTTATTTATTTTATTTTCTTTTAACGGGACTTCAGAATGCAACAGTCAGTTGAGGAATGTGGAAATAGAACAGAGTGGAACCAGATGGAAGAAAATAATTCTGGAGTGAGCTGTGCTGAAGCGGTACAGGGAAACATTTTTGATAGCCTGGGCTAATATGTGGCTTACCGAGTGCTTTGGGAAGTTTTCTAGGTAACTTTAGGTTTATTTTTTCATTCAGCTGTTTGGCCTCCCATCGCTACCTCTCTCGGCAGCGGAGGTGGGGGCACATAGTGGCTCTGATAGGCAGCTCCGCCTCCGTTGGAGGGACTCAGTCTGTGGCTTCCACCTTCCTGATCCCCGACCCTCCTGGCAATCCCCACGGGTTACCTACATCCCATGGCAGGGCCGAGTGTTCGTTACCCCCCAACCTGGAGGCCAACATCTAGACTCCAGGGACTGAGTTGGGCACTGTGGAAACCATCATGGAGCCCACCAGCTCCAACATCTTGCTAGTTTTCTTCCCACCCTTGCCTTGGTGTCCACATGCGTGTGGAGACACGCAGCATGCAGCAACCCGCAGCACACTCCCTGTTAGAGTCGCCCCGACTGCACTACCTCCGGGCCTCACTCAGGGGCAGCTCTTGCAGCGGGAGCGGCTGGGTCCCCACCTGGGAGTGGAGGAGCTGCCTGCTCAGTCCATCTCCCAGCATCCCCCGCCGACCCTCCGGATGCTCAGTCCTTTCCTGCCCCTTGCAACCCCAATGAACCGAGTCCATTCCTGAACCTGTCGCCAGCATGGCGCTCCAGCGCCTCAACACTACCAGACCAGCGCACCTCTCTTAGTCCTTGACCGTAACTCTGTTTCTTTGGTCCCCTCGCCTACTTTCTCCCTCCCCATTGTAACATGTAATGTTCTACTACTAGCCAGTGCTGGCACACATTCAGCTTGCAGTTATAATTTTCAATGCAGTGGCTCATGGTTTATGAGTTCTCACACTGTTTATTTATTCATTTGCACGAGTTAAATCCATGGACACAATTTACTGTACGTAGTTGCTTTCATATTTAATTTTTTGCTGTTTCAGTTGTAACACGTTGTTTTAGATTATGTATTTTCAAGTGTACTGCCCCCGACGCATCCGAAACAGGCTCTTGTTCATTCAGTATGTCTTTCCTGGTGAAACTTTTAAATGAATAAATGTGTCCCTAGCAGTCTAATGGTACCCCTTCCTGCTCTGATCCCCATTCATATAATGCATACTCTAGTTCCCTGGCAGTTTAGTGATAACTCCCTACCCCCAGTCCCAATTGTCCCAATGTATATATCCCTTGTAGTTTAGAAATACCCCACAATATGGAAAGGCATGGTTATTGGGCTGCATGACTCGCCTGAGGTAAGGCATCTAATTCAGTTTTTAGAACACATCAGAATTGGTAGTTTTAAATCTAGCATCGAGGCCCAGCATTACAGCATTTTCAGATCTGCCTAAACAAATCGTGGGTTAATAATTTGAATTACAAAATTAGACCTCCTGTCCTGGCAGTCTGTGATTATTCTTATTCATATAATGATGAAAACGAACTGAAGGTGCTTAGAAAAATAATGCAGCCAGTTCAGCTTTGTGCAGGAATAACTGCAGAGCTGCCGGCTCCCGTGACCCCTTGCCTTCTGTATGCTACGTGTGGAGTCAAGCTTCCATGTCCATAGTGTTGTGTTAACTCTATTTCTAGGATAAAGTGAGTGACTTTTTCTTGGTCAGTTGATCAGTTCAGAGGTCATCAGCCCTGACAGAGTGAAAAGTGTTTTTTCAGTAACTGGAATAGCTGTGACTTTTTCATTGGGATGGTCCAGGGGAAAATGATTGTCTTCCGCCTATTCTCTGAGCATTGCCCAGCCTTTTCCTTTTCCTGCCACCCTCCCACTAATTGCCCTGTTAAATGGAACAGTTTACCAAAGTAGAAACGAAAAAAATATCAGAATAAAATAAAGAAGGCTGTGCTGGAAGTAATATACTGGCGTAATTGTTGGATTAGACTATAAAACGTAATGAATTACAGGTGCTATATTGCACTTATAGAGCCGCAGAAAGTATAATGACCTTTTATCTTGTTAACCCAAGGAAACACCCTACTTAAATTTTATTTTGCAGTAGCTGCCCAATTTAGCTTTAGATTTGTATTTAAAATGTTTTATTACCTCTGTGTCCCATCTTAATGTTTTTGCACCCAGGTGTGCCTGCTACATTGACATAGTGGAAGGCCATTTCAGTGTCTAGGATTGCAGCGGTTGTGTGTGGTATCATTTAGGGACAGTAAAGACGGGCCGAGAGGCATTGAGCTCCTCAGGACTAGTGTGAGCATATAGTGCTTATTTATTTTTGATTTATTAAGAAAAGCATGCTGAGCTTGAATAACATGTTTCTAGATGCGTCCTAAGGAATGGGTACAGAAGCAACATTTTTCAAAACCCAATATGGGAACAACATGATAGTGCAGCACAGTAATTAATGTACAACTGGTAGGAGTACCATGCATGACAGTCTGAGAATATAGCTGTTACATACTGTAAGACGTTTCAGTGGTTAGGCAGGCGTAGATACAGTGGTGTTGAGGGCTTGTTAGCACATTTACAAGGGAAGAACATTGTTATGGAATTGCCTTACTGATTTGTTGAAGGCTAGGAGAGAATCCACTGAACAGTCTATAAAGTGGATCAGTCAGGGACCCGCAATGTATCATGTTGTGAAAATGATAGATTAAGGACTTGAAAATACTCGATTCACAGCCGGTCACATGCACAAGGATATTAAGTACACAGACATTGCTGACCTAGTCACTTTCTGATTGCTTTCTAACTAAGAAAACATTAGTAATGCATTTTTTTTTATCATTTATTTACCTCTTGTGGGACTGTATTGATTGAAGGAGCAGAGCCTGATTTTTCTGTTGTTGGTTTTAAAGTGACACTGTCCTGTTTGTAGGGCCCATTTCAGGAGACACTAATTGTGTGCCACTTATCCAATCCCAACCTTGCAAAGATGTCTTGTTGAGTTGCATTTAGGCACTTAACTGTCTAGTGTGCTTACCTGGTTAACAAAAGCTAAATAAATAAAAGAAATACATGCCTGCTTGCCATTATATAACTGTCTGTCCACATAACTATTGCCTGGTCCATCCTGAGGGGGACCATAAAAGGAGTAATCAAGCAGACAACTGAAAACTCAATTTGTTACTCAAAAACAAAATTGTTAACTTTATTCTTTATTATATGCGCCTTTGCTGGGCAGATCTGCTCTCTTTGGCGGCTCTACCAGACCCATTTCCCACCTTCTCTGGGGCTTATTTTCCATGACCAAGTGCCTCATTGCTCCCTACCCCACATGGTGGGACGTTCAGGTGGGGCAGATCCTTCCAGTTAGATTAATGACATCTGTGGAACTCCCAGTTGACAGTGTGGGGCCCTGAATCGCACTGTATCCTGCTGACTACCTGATTTTCCTGCTTTCCTGTCCCTCCCTGGGATGTTGGTGTACATGCACCCAGAGGCCTAAGCAACAGGCATCGTGGAACAAGTTTGATATCCCCCGGCCCGTTCACAGCTGAGCCCCATTCATAGCTGTACCGGTTGTCTGTACCACAAGGGCAAAGCGCGGGGACACTGGTGCAGTGGGTGGCAGACAACCTCCCACTCAGAGAAGGCAGATGTCTTTTGGGATGCTCGGTTCTCTTCCTTCTCCCTGCTGGCACCCTGGCTGGATTCATTCCTGAACCTGTGATGCCAGCTTTGCAAGTGACAGCACTGTCACTGCACTGTACAGGAGGACAAACCCAGTATCTTTGTGTAGATCATGTATTTATTTAAAATGTGGTGCCTGTGATAAGCACACTGAGCCAGAGTTCATTTTCCAGGTGTGACCCAGAGCAGATACAACAGGGAGGAAAGAAGCAATAACAAAGTAACAATAATAGGTGCATAAGCAGGTATCAAAACAGTACAAATAATGAATTTCAGAGAAAGGCAAAAACAGTGTAAAAGAGTACATGTACGTTGGTTGGTGGTGTAGCCAGGTTGAGGAGCTGGAAGTGATTGCTGCCAGTGACGGGCACAACATTTGTACAGAACCAGTGAGGCCTAAAATTCTGATTGCAGAATACAGTGAGTTGTAGGTTATATAACTAAGTAGGCAAAACTGGCTAAAATGGGTAAAATAGCAGAGGGCGGATGGATAGGACATGGGTTGTGTTATGTGGAGAGAGGAGGAAGAAGCTTATCTGCAGGTGCTTTCCTTAGTGACGGTTGTCAGTAAGAGTGATTTGAGAGAGGGAGGCAGGAAGTGAGACAGATTGGAAAAGGGAAGCTGTTCCAAAGTGTCGGAAGCCAGGCAGAGAAAGCAGACTGGCCTGCTACAGATTTACTTGAAATGCTGTGAAGGAATGAGCAGGGTGATCGGAGGGAGCAGTAGGATGTGATGGCAGGGTAAGGAGAGAGGAGAGGTAAGCGGAAACAGTAGCAAGCCAGTATTTGGCCAGGAAGAAGAAGAAGAAGCAGTGTGACAGATGCTGGACTAAGAGGAAAAGAGATTAGCATATAGAGAGCAGTGATGGCTGGGAGATGGAGCACAAAGACAAATGTGGCAGAAGGCATGAAAATGGGGTCAAGTCTAGCAAGTAAAGATGTGGGAGCACTATAGACTATATCTCGTGTAGTCAGACACAGGCAAGATCCTCTTAGGATAACCTCACAGCAGACTGGGAAAGGAAGGCTTGATTTGTTTTGGTACAGTACACCAAGCTTAGGGTGAAGTCCCTTGTGCAAGGCATCAATATGGGTGGAACGCCAGATTCTGTTCCAGCCAGACCCAAAGTACTTGAAATGGGGCACCTGTTCAAGCAGGTTGCCATCTCGAGTTGAGAGTATAGGTGTATGTTGGAGCCTTGCTAATCTCTGTCTAGTGTTGAATGTAAGAAGGAAGTTTTTTTTGCCATTTGGTGAGAGCTGGTTTGGTAAGGAACCAACGCTGAACATTGTCAATGTCACACTGGGGTGAGGGACTTCAGCTCAGGGACTGTGACACCTGGAAGCAAATAGAACTGTGTGAGAAGGGAGGGAAGCAGGATGGAGAGAGGACACAGGAAGTGAAGAAATTGTTGAAGGTGTCACCAACTTCAGTAGGGTCAGAGATGGGCAGTTTCCTAGTTTGAGGATGGGGAAGGCAGACTGCATGGGTGGGGTGGGGGTTCAAGCAGGGAGTGAATAACCTTCCAGAACCTATCAAAGGGAATTTTAAGGTTGTTAGGCGGGTTGTAGGCAAAGTAAATTGATTTGGCTTCGTGGTGGCCTTAGTACAGATGTTACATAGTTTGTATCTCAGTAAATCCTCTGGAAAGCCAGAGCCTTTATGGAGATGCCAGGTAGAATCATGAGCTTTGTGCACGTGACCTCTACAGAGATCCAGGGAAGATGGGACCCATGGACACGAGACTCCTGAGAGGGGCATGTTTGTTCCATGTTGCAGTCAAATTAGATAGTGTATAAAGTGAGTTCTGACCAGTCAGTAGCCCAGAGACTGCCTAGCAGGGACAGGAGGTCAAGAGCCTTGAGTGCCCTGGACTAGACAGATTATGGTGGGGCTTTTAATATGATGGATTTTACGGATGGCAGTAAAACTACAATGTGGTCATTGAAAGCATCCAGTAGGGTTCCTGCAGAAACAATGCAGTTGGAGGTGAGGACAAGACCCAATCAATCAGGGAATGATGCAAGAATTTTAGGGTTGAGATGGGGTGGCTCAGTTATGAGCTGTATGAGATTAAGGGATTAATTTGGGAATTTTTTTTTTGCCGGGAGGGCAGTTTATATTTAGATACCCAAGGATTAAGAGCTCACCTGCAGCTGAAAGGGGTGAGATGGTGGCTGGGCCAGTGTCTGATTGGCTTTAGGAGTAGTAAATGCCACCAATGAAAATTGGGAAGGGGGAATAGAGCCTGCATGGGAAGAGGGATAGCAGACACACAGCATCAGAGATAAGGCTATGATGTATGTATAGAAGAACTCCACTACCATGCTCCCTCATGGTCCTGTCTGAACTGTGTAACCAGAAAGTCCGATTTCTGCATCATTGATTCAGGCAGAGAGCCAGGTTTCAGTAACAATCAGCATATCTGGACTATATGTGTGGCCCCATAATCTTAACTGGTCAAGCTTGGGGAGCCGATTTCCTGATATTTATATGATGAAATTTGAAACCCCAATTTTCCCTCTTTCAGTCAATCTTGACAGCTGTTCCTGCAAGAAGAGATTTACATGTCTCAGGGTTTCTCCCACAATCATTAGGGTAAACCAGTTCAAAAGAGGCAGGAAGTTTGCATCACAGAACTGTATGTGCCAGCAGGACCCCAGGTAAGGGGGAAGCTCTCCACAGTTTTGACAGATTTATTGCTGGCCCTAAAAAGAGCCAGAAATCCTGCCTTTATTTAAATAGTGGTTGTGATAGAAATTATGAGGACTTCTGAAGTCACAAGTGTCACTTGTGTGGTTTGGCTTTTAAAAAAAAAAAAAATTGAAGCAGCTTTGGGTGGGGAGGGTAAACTTAGTCAGGATTACGTTTGAAGCTTGTAACAGAAGCAGAAGGTTGACATTGTATAGATTGAATCGATTACTGTAACGGGTTCACCCTTGTAACACCAGGCATCTGATGCATTAGTAACCCAGCTGAGGACATCGCTGTGGATGAAACTGATACACAATGCTGCTGCACTTGTGGGCCTCATAATATTCCTCCAGTGAAGCTCCAGCCAGCTTCTGGGAATGGTATTTAAAAAACCAGAGATATTTGTGTTGTAAGCTTCATTTCCACAATACAGTATTGCACTGTTATTTAAAACAATACTTTCTTGTTTCCAGAATATTCATGTATCAGACTAGCCAAATACATTAATTTTGCTAACGAGTTACAAAGTACTGCTAAAAGATTAAGGAATGGGGCAAGTACTATCAAGAGCAGGGAGCTGGGTTACACACTGGAGGAGCTCTCCAGAGTTATGCTGTGGAGGAGGGGTCACTGCCCCTCCTGCAGGACTTTTGCAGAGCTCCATGCTCAGCTGGTAGCAGTGAAAGAGGGAAGTGATATCTCTTCTGTGGCAACTGCTCAGCTGGAGCCCAATCCCCCAAGGCCCACTGGTCTGGGGGTGGAGAGTGGTGGGAGAGGGAAGGTGGGAGGGCAGCCACAAGGAGGTCAACCAGCCCACACCATCCTAACAGAAGATTGTTTTCACCCCTGGAGGAGATTCCTGTATCTAACTCTACCGGGGAACTGAATCTGGATGAGTCGGGAAGAGGAGTGATAACCTGGTGATCCCTAGGGTGAGAGTATGAAGAAGACAGTTGGGGAGTTTTAGTGATGGGGAGCAAGGATCAGGGGAGCAGAGAGGTGGTGGATGGGGAGGAGGAAATGTGGGATGGGCAGATGCCTTCCTGGGGTATCGGCTATCCGGGACATAAACAGAATAAGGATGGTAACAGGGTGGGGAGCTGGGGCTCTGGTACATTTGGCTACCAACAATCTGGTGCTCCAGCCCTGGGCCAAGTGAAGCAGGACTTCTAGAGGCTGGGAGACCGATTGCAGGTATACTCTGCCTCCTGCCTTTTCTGATGTCCTCCGTGTGGAGTTGGGGGGGAGGTAGAGAAAGAAGGGAGAGAGAGAGAAATAAATTGGGTGGTTAAATGGATGGTGTCAGGAGAAAAGGTATCATTTTGGGGACTGGAGGAACTTGGACTGGGGGCTCTTCAGAGATGGATGACCTTCATCTGATGAGAGGGATCAGCGCCTGGGGCAGAAGTTTGACATCTGCATTAGACAGGTTAAACTGACTAAGGAACACTGAGGCTAGGGAACCAGGGTTAGGGAGTGAGGGAGGGAACTTAGCTAGTGCTCCCCTATACTGGGGACTGGTACCAGTAAGGTGGTAAAAATAAGGTTGTGTTCAAAAGAGTATTGGAAGAGGCAGAAAGGGGTGGGGACTTAGCTATATTATGTCAGGGAGGGCATAGTAGCCCTTGAAGATGGACACATCTGGGGAAGCAAAGGTAAAAGAGAGTCACTGTGGGTTCCTTCATGATACCCTCTGGCAAGAAAATATGGGTAGAGTGATCTATAGTCACCGGAAGAGGAAGAGAGAGAGATGGGGAACTTGAGGAAATGCTGGAGGCGGGGCGAGGAAGGGAGGTTGTGGTGGTGGGTGATCTGAGCCTGCTGGATGTTGAGCCCTGTTAGATGCATTATAGAACTGCCTGCAGCTGCAGATGGTTAAAGAGCCCATTAGACAGGCAGCCATTGTCGATTTGTTGCTCACCAACTTGGAGATGGTGGGTGGCATGAGTAGGGAGCCACAGGGTCCAGTGACCATAACTCCATTGGGTTTGGGCTGGCCATTGGGACCAGAATGCCTTTATCAAAACTAAAGTCTCACACTTCCAGACGAAGCAGACTTCAACCGGGTGAGGGGAGCTTGTCTGAAACAAATTGACCAGGGTGAACAGCATTGTAGGCGAGAGGAAAGGTGATGGGCAGTCAAGGGACCATTCTCTGGCAAGAAAGTCACGCAGAATTGTTACAAAACAGAACAGGTACATGAGATCGATATGGTTCTTAGAAAGGGTCAGAGAAACAGTGAGGACTAAGAAAGGCTTTCCCACATACAGTGGAAAAGCAGGTGGAGGATAAATGGAAGAGTACCAAATAAAAACTAAGGAGGAAAGAGGAGGTCAGGGAGGCAAAGGCAGACAGAGCTGGAATTGCAGAAGGGTCAAAGGTGGGGCAAAACAATTATTCTAGGTACAGCATATTAAGGAAAATGAGACAAGGGCTACAAGGGAGTGCTAGAGAAGGATGAGCAAAAGCGCCATTCTTAATGATTACTTCAGCTCTGTCTTCATCTTTTTTCAGCCTCAGACCCCAATTCCCATTTAGAGGCTCAGCCCCTGGCCACCACCCATGGTCAAGCAATGGTTAAATGGAATGCTATAATTGGTATCTCTCTCTCATTGTATGTAAATTTGACTCTCTCACTGTTTGTTTATGCTCTAGCTCTTAACTCTCCCGGGTTGTCTGTAACCCCCTCGGCCTCGTGTCTTTTCACTGGTTGTCATTCTTCTGTATGACCTGTAATCTCATTGTATGTAAAACTGATTCGTCACTGTACCTGTATATTCAAGTTTGTAACTCTCCTGGGTCGCACCTGAAAATAGGCACTTGGCTGTCTAGTGTGACTTACCCGTAAACAAAAGCAAATAAATAAATACCTAGTATTTTACTGGCAGGACTGCTGGGCGGGTACCCCCCAACAGACACATGGAAATGAGCTCTGGTGATGACCCCCGTGGACAATTGGGCAGCAGAGACGGTGGTGGAACAGGGTGTCATGCCTGGGGACCAGGATTTCGCGGATGCTCTTGTTCCCCTGAGGCGGATATGCAGTGACATCCATGTCTGTCCCACCAGACGTAACCTGACGCCGCTCATTGTGGATTGTCCGACCTCCGCCAGGGGCTGCTGACATGCAGGACACCCCTCGGAGAAGGAGAGCCACCTCAGGCACTCAGTCCTTCTCTGCCCAGCTGGCCCTCCGGTCTCGCTCAACCCAGGATGTCAGCGCCGCATGCTGACACCTCCAGCTCTGTCTGTCAAGGAAGACAGTGGCCTGCCTGAAAGCGGCATCAAGGCTGCTGCCAGGCATTCCTGAAATGAGAGAGCCAGTATCTACCAGAAAAAGGTCCAGAAGGGGCTTGAAGCCCTAAAGGTAGATACAGCCCCAGGCTGGATGGAATGCATGCAGGGGTGCTCAAGGAATTGGCTGCAAAACTGGGTGAACCCCTAGTAGTGCTGTTCAGTAGCTCTGTTCAGACAAGTGTAGTTCTGAAAGACTGGAGGGTAGAGGACGAGTCCCCTACACAAGGGGGTGGGAACATGGAGCAACCAGGGAATTACAGACCTATCTTACCTCTAGTGGGTAAACTGATGCAGTCACTGATCAAAGAGTACCTTGAGAGGAACTGTCTACAGGTTAGTAAATTGCATGGGTGCATGGCAAAGGGTCTTGTCAGACCAACCTGATAGTTTTCTTTGACTGGGTAACAAAGGTAGTAGATAAGAGTCATGCTGTGGATTTACTCCACTTCAATTTCAGTAAAGCTTTCGACTCTGTGCCACACAGAAGATTATTGAAGAAACTGGAGGACTTAGGTGCAGCTAGGGACACAGTTAGATGGACAGGAAACTGGCATGGTGCTGTCACCTACATAAATGCTTGAAACCACCCTAAGTAAGTGGATACAGTTAACGTACAATAGGATCTGTCATTATGCCTTGGCTTCCCACGCTTGAAGCACCATTGCTTGCTATATGCTGACATTAGATGGCCTTCTCCATCTGCCAATCAACTCCTTGCCCTTGGTACTCTGCTGGACAACATCATTAGAACTAATCTACTTACCTGTCTTGCAGGCATGCTGGTGTCTCTGTCCCCACCTATGGCCTCTGCTGTACTGGACTCTCTCTACTATACACCCCAGGTGCAGAACCCTAAAAGGAACCTCAGCTTTCTCCTGCCTGGCCCCAAAATATTGGAATTCCCTACCTCTTGAAGTTTGCTCTGCACCTAGTCATATTGTTTTTAAAAGATGCATCACACTCTCCTCACAAACATGCCCTATGTTCCTATTTTAAACCCCCATAGGGTGCTTGACATCCTTCCTCAGCTCTCAAAATGCTTGTTTTGCTCTGACCTTTTGTTTCTGTTATATGTAGCACTTACCATGGATTATGTGCTAAAACTCTACTGCACTATGATTGTATGCTTATTATGTTTTGTACTATTGTGTATTTTTCTGCCGTTGTCTCTGTCAGATTTGTCATGTTAGCAATACTGTTTACATTACAGAACATTGTGTAGATTTTTCCTTGTATGGTTGGTTACCCTGAACTATACCTGTTATTTGTTTTGTCTGCCAATTTTGTATTGTAACCTCCCAGGTCGTGTCTGAAGAAAGTCCTATTTTGTTGCTATGACACCTTACCCAGTAAACAAAAACTAAATAAAAAAATAAAATGAAGGAGAGACTGCAGAGGGTGATGCTAAATGAGTCAAACTGGAAGAGAAGGGAGGTCATGACGTGTGGTGCCACAAGGTCTGTTCTAGTTCTTGACCTCGGCAATATGTTAATCTGTGACATTGGAGAGGGCAACAGTGGCAAGTTGTGTCTCTTAGCAGATGACATGAAGCTCTGTGGTAGAGTAGGTAGTGACAAAGATATGGGGAAGATGCAGAGGATCTGTAAAGACTAGAAAGGTGGATGGTTTGCAGTTGAAGTTCAGTGCCCAAAATATCTTGAAGTTATGCAATAAAGGAAAATAACCAGGACAGAGTACTGGATAGGAGGGGTTATTCCTATGAATGTATATTGTGATTTCATATTGTTTAATCTGTTATTTGATTGTCTCTGTTTTGTACCCTCTCAGGTTGTGCCTGAAAATAGTCATTGCTATGGCTAGAGCACCTACCCGTCAGCAGAAACTAAATAAATAAAATAAACTGAGCACTACCACAGAGGAAAGGACCTTGAGTCATCATTAGTGACTCTCAAACAATCACGCCTAATGTAACAAGGCCTACAGTAAGGCTGTGTTGTGGTGTATCGGAAGGGTTGCTGTGAAAGCAAGAGAAAAGGAAGTACTACCTTTGTACAATTCACTGGTGAGGCTACACCTGGAATACTGTGCTCAGGTCTGGAGTCCCCGCCTAATGGAGGAGGAGAGATTGGAGGTGGTGCAATGCAGGGTGACCAAGATGATTCATGGCCAACAGGGTAAATCTTATGAAGATAGTCTCAAGACATTGAACGGTATACTAGTTGGAAACAAGTCGAGAGAGGGAGGGGATATGAGAGAGATCCTCAGGTTCCTGAAGGAATAAACAAGTTGAACTCTGGGGATTTATTTAGCATTAGTATAGAGCCAAGAATCTAAGGTCATGAGTGGAAACTGGTATTGGGAAGATTTAGGTGGGATGTGAGGAAGTTATGTTTTATGGAAAGAGTGGTGGAGCCGTGGAACAGTCTGCCAGAGGAGGTGGTGGTGTGCCAAGGCCATAAATGATTTCAAGCATGGCTGGGACACAGTGAAACGCTTGGTGATTGCTGAGGTCTGTAGCAGTAGGAGGGGTGCAGGAGGGTGGACTACAAGGATAGAACCCTGCATGTGCCACAGGTTTTGGGTCAGGTAGGGAGCTCCATGCAGACTAGACGGCCCTGGATCTTTTTCTGCCATCATTATCTATGTTTGTGTTTCTAAATACTGTTCAAATATCAGGTAACGGGGCAAGTATTGTCCAAAGATCATGAAGCGGGTAAGTACTGCTCAAATAGCATAGAGTGGGACAAGTACTGCCCAGTATTGATTGGGACAGGTACTGCCCAAATATTATGGAAAGTACTGCACTAAGATCATGGAGCGGCAAGTACTGTCCAAATATGATGGAGCAGACAAGTACCTGAAGATCATGGTGTGGGGCAAGTACTGCCCAAAGGTCATGAAACAGGGAAAGTACTTCCAACTGTCATGGAGGCAGGACAGGTACTGCCCAGATTTATTTATTTATTTGCTTTGGTAACCAGGTAAGTGCACTAGGCATAAGAACTGCCTATTTTTCAGGTACGTACTCGTGAGAAAACTGCTAAATACATAAATATACATGTGACACAGCACATGACAGCAGTACAGTTCGGAGGAAACAAAACTTAGGGTATGGAGAGACAATAGCTTCAATAAGCCAAGTGGAAAAAAATGTAAATGTTACGGTGTTATGCAGTTACAATACAGATTGGACAAGTAAACACAGGAATCAAAACAGAGTGGAAAATGGGCATTGCAAGAGAGAGCATACAAAACAATACAATAAGTGCCAAACTGAGTGGTTAATGAACAGGGGAGAGGAAGGAGAGTGGTAGGTCGGAGAGAAAGAGAGGGTGGGGATGAGAGAGTGGACATGAAAGGGGTATAAGAGAGGCAGAGGAAGAGGTGTCAGAGAAGTGGATTACCTAGAGAAAATAGAGGGCAAGGAGAAAGAAATGGTCTAAACTGGATTAAAGCAAGTGCAGGGGTTAGCATCGGCAGATGCTCACGGTGAAGTTTCTAAAGCTAGCATAGGTGGTCGCCGAAGGATAGTAATAGTTATGGTGTTCCAGTATTTTGAGCTGTGAAAGAAAAATCGCGGGCGCCTGCTTTGGTTCTGCATTTGGGAATGTGAAAAAGGGCTTTATCAGTCGATCGTAGCCCATAGAGAGAGGCTGTGAGTCCAGTAGGGAGGCAAGGGTAGGGGAGGCCTGATCTGGCAGTACAGTCAATTAGTGAACCAAAAGACTGGAGTCGGTAGGTGGAGGACATGGCTATTTTAAGTCAGCATATAGCTGGCAATGGTGTTTGTAATGTGGTGATGCAGAGGCATAGCAGCAGATGTATTATAGGTGATGTCCCATTTATGGAGGGAGGATCTGTGGCAGATAGGTAAATGACTGAGCCATATGCTAGAGCTCGGAGAAGAAAACCTTGTGCCACAGCTAGTCTGGCTGAAGAGGTAAGTGGGCGTAGCTAGTACGATAGGCACTTCCTATCTTGGCATTGACAGACTTACAGATAGTTGTAATGTGTAGGTCAAAGTCTAGATTCACAAGAGTAACACCTAGATATTTAAAGGATTTGTGCTAATCAGTGGGGAGCCATCTGCACATGAGATTAGAAGCATTATGATTTGCTTTAGGTCTAGCAGACCAGCCAAAGAGCATGGAGTATGTCTTACAGAGTTGAGAACAAGTTTGTTCTCAGTGAGCCAGGGCTGGATACTTGCAAGTCCAAGGCAAGAGGGTGGTTTAAGTCTGCGACGGTTCTAGCACTGTGGTAGATAACTGGGTCATCAGCATAGAGCAGGGATGAGCAGTTAGGTGCAAGTAATGGGATGTCAGCATGAAGATAGAGAAAAGGTACAAGTACGGGAGCCCTGGGGCACTCCAACATGAATAGATGAAAGATCTGATATAGCTGAGTTGGAAACTACAGCCTGTTTTCTGTCAGACAGGTAGCTTTCAACCAGGCCACTGTATCTGAGGAGAAACCTATGGATGAAGTTTTGCAAGAAGAAGGGTATGGTTGACCAGGTTGAATGCCTTGGTTAAGTTGATGAAAACCGCACCTGTCAGGAGGCCCAGGTCCGTGGAGGTATAGATGTTGTTTGTTAGTTTAAGGAGGGCTGTGGAAGTGCTGTGACCTTTGCAGAAGCATGCTGTGAGCTAGAAAGAAGGTTGTATTTCTGGAGATATTCTATGGATTGGATGGCCACCATTTTTCCAAGATTTTGCTTAGCACAGAGGGTATTGCAATGGGTCGGTAGTTCTTAATTTCTTTAGGATCACCCTTTTAGGAATTGGGGTGACTTTAGCTATTTTCCAGATATTAGGAACTGTACCATGGCATAGAGACAGGTTGAAGATTTTGCTTAGAGGAGAGGCTATGAATGAGGCAGCAGCTTTGAAGCCTAGGTTCAAGACCATCAGACCCCAAGCTGGTGCGTCAGGAATGGAGAGTAGCAGTTTTAGCACTTCTCTTTTAATGCTCGAAACCTGAAGGGGGTGCAAGAGTGGAGGTTTGGTATCGCTTAGGGGTGAAGCAGAGCAGAAGGGAAAGAGGTCAGGTAGTTTGTTAGATCTGAGAAATGCGATTGAAGGAGTTTGCTATAGTCACCGGATTGTTGCAGTGTATGCCATTTAACAGTATATCACTTATGTGGGCACTGTGATTAGCTTCAAGGAGTGTTTTATGGTGGACCAGAATTTCTTAAGAGTCCCCTGAGGCTTTTATAAGCAGGTCCCTGCAGAATGAGCTTTTGACTAGCGAATGTTTCTTTTACAAGAGAACTGTAGTGGTTGTAGTCGGGTCTATATCCCAGTAGTTTTGAAATGCCGCATTCTTTGTCCCTGGCCCTTATTAGGGTTAGTAGGTCTTGGTTAGCCACTTAGTCTGGTTTCCATGAACATGACGAGTGACACTGGGAGCATGGGTGTCTTGGAGCCGACTGAAGTGGGCATGGGAAGTAGTCTAGAGCCAACTGGGCATTAGTTGAGGTGTAGATGCGAGCCCAGTCAATCAAAGAGAGATCGCAGTAAACTGTGTTGGGTTGAAATTGGCCAAATTGCAGAAGGTAATGAGTTTTGAGGCGGCAATGGTTTACTGGTAGAGCGCCAGATGCAATAGATTGGGAGGATCACTGATTGCATCCAGAAGGGTACCTGGACCTATTATGCTGTCAGGGCGGGTTGTAAGGACCCAGTCAATAAGAGTACTTGTCTGAGGGGAGCCATAATCCTAGTTGGGTCTGTGATCAGTTGGTGAAGGTTGTGGCCTTGTACCAAGTGTGAGAGGACTGATTTGATTTACTAGTCCAGTTTAGGTTTAGGTCTCCCAGTATAAGGACCTCAGTACTGCCAATAGTGCTGTATACTTGGGAGAGGAGTTCTTCAAGACCCTACTACCCCAACAGGAGGGTTATAGGCACAAACCACGTGTCATTTCTTTGAGCCTAGTTGTAATGTTGCATGGAGCACTTTGCAGTGAGATACGATAGGTGGGACGTTTGGGATAGCAGCAGGTGATGTTTATAGATGATGGCAACACCACCTCACGCTTTGATGAGGGTCTGTCTTGTCTGATGAGATTGTAGTTGGGCAGCGAGCAGAGGGATCAGTGGTGGAGGGTTTTAGCCAAGTTGATATGATAAAGCAGGCAAGTATTGCCGAAGATTGTGGTGTGGAGCAAGTCCTGCCCAAATGTCATAGTGGGGCAAGTCCTGCCCAAATGTGTCATAGAGTGGGCAAATACTGTCTAAATATCATGGAGGGGGCAAGTACTGCACAAATACCATGGAGGGACAAGTACTGCAAAAATATACGTAGGGCAAGTACTGTCCAAAGATTATGGAGCAGGGCAAGTACTGTCCAGAGATCAGGAATGGGGCAAGCTCTGCCCCAAGATTATGGAGGCGGAGCTGGCCTGGTGGTGCTGGAGCGCTACATCTCGCCTCAGCTGGCGAACCAGGGTTGGGAACGAGCTCAGGCCACCGTGGGTCGGCAGGAGAGAGAGAGAGAGGATGAACATCTGAAGGACTGCTCTCTCTTGGGAAGGGAGGATAGCTGTCCCTCGTTGATCGCCTTCTAGCGATGGCTGGAGGGAGATATGGGTCGGAAAGCTCAAGTCGATGTACAGTGTCGGGGGAGGGAGAAAACCAGGATAATGGAGCTGGAAGGCTCCGTGATGGCCCAGCCAGTGCCCATCCCAACACCTTGAATCTGTGTGTGGACTATGAAGTGGGGAAAGCCAGCATCCTCACACCCAGCCTGTCACAAGGGTAACCCGTGGGGATCACTGGGATAGTCGGGCGGGAAGGTGAGGTGGAGACAGAGTCCTTCTGAGGGGGACCGGAGTGGCTGCCAGACTTCACGGAGGATAAACAAGAATAATTAAAAGGGTTATGGAGCAGGGAGAAGTTCTGCCCTAGGATTCTGAGCATGGCAAGTACTGCCCCAGGATTATGGAGTGGGCAAGTACTGCCCAAAGATTATGGAGTATGGCAAATATTGCCCAAAAATTGTGGAACATGGCAAGTACTCGCCCAAAGGTCAGGAAACTGGGCAAGTACTACCCAAAATTAATGGAACAGGACAGGTACTGCCCAGAGATCAGGGAATGGGGCAAGTACTGCCCAAAGATTGTGGAACGGATAAGTACTGCCCAAATATCATGCAGCAGACAGGTACTTCTCAGGTATCAGGAAACTGGACAAGTACCACCCAAAGATTATGGGCGAGACAATTCATGAAGCAAGCAAGTATTGCCCAAATGTCATGAAGTGGGGCAAGTACTGTCCAAATGTCATGGCTCAGGGCAAGTACTACCCAAAGATTGTGGAGTGGGCAAATATTGCCCAAATATCATGGAGCAGGGCAAGTACTCCAATATCAGGAAACTGGACAAGTATCGCCTAAAGATCATGAAGCCAGACAAATACTGCCCTGATATCATGAGGCAGCAAGTACTGCCCAAAAAATCATTGAGTGGGGCAAGTACTGTCCAAATGTCATGGAATGGGGCAAGTACTGCTCAACATTATGGAGCAAGCAAGTATAACCAGATATCGTTGGAGCCCGGCAAGTACTGCTCAAACATCATGGAGTGGGGCAAGTACTGCCCGAGGATTATGGAGTAGGGGTACTGCCCAGACATCAGGGACCTGGCAAGTACAACCCAAAGATCAAATTGGCTTGAAAATAGTGAAATTATTTTAAAAATGTTTTACCTTTTTTGTAGATTTAAATAGTTCTAAAAGATCTAATTTTATTGGGGCACAATGGTGAAGTTACGAAACTGAATGCTTGAATTTGTCCACTCACTTTTGATAGTCATGAGTTGTGATGTCAGCACTTTGGAATAATATGATTGGATGTGTTTTTGTAGTCTCAATTTCACTACTGATTGCAAGGTGTATTTAATGATGTACAATTAACTGGACTCCACCCCCTGATGAAGAGGGTTTTCCTCAAAGTGCTAGGAATTTGTAATGTCTGTCTGATATGAAATAAAACTCTTTAAACCGGATTTTTTTTTCTGAGTGATCGCAGCTCTTTGCTGCAAGTGACTTTACCACAATTTGGGGCAGATCCATGGAATAAGCAGTGTGCAGTGGTGCTTCCAGCCTTGGCTGCCTTTTTTTTTGCCTTATTTAAGATTTGTAGAACACTACAGTATATTAAACCTGGGGATGCACACTTTGGACCTTTCCTTCTCCTTTATGCCTTCACTAAGCTATGCCATCCCTGAATGCAAATAATGAAGCAATCTCTGTGACTTGTTGACGCTTGTTTTGTTTCTGTTTGCATGTTTCACTGACAAGTCCTCCTTTTTATCAAGCTTTATTCTTCCCCACTTAAGCCATGAATTAGATCAGTGATCTGCCAGCTTGTCCATCTACTAGCACTGGGGCCAGTGTCCACTAATGGCTGTCATTTGCACTGCAAGTTCCAGAAGAATAATCTCCTAAGTCCCGACATGTATTTGGTGGGCTAGGGATCCATGGTGACAGGGGCCTAAGAGTACCAGTGACTGTGGCAATGTTTTCCATTTTCTCCCACAAAACTCACCCACCTCACCATGTACCTCACACAGCCATAATTAGGCTCGCACGCTCATAATAGCATAATGTCCGTGCCGATTTGTCAAGGAGCAGACTCTCTGGCTTCCACCATGACGGGTCACAGTGGCACCAGGCTGTGGCACTTTCCTCTCTGGCTGGAACTATTCACAGCCTGGACACTTGGCTGCAGGGACTGTGGCTCATTCCTGAAGTTGGGTCATCCTCAAGGATGTGCATCAGACTTCCTCCGGGCCACCAGCTGGTGACTGTGTCTCCTGTGATGGAACCTCAAGATCTTCACACTCCACTGATGAGGACAGAATGCTTCTGGACAGGAGTTCTGAGTGCTTCCTGTCATTACTTAGTCTTTTGTGTTCAATCTGCTTCTCTAGCTTTCGGAAGACATTAAATATTTGTATTGCTCAGATTTCTATGATGTAAGATTTCTCATTATGTAATTACACTCTGGGCAAATGCATTGCAGTGTGATGTCACCTTTCTGTCCTGCTAGGACCTTTTAGTCATTACCTGGATACATCACCTTTCCTACATGAGAAGGTTAACTTACTTGCTTTATGCAGTGCTGGTTCTCTTCTGCTCAAAGCCTGGCAAGTGTCCTATACTGTGCTGAATTGTATTACACTTGCTTTATGATGCTGACTTGAGAGCTGTTGAGAACCAGGTGCTGTTTATGTTGGCTTTTTTCAACTCTCTTTTCCTTAGTCCCTTCTACCCTCCCAGTGTCCATCTCTAATTCATTGTTCAGCAGCACACTTTGTCCACTTGGAGTGTAGGTGTGGGTGTGAGTTCCACTAGGGTGGCAAATTCTGCTCATTAGCTGGCTAGAGAGTATGTCGCCTAGCAACATGCTCTTGCCCAAAACCCAGGAGTGAATGCATCACCTGCATACAGTATCTGCTTTCCACCAGTGAAGAGGGGTGGGAGTTTGCTTTACAAACTTCTGCCTGTGCACTACAAGCAACGTGCTGCTGCAAGTCACCAGGCAGCCTCACTATGTTTACATCTGTCCAAAATAACACGGCCCCATTTCCTTGCTACTGCTGAATTAGCAGTTGAACAGAGGCTCTGTCTGTATATCATGTGAAATCTGCTTATTATATATACTGTATTAATCCAGCCTGAAAATGGCCTTTGCCACTCTACAACTAGGTCACAGAACAGAATTTTGCAATATATGTGTGTGTATACAGTATGTGTGTGTGTGTGTGTGTATGTGTATATGTGTGTATATATATATATATATATATATATATATATATATATATATATATAATAGAGCAAAAACTCCGTTTAATGCATTAGGGTTGTTCCACAGCGACAAAAGTGAGGAAATTAGCTGTTAGGGTTGAAAACCCCCTTGACCCCAGCCCATCTGCCCGCAGGGCGCATTGAGATCGCCAGCCCTAACTCTCACCCCATGACATGTGTAAAGCAGCAGAAGTATAGAGAGAATGGGGTGAGAGGACCCATTTATCCTAACAGCGCACCCTAATGCCGGTTGGGGGTGGGCGGGGGTCTAAGGAGTTTTTCAACCCTAACAGTGAATTTCCTCACTTTGTCGCTGTGGAACAACCCTAACTAATGCATTAAACGGAGTTTTTGCCCTAATTTCCTTCTTTTGAGAATGATAACGAAATAGTGAATGTAATAAGGGCCCCAGCCCGCCACATGATGTGTTGTGGCATACTAACAGGGACAGCAGCATAACAGAAATGCTAACAGTGGCGCATATGGTAACACAAGCATGAATGAGAACAGAAAGGTAGCGCACATGGTGGCGTGAGGGGAATGGTCTGCCACGTGATGTGTTGTTACATAGTAACATGGTGCCTGCAAACAGAAAATGTCAATGGGCATGGTGACGTAAAGTGAAACAGTAAGATAAACAGTACTGTAGACAGAAATGGCAAAATAACAGAAACGCAAGCGCAAATGAAAACGCAAAGGATAACGCACATGGTGGTGCAGACGTCAATGGTAAGTGAACGGTAATGGATCTCATAGCGGAAAGGGCAACAGTAAAGTAATGTAGCGCACAGGCTGGTTTTCCCAAAACCTGCATTGAGAAAGACAGTGAGTACAAATAATGTATGCAAAATAATGAGTATCGTGCAGAAAATGAGATCTTGGAATACTAAATACTTTATATCTCAGGAACCATATGACGAGAAAAAATTTAAAAGTCATATTATTTACAACTGTCCTGGTTAATTTGAATCTTAGCCCCATTATGGGGCTAAGAAATTTTCCGACGAAAAGTCCGTATCTCGTGACCGCTTCAGATACGGCCCTGAAAGGCGCGCGACACCGTAATGTTATCCTATGGGAAAAAGAAAGTTCGGAGCACCATAACTTTGCCTCCTGTAATGTTTTTTTCACCAAACTACTGAAAGGCACATCTGTGGGCTGTTGGCTGTCTTCCTCCAAATTTCAGGAAAAAGACCAAACCGTTATTTTGCAGCAGGGCTCCAAATGATTTCTGTTAAGTGTCGGTGCCGAATGTGATCCTATGGGAAAACCATCAATTTTGGAGTGCCGTAACTTTGCCGCCATGTGATATTTTTTCACCAAACTACTGAAAGGCACATCTGTGTACTGTTGGCTGTCTTCCTCCAAATTTCAGGAAAAAGACCAAACTGTTATTTTGCAGCAGGGTGCGAAAGGATTCCTGTAATGCTTCAGCGCCGTAATGTTATCCTATGGGAAAACTGTCAACTTTGGAGTGCCAACTTTGCCGCCGTGTAATATTTTTTCAATACAATACTGAAGGGCACATCTGTGAGATGTCGGCCATGCTCCCTCCAAATTTCAGCCCAAAACTCCCAACGGTTATTTTGCAGTGCAGTGCAAAGAATTGCTGTAATTTTCCACAGACTAGAAAATTACTGTCGCATTTGTAAAGCTGCAGTTTATGACACTTTCGCGAGCACGAAAGTAATTTGGAAGTACTTTTTCCAGAAATTTGAAAACATATTTCTGGGGTGTTTTACCACAAAATAAAGACATGGCAAGCATCCTCAGGGCCCGACTAGGTGAATACAAAAATTAGGTTGCTAGAGGGTCCCAAATTTAAATGCCAGCCATTTGTCTGATCACCAACTGAAAACAAAATGGCCGATTTGCGAAAGTAACAGACCCATTTGCGTAAAGTAAAATGATTTCGAAAGTGTTGAACTTTTGTTAACTTTTCCCATTGACTTATAATGGGAAACTGTTTTTGAATAACTTTTGAACCGCTTAATATTTTTCACGAAATCTTTGAAAGGCACATCGGGGACCCCTGCCGCACGCTCCTGAAGATTTCGGCCGAGCCATGCAAAACGCAGTCGACCTGTAGGCGCCGACCACAGAATTCCAGAAGCGAAGCGCGAAGATCACACTTAATAACTCCGCAGCCTTATATCTGACCAGTACGAAACTTGGCAGATCCCAAGGCCTATGGTTCTTGATCATAAATTCCAAATTTCAGGCAAATCCATCAAACGGTTGCAAAGTTATTAAGGTGCAAAGTTTTAGGGGTTTAACATAGAAATGGCTCTCAATCCCTAACTATGGTAGCACTACTGTGCTACCATAATATATATATATATACCGGTATATATATATATATATATATATATATATATATATATATATATACCGTATATATATATATATATATGTGTGTGTATGTATATCTGTGGGGGATAGAGAGGGAGAGCTTTTCTTAAGTAATGGGCTAGACACCTATGGCACACCGATTGTAAATGGATAAATGCGGCAGCCATTATGTGCAGCAATGTCCTGACCTAGCCATGGACGATAGTATTAGATCGATTTGAGGTGTACAATACCCAACTCAGGATACTCTCAAAGTGAATTTCAGTATTGCGTGCCTGTAAAATCAGATTAGTATTTTTGCTGATGTTGGTAAGTCTGAAAAGGACTTGGATTACAAATATTGTTTCATGTACTGCAGATAACTAACATTTTAGGCTACAAAATGACACAATACCGAAAGTTATCTCTTTCCTTAGGGGCTAGTGTGTTGTGTATTTTTTTTTTTTTTTTTGGCTGAGTTGCATTTTAACCCATCCCTCAAAACTTGTGAATCCTGTTGGATGTGGAAACGCCCATTCCTGATGAACGCCTTTTATTTATATGGATGCACCATGAGCTTGTGTAGTGCACAGTTGACGAGCAGAGCATGTTATGGTGAAAATATTGACCTATGCATTTTATTCCATTTTAGCCAACCCTTTTTCTCCTGATTTTAAGGTGCCATTTTTTCTCAGTTTGAGTCCGCTTTAGCAGTTTTTTATATATGAAATTATTAAAAGGAGTGCCATTTTATGTGGCTTTTCAGAGGTTTTGATTAGTGTTCTCAGCTGTTTTCAACACTTGTTATCCCACTGTCCACTTGTTGTCCCACTGTCCTTTTCTGTGCTAACTCATTTTAGTCACAAGAAAAGTGATGTAAAACGGATGGGAATACTGATGAAAACTTGGGAATAACCATATTAAAAGGAGCACTTCAGTTTAGCCTAAAACATGCTGACTACAGATTCAATTTGAAGAAAATGGCATCTCAGAAGACAGGAGACAAAAGCAGTCCTAACTTCCCAGCTTTATCACCCCGGCTTCCTTGAGACTTACCTTGCCACCACATGTTCCTCCAGAACTTGTCTCCCCTTCACTCGGAAGGTGTCGGCAGGGTTCCCAAACCCTTGCCATGTCATGCATCTGGTTGGCAGCGCAGTGCCAAGTCGCTAGGTGCGGGCCTGTGGGAGGCCAGAATAATCCTGCTGGCTGGCCTTCCTGCTTTTCCTTCCTCCCTCTTGGAGGAGTGGATGTGGAGTGTCGTCCAGTGTGCCCATTTCCATGAACCTTGCATTGATGGCTGTGGCTTGTCTGCAGTCAGTCAGCAGTCCCAAGCCACCTACCCCTTGCCATCGCTAGGAGCCGGGCTTGTGTTTGGCACCACAACCTTCCCTCCCCATAGATGGAGAGCAGTCCGACAAAGGCTCAGTCCTGTTATCCCGCTGTCCCTCCAACACCTCGGGTTCCCTCCCAAAATCGGATACTCATCAGTGTAGGCAGTAGTGCTACTGTTGCGATGGTGGATCAGCGATGTACTCCTGCTTTAACCATGTTGTTTTATTTGGTATCTGAATCTAAACTTTTTGCGGTTTGTTCTCCAGACCTGGAGCCTTTTTCTTCAACTACAGGCAGCATAGGCTTAAGGGCATCAAGAGGTGAACCTGTAGACCCATCACTAAACCTGGGTTTGAAACCCACACCCACCACTTACATATAGTGTGACCCTGAGCAAGTTACATAATGATCCTGTGCTGCACCTGGAAATGGGCTTTGACTTAATGTGCCTTTTCTGGACCAAAATAAAAGCTAAGTACAGACCTAAAGACATATAACAGCCTCAGGAGGTCAGCAGGACCAGTGACAGCTGAATTGGAACTGTAAGAAACTTATTTTGCCTGCCGTAGAATCTCCTGCAGCTGTATCCCGTGGCTGATGTCAGCTGTGGAGGATTCTGTGATGTGCCAGAGTAGTACTAGTTTTAAAATACCATTTTGGGGATGGCAGAACAACCGGATCTCTAATGTTGTAAATTTTCTAGAGGTACAGTAAGAACAACATTTTAATTTATCACCAGGCTCTTAATGGGAGGCAGAACATTTAGGTGTGGGGCTTAGTATCACAAGAGTACCCCTTTAACTTAATATTATGGGTGAAAAATCAGAAAATGGATTGACTGCTAAATTACAGGGAAAGAACTGAGGGGTGGGGTAAGTTTAGACTGATCTAAAAGATGAGATTCTGTTGGCTGCTTCAATGCTTGTGGTGAGCAAGTTTGCTCACCATACAGAAAAGCTGGGTTTGCATCCCGATCCTGGAGTCCCTGTCAGGCTGGCATGGATGTATAGCATAATCCAGATGGCACTAATGCCTTTAGGGAAGATCAGAAACACCTACTGCCACATGACTTACAACCTTCCTAGAGGTGCAGCCCTCCTCCACTCCATGCACAAGGCCAGCATTCACACCTGACAGTGGGATATGCCCCTCTGAATGCTGGTATGTCACACTCCACTCCTGCTGTCTCATTCTGATCATCTGCGCACCTAAAACTGTAGCTTCCGCCAGAATTCCTGTGGGAGGTTGGCCGTAAGGTGGAATTCCTGGGGATGGTAGAAGGCACAAGGTGTAGTAGAAAGAGAATCAATATGTAGATATCCAGTAAAACGAAGGATAGAACACAATACAGTGAAAATGGCAGAGTGTGTGTGTGTGTGTGTGTGTGTGTGTGTGTGTGTCTGCCTGCCTGTGTTGGGGTGTGTTGTACTCTTCCTCTAGTCACTTAGTCACAAGGCAATGAGTAATTTTGCATAGAAAGCTATCTTGCTGCCTTTCAGGCTGTTTCCTAATGACTGAAAGAGCCAGACTGATTTATGAACATGCCACCATGACCTGACAAGTCTGCAGGTGCTATAGGCCACCACCACTTGCACACAGTGTGACCTTGAGCAAGTCACTTAACCTTCTTGTGTTTAAATGCCTGTCTTGCTCTTTCTCCTCCGTCTATAAGGTGTTACCTTCAAAGCTTTCCTTAATTGCTCAGTCTCCATACAACTCTCTCTTCCCATCTCTTTCTTTGACCTTCTCTTTCCTCATCTCTCTCTTCCCTCGATCTGTTCATGTGTAACCTCCCTACACATTCCTTATGCTCACTCCAGCTTTCTGTGCTTGCGTAATGCCTGATTCAGCTCTTTGTGGTTTCGCCATGCAATAGTGGATGACAAATTTGGCCACCCTAGTAGGACTGGAACTCTTACAGTATAGGTACAGCTGCAAATACAGTCTGAGGTACTTAACTTAGCTAAAACACCAGACGCCGCTCTAATAATGAATTGGGCTTGTACAGAGCTTATTCCCCCAAAGCATTAGCATACTGCTCAGTTCCACATATCTTCCTAATGAGGATAGGTGCCAAACTGTTATCAGCCCCACCCCAAAAAAAAAAAATGAAGCACTAATTTGAAATAGACCCGAGGGGTTGTACTGATAATATGATGCAAGATGAATTAGGTTATGATAACTAGCCAAGACAAGTCTCTGACTCAACTTTAATGAACTGTAGTTATGTACCTCTCATTTAAATCTTTTGAAGCATACAAGGTCAAATGTTTACATTGCTTGATGTCATGTTTTATGTTTTTGATATAAAGAGCAATAAAAATAATTATAAAAAAACTTTGGGATTCCGTGTATATGAAAATCTCAACATAAAAATGCCTTACCCTTTCCTTTCTGTATTGATAATGTGGTAACAGAATCCTGCAAGAACAGAGGCTGTTGGGGGCTGCAGGAATAAGACCATTTAATTTCCTGTTACGCAGATTTAAAAAAAAATAAAAAAAAATGGCAGAGCCAGTAGAAGCAGTTGGAGAGAGAGAGAGAGAATTAACCCTGCAGATTAAATCCCTTCCTACATTCATTGTTTTACAAAGCCAAAGAAGAACAGAAGTATATAAAATAGAAATTGTTTATAGAATTTAGAAATCACAGCAGCAAAAACTCCGTTAGTTGTGCAAAACCTTCATTAGTGTAATAGAATCTTTCAAACTGATAGTGTGTGTGTGTATGTATATATATATATATATATATATATATATATATATATAAAATGGCAAAAAACTCAGTTTAATGCATCAGTTAGGGCTGTTCCACAGCGAGGAAATTTGGTGTTAGGGTCACCCTTGCACCCCACACCCACCAACCGGCATCCTGGTGTCGTTGGGATCGCTATTCTAACTCTCACCCATTCCATGTAAATAAGCTGAGGTGGTGCAGTATAGAGAATGGGTGAAAGTTAACCCTGACGACCTCAATGCACACCCCAATGCCTGTTGGTGGGGTGGGGTGCGTTGGGGTGCAAGGTGGCAACCCTAACACTGAATTTCCTCACTTTCGCCACTGTGGGACTAATTCTAATTGATGCATTAAATGTTTTGCCATGAATTTACCTTAATGTGCACTATAAATAGTGAATGGTATGTGATGGCCCGTGACTCCCATGATGCTGCCCCTGTCTGGCGATTAACCATAACAGTAATACTAATGCTAACAGTAATAGTAACGGTGAGTGAAGTGCAAATGGTAATAAGTGTAACACCAACAGAAACATGAATGCAAACGGAAATGGAAATGCAAGTGGTAATGGAAATGGTAGCGTAAACGGTGATAGTAACAGTGACACAAATGTAAACACGAAGGCAACGGTAATGGTAACGGTAAATGTAACCACAAATGTTAATAGTCATAGTAAAAGTAATGCAAATGTAAATGGAAACAGAAGTGGTAACGGAAATGGAAGCAAAATGCAAACAGTGAGGGAAATGTAAACGGTAACGGAAATGGTAACAGCAAGCTGATATAAGGCAACAGTAGCGAAAAGTCTGTATCTCACTTTGTTTACAAGATAATGGCACAAAGGCGCCTGTGAGACAACAGTAGCGTAGAGTATGTTCTCACTTCATTTCTGAGAAAACGCACAAAGACTAATGTGAACCAAACCACTGAAAGGCACCTCCGCACCACTCAGAGCTACCTACGCTATAAATTTCAAGCCACTAGCACCATTCATAACGCTATGCACAAAATGATAAGTGTGTCGCACAGTATCTTCATAGCAGATTCTTTTCCCAGCATGTAAACCGCATAATTCACATCTCCAGGACATCCCGCCAACTCCCTCCACATTTCACGTGAAAAGACCAAACCGCTCCAGAGATATTCAGTTTTACGCTTCTGCACCTTTAAGAAGTCTTCCACCACAAAATGGCAGAAATTGCGGCTGAAAATGCGGTAAAATGGCGGAACTCGCGACTGAAAAATCTGACTGGCGAAGGGGGCAACTTCAAATGCTTATAACTCTGAACGGAACACGATTTTTTTCACCAAACAAAAGTTGGCATGTTCCTTGAAGAAAGGGCTTTCTGTGTGCCAAGTGTCAGATCAATCAACCACACAGTGGCTGCACTTTGTGTTACGTAAGACAGTGCAGAAAAGCAGAAACCAAATGTTTTGCAGTGCTACTCAAAAAACATATGTACCCGTGAAATATAAATAGGTAAATAAATAGATGCTCCATTCCACTCCATGTATACCAAATCTTATCCAAATCTCTTCAACAGTTGCAGAGTAGCATGAACATAAGACGCACACGAAAGTGGTGAAAATAAATTTTGGACACTTCATTCTGCAAAAACATATCCAGATGTCAAATAAAAATTGGTATACACAGGAGTACCATAGTAGACTAATATTACAAATGTCACAGACATGCACCAAAACGCAACTGTTAACACAAAATGAAAATGGTTACGTAGCTGGTAATGTTAACATAAACATAAATGGTTTGCAAACAGTAACAAAACGAAAAACAGAAACGGAAATGCAGATGGTAATGGCAGCAGGAGGTAAAGAAAATAGTAAAGCAAATGGTAACGCACTCCGGTGATGCAAACGGAAATGATAATGCTAACGGTAAGACAAAGCAAGCGTAGTGCAAACACAAATGGTAATGAAAATGCAAATGGTAACAGAAACTCACGGTAATGGCAACGGCAATGGCGATGCAAAAGGAAACAGTAACGCAATCCAACAACGGAAATGTTACTGAAATGATAACGCCAACGGAAATGAACCCGCAAACGTAACAGTAACACCAACGATGAAGCCAAAGGAAACAGTAACACAAACGCAAGTGGTAATGCACATGGTGAAGCAAAAGTAAATGAAAACGGCAACCGAAACGCAAACGGTAACAGTAACGCAAGCACAAAAGGGTAATGCACATGGTGACGATACGAAACACAAACGGTAATGCAAATGCAAGCGGAAACACTAACAGTCACAGTATCAAGTAAATCACACACTTTTTCCCAAAAGGTGCATTCAGAAGCACAGGAATACAAAGAATGTGTGCATAATAATGGCCCTCTGAGAATGAGCACTTGAATACTAAATTGCTTACATCTCAGAAACCGCATTTACGTAGAAAAAAATATAAATCTCATATTGTTTACGACTCTTCCAGGCTAGTTTTGCACTTAGCCCTCCAGAATTTTTGTGACAAAAGTCTGTATCTCAAAGCCGCTTCTAAGATACGGACCTGAAAGGCGTGTCAGATGCTGTAATGTTATCGCTTGGGAAAAATTGTCAACTTCGGAGTGCTGTAACTTTGCAGTCTTGTAATATTTTGTCACCAAACCATGCCAAAAGGTACATCTGTGGATGTTGGCTTTCATCCCCGCGTAATTTCAGCCCAAAAGACCAAATTGTTGTTTTGCTGCAGCATGGCAAACATTTCCTGTTGTTTTATTATAGTGTCTCAAAGTACTTTAGCAAATCACAACACTTTCACAAATAAAATCTCGAAAGTGTCGCGATATTCAAAAGTACTTTTACACACTACTGTTACAAAAATTTAAACACATATTTCTGGGGTGTTTTACCCCTCAAAAAGACATGGCTAGCATCCTCAGGGTTTCGACTAGGTGAACACAGCAATAACTGTGTCCTTAGAGGGTTCCAAATTTAAATGCCAAGCATTTCTCTGACTAAGCAACTGGAAAAAAAATATGGCTGAATCACAAAAGTAAAGGGTCATCTGTGACAGTAAAACTGCATTCGTGACACTTTAGAATATTTTAACTTTTCCCATACACTATAATGGGGAACATTTTTTTTTTGAATACCTTTTAAACTGTTTAATATATTTTTTTTAAACTTTATATTTATTGTTTTCTTATAAACAGCAAGCTGTACAATTCCAGCAGAGACATATCAAATGTTAAGAATGAAGACACATTGAGGGTGCCACTCCTCACAGTACACAGCATAATAGATTAGTCTACTGCAAAAGATACGCCTTAGGGGACACTTAATATAGAGAGTCCATATAAGTCCTTTATACCAATTTAGGCTGCTTTAAGGGGCCCAAGAGCTGCATGGAAAAACAACCCAAAAGCTTGTTATCTATATTAATCTTATGTCTTTTCTCCTCAAAAGAGGGATACTGGCATCCATGCTTAACCAATTATAAGTGCACACCATTGGTGCTAATACAAATCAAATAATGCTACATCTCTATCCCACCATTTTAATTCAGTTAGTATTACTATCTCAAATTTTATAACAAACTGGAAATTAGTCAACTTTAATTTAAACAGATTTCCCCATAAGTAACTGCAATTATTAGAAGTAACTCAATGTAGTTTAGCGCTGAGTTCTATAGAAATCCTCGTTGCAGTCTATGCATTTACTCACGCACTCTTTCAGTAGAATACAAAGCAATCGCCCACACACTTCTATGTTTCAGGTCTCAAACCAGGTATTCTAAACGCCACTTCACAGTTCCTCCTCATCTGAAGAAAGTTCGCTCTGGTCTCTAACGCCATCTCCTCGGCACTTTCTGGATCCAGCGATTTGCTTCCTTCGGGTCTGAGAAGACAAAAAATCTTGCTGTGGTGGATAATTCTCAGGCGTTAGCTGGGCATAACATATTATGTTGAATCCCTGTTTCCTTAGGAGTGCCTTAGTGCCATCGAATAATTTACGCCTTTGCCTAGTGGCATAGCTGATGTTTGGGTAAATTCAACAGTCTCACCTTCACATACCAAGGTTTTAAGTTGTCTGGCCCTGGCTAGAGATAGTCTTTGTTGCCACGCCATCCGTCACTGCCAAAATTGCGCGGGAGCCTTCACGTTGTCTGGTTTTCCCGCCTGGTAATTCGATAGGCCTTCTGGATATTCCTTATACGCTCCTGGCTTCTTCTCCAAATTGCAGCATTAGCCATTCTTGTAAAAAGACAAATGGTCCCTTGACATTCCTCCGGGATACCCAGCAGCCGGATATTGGAAGTTCTAATTTGATTTTCCAATGTCTCAAGTCTCATGCGAAGATGTCCATTCTCCTTCAGCAGTGTGGTACTAACCCCCATTGCTGCATCGAACGCTTTTAGCTTCCGATGATTCGTAGTCGCCATGTCCATGGAGGTTTCTAGGTTGGTTACCCGATTGGCAGTCCCATCCATTTTCTCTGCCAAGTTCGAAACTGAGGCTATGAGCTGATTTATCTTTTGGCCAAGTGACTGTAAGGTTTCCTCTCCTGCATTATTCGAGTCCAGGGCCTGTGGAGGGAGGTAAACTGGTATTGGAGGTGGCTGGAGCATTTTTAGTTTTAACTCCATCAGGGTGATTGTGATCCTTCCGAGGATTTCCCATCTTAAAGCAGAGGGCTTCCACTCAGATTACTATTCAATAATTTGCAGTTTGCACCTTAAAAACTCAGTTTTTGTATTTGGAACCAAGCAGATTAGAGGAGCATTATTAGAAAAGCAGCCATCTTTCGGCTCAGCAGCGCTCCGCTTAATATTTTTCACCAAATCTTCTAAAGGCACATCGGGACCCCAGCTGCATTTTCCTTGGAGGTTTTGGACCGATAGCGCTAACCATGTGACCTGTAGGCGCAAGCAAAGAAACGGCAAAACCCATAATTTATGTGTGTTTAGGTGCTCTGTAGCTCTACAACCGCATATCTGACCATAACAAAACTTGGCAGATCCAGAGTTCTATGGTACTGGACTGTGCACGCCAAATTTCAGGCAAATTGCCATACGGTTGCAAAGTTATTAAGCTGCCAAATTTCAGATTTAACCTTAAATGGGGTACTCAACCTAACTATAGTTTGTTTCTTCTAGGATTACAAGTACCTTTGAGCCAAGGCTCTTTTACAAAGGTTCCATGTTAGAAATAACAAACAAGAAAGCAACAGTGAAATAACAGTAAACAATTCATGTACAACAGTGCTATTGAAAGGGGTCAGTTATAGGAAGAGTAAGGTGTAGAGGAGGAGGCAGAAGTGTAGGTAGTTAACGGAGGCAGCTATAGTAAGATGGTGAACACAGCTAGGATGCATGTGCCCACAAGGAATGGTAGGGTCAGGCACCGGGGTGGCAGAGAAACAGGGATGAGAGGGGAGGATGAAGATGCAGCTGGAGGCATTTGTCGAAAAATAAATGGAGTGACAGAAGAGATAAAGGGGCAGAATGGGGGGTAAGTTCTGTAATGGGCAAGGAGAGACTAATGAGGTGGTATAAGACCTGAGATTTGAAGTGGCGCCTCAGGAGCTGGGGGAGGGGACTGGGTGGCCTGGGGTTAAGCAGTATATAAGTTAGGATTAAAGCTGTGTAGGTCATCATCTAGGAGAGGCAGTCACAGGAGCTAGAGGCAATGAGATGGGCTTGGAGCCTGGTTTTGAACAGACCTAGGGTTGAGGCAGAGGAGATGGTGTGGCTGAGACCATTCATCCATAGAGGAGACCTATATGCGAAGGAATGTTGGCCCTGCGTAGTTAGACAGTGAGGAACTTGTAGAATCTGGGTTGTCGAGCTCCTGGTGTTCTGTCGGTTGGTGTTTTGATGTAATAAAGGCAGTAACACTGGGGTGTGAAGGCAAGGTTGATTTTTCCCACATAGCACGTGAGATACTTTATATGGTTGGAGAGTTGAAGCCATCCAGATTGTTCATAAAGGCACAGGTGTGGGTGAGGTGATGGGCACCAGTTGTGAGTCAGCATGCTTTGTTAAAGTGCAGTTGTTATACATAGGGGTGGGCGACGTGGCAGAGCCATAGATAATGAGACCATAATCTATAACTGACACCACAGAGCTCTGGATGGCAATCTTCAGGGCCTCTGGGGTGAGGTGCTGCCTGTGCTTGTAGAGTAATCCATGGCGTGTGTTGGCAGCTTTAGCCACGCTGTCAATTTGAGCCGTATAGGAGAGATTGGGGTCAAGCAGAATCCCTAGGTATTTGAAGAGTAAACTTGTTGAGGACAGTCCTCTGCTTGGTGGAGATGGAAAGGGGTGTTGCTTGAGCAGGTTATGTAATTGCAGAATAGCAATGACTTATTTTTTTTTTTTTTATTTATTTAAGACAAGTATCAGATTTACAACCTTTGAGTCAGAGACTCATTTACAAAAGCACCTCGTCTGATTAAGGACTAGTTTATGATTGCAAACCATGTTTCAATGGCACGAATCCAAGTTGAAGGCTGTGTTGTAGTGGTAAAAGTTCCTTGTCGTAGAAAAGACAACAGCATCATCCATATAGGATTATTTGTTCCGAGCAGGATTGTAGTAGGGAGTTTAAAAGAGGCTGAAAAGGAGAGGGCCCAGTATGGACCCCTGAGGTACTCCGGAGTGGACAGGCAAGGTGTCTGAGATAGCACTGGCAATTTTACTCTTTGAGAGCAGTTGTCAAGGTAGCTTCTGAACCAGCGGGCTGAGTCCAGTCAGAGGCCAGCAAGGAGTAGTTGGTCATACAACGCCGATGATGGACCGTGTCAAATGCCTTCAGAAGTCAATGAAGACAGCCCCTGTAAGAAGTCCTTTATCAAGGGAACTATGCACTGCACCAGTAAATTCAAGCAGGGGCAGTGGTGGTACTATGCCCTTTTCTAAAACCGTGCTGTTGTGTGCACAGAATATTATATTTGTCCAAATAATCAGTGAGCTGGTCCATAAAAAATACGCTCTAGGGCCTTGGATAGTGGTGGCAATATGGAGATAGGGGGTAGTTAGAGTGGCAGGTCTTATCCCAATTTTGTGGACGGGGTCACAATGGCAGTTTCCATATTTCAGAGAATGTACTGGTGTGGAGAGAGAGTTAATTTTAGTTAGGGACTGTGGACCTTGTCAAGTGTAAGTGATAGCAGCTTAAGGTCCAGGGTGTCACTGCTGCTTCTAGAAGTGGAGATGGCTGAGGCGATGTGGTGGCGAGCTTCATTCATCTTAATCTCCTGAAGTAAAAATGAGGGTGGTTTGACAGAGTGCAGGGTGTGTTAGAGGGGTGTGACTGACTGTGAAGAAATCAGGTGGTAGAACGGTACTACCATGCCATTATAATTAATATATATAGATATACTGCGCATCTCAAACCTCTTTAACATAATTTAATTAAAAATGAATGAAACAAATTAACCATCAGTTATGCAGTACTGTAAAAATGTGCTTTCAGTAATTATTTTTAAAATATTCAAGGATGGTCATTTTGGATGTCATTTGATCCATAGGGAAAAAAAAGTCAAAGCAGTCTGCAACCGTGACTAACTGGAGAGCTACTTGCCCAGCTAAAGACTCAGGACCACCTTTGGGCCCTGGCTCAGGACTCTGGCACCCATCATGACATACAGAACTACAGATGTGCCGCAATAACTGCACTAAAGCCATCGACTACTGAAAAGTGCCTACTACAAAGAAGCTTTCTCAAACTCCTGGGAAAGGGGTCGGATTTCGGAAGAATATCAAAGAAGTTACAGGAAACAAACTAAATCTTCCCAACCATGCTAAAGGTTGATAAGACCATCACCCTGGATCTTCTGGTCATTAGAACACCTTTAATGATACATTTACTGATCTCAGCAGCATCCTTCCCCCGGATTTTTCCTTGACACTACCCACGCTATCCTGATGATCCTTCTGCCACTCTCCCACCCTTCCACTTCAAAGAAATTAACCTGCACAATGCCCGAACACACATCACCAAAGCAATTTCAAAGTCAAGATCAAGTGGAGACTCACTGGATCTAAAACTCCTAACCCTCACTATGGATGAGGTTATAGTCCCATTAACACACATTCTCAATCTCTCCCTTAGCACTGGTCAGTTCCTGACAAATGGAAGCAGCTACAGTTACTCCAGTCACAAAAGTGGGGATAAGACCTGCCATGCGAATACACGACCGATTTCGATATGACCACTTCTTTCCAAGGCACTTCAGACGCATAGTATCCAGCCAACTCTCGGACTACCTGGACAAACACAATATCTTATGCCCACAACAACATGGCTTCAGAAAAGGCCATAGCACCTCTTCTGCATCACTGGAGTTCACTGCAGCACTGCACGCACATTGGATATGAGTCACTTAACCAGGGCAGTATTTGTAGATCTGACCAAGGCCTTCAACACAGTCTACCATCGTCTGCTGATCCAACAACTCCAGCAGTTAGGACTTTCTCCTGACACTGTCTCATGATTCAATAGCTATCTGCAAAACAGATCTCAGCGAGTCAAAATTGCTGGGACACTCTCGGACCTCAAACGGTCCGATCTAGGTCCCTCAGGGTTCCATCCTGGGTCTGTTACTCTTCAGCCTTTTTCTTAACATGCTCCTGAAATCTTGCACTGAACAGATTATCCTCTATGCTGATGCGCTGTTATTTTCTCTCCCCAAAGGACCCTGTGCTCCTGCAGACCAATCTTCAGCAAGGCTTTGCCACAGTGGAAAACTGGTTCAGTCATCATAAGCTTGTCCTCAATCATAAAAAAAACAAAGAAATGCTCTTTAACAGCTCTCAAAACAGACATAGATCTCACCCCTAGCTATCTGTACCAGCAATGGCAACACCCTTGAGCAAGTGCAGTCGTTCAAATACCTAGGGTTATCCCTGGACTCAAGTCTCTCCTATGGGGCACACACATGGACAATGTTGCCAAATCAGCAAATATACGCCTTGACCTACTTTACCGACACAGACAACACCCTACTGCAGGAAGCACTGAAGATTGCCATCCAAAGCTCGGTGGTCTCCATCATTGATTATGGTCTTATAATCTATGGCTCTGCCTCTGCCACTGCCCTGAGATGAATTTCAACATAACAAGGCCTGCAAGCTTATCGTCTCACTCATACATGTGACCTGTGTATGTCCGATCTGGCTGGCTTTAACTTTCAAATTGCATAAAATACCAAACCTGCATTATGGCAAAGAAAGTAACCATGGGCCGCCTCCGCCTGTAGTCCAAGCACTGCTTAGTTCTAGACTAAAGCCATGTAACACCAGGGCTCTGAATACCAGCTCCTTCAGTTTCCTCATCATGCACCTCTCAGGGCCAAAGATCCTTTGTCTTTAGGCGCCTAGCTGGTTAATCGCTCAATCCTGACATCTCCTCCACTAACACCCTTGGCTCATTCAAACATAAACCCACCTCCACCTTACTAACTCTAGCTCCTGTGAGTGCTACCTATAACTTCCTCAGTCCTCTCATTTTGTTCCTCTAACCATCACCTACCACATCTCCACCCCTCCTTTTCCTCTGTTACTTTTTATTTCTTCTTTCTTTTCACCACTCCTGACTCTCCCCCTTCACCCCGCCTCTTCTGAGCCCTCAGTGATCTTTCCCTTTTATTGACTAGTTTCAGCTTGCTCCCAGTTGATGACCATGCCCTTTGGCTGCATCTCCTGCTCTCCAACCCTTCCTCATGTTTATCTTCATCTTCCACCCTTTCTCCTACTTATTCCTCTGTTAATCTGTGTTCCCAAGTATACATTCTACTTATTCTAGCTATTGTATTGTCTACTATTGTAACCTAATATGCCAACCTATTTATTGTTTTGTTCCTGTTTCTGTAACTTGTATTGTATTTGTTCTCTGACTGGAACCTTTTGTAAAGGCCTGACTCAAAGGTACTTGTAATCCTAGTTGAAGTAAAATAAATTAAAAAAAATAAATAGTAGGGGGTGCAAAATATGATGTGTGCTAGTATGACACCAAAAATCATTTTGCCTTGTTTTGGGATGACCCAAGAGAAGGAGTAATAGGAACATAGAGGCTAATGTTATCGGGAAAAGAAGATGCAGCTTTCCTAGCAAAACAAAGAACACACACACACAAAAAAATAAATTGGTGTGGTCTTGTATTTAAAGTGCTGGCTTGGGAACCAGAAGGTCACAGTTTCAAACTCTAGTAGAGCCAAATACTCACACTGCACCCTTGGGCACGTCACACAACCTCCACTGCATCCAGCTGGGTAAAAAGCAAGACCTCACTGGAAATGGGGTTTTCCATGTTAGCAGGGCATCTTGAATAAATAAATTGTAAAATAAAAAAAAAATTAGACAGTGGGTTCGCTGCCTCGTAGTTCTGCACAGTGATGTGAGCAGCCAGAGTCAGTCCCTGAGAATGTGCTGTAATTCTGAATGAGCTGTCTTCCTTACACGTTGCCTTTTCATCTTTCAAACAAACAAAAGGACTTCTCATCAGAAGTCTAGGAGGAAGCCTTGCTTTTGGCATCCTAGCAACCTGTTAGTCTCAGACAAACAAACGAGATAATCTGCAACATGTTCTGTATATCTTACTTTTTGTTGTTAAAATTCAGGCTGGGTGACGCTGTCTGGTAGAATCATAGTAAAGGATGTGGCTTACCACACTGCTGACCCAATTAGAGTCTCAAGGCCATTTCCGTCACGTGACAAAGGCGGTGCTGAGCGTCCATTCCAGTATGTGCCTCCTGCTGTTATATGACTGCCTCCTGACTGGACCAGCAGAAGGGAGCAGTGTGGATAGAATTATGTGCTTCCAGAGAAGGGTGACATCTTGCGCTGGCATGACATGTCACAGACATGTCAGCATTAATCCACGATGAAGGTGGCATCTAATGGGAAGTTAATGCATGGTTGGGACCGTTGTGGTCTGGGGCCGCGGGCGAGTGCCTACAATGGACCAACCGTAATGTTAACTCCCATTAGGCACCACCTTCCAGTGGATTAATGCTTAAATATTGGTCTTGCTATGAGTTTGGATGTTCAAATCTTTGTACTGCTGTCATTAATTACACCATGACAGTATTCAAGTTATACAGCTGAGTTTACTGTTACTGTTAACACTTACTGCTACCTTGTCTTACATACGATGTTTTTTTTTCATACTTTGGCACAGTAGTACCTTACTATACTCCTTAACAATTCCGATACATTTTTTAATTTTCTAACGGATGTTCCTTTATTATGCTTCTTAGGAGACCGCGATTCCCTCATTTTAGTCATTGGCTGTCAAGTTCTGTGTCTCATTTGCATACAAGTTTGCCTGGTTTGTGTCTGTCTATTACATTTTTTACCTGTCGCTCTTCTCTTTCCACTGCTCCTGCATTACAGCTCTTGCATTTCCCAGTCTCTTCTCTATTTTCCGTGTCACTAGATTCAGCTGCATAATTGCAATTTACTGTTCCATATCGCTGAATGTCTCAAACTTTACTCTGCTTCCAGTTGCTTGCTCTCTCCTCTGTGTTCCATTCGGTTGGGTCCCATGTGCCTCACTACTTCTCTTACAGGTTCCTGATATGTCTCTCGCTCAACTATTCTCGTTCTCTCCTTCTCACTATTTAAATTTCTCATGTTGGGCTACTTGTTTGCCAAACTTCTTTCTGTGCATCGGTATCTCTCGTCCACTTGAGCTCAACCTTACTAACCCATTCTCCATTTCTACCTCGTTCCATTCACGCCTACACTTTTCTTCTACTGTGTGTCTGCTATACTTCTCGTGCTGATCCTATACCCTCCCTCCTTGCTGTTCCTAAACTTCATTTGTGCTGTTCTTTGACTTTCTTTTTTTTGCATCTGCTACTTTTCACCTCTGGCTTGCTGTACTTTACAAGCAACACGGCATCATCGTGCCATAATGCCTTGTTGCTCATGTACCACGTGATGGCTTCTCACCAATTGTTTTCCTCCTTTTCTACAGTATTAATTTTACCATGTTACAAATATTGTTTATTGAATTTATCAGTAACTGGGTAAGATGGACGAGACATGTTTCTTTCAGCCACAACCTGGATCAAAGATGAAACACAGTAGTACAAATGCACAGAAATACATACACAGAAAATGCCACATACCCCATACCATCATGGGAAGTAGGAGTAGGACAGATGCATGCCTGTAGAGAATATAACAGTTACAACTGGCAGATTCTGTCTCAAGGAAGACAGTTCAGTTTCTAAAACACTTGGCATTCAGACAAAGAAACAAGGTGGTTTGCTACACCACTCTTGAATTGTGAATAGTTTGTCTTGTTTTTAATGAAGTGGTTAATTGATTGCAGAGCCTGGGGCTCCAGTAGGAGAAAGCGTTTTATTGATTTTCATTCTGGTTCTGGATGCTGGGTCAGAGTCTTTTCTCACCACAAATTCACTGGGGCACGTGGAGGCCAATAGAGGCACTGCTCAAGCCATGGGTTGAAGGGACTTTGGACAGAAATAAAAGTGGAAAAAGCAGTGTGCACTGAACCTTCTAAATAATGGTCACTGGCACCCTTGAGCTCTGCTCCTGGTGATCCCCACAGATTGTGATGGTGATGGCAGCAGCAGCCAGATCTGAGGGTCTCGTAAACACAAAGACCCAAATGGAAGGAGCAGGTAGCGGCTTGCGGTCCAAAAACTACATTACAAAAAAAAAAAAAAGTCGGCCTTGGTGACCTCGGTGCATCTTAAAGAGCTAGTGACACCCAAAATATCAGGCAGAAAATCTTAGGGACTACTTTTAAAATGACTTATTACTTTTATTGCTGGCGTGTTTCTTTTTATATGTGCTCATTAGATGGCTTTCTACCCAATTGTTTTGGGTGGGGTGTGAAAAGTAGTGCTTTGCCTGAAGCAGACCTATCTCATTGTTTTCCTCCCATAACATTATCTGCATGTGGCCGTTCTCATTGTTGCATCACAAGCCCTGCTGCCTGATTGGTAATGTGTCACAAGTTACCAGTCAGGTGGCAGTAGATGAAACTCTTCTTGGTTGATAGTGATGTCGCAGTCCATGAGATCATAATGCTGATGATGTATAGTGAGGAACAGAACTGAGTATATCTGCTTCCAGGTAGAATACTTTCCAGCATCACACCTAATACTGTCTGGTAGAAAATCTAATTAAACCAGAAAGAAAAAAAATACTTCAAAGTGATGGCAGACTGCTTCTGAAAGTTTCTACTAATTCAGACAGTACATTGACTCTTTAACTTTTTACTGGCATGTAGTGTTTTAGTGTAAAATGCTAAGAGGGATCCAATAATACGCATACGTCACTCATTGTTTTCCGTATAAAACTGTCATGAAGAAAGCAAGAACATGATTGACTGAACCATATCATGTCACCGTCAGGGTCCTTTTCAGATATTTATCTCTGTGGATACTGACCCACTAGGTATAAAAGCGTAAGGGTCAGACAAAAAATAGTGGGTCATATTGTTCAAAAGGGCCCAGAATTGTAAAACAGCAGTTTAAGACTGTTAAAACAGTGTGTAGATTGTCCCAAAGGGAGCAGAAAAGGTGAGTAAATTGAAAATCACGACAGTTGTTCCAGTCCCCCACTCTGAAATGAGCACTGGACCATACAGAAAGATTTGTTTTAAACTGCAGCGCTGAAGGTCAGTCATATACCTGTTGTCTTTTTAATTGCAGATGTCCCAGTGAGACATTTTTCTGCCTTAACAGGCCATTTAAGAAGTGCAGTAACCCACTAGGGTGTGCAGTAAGATGACCCTACTTCTCAGCCGTTTGAAGGAACTCTGTTATTCCTGCTGCTTCACAAACTACCAGGTGTGGGTAAAAATCTGTTTTCCACACACACCCGCTGTGGGTTATTGCTTACTTTCATTCCTCTTGGTATTCTCCCTCAATTTCTCATTAGAACTAAATTGGTGAAAAAGCAAGCAATCAATTTTGCCTGAAGGCTGACATCATGAAATTTGTTTTCTAGTTAATCTGAATGGTAGTTTAAAAACATATGACAGCTGCACTGAAGTGTGGGTTTCTTGTTGCGAACACCGTATTAAATCTGGTCTTTGATGGTTGTCGTGCCAGATCTCCATACTCCTGCTAGGCTGGAACCTGAACTTGGAGGAATATTGGAGCAAGTTTGCAGTCTCAGCTGCTCGTAGCCAGTGTTTTGCCTTGTTAGTAGTATCATAGACTGTAGAACCTGCAGCTGTCGTGGGCAGCAGTGGATTACTCAAGCTCCTAAAAAAAAAAAATCCAGTTATCATCAGTATTGATCAAAACATCCACCTGCCTTCATTTTGTGACTGGGGCAAGAGGAAACTACACCAGTGAATCCAGTTCAGTTCATACACATCAATGCAATTTAAAATTATCCACAATATGCACTTTGCATGTGCCCACAATCAAATTGGCTTGGATTGGCTTCCTACCAGAGGGCACAAGCACAAAATATGATAAAGGCCTGAGGAGTTTAATTTTGTGGGGAATGTAAAAGGCAGTCCCTCTGTGGGAGACACTTAAAAGTGAATAACCTTTTGTGGGCTACCCTTATGGCTTTATTATGTCACATTGTATTGCTTTTATTGTCCTATAAGTGTTATCCTTATCCAAGCAGTGTCCATGTACTTTCTGTTGTGTGGCCACACAGATAATTGTAACTAAACACAGACTGGACAAAAAAAAAAACAAGCTTTAAGAGCGACATCTGAATATTAATGAAAGCTATTAATGTGGAATAATTGAAGGCTTGTATGGGCACTAGACGGAGTTTTGAGCTCAAGTGGAAAGCCTTACTTGGGATCTCTACAAATGTACAGCACTTTAGATTTTTTTTTTTGCAGTTAATGCTTTTGAGATCTGTAACAAATACATACAAAGGGTGGCGATATATATATTTTGATGTGTTCTACATTTGAGATCAGACAGTACATAGTTACAGTATATCAACAGTGTCATTATCTATTGTACTAGTTAGTTCACTGATTGTCAAAGGTGGAATAATTTGTTACATATCTTTGTCTTGCTTAAGAGGATTGGCAGTACTGTGGTATGAGAGGACATTACAGGCTAAGTTGAAAAGTTTGCTTTGGGACCTGAGAAGGGGAGGCTATAGCAGGACCTCATCACTAAGTGGCCTCAGAAGTAACCACCTTTGGTGGGGAGACCAGAAGTGGGTCTTGTGGTTAGAATGTGTGAAGTACACATTAAGCATGGGGCTTAATGCTTGCTGCGCCCTTTAAGTACTTAGAATGAATGCTGCAAATTGTTACACCTGGCCTGGCAGTGCCATGTGATTCAGGAACAATTTGGGCAATATGTCAGTCTAGGGCTAGACCCCATGAAGAGAACAAGGTTCCTGCTATACAGAACAAACAACCTTTATTCATTATTTTCTGCATTCATCAGTTTATTGCACAGTCAAGCAGCAACAGATGGGCCTGGCAGAACAGAAAGAAGGTAAAGGGTCCTTAGTGGCAGACCAGAATGCCACAATATAGTATGCAGTCCATCAGAAACAGCTGTGATTGGGGAGGAGGTGCAGTTCCTACTTTGGAGCTGTGCCCCTTTGAGAGGTGTGGGTGTCCTTATCACCATCTTCAGGGTGGTGCATGAAGGTCTTTGTCATAGCCTGTCTGTCTTGCAGTGGCTTGAGAGCAGTATATTGTATGTAAGGGCCCCAAACCAGGTTATATCGCCAGGCAGTATTCTGGTAGTAGTGAGACATTCTTGAGAAGGTAGCAAGGATTCTAGGGATGTGAGCCTCTCTATTGCTGTAGGTATGTTAGTTATTTAATTTATTGTGATCTCTTATTAAGACCTTTGAGGACAAGTTTATTAAATAGTTTCCACTTCGGTATAGATAGAACAACAGTTACAATAGTTAATAGTGTACATACAGTTGGGAGTACAGGAAATAGAGTACGTACTTGCAAATGCACATTGTGCAGAAACAATATTGGATTGAACACCCAAGCAGTTACAGTCACTAAAGACAGTTGTAACATGGTAAAACCAATAGTAGTCCAAACAAGCAACGCAATTGGTTGAACTGCGGCCAGGTGGCACCAGAGCAACGCGGCATTACTCCACTACTAATGCCATGTTGCTAGTGTAGTACTAAAATGAACCACAGAGGAGAAAACAGCAGTGTTGCGAAACTGCATAGCCAGAACATCTCCAATATCTTGTCTGTCCCACTTAATCACCCAAATGGTCACAGTACTTGCTCAGGCTGAGATACCTGTAGAAGCTTGTCCACAACGAAATCTGCCTCTAGAGCACATAGAAAGAAATGTGCTCATTGTCAGCAAGTGTCCGAATTACCCACAGTAGTCACGAGGCAAACAAACGCATAGTACGAGTCCCGTACATTTGAAATACTACGGCGTTAAAAGTCTAGTGCAGGCAGAGGACTAGCAACATAATAAAAATCAGACATTAAGAACAGGAAAAGGACATGGGAAACACCTGCACGGCAACTCTGTATTTGAGAGAAAGAAGCACTTCACGAGCAGGTCAGCAAATATGCAAATCCGAAATAGTTCAATGCCGAAATGAAGAAAGCAAGATAAGGCTGTCCTCCTCAGCACGCTATAAAAGAATAGCCATTCACAATTGCCCAATTTTCATTGATATGATGTAAAGGAGGCATTGTAGCACTGTATGCAAAGATGTGTTTTGCAACTTCTGTACATAAATAACGATGTCTTCTATTTTTGAAAAGTACAGTAAAGATCTCATTCAGCAAACAAAACCGTGTAGAAATCATGTTTTGAACAGTAATAAATATATTCAGTGTATAATAATGTGTCCCACAACCATGTTACAAGCTCATTAAACCACTCTGAAGGTGGCATCTAATGGGGAATTAATGCATGGTTGGGCCATTAGCAAGAACTCAGCCTTGTGCCACAACGGTCCCAACCATGCATTAATTCCCCATCAGGGTACCACCTTAATAGTAGTTTAATACTCTTATAGTACCCGTGTGGCAGGCTTGAGGAGAGGACCAGGAAGTATTGAAAAAGGCCAGAAGGAGTAAAATTGTGTGCAGGCAGGAACAGACAAGTAGGATCCAGACAGGTATGGGGGTTTAGTAGAGGCAGGGTTAAGAGAGAAGGAAAGAGATCAATTCAGTCCATGGGACCTCGTTAGTAGAGAGGGCAGGGCCCATGGGTCTGGTGGAGGGAGAACCAGGTTGAGGAAAAGTTGAGTAGGCTCTGTAATGTACCTATCCCTATTCAATGTATGCTTAATATACTGTATACTCCTGCCAATGTATGTAATCTTCTGTCTGTAACTAATCCGATGATGCTCCTGAAAAGGGACCTCTGGTCTCATTGAGCTTACCCGTTATCAAAATCTAAATAAATAAATATGGATCTGTACGAGGAGTTAAGGTTAAGCGTCTTCTTAGATCGCCAGTGGCATACGGTCAGTGTTGAAGCAAAGCACTTTAGATTTGTAATGATTTTACTTTACATGATCAAGTAGGAGTTTGTCCTATATTGATGACTCTGTCCATGTTCTGGTAGTTAACTGTGAGCTGTGGTCTCTCTCGCTCTCTCTCTCCCTTTGTTAATGTATTACTGTAAGGTATCGATGCATGTCTGTGCCCCTCTCCTATACATTGTTCATAGGAATGAAATGGAAAACTCAGGAAAGCATATTTAATTAAAATAATCTTTACCATGCTCTGCACTATACATCAGGAGTTTTTCCTGGTACATTTACATACTGTCTTGTGGACAGTTACGTGTACAAGCAGTTAGGTAACACACTGAGAACCCAACTGTCAATATCTACTATGGGTGGCATTGGATGCCATGTGTGACCATACAATATTTTATCACCCCCACACACACACACAGAATCAAGTGTAAGCAAGGACATTGAGCACTGTGGGAAATGGGGCAAAATAAGATGGGGCGGTAGGCTGCCGCCCTCTGGGCCCATTACGGAGAGGCTTTCTCCTGGGGTGTCTCTGAGGTTGGTAGTTCGAGACCAGTGGTCAGGGACACACTGTAAGGCCGGCAGGAGAAGTGTGGGCAGGCTGCCTGAAGAACAGAGATGGAGGAACTGAGGATGGTAGGGTATAATACCAGATTTAAAGTGTCTCTTGTTGCAGCAGTTTACAGATCTAACAATAAACTTGAGTGTCTTTTATAGACTGAAACAGTGTTTCACACGAGTTTGCTGTGCTATCAGCAAGGACTTGTTTCTCCCTCTAATTTACTATGGGGTATCTTACTCTTAATTGGTACTCACAAAGATTGTGGGAGGATTCATACAATATTCAATGGTATCTGTTGCTTTGCCCTCTCGGACCTTTTTCTGGACCTACCATTTTAAGCTGTATTCTAACCTAAAATGGTTTACCCTCTTGTTCATAGGAACTATTTTTAGGAGGCATTGTTGACAAATTCTTGAGAGATACAGTCTTCTCTTGCCAAAGTTCTGAGCTTGAGGCTTTGCCCAAGAAACCTGAGGTCAACCAACCAAGGCCTTCTAGCTATGCCTTCCATTAAATCAACAGGTGGCCTCAAAGCCTTTTCTCTGTCTACCCTAAATTTTGGAACTGACTCTGTAGCCATCTGCATCTTTCCTTGCTGCTCATCTCCAATTTAAATTAAGCCTCATAGACTGCCTATTTGCCAGAATGTTGGATTACATCAGGAGAGGGGTTGACAGCAGGAGGAAAAGGTATTATTGTCTTTCTGTAGATCACTGGTGAGACAACATCTGAAATACTGTGCTCAGTTCTGGAGCCCCCACCTTGAAAAGTCAAAGACAGGCTAGAGACAGTACTGTGTAGGGTAACCAGAAGGATTCTGGACCAGCAGGGCAGATCCTGCATGTAGGGCTTAAGGTCCTGAACATGTGCTCACTGGAACAAGAAGGGAGAGGGAGATTGATAGAAACCCTCCAGTTCCTAAAAGGAATGAATGGCGAGATTGTGGGGTAATATTTAGCAGGACTGTTGAACCAAGAACACTGGGACATGAGATGAAGCTGGCAAGGAAAGATTCAGGAGGGATGTGAGGAAGTTTTATTTTACAGAGGGAGTGGCTGAGCCATGGAACAGCTCACAAGTAGAGGTGGAGGTGGGGACACGTAAGAAGCAGTAATGGCTTCAAACACTGCAGGAATGAGAATAACAGGGACCTAGTAAAGGGCTTAGTAGGTATACAGGGGAGAACAGTAGGGGAGGAGGCGGAGGGAGAAGAGTGCAGTATTCCTGACTACACATTAGGTCACGGGTAGAACAGGTAAACGGGTCACACTGGATGGTACCAATGATCTTTTACCAACATTTTCTATATTTCTGTAATTCCACACAAGCAAATGCTTACAGACCATAGTCAAAGCATGCAGCTACTCAGGATAGGAAACCTCTGCAGCAAAAATAAGCAGTGTACACAATCCACATGAAAGAATTCTGTTGAAGGTTTTCAAGAAGAGTTACTTTGACAGCAGTGGCACTAGTGGCAAGCATAACATCTTTGGTGCTTTGTGCCGTATAGGTGTGCACTCAGGTTGGCTTTTGCCATGGGGTATAAGTATCCCTTAAGGTAGCAGATTTAAAGATACAGCATTTCATTCTTTGTCATTCACAGTCTTCATCTAGACAACTTAATGTCCCAAACATGAACCTGTATCTATCGACATACGTAGTGCCTAATTTATGGGCATGTTATAAAAGGTCACATGACACAAGGCATAGATAGGTAGGTATGTCAGTAGGGAGATAGGGAATGAGAGGTCTGAGGTCGTTGGTTAGTGTGTGGATAAAGCTGAGATTATATAAATATATTTACACTGAACATCAGACTGTAGCTTTATTTTACGGTGTCTGACAGTGTTCTTCCGAAGAGGTGAATGAACACCACAAGGACAGTTCTGGGACAAAGAAAATGTCTCAAAGGGCAAATGTTTTCACACAAAAACAGGACTGAGACTGCTGGTGTCCCTTAATCTTCAGCAAAGGAAACCTATTAAACCTTTGTTTAGCACACACACACACACACACAAAAACCCCTAATGTGTAGCAATAAATGTCCCCTCAAAGATGCAGCTGTTTTCATTTGTCAGAACTGTAACGAGCTTACAAAATGCTGAAATGCGTGCTCATCTGCCCCAGGCTTATTCAAGAAAGCGAAGTCAGCACTGACTCACAGCGTGAGTCATGGTGACAGATTGTGTTGTTCCTAGTCATCATGTAGAACTTGAAGTGCTAAAGTCTGTGTTCGGCTGGGTACCTTATCACTGATCTTCCCAAAGCCTCCAGCATGACGATTTGTTTTGTTTTCTGATGCATGACAACTAGAATCTACAAATTTAGATTTCCCTTCAGTTTCCATGGTTACCCAAGTAACTGCCCAGACCCATATGTGTCTCATCAGAACAAAATAATTGTTTCTGAAGCTAAACATGGAGATTTGGCTGTAACAGAGAAACTTTTTTTTTCATGTTGCCAGAATGTAAACTGGCGGAGTCCTGAATCAGATTTCTGTACAGCTTGAGACATTCGCCCACCCCATCGTGGCCCTCTTGTTGACTCCCACACAAGAGTGCTACTGATAGTCTGTTGCCACTTTGATAGAGCGAGGAGTAGATCAAGCAGCAGCATCAGTCTTTAAATTGTAAATGTGATTGTTATTCTGTAATCAAAATGGACACACATAAATCCATATCGTTAAGAAATAGGGTTTCAATAAGCTGCTATTATAACAAGAGTAATAACCGCTTATTTCAAATGTTATACTTTTTCTGTAGGCTGTTGTGTTGTTTAGCGATGCTTTTGCATACCTGATGTGCTTTGTTCTGTAATGTCTGAGTCAATAAAATAAAATAAATTAAAAAGGAAAAACATATGATGTTTTTTCAAATGTTACTGTATTAGCCTGCTCTATGACACTGGTGATGTGGGTTGATGTCCTGGGCCCAGGATGTCAGGAGCAAACACTGACTGGGAGGGCTCAGTGTGTGTAGGGATGCTCTCCTGCGGAAGATGGGTTGCAGTGCACCACCACAACAGCAGCTCCTAAGGGCTGCTTGGTGGAGAAGGCCTTGGTAGTGGGTGACCACATACTCCGACACCTTCTATCTCTCCAAGCTGCCATGGCATGCGATGTGCAGAACATGGGGAGGGACCAACCAGAAAGGAAAAGCACCCCTAATGCATTTTATGATCGCACCCAGATGCTGTTCCATGCCAGCTGGCCCAGCAGTGTGTCAGAGTCACAGACTGAGCCACTCAGCCCCCACCTGAACATTGTAGGTTTTTCCTTGGTGGTGGCATCTGAGAGTCCCCCAGGCAGGGTAAAGCTGGTTTTGCGGTGAATTGGTGGAGTACTATGAGTCTGTAAGATGGGTTTGATAGCCTGCTAGGTACTGGGAGAATCCTTGAGAAGGGCCAGAAGGAGAGAGCATCAGATGGGCAAGTAAGGCATATAAATAGAACGGAATAAAATGTGAGTAGCAGCTGCATGTTCCAGCACTCTCTAAATTTCATCGTGTAATTACAGAGGATAACTATTATTTGACATGTAAAGGAGGTCCCAGAAGTCGCTTGTATTAATTTCAAAATGTTTTGACATGAATAACTTTTACATTCAGATCCCCTAGGTGATTCCACCTTGGTCAATTCAATTTGTATTTGAAGCAGTCCCACACGGTAGGTCAGCCTGCCTAGCACTATCACTGATGCCAGATTGCTGAGCATCCCCCCAAAAAAAATATGTGTGCTGCAAATGTCACATGACATTAGACAAACAGCATGGTGCCAGTTAGGAAAGCAGATGCACTGAGTGAGCCACACAGTGGATTTCTGTTGGCTCCAAAGTCATTTACTGGGAGTCGGAGGGCCTACTTGCGATTAATGGCCTTTGGGGCAGACCAAGGAGGGAATCTCAGTGAAAAGACAGTGTCGGTATCTGGAACCACATCTGGCAGCCTTTATTTTACAAAATCCTCACAGTACTTGGAAAATACTTTGAAGGTGGAGACTATTGGGATGGGGCTATATTTCATATATTTTAGAAGACTGTTGGTTTGGAAGATACTAGTGGTTTTGCAGTAAAGAGAGAACTATGCCTTTTTCAGGTTTTAATTTAAACCTGTTTAGGAGCATTACATTAGCAATAAGAATCTCTGTAATTGAACCTGATCAGTAAAATAAGGACCAAGAGGGTATAATACCAACCAGCCCCAAGTCTGCTGGATAAAGGATTGATACAACAATATCATTGTGGTGGCTTACTAGGCAGCACACTCGCTGCTTGGCCTGCAGGGTCAGGTCAGAAGGTCATGGGTTCTAGTCCCATACCATAACTGACACTGTAGTGCTCTACAGGGTTGGGGAGGGTGCGTGCAGTGGTGTTGAGGACTTTCAGATGAGACAGTAAACTGATGTTTCCTCTGTCCATCCTTGGTCACTTTATACAGGTTGAAGTTAAAGATCCCATGGTACTTATCGAGGAAGAGTAAGGGGTTTTCCCCAGAGTCATGACCAATATTACCCGGTCAATAAACGGTTTCATGCAACACCCCAACCCGATATACCTGGAACAAGGGATCACAACTTTGTGGGCTTTTCCTAGTTTAAAAAGAAAAATTGTTTCATAGCAGTTGCAGGCAGAACGCTTTTAGCATATCAAATTATGCACAACTAGTCCCAAACACTTTGTGGAAGCCTGCCAACTTATTTGCAGGCACATGGGAAAAGGGACCCCACAGATCAGGTTGCCTGGTGTAGTAGTTGCAGTGAGATACTGTTTGCTCTTTACAACTCTGCAAGTCATGGAGGTGAGGGAAAGAGGTCTGTGGCTGGATTGTGATGTGGGAGCTACTGGATGCAAGGGATTGCATGGTTTGGGGTCCTATTCTGGCTGCTGCTGTTGAGGACCTGCATTGGATGTCAGGGGAAGATGGGGTGCTGAAAGTTCAAGGAAAGGGTTTTGCTAGATGCTAGCAAGAGATGGGAGAATGGGAATGGTGTACAGGCCACCATCTCAGATGGAGGAGTTGGGGAACTAGTGGGACAGATCAGCAGGACCTAGAGAAGGAGTAGTGTGTGGTGATTGTGGGGACTTCAACATGCCAGGAGTGGACTGGAGTACCCCAACAACCAGAACCGGGGAGCAGGTATTGCTGATGCCTCAGGGACAGCTTCCTGCTGCAAATGGTCAGTGAACCAACCAGGTTAGGGAATACCCTTGACCTTGTGCTGGCAAATGGGGACTTTGTGAGAGAACTTACAGTGGAGGAACCGCTGTCAGGAATGACCACCACCACTCAGTATGGCTCACATTGGATATGGGCAAGGAAAGAGTGGAATTTGGCACAAGAGTGCTGGACGCCAGACTTTGGGAGGATGGGGAAGTGGTAAAAGGGTACCTGGCCAGAATTCAATCTAGTATGGACACTAACCAGAGGTGGAGCTCATAAAGCTGGGGATAGTGGAGGCAACCAAAACCTGCTGCAAAGCCCAGAGCAAGAAGGCTAGGGCTAAGAAACTGAGCTGGTTGAGCAAGGAGGTCATGGAAAAGGTAAGGAGAAGAAAGAGCTGCCTTTAGGAAGTACAAGAAAACAGGAGGGGGAGGACAGGAGGAGTACTTGACAGAATCCAAGGAGGTGACAAGGCAGTAAGGAGCCAAAGCATCTACGGAACTCAGGCTAGCACAAGGCATTAAGAAGGTGGAGAAGTACTTCTTTAAGTACATCAGGGAGAAAAGGAGCTGTAAGGACCACATAGTAAGGGTTAGGAAGGAGGGAGTTGGAAGAAGAGAGTGATAAGGCAGAAGCACTAAATAAGTACTTCTGCTCAGTATTTACTAAAGAGAAGAGGGGTGACACCAAGGTGAGAGAAATGGCAGAAACAGGGGGAAGGGGGTGACAGATGGGGAGATCATGGAGGGCAGAGTTCGAGTGGGTTTGAAGGCACTGAGGGTGGACAAGGCGCCAGGCCCAGATGGCATCCACCCCAGGGTACTGAAGGAGTTGGCAGGAGGTCCTTGCAGGACCTTGGCAGACCTGATGACGCCCTCACTACATCTGGGGTGTACCTCAGGACTGGAGGATGGCTCATGTGGTGCCCTCCACAAGAGTGGCCCCAAGGATGAACTGGGAACTACAGACCAGTGAGCCTCACATCCATCGGGTAAGCTAATGGAGACTATCCTGAAGGAGAGGCTGGTGGCCCTCCCAGAGGCCAAAGGACTACAGGACAGCAGACAGAATGGTTTACACGCGGGCAGATCCTGCCAAACCAACCTGATGGAGTTCTGTGACTGGGTAACTAGGCAACTGGACAGGGCCATGCAGTGGATGTTCTGTATCTCGACTTCAGTAAGGCATTCGACTCTGTGCCGCATGGAAGGCTGGGAAGGAAGTTAGTAGGCACAGGGCGGGTGCAAAGCTGGTGAGATGGGTAGGAAACTGGCCTGGGAAGGCAACAGAGGGTGGTGGTTGGTGGAGAGCTCTCACACCCAAGGGCAATGACAAGCGGTGTTCCACAGGGCTCGTGTTGGGACCAGTGTTGTTTGGGATATTCATTGCAGACATATCATGGGACATCAAGAGCAAGATCAGTCTGTTTGTTGATGATACCAAGGTAGGCGCGTGGTGGATGACCTAGGGGATGGCAGGGGCTGCAGGATGCTCTGGTAAAGCTTGAAACCTGGTCAGACACCTGGCAACTGGGGTTTAATGCCAAAAGTGCAAGGTGCTGCATTTGGGATGAAGAACCCAAGGAGGAGTTACCAGCTGGGGGAGTGCAGCTAGCCCAGACAGAGGAGGAGAAGGATTTGGGTGTGCTCATTACAGGGTCAATGAACAACTCGGCACAATGTAGGAAGGCAGCTGCAAAGGCCAACAAAATGCTGGGTTGTATTGCAAGGGTATATCCTCGAGGAGGGAGGAGGTGATTCTGCCACTGTATAGGTCATTAGTTAGACCACACCTGGAGTACTGCAGTACTGGTGCCCGGGATCTGAAGAGGGACATTAGTTACTGGAGGGGCAAGCGAGATGACAAAGATGATCAAGGGGCTGGGGACTTATCATATGAGAGGAGGTTGAAGGAGTTGAACATGTACTCACTGGAGGAGAGGAGGGACAGGGGTGACATGATTGAAACCTTTAAATACATGAAAGGAATAAACAAGACTGGTACAGAGGGGCTGTTCAAAGTAAGGGAGGGAGGGCCACCAGGGGCCATGGTATGAGACTGAGGGAGGAAAGTTCAGGAGGGAGATGAGGAGACACTTTTTACAGAGTGGGTGGTGGCTGGGTGGAATCGTTACCTGCAGAAGTGGTATCCAGTAGAACAGTGGATTGCTTCAAAGGGATGGGACAGGACAAGGGGAGGGTTAATGAACAGGAAGGGTGGAAGGGAGGGCAGCTGCAGAATAGGGGTGCTAGCTGCACATTCGAAAGCAGACTTGATAGACCTCTAGGCCTTTATCTGCTGGCATATTTTGTATGTTCGATGGCCAGGTGGTGGAAAGAGAAGATCAGACAAGTGATGGGATCACTAGAAGCCAGGACTGGTCCAAGAGGTCTGGGACAGAGAGAGAGAGGGGACTGTGCTGAGGCCGGGTTATGCGGGCAGAGAATGCTACTAGGCACCAGGGAATGCTTGTGACAGGAACATGGGGTGGAGGGCCTTTCACAACAGATGCTGTGCAGCAGTATGTTGCACTAGTGTGCCAGGTATATCACCGTGCTGGACAGCATCCCATCTCACGATCACTCTTTAAGATCTTTGTGGGAGCTCTTCCTGAGGCACTAACATCTCGATCAATAATTTCTACTGCACTGCAGTCAGGGTTCAGAATTCCTCCCTCAGCGGTGTGAGTGTTTCTGAGAATTGTCTGTGGTGGGGCAGCAGGGCAGATCGCATAGCACCCATTTACACCGTTCCCAGTTGTGTCTCAATATCAGGCCCACAGTGTTAAGCAGTACCTCAGGATGGTTGGTGACCTTGGTGCCCTTTGCTTATACGAGTTCCTTCCTTAGAGCACATGGGGCTGGAGAAAGTTTCATTTTCACACACCTGGGGAGGGCATTGTTTCATGTAAATTGCTGCAGGACAGCAGGGTAGGTGAACTTACATGGCATGTAACAGAAAGACAGAGGATTACAGTTACTAGCAGTACCTCCTTGGTTGGCTGACCCAAACACATTTATTGCACAATTCAAAAAAAGGTGTTGTAAGTATATTGTTGCTGATGTAGCTCTCAAACAAATAAATTAGTCATGAATACTCCTCTTATAGCTTGATTTAAAATTGTCAGGTCTCCGTATTCTTTTCAGCTTGAGGATAGTCCTGTTCTTCTCAAGTAATGAATTAGACGTCGGGCTGTCTACATGCAAGGTAATTACTGTGCTGCCTAGGTAACTGTCTCACTTTGGTGAATTTAATCTCAAACATGACGGAGTGAGTTTACAAGTTCCATCTGTAACTGCACTGTTGTAATTACAGCTGGGCACGAACTCTGCTGCTCGTAGTTTGGGAAAGACCTTTCAGAAACCATCCGTACCAGTCACTGATTATTCCCAAAATGCTAAGAATGTACAAGTGCTGAGGCTGCCTCGTATGACAAATGAGGAGTCCTCCATTAATGAATGGGTGGAGTTTTCTTCTCAGTTAGTCATTTGTGAGTCGATAGGAATCTGGTGTACATCTGTACACAGCTGCTGCACTGGAGGAGATTTCAGAGAGCTACAGGGAATTCATCCTAGGATTACTCTCGATCTATATTTTGGGCTTCAGCTGAATTTCGTTTTGCTGGCTTAAGTACTTTTTTTATTTAGGTGCTCTAGGTCAAGTTACGTGTTGGCTAGATGGAGACCTGCCATTTACACTGTAACAGCCAACATTACAGGACTGAGTAGACCCTCCAAGTACCTAACATGGTCAAGAAAGGTAGGTGCAGGGTTACAAAAACAGGCTAGGCAACCTATGTAAGTTCTGTGTTACTAGTTTGGGTGAATATTTAAAAGGAGCAACAATTAATCTGTGAATGGTTGGGGAAATACCCACCTGCATGTGGTGTCAGCACCCCAGGAAAGGACTAAACGGTCATCTCCTCAAAGCTTACTTATGATGCCTTCCTCCTCCACACAGACTTTGAAAAATTATTTCAACTTAAGTACAGGACTCCCAAAGAGGCAAGGAGCCCCATGTCAGCTATTTTGTCCCTCACGGCTGTCGTCATCCCAGTGATACGTCCTGTGAATCAGAATATATCCTGTTCAGTCTGATTGCACCATCATGCATTGATTCTCCCCCGATTTTCACACCTTGCCACCCTCCTCCTGGCATGAGCTGTGTCCATCAGCCCTGGGTGTACAGCATCGCCTGCCAATAAAGAAAGCTCTTTGTCTCCCCACCCTTGGTGTTGGATTGCTGTAATGCAGGAACCTGTCATCAGCTCGCCCTGGCTGAGGCATGCTGCTTCTGGGAGGCAGCCTGGCCTGCCTTAAGGCATGGCAATGGAAGTCCGCTCCCAAACTCCTGTCACTTATTTATTTTATTGTTTAACCAGGTGTAGCACACTAAGCTGGAAGCTTTTTTTTTTTACAGGAGCGACCTGGGAGCACAAGGAGGTTAAGTGACTTGCTCAAGGCCACACAGTATGCAAGTGGAAGCTGTGGGATTCAAACCCAGGTCTGGTCTGCTGGATGTCACCAGATTTGCAGCTCAGAGCCTTAGACCACTAAGCTATACTGCCTCCATTTTGCATGGCAGAGCAGAGTACTACTGCTGCTGGGCTATTAGGGGCGGGGGGATCTTCTGTTTGATTTTTTCATTTAGTTTTTTTTTTTTTTTGCTTTTTCCCGGTTTTCACCCTTCTTACGCATCCGGGGCACTGGACATATGTGTGTGGAGGCACGCACATGCCAGGCACTGCAGAGCTCCCCACCCTACTAGTTGTCCCTCTCCACCTGCGCCACCACCAGACCTCCACCCGATGGTGCAGGGACTACTTCCACCCCAGAGAGGTCAAGATGGCTCCCCGGTGACAGGGTGGTTCCCGAACCTGGGTCGTCTGCTTGATACAAGAGTAAGGTTAGATGTCTCAACCCTCAGCGCACTGGGCCGACCTCTTCTGTTTGATTTTTAACTGCAAAATTTGCCTCCTTAAATGCCCTTTGTTAGGGCCCTTGATGGCCTAGTAGAGTGCATCCCTCTTAAACGCATACCCTTAGGACCAACAAAAGTAATGCATATAAGAGGGCTATCGTTTATCAGATTTTGTATTCTTTTGATAGTGAGCATAGCACGTGCAGTATGTTCCAGGAGTCTGGGTAGGGAAAAGAAATGCCAGTAGTACTTAAGTGCTTTTTGGTTGGATAAAGTGATTTGTGACATGCTGCAGCATTCTTTGGTCTGATTCCTGTGTGAGGAAGGGATCTTCTGGGATTCATGATAAGTGCTTCTGGGACATTCCTTTGGGTTCTTTGCTTTGATTTCAATGTGAGGGAGGGTGCTTTTGTGATGTGTGTTTGGTTAAAAGGTTGAAGCAGGTGAATAACTCCTCATTTTAAATAGAGCAGTTCATTAACAGACAATTAATTGCTAATTAATAAGGCAGCTACAGGCAGTGTCAGTAAAACTGGACCAGTCGGTCCACACTTGAACAACAAAATTGAGGAAAATATGCATTTAGAAAGGATCCTTGTATGGATTTAACAGGTCTATTTAACATAGGAAGTATAGGAAAAAATCGGGACTTGGAAATTCTATGCGTTTATACGGGCTATGCGTTTATCAGGTATCGTTTAGTGGAATGCACTGTACCATGCCAGCAAGCCCTGTATGCTGGCAAATGGACTGTTGGTGGTTGAAGAGTGCTACTGGTGGCTGTGTATCTCATTGGTGGGTAGGGCACGCACTTCAGGCACCAGTGACACCTGAGGGTTCACCTCCAGTTGTAGGAGAAACTGTGTGCTGGCAAGGTCACCTAGTGGCCGTAAGTGGTGCCACTGTGGATAAAGGAAGCTGGGAGAAAAACAATTTTGGGAGGTCCCCAGAAGAAGGCCTGAAAAGGGACCATTGAGTATGGTGGGGAGAAAATCTAGATACAGAACAGCCCTTGACTTTTATTTATTTACAATTTTGACCAGGAAAGGCAGACAAAGCTGAGATGGCTTTTTGCATGCGCGTTTTAGGAGTGCATTACATGGATCTGGCCATGACACCAGGGAGACTCCTGGGATTGTAGTACTTTGTGTTGTTATGACTTGCCTGAAATTGTTTGGCAGGCTCTTTCATTTATTTTTCAGCAAAAGTTAGTTCCGATACATTCCTTGATTGGTGTGTGGTTACTGCTAAACTACGTGTGCTATGCAGTGGTCAGTATTCATCTCTCCTAAACAGCTGTTTATTTCCAGGTGGAGGAAGGTAACCTGATTTGGTTAAGGGCAGTACTGGGTGCGACTGGTTTTTGGTGTCTATTTTGCTGGGAAAATGGAGGAATCTAAGGAGAAGGAAAGTTTTTTTCTTTTTTTGTGTGTTGCATGAGAAGTGATTAAGGTTGGAGTGTTGTTTTGTTTACTGAGGTGGGCTTATGTTTTTGTTTTGATTTGTGTATGTGTTTTGTACATAGATATTCTTTATCAATAAAACTCCCTGGTCTTCATTGAGAAGTGCCACGGGATCTTTTACTTCCACCTGGATAGTGGCCAGAAGGACCTTGGTTTACGGTCTCATCCAAAGAATGGTATCTCACTTGTGCAGAACTCCCTCCTTGTGTGGTACACGCAATGTCAGTTATTAGTAATACCCCAAGTACCTGGTGTGGGTCTGGAACCCATAACCATCTGCCCTCCTGACCCCGGAGGCAAGCCGGCATTACCTACCATGCTGGTGACACTGATAATGTAAGGCTATAACTTAAGCCCATAACTATCAGGCCATCGTCTGTTATTACAAGACAAAAACTAAGGCCATTATTGCTTTTAATTAAGCAACAAAATGTAAACATACTGTTATAGAACAGTGGTCAGAGCACATATCTGCAAACCTGTAGACACAGGTTTGAGTCCCTCCCTCAGTCACTTGCAGTGTAACCTGAAAAAAGTCACATTAATTCTTTGTGCTTAATCTCCTCTTTCCCTGCACTCTTTATTTTCTGTGCTTAACTCTCTAAGGTTGTTTTAATATCCCTTTATCTGACTTATGTGTTAGGTAATAGCTGCAGCCTGCTATTTGTGGATTGTAAAGCACTTTGAGATGCATTGTAAATTATGCTGTATAAAATAAACTTTCTTTCGTTCCTGATAAAATAAAGCACTCAAAATGCACAGTTATTTTTCTGTGCCTAGTACTGAATAGTTGAATGCCATTTGTGGGTCTGGACAGATAGTGATGTGTTTTGATTCACATTGACTCAGTATTTTGAAAGTTGGATCAGAAATCATGGGTTTTATGTTAAAAACACCACTTGACATTGTTTGTTAGGTTTGCCATTTAATTCATGTTAGTCATGTAGTGACATCACTTTGTTAAAATTCAGTTAGCAACAAAAAGATGGCATTTTTTTTTCCATCAATGGTCATAACAGGGGTCAAAAAGTTTTGTAGCCGCTAGCCAGCAGGGCTAGTGACTGGAAAAATCCACTGGCCCCACAGATGTTTCGCTGGCCCAGCTGGCATACATACTGAAGAGTTGCCTTCTCCACTACAAGCCTGCAGGGCAGGTTAGCTGAAAATCTTACTAGCCCGTTACAAAATCTACCAGCATGTGGCTAGCGGGCGGTGCCAATTTCAACCCATCATAAGTTGTAGTCTTTTCTCTCTGATCTTCGTTAAATGTATTGTTTCTGCCCTCTAACACAGCTCCCATCCCCAGAGATCAGGCCCAGCCCCACCTCAACATCCCTGTTGCTTACCTAGCCCAGATTACAACCCTTGCACCCCTCCCACACTCCATTGTGGCAGGGTCCAGAGGTGCAGAATCCAACCTCCTGCCTCCTCCTGGACATGGAGGTATGATTTCCATGGTTCTGGACCAGCGGGTGGTGGTCAGTGCCATAGTGTATCAGACTTATCCTGGATTCATGAGGGAGGGGGTCATGCCACCGAATCTGATTTCTTTGACTGGTGACCAGCGAACTAGATCAGGGGAGGGCAGCGGATGTGACCTATCTGGGCTTCAGTAAAGTCTTGGACACAGTGTGCACAGGAGACTGATAAAGAACTGAATGGCCTAGGGTAGGATCCAAAGTGTTGAATTGGGTTGGGAACTGGTTAATGGATATCTGACAGAGGGTGATGGTTAACAACATTCACTCTGAGGGAGGGTGACCAGTGGGGTGCTGCAGGGGTCAGTACTGGGACCGTTCCTCTTCAGTGTTTTCATAAATGACATTGTGAAAGAACTGGAAGGAAAAGTATGCATTTTGCAGATGACACTAAAATTTGTAATAATGGTGGACACTCGGGAGAGGGTGGAAAGAATGCATAGGGATCTTGGGAAAGTAGAGGCATGGTCAGGAGCATGGCAGTTAGGTTCTATGCCAGAAAGTGCAGAATTGTGCACCTAGGGCTTAGGAACCCAGGAGTGGAGTATAGGATGGAGGGAGGTACTGACGGTCACTAAGCAGACCTTGGGGTTATAATAACTGATGACCTCAAATTGGCAGGGCAGTGTGACAAAGCAGTGGGTAGGACCAGTGAGATGCATAAAGAGAAGTATCTCCAGCAGGAGGAGGAGGGAGGTGGTGTTGTGACTGTATCGGCTCGCTGATGATACCCCACCTGGAGTATGTGCCCAGTTCTGGAGGCTGCACCTCAGAAAGAATATGGACAAAGTCGAAGCAGTGCAGAGGAGGGCAGTTAAAATGGAGTAGAGTTTCCACTGGAAGCCCTATGAGGACATACTAACAGATCTCAACATGTCCACCCTGGAAGAGAGGAGGGCAAGATGGGACATGATGAGACCTACAACTACTTCACAGGTGAATAAGGTGCAGGAGGAGTCTCTGTCAGATGAGACAGAGCTCCAGGGCCAGAGGGCATGTGACAGTTGGAGGGAAAAATTTAAGAGGGATGTGAGGAAGTACTACTTCACTGAAAGAGTGGTGGGCAGCTGGAACAGATTGTCAGCGGGAGTGGTGGAGGTGAGAACAGCAAGGGCTTCAGGCATGTGTACAGTGACATAGGAGAATATTAGTAAACAGGCAGGGAGGAGGAGGGAGGTTGCCAGTGCTCAGCTAGGGTCTATGGAGACAGACTAGGCAGGGACCATCTGGGAAGACTGGGTGTGCCAACAGTCCATTTATTGTTGACAAATTCTGTTTCTATCCTGTTCAAGATAGGCCATTGCATTTTTCTGTTCCAGCCCCTGGGAAGATGACACACTAGAGTTCTAGGCTAGTGCATGCCGAGCATGTCCATGCAGACCCCAGCTACCATCCTCCCCCCACGTGTGCTGCCAGTGCATTATCACCTGCGGTTGTCCAGCCGGCAGTGTGATAGCAGAAACATCAGCTCTCCTCCTCCCTATGTAGAACAAGAGAATGTCCCCTGGCTCATACACAAGCTTTCTCCGATGGCCCAGATGCATTCCTTCTGCTTTGCTGCGTAATTTGTCGTGTGGTTGTACAGCAACATGATGCAAAGACCATGCAGGTTATCATCAAACTGTTCCTGAGGCTGGGTATATGTGGGCATTGACACATAACAGGCTGTGCATTTGCTGGTGTGCTGGAGCACGCCACTGAAGGCTGAGAGCTTCTCAGCACGCACTGGAAGGAGTGCGCATAACTGTCAATTAATGCAGCACCTGTCATGTGTTAGTGCACTTATAAATGGCCCAGTATTAAAACTGTTGGCTCAGAAAATGCAGCACCATGTGTTCGTATGTACAGAATAGGCAGGGCAGGTGACCTAGTTTGCCCAATTGAAGGGCAGTATTAGTGGCAGTCAACTTGACCAACTTTATTTGCTCTTTGCCAAAAATACCATGTTTATTTTGGCAAATTTATTTTCACACCTGTAGTATAAATAAAGAATATATGGAGATATATCATACTCTATATATCGTAATATAAGTCTGTTTTTGATGCTAAAACTAGGAACCCAAAAGTGGGACTCGACTTATCTGTGAGGTCGACCTATTTAACATACTAAAAAGCCAGCAGAATAGGCCAAATGGTCTGTCTTGTCTTGCTCAGAAGCCAAGCAACTAATGGCTGCCCGCCTCACCACCCCCCAGCCCCAAGTGTGTCTTCTCTAGATTCAGTTTCCCTTGTACCTGTCCCACCCTTTCTTGAAGCCCTCCACTGTGCCCTCCTCCACCAGCCTCCTGGGAAGCATATTTCACGGCTCTACCACCCTCTCAGTGAAAAAATGCTTCCTACGTTCCTAACAGTTTTCCCCTCCAACTTCCACCATGGCCCCTGGTCACTCCCCTCTTCTTCAGCCTAAACAACCCCTGGTTCCACCCCAATTATTCCCTTACATACTTGAAACCTCTATCATGTCTCCCTATCCTCCTCTCCTCCAGTGAGTAAAGCCCAAGCTCTACATTCTCTCCTCATAAGGCCTCCCTTCCATGCCCTGAATCATCCTGGTCGCCTCCTCTGGACCCTTTCCAACAGTGCTATGTCCTTCTTCAGGTGAGGTTCCAGAACTGCACACAGTACTCAAGCTGCGCCTAACCAAGGCATTTATATAGAGGAAGGATAACCTCCTTGCTTCTGGACATAATTCCCTGGCTATGCAACCCAATATCCTGTTTGCCTTGGCTGTAATTTCTTCTACAGTTTTCAGAGTTAGTCATTTTGACATCTACCACCACCCCTAAATCCCTTTCTCCCAATGTGGCATGCAGTGTGACCCCCCACCCCGGTGTGTATACATGGCCTGGGTTTTGACCCCCAAATGAAGTACCTTACATTTCCCGGCATTAAATTTCAGTCCCCAGACCACCCCTCCAGGGTGTCCAGATCTCCCTGGACTGTCTCCCTCGCTTCTCACTATCCACCAGTGCTCCCAATTTTGAATCATCCGCAAAAGACCCAACCTATTCCTAACCCCCTCCCTTTATCCGAGATGTAGGCATTGAACAAGAGTGGCCCCAATACTGAACCTTGAGGGACTCCACTCATTACCTTCCTGGGGAGGATATTATCCCACCCACCATTACCCTCTGTAAACGCCCCAAAAGCCAGTTTTCAACCCACTTAGCTCCTGTCCTCCCACCCCCATCTCCCCATTTTTGCTATCAATTCATTATGAGGTATTGAATCAAACGCCTTGTTGAAATCTAGGTATAGGACATCCACCGCCTATGTCTATCCAAGGTCCCCGACACCCAATCATAAAACTCTACGAGGTTGGTCTGACATGATCTCCCTGGGACAAAGCCATACTGTTTATCATCCTGGTGTCCTAACCTTCCCAACTGCTCCCAAGCCTCTCCTTGATAAAGCCCTCCATTACTTTGCCCACTACAGATGCCAAACTGACCGGCCTATAATTCCCCATCTCCTCCCTAGACCCCCTTTATGTATAGGTACCACACAAGCCACCCTCCAGTCCTGTGGCACCCATCCCGTCCGCAGAGAGATGTTAGAGTGCAGCCAGTGGGCTGCCAGCACATCCTCCAATTCCTTCATAACCCTGGTGTGTATTCCATCCGTCCCGTGCCTTATCAGTTTTCAGATTCAAGGGCCTCCTCACCCTATCCACTGTGATTTCACCCTCCCCCAAAACCACTCCCTCATGTAACCTTCCTACTCCTCCTTGGTCTGGTCTAGCCTAGCCTGTGCCCCAGTCTCTTGCCATCCTATGGTCTCAGACTGAGACTGACCTCTCGCTTTACTGATTCCTCATCTCTCCCATCAGGCTGTACGGATCCCTTATCACCCTCTGCAGATATTGAGGCAAAGTACTCATTTAGCACCTCTGCCTGTTCCCTGCTTCCTGAGCCCTTCCCCCACAATCTCAATTCTGTTGATCTGTGTCCTCTTTTCTTCTCTTATGTACCCATAGAATCCCTCCCGATATCCCTAGCCAGGTTTTTCTCCATCCCTGCCTTAGCCCCTCACCACTCTAGTTACCTTCCTAGCCACAGTTCATACTCCTCGGCCCTTATCCCCCTAGAACGCTTGAAACGCATATAGGCAGCCTTTATCCCTCACCGCCTCCTGCACCTCCCTGGTCCACCAACATGGCTTGCTGGTTCTACCATGTGACGCTTTATTTTAGTACAGGACCTAGTAGCCTCCTGTACCCCTTTACTGGTCTCCCACAATCTTCCAGCATCCATATCAGGTCTAACCATGTCCAACCTCTCCCTTAGAATCCTACCCATACCTATGAAGTCTGCTCCCTGAAATCAACCACTGCTGTATGAGTGCAGTTTTCCCCCCAGATACAGCAGGAACCAAATTGTGGCATGGTCTCCACCCGCCAGTGGACTGCACACCTGCAGGCCCCTAATTTGTTCACTGTCCGCTAGGACAATGTCCAATATCTGCCCCTGTCTAGTAGGTTCCCCACCTGCTGAACCAGAAAGGCATCCTGAAAGACATCCATCGTTCTCTGTTCCTGGTTACAGAGGATGTCATGGTGTCCCAGTCCGCCCTCGGCATATTGAGATCACCCATGACAACCACCCTTCCTTTCCAAGGTCACAGTGAGCCTTGATCTCAACCAACTTATCCTCCAGAGCTCCTCTATTGCAGGGGCCTGTATACACCCCTGTTTTCAATTTCTTCCTCCCTTGTTTGCAGTGTTACCCAAATCGCCTCCACACCCCTCCAGCCTCCTCCACTCCACTAACCATTGTCATTTCTGACTTTCAGCCAACACCCCCCACTCCCTATCTTTCCTGAATATCTTGTAGCCCTCTAAGTTTAGGTCCCACTCATTTCTCTCATTGGCCCATGTCTCTGTAATTGCCGCCACATCCGCTGTTCCCTCAGCCAACATAGCTTGAGTTCAGGCATTTTATTGCTCATACTCCTAGCGTTGATCAGGACTGTCCTCCACCTTTACCTCCCCTCTCTCCAGTCCCTCAACCCTGTGCAATCCTTTTTCTGCCCAGTTTTCCTAGAATTCTTAACATATTCTCTCCCATTCCACACGCATTCTAGACCTGGACCTCAACAGGCCCCTGGGGTCTTTTTATTAATATTAGACCCCCTTTACAAGTTTAAACCCCACCTCTCAGCTATAAATCCAGCAAGTTTTAATTTCAAGATTTCCTCCTCCATATTAAGGTAACCTATCCCTCGGCATATAGACCCTATCCTCCCAAGTATCCCCAGTCCCCTACCAGCCCAAACCCTCTGCCCTGCACCAGCCCCTAAGCCACTTATTCACCTCTAAGTTTTATCTTGGTCTCACCAGATGCCCTAGGTACTGGCAGAATCTCAGAGAAAGAAATTTTACTTCCTGTAGAGTGACAAACCCTTGCCAGCTCCTGGAATCTAGCCTGTATTTCTAGCTCACTATTCCTTCCAAATCGTTTGTGCCCAAATATACTAGGAAGTCTGGGGATCCCCACAATCCAATGCCAATGAGTATAGGTGGAATTTAGTCTTGTGGTATGGATAGACCTGGCATACATTTAGCTCTTGACAGGGCTGCTTTATTCAGCCCTCCCTTGAATACCCCGATCATGGAATCCCCAGCAATATCACCTTCACTTCACACACACCCCCCACTTTATTAGCTGCCTTTAGTCCTTCCAGACTCCTCCTTCTATCATGGAACCCTTGTTGCTTCTACCTCTCCCATCAATCTGAGGGTCTTTATATTAGCCCATTTAGTACCATCCAGACTCCTCCTTCTGTCAATAACCCCTTGCTTGTTCCCCCAATCATCCGGGCCACCCCCATTTGCAAGCCCTACCATACTCTATTTACCTGCAGCTGCCAGTTTACTCCTCAACCCCAATCTCCCTAGGCGCCCAGAGTTCGCCCCCAGATACATCCCTGCTCCTTTTCTGATCTCAAATACTCCAGTCCCCACACTGAATAAGCTCCCACTGCTTCCCCACCTCCTTTGGACCTGCACCTCCCACCCCATCTGCTATATTTCTCCCTACCCTAATCTCCACCTCACCTAGCGATACATGCCTGAATCTGACCTAACTAGGGAACTCCTCACCGCTCCCCGCTCATTGATTAAAGTCCCCATTCTTGTCACCGCATATTCCCAATCTTACCTCCTTCCACCCTATCCTCGCTCAGTGCCCCCATCTATCACATTTCCTCCAACACAGGCTCATGTCCCTCCCTCCTCCGTCATTTCCTTTGGTTCAAGCTCCCTCCTCTGTCACCCTTCCCTCTGCCTACTGACCAAACCCTCTCATCCACTTGCTCCCTCCCACCATCTTCCTCCACATCATCACCAGGGTATAGTATGGTGAAACGTTTGTAAGCTTGATGCTCTTCCCCATTTTGCTCACTCCTAACTCACCCCTCATCCACTCCCTCTGAGCTGCCCCTCCCCACAGCATCTTCCTGTATGTTGCTTATTCCGCCTCACACCCCAGAGTAACCATATGATTCACCCAACCTGTGAGATAAATCCTTTTTCCACATCCACTAGTCACCTGAGGTATGCCAAATTGACGTTGTCCCCCGCCCTCCCAGAGAAGCCATTTGATCCACCCCAACCTCTGAGATAAATTCTTTCTGCCCTGTCTACTAGCCCCGATATATGCCAATCAGACGCTGACCACATCTACTCACACTTGATCCATACCCCACCTTATCTCCCCATCCCCGCCTCCCTCCTTCCAGCTGCCTTCTGATCCTCTGATCTCATCCCTAAACCCTCCAATTAAAAAACACTGGGCACCCACCGAACCTCCATGCCCAGTTCAATATTATGGCTGCCCCACACCCCGACACCCAATCACCCTTCCAAAATGCCCTATCTAATTTCCCTCACATACCCTAATTTTTGGTGCAAACAATATGAACCCCACACACAATATCCAGCCACACAATATGTTAAACTAATGTCCTTCCCCTCAATCCTACAACCATCAACACAATATGTTAATCTAATGCCCTTCCCCTTAATCGTGCAACAAATCCAGGCTACTTATTTCTCAGTCACAGTCAATCACACCAGCTCTCCCAAGGATCCGCCCCTGACCATTTAATAGAGGTCGGGCCAGGGTGGGTGTGGGGGCACAAATTACAGCTCCTTTGTGGGTGAGGTGGCTAGATCAGACTGCTGCAGCCCAGGCGCTGTTTAATTTGGGATCCACTCTCCCGATTGGTCCAGCAGCTTAGAAAGTCCCTCAAACCCTGGCCCACTGCTGACTGCAGCCACCGGAATCCTCTCTGATGCCCTCCTCTCGCAGCTCCTCTAACCCTGGCCCGCTGCCGACTGCAGCCGCTGGGAAGTCGAACCGTGACCCTCTTCTCTCTTCAGCTGCTGATGCAGCCCTGATGCCTTCCTCCTCAATCCGGCTTCCGATGCAGATCTGGCACCTCCAGTAGCGACCCCGATGCAACCAGCAACCTCCGGCTCCTCACTGCCCACAATTACAGCTCCTTTGTGGGTGAGGTGGCAGGTCAGACTTCTGCAGTCCAGGCGCTGTTTAAATTTCTTTTGTTTAAATTTAAAATTTATGTGGGGTTTACAGTAGTAAGTCATTTTGCAACTATGTAACCTAATTGGTGTTCAGTTCCACTCACAAAGACAGATTCTGTGCTTTATGCTGGTTAAAAAATTCAGATTTTCCATTCAATTTGGGCAGCAAAATAATGCCTATAATTCTGCTAAAATTGACATGGTAAAGGGATTAACTTGTATGCAAGGTTGACTGTAGGTGCATATATATGGTAAATGATGGTCAAGAGTGGTTTACTTGAATTAGATTGAGGGGCTGTCCAGATCATAACGTTATGATCCCATTTGGGCTCATGGCTTTGTGATCTGGCTAGCTCCCTGTTTGTTTGATTTTCTGAGTATTGGGACTTACCCATCTTTTGTTTTATGAAATACATCTTGATGGTTACTGTTAGTTTTAATTGCATATGCTTATATAAAGAAAGAATATACAGGAAAATAACTGCACACCACTTCTTTGTGGAAAATTCCCAGCCATGCAATATAGTCTGTCTGTCTGCCATCTCTCTATTGTGTGTGTGTGTGTGTAGGCCACCACGCTGGCACAGAGCCAGGGTTGGCACTTAAAATGCCAGCAGCCCAGTGGGGGAATGAGCCATGGTGGCACTGAAGGTCTGGTGGGGGAGTAGACATACAGAGGATGCCGACCTTCTCGGAATGGGAGATAGACAGCTTCCATTGCATGAGCTCCACCTGGATGTAACCAGATAGTGCAAGCCAGTTGGGGATGGCGGTGGAGGGAGATGCAGGAGTTTTGCGATATGCAAGCATGTTGAATGGTGCACCCGCATGCTGCTCAGCCCAGCATCTCTGGGCAGGAAGAACACAGGAGGAAAACCCCAGCCCAACAGGATGATATGGACATGCTTTGACCTCGTGCCCGCCCATCATGCAGTGCTCCTGCACTGACTTCAGAGATTACCAGACCTGGGGATGTGGCCCCACTCCCAGAGGACCTACTGTGGAGGGTTCCCCATGGGTGGGTAAATGAGAACTCTAGGATCTAGGAATTGGCAAGGGTTTGTCACTCTATAGGAAGCAAAATGTCCTTGGTAAATGCTATAAATGATATGAAGGACTGTATATACATACATAGGTAATTATATATATTATACTGCTTAGTAGTCAGTATAGTTAGGTTGATAAGGCTTTTAATGTTAAAGAGCAATTTTGGAGCTTAATAACTTTGCAATGGTTCAGCTGATTTGCATGAAATTTGGCATGCATAATGGCCAGGATAGGCACGTGTAAGTTTGTCATAATATTCACATAGATACATAGACAGTGTCGGCAGATAAGGTCCCATGGCCCACCCAGTCTGCCCATTTGAGCTTGTAAGTTCAGTTTATGTTTTCCTTGAAGTCAGTTGCCCTTACCCCTGACCTCCAGAATTCCTTTTGTCTATCCCATGCATTCTTAAATCCTGTGATTGTTTCAGCCTCCACCACTTCCTCTGGCAGGGTGTTCCACTTGTCCACCGCCTGCTCTGTGAAGAAATTCTTCCTTATGTTTCCTCTGAATCATCCTCCCTCCAACTTCATCCCATGTCCTCTAGTCCTGGAACATCTTTTTCGCTTAAAATAGTGTATTCCTGCACCCTGTTCCTCCCTGTAAGATACTTGTATGTCTCTATCATATCCCCTCTCCTCCTCTCCTCCAGGGAGTACATATTCAGTTCCTTCAACCTGTCCTCATAGGACTTGTGATGCAATCCATGTACCATCTTTGTTGCCCTCTTCTGAACCTTCTCTACCCTGTCTATGTCCTTACATAGTTAAGGTCTCCAGAACTGTACACTGTACTCCAGGTGGGGCCTCACTAGTGTCCTGTATAGTGAAATATGACCTCCTTTTCCTGCTGATGATGCCCCTGCCTATGCATCCCAGCATCCTATTTGCTTTACCTGCTGCCTTGTCACACTGTTTCCTACCTTGAGGTCATCAGAGATGATAACCCCAAGATCCCTTTCCTGTTTGGTGCATGCTATATCCTCACCCCCAACTGATATATTGTGCCAGGTTTTTGTGCCATATGCATTATCTTGCACTTCTTTTGCATTGAATTTCAGCTGCCAAACCCCTGACCATTCTTCAAGTTTCTGCAGGTCCCTTCTCATTCTGTCTACACCCTCTGGTGTGCTACTCTGTTACAGAGCTTTGTGTCATCAGCAAACAGTGAAATTCTGCCTTCTAGGTCCAGCGCAATGTCACTGATGAAGATGTTGAATAGGACCGGTCCCAGCACTGATCCCTGTGGTGCCCCACTGGTCACTCTTCCTCTGTGGAGTGACAACCATTTACCACCACCCTCTGTGTCCTGCCGCCCAGCCAGTTACCTACCCACCACACTACTGTCCTGCCCATACCCATATTCTCCAGTTTGTGTAATAGTCTTCTATGTGGCACAGTGTCAAAGGCCTTGCTGAAGTTCAGATAGGCCATGTCCACTGCCCTCTCCTGATCCACCTCCCTAGTCACCCAGTCAAAAATTCAACGACTTGGTCTGACATGACCTCCCCTGGTGAAACCATGCTGCCTTAGGTCCTGTAGTCCATTGACAACCAGATGTTCCACCATCTCTCCTTCAGTAGTTGCTTTCATGATCTTCCCCACTACCGAGGTGAGGCTGACTGGTCTGTAGTTCCCGCTCCTCTTTGTTCCCACTTTTGTATGAGGGGACTACATCTGCTGTCCTCCAGTCTTTGGGTACCTCCCTGTTTCCAGTGATCGCTAAACAGGATAGCCAAAGGTTCAGCCACCACCTCTCTTGGTTCTTTAAGGAACCTGGGGTGCACTCCATCTGGCCCCATTGCTTTATCAACTCTTTATTACTTCCAGTTCCTTCAGGACCCTTTCTCGAGTAAAGGGACTTGTGTCCATTTCTGCACCATTCTCACCCCTTGTAATTCGCTCAGACCCATTACCCTTCTCTTCCTCTGTAAAGACTGAGCAGAAATACCTGTCAAATTGTCATCCTCACGCGGCTCCCATTCTCCCCTTCAGTCTCACTATCCTCGCCTTTCTTTTTTCACATATGTACCTGTAAAGGTTTTGTCCCTCTACCCACTGATTTTGCAATGTGTTCTTCTGTCTGAGCTTTGGCTTCCTTCACTGACCTCCCTGCCTCCCTTTGCTTCTCCTGGTACTTCTCCCTATCCCTTCTGCCTGTGTCTTTTGTATTGCCTGAATGCAATCTTTTTGGCTTTCACTTTCTTTGATACCTCTTTGGAAAACCATAATGGTCTCTCTTCCTTTTCCTCTTGCTAACCTGCTTAATGCATAATTCTGTTGCTTTGTAATCCCCATTTTAAATACTGCCCACTGTTCCTCAACCCCTGATTCCTGCCCCATTCCCTTAATGCCTCTTTTCAAGTATCTACCCATTTTCCCAAAGTCTGCCCCCTAAAATCTTGTGTGGTGTCTGAGATACAGTGTGTTGAAAATACAGAAGGTTTGGGGCTTTTGGGACTTTTGCCCACCTGTGTCTCAGAAGCGCTTTAATATGCGGTTTGAAATTTTCAGGGTAGAACGCTTTGCTCTCACAGATGTACCTTTGAAGGTTTGTGAAAAATATTTCTCTGTTCAAAAGTTGTTTAATTTCCCATTATTTCTTATGGGGAAAAATGGATGTCCTGCCGACATGTGATTATATGTCGCATTTGAAGTCAACATTGGATTATATGTCGAATTTGACATTCAACATTGGATTATATGTCGCATTTTAGGTTCGACATTGAATTGTATGTTGAATAATGGAATCCATTTTTGTAGTTTTGAGCTTAATAACTTTGCAGTGGTTCAAAAGCCCTCCAGCTCCCTCCCTCTGTGCAGTCCCACCCACCACCCTTGTTCCCGATCCCACTGTCTTTAAAGAGAAAAAAAAGTCCGCCCCCTCCCTCTGTGCGGTCCCACCCAACCTCTTTCTCCGGTCCTGCTGTCACAATTCCAAAGAAAGCACCCCAACTACTTCCTGGACACTGGGAGCCCACTCCCAGTGTACAATAATTAATGTATATAAAAAGAAAACCGTCCCATGGAGTAGCTGCCATATCTTGCCCCCTCCAGCAGTGTGGGAGCCCATGCCCACTGTCCCTAGGCAGTGTAATATTGTAATCCCTGTAAAAAGAACACCATCTCCCGATGTCTTTTTTTTTTTTTTTTTACCTGTAGACAAGAAAATGGTCCCTTGTCATGTTCCTCATCCCCTTCCCTCATCCTGACCCTCCCTCTGCACTCCACTTCCTCTTACCCCATACTTACCCTCCGAGGTTGGGTGCTGTCATCTTCCATGGGTGGGACATGTCTACACTCTTCAAAGCCAAACCGCAAACTGAGGATTCTTGGTAAGTGCTATATAATGGCTGTCAATGGGGTTTCAACTTATGTTGATATCTTGGCCATTTTAGGTACTTTTCACCACATTTTCAACATGGGGTTCTTGGGACCACACTCTTGAACAGTGGTACTGTCATTTCATTATTCAGTCCCAAGAGGTGATTTTTGCAGTCACTGTGCCAGTGTTTGTGAGGTGGAGTCCCAAAAGGCCATATTGATAATTTGAGAAAAATTCCTATAAATGGCTGACATAATTTTGGTAATTTATAATGTTTTCTCTCAAATTTTAAACATTGCCATTTTTCACACCACCTCATGAAGAGAACAGTTGTCATTCTTCAAATCTGGTCCAAAATGTCTTTTCGCACCTGTAGGCGCGATAATGGTCTGATCACTGTGAAATCAGCTTTTGGGACCAGTAAATGAAATTACAGGGCCAGTGTTAGGGTTTGGTCCCAAAAGGCCATGTTGAAAATTTGGTGAAAAACTCTTAACAATGGCCGAGTTATGAGTGGTCATTAAAAACAGATTTGGGGCACGAGAAATTTCACAGTCCCAGAAATCCCAAATAAAGTTTCGTTTTCTTCCTGGCATCAGTGTGTGTATGTCTACAGGGCAAGGGCATGCTGGCAAAATCGATCTTTGGGGCTGGACCACTGGCACAGTGGTTGGATTTCCGTTCTTGATGCCAACGACCCGGGTGGAGCATTCTGGGGACTGCTCTCCTTCTTTGGAGGGAGGGAAGAGTGTCGGAGCTTTACAGACCCCTGGCGGAAGCTCTTTTTTTTTTTTCCTAACACCTGTCATATGCAATCATATGGCAGAGGCACCTCTTGACATTCTGTGTGTGTCCAGACAGTGTACCCAATCCTGATGAAAAAACTCTATTTATTTATTTTTCAAAATGGGACCTCGCTCAGAGATCATGAAGGTGCCTAGGGAGGAGAGGAGCAGCTCAGTGGCAGGCAAAAAGCACAGTGGTACTGACCAGGGGACGGGCTGGTTTCTGTTCACTTCATAAAAGTGAGGAATTAAATGTGAAAAACTACGTTAATGTAGTAGTTAGGTTTGATATCATGCCTTTCAAAGTATGGAAATGTGGTATTCACGGTTCCCGACCATTACACCCACCCAACCGCACCATTTCTGAATGTAAAAATATTTTTCTGTCTTACTTTACGTAGTGATATTTACGGTTTAAGCATCACTCCAACTTCCATGTTGTAAGGCTGCCAGCAGCCACCTCGTGGGAGCTACTCCGCGGCCTCGACCAAGATATGCTAATATTTGTTTGTGCCGATCAGCACATGGGTGTTTTTTTTTTATTTATTTGCCTGCCAGTTTTATGGCACTCTGGAATCTCCATGCTCACTTTTTTTATATGGCTCTTCTGTTTCCTACAGTGCCTCTTGTCCCCTGTGACAGTGATACATTCATCATCCAGGACCATTGATTCAGAGAGTAATAACTTCTCCAGCAGCAGCCTCTTTTAGGAGCCTGATACTCCAGCTTCAATTAAATAACTCTTTCTAAGCCAGACTTTCTGTTTTCTAGGTATGTGTCTAGGTCTAGTCAGCAGGAGTGAATGTTTACTTTTAAAGCTTTTCATTTTATTAAACTACACACAACCATAAAAGCACACAATGCCAAGTCACCAATGCTATATTTAGTGAAGTCTTTAGCTGTTTTCTTACAGCAAATCCCACTCAGTTATCTCTCTAGGTGTTTGTCATCTGTAAATTTGACTTCATTAGAGCTCCCTGGACAAGGAGAGTTACTTAAAATGGCAGCTCTACTACTGTAAGTGTTTCCAAAACCAAACAGCTCTTATTAAATGAATGGTCCCGGATGTATCACTGTCTCATGGGACAGGAGGCATTTTAGGAAAGGGCCATAAAAATGCAAACATGGAGATCCACAGGGCCATCAAATTGGCAGGCAATTATACAAAAAAAAAACAAACAAAAAAAAACTCCATTACAGCAAATGGCAGAAAGGTCACACTAGGAACACACAAAAAAATCAATATACTCTGCACAACATATTTAGTTTCCTTTACCAAAACAGCTAGCAGCAAATGTGTGAAACCCCTATTTTGCTTGTTAGTTTCACAGCCTTCTTGGGAGTCTTAGGAATGGTAGAGCAGAACTTTTCCTTGTAAACTGCTTTCACATTGTGTGTTTCCTCCTTTCCTGAGAGTATTCGGGGTGACTTACTGCGTGAGAGATAAATGAAGTTAATAGGCTCCATGGCATCATGTTTGTTCTTATCGCTAAAACAGTTCCCATGAACAAAAGAGATTTCAACAATCAGAAAATGGAGGCACTAAGGATAGTTTCAGAGAACTAGTATTTTAACTGTAAAATTAACACTGAAGCGTATCCCCAATGGCTATAAAAGGAGTTGCCTACTCACAAAGATTAAACTTACAATATGTGAAGATTTAGTGCTCCTTTAATGCCTGCTAGGGTAGCCAGTCAGATTGCATGCTTTGTCATCCAGCTTGCCTACAGGTTTACAATATAGATGTCATCATAAGTTGAGTTAGTATTTCAGTCAATGAGATGACTTGTATTCACAGGTGAACATTGGTTTCCTGTCTTGGGCCCAGCAGGAGAGTCTGGACAGGTCAGAGAGTCAGGCATTGAACCCCTGGGGTATGAGGGCAAGAGATTGCTGGACATCCATGGTACATGCTGCCACCCTACCAGAACCACAAGGAGCAGCATTTGGGATCTGCTTTGAAGGCAGTTGCCTGCCCATCTTGACTGGAGGATAAGGTGCAGCTGCTGTGTCGTGTTGTTGGTTGTGTGGGGCAGTCGACAAACAGAGAGTGAGTGAGTGGCCCACAAAAAAGTTAGTGTTTCAACTGTTGTTGCTGAACTTTGGCCCTTAGAGACTTCAGCGGATAGGGACATTTAAAACAATTGTATAATAATGTTTAAACGCAGTGAACTTATTTAATATATTTTCTGCATCAAGCTTCCCTGTTTCATTTTTTAACTAGGCATGCTTAACATAAAAACCAGATCACTGTCTAGTAGACGTCGTCTGCTCCAGCTGGTTGTCTGCACTCCAGCATACATCACAGTCCTTCCTCTTGTGACGTTACAAGTGGTTGCTGTGGAAATGGTTATGATGTCACAAGCAGGGATTCTGATCGGTATCTAGTCAAGAAGCTAGAGCAGATCAAGTCCAGCAAATAAGCGTGATCCTATTTTCATGCGCTTATTCCTAGTTAAGTAAAGGGACGTAAACCCCCAACCACGTATCTCCTAGTTCCTTTTGTGCTGGTGTATCATACATGTCCTCCCTCTCCAATTTTCAGTATTGTTGTAGTGCTTGAACAGTTGCAAATGTATTGTACCTTATTTCTCTGAACTTGGTATTTGACTTTTGCATAACTTAATTTTATTTCACTTACTGCACCTTGTTATATTGTCTGTTCTCCCTCCCCAATACGCCTCTGGAAGCGAGCTATTACTAGCTCAGTATGTCTTTCCTTGCAACATTTTGGAATAAGTAAATAAATACAGAGAATATGCAAACTAAAAAGCTGTCATGAACCCATGAACCATGTTTTCCAGATTCCCCAGTGATGTCCATTGTCTCTAAAGTAGGGAGGCAAGTAAATGCTTATCTGGCACCCCTGCACTAGGAGCTATACATGTAGACTTGAATTAGATTCTTTGGAGTAAAGCCGAAAAAGGCACACATTGCACCTTTCTTCTTGTCCTGCGCAGCACTGAAAACAAAACTGAAAATACATATTTTGTCCCACTGGTGCATTTGTCAGAATTTGTTGAAAAGCTTATTAGGATTTAAAATCGTAGCTGCATGACTGACAAAACCGCGCACAATGCAAGGAAACAACATAGAAAGCGGCTGTAGCGGGAGACTTTAACATCATCCGCTTTGATACTATGCAGACATCTGACATATCAACACGATGGCATATAGAAATTATTCATGAGCAGAAGGTGGTGTAAAATGTTACATGATTCCTAAACATGATGTTCATTTCTTATTCTGAGGACACAGACTTTTTTTTTTACTTGCGCTGGCTGCTGTGAGTAGGTAGCTTGCTTGAACATCGAACTTGAGCTTGTGCTTATGCTCAGAGTTCAGTTAAACAGCTCCAAGACTGTTGAGTAGTGGCAAGGATTGGAAGGTCGCAAATTATAGGCTACTCTTTGCAGAAAGACGCATGTTTATTTTTTAATTGGAAACTAAATGGACACATCTGTTTGGAGACGTGCTAGTAAGCTACCATCTAAAGAATTCCCAGATCAGCCAGCCATATTTGTGTTTCTGTTTGCAACCTGTTGACACAAAAATGTAGAATGCTTTGGGGATTTAAAAAAGTATTCTGTTTTAGAGAAGATAAAACCCAATAAAATATGACAGTAATATCTAAAGTATATTTTCAGCCATCATTAAGCATTTTACTGGCCAGCCCAGTGGCACTTAGGGTTGAGGCACTGGACTGTACCTCAGCCTACACTGGTGACCTGGGTTTGGGTGTGAGCTTGGGTTGCTGGAGGAGGGAGGATTGGCGTTCCTCTGACTGTTGCCCTCCTCAGAGGAGGGTGGGGAGGGACTCCATGAAAGTGCTGGCTCCTGGCGGAGGCTAGGGGTAGTGCGACTGCAGGTAGCAGAGAGTTGATGCAAGTAGATGTCCGTGCATGCGTTATGCAGTAGTATGTGCCACAGCATTTTGGGCATCCTTGCACATTCGTGTCATGGGAGTGAAATGGGGACAGAAAAGCTGAATCCTTTGGCGCTCTTGACGGTCCGCTGTGGTGCTGCGGATACTCCATGAAGCTCCCTCTGTCCCTGACCCCGTGGCCTTCTGTGTTGGGGCCAGTGATGTGGCCTTAGGCAAGGGAGAAGGGAGGGTTGTAGCTCGAGCATGGCGCCTGGTGCAGCAGCTGTCAGTGGACCAGAATTGAGAACTATGGAATCACCCCAAGCCGTGGAGGTAGGCAGATAAAGAAATAAAGTAAAATAAATAAAATAAATAACATTTTACTTCTCTGTTTGTTATTGTTGTCTGGCAGTATAATGTTACTATGAAAAGTATTAATTTCTGACTACCTTTTGAAGGCTGTAATAAAGGCCCCATCTCCCACCATTTTGTCTGTGCAGGTGAGCCATGGATTGTTTCTTGTGACATCATAGTATTGATTGTACCACGTCGCCAGTTATAGTTGCTTTGATCGAGTTCTGATTGTACGGAAGATCTTTCATAAGCATCATAAGTAAAACTCATCATGAGAAAGTCGGTCTTTAATTAATAGTTCCTTACAGTTAGACTGCTTTTTTGTTCTGAATTATTTTCCCATTTCTGTTAGCTCCTTCTCACTAGTGCCCATATCAGCACCTGCTGAGCTGTGATTCCAGTACAGGTGTCCCTCCAGGCCTTGTAAGTGCTGACCGTGGCCCCAGTGGTGTGACTGTGCATTGACTTTTAGTGGTATTAATGTCACGCACAACCCTCCTTGGGGATGCCATAGAATAGCCCATTTACTGGCAGATTAGAAATGGATGCACAATGGTTACTGTTCTCTACCCAGCTGGTGGTGCAGAATATTGTTGTGGGTCAGGGATTCCATTCGCACTCTTGAGAAACAAGTCCTGACTCCACAGTTCAGCACCAGGCACCGTTTGGATGAGCAGCATTTCTTTTTATTTAGCCCTGATGGTGCTTTTCACCTCATCTCAGCCTCTCTCTCTCTCCACCACTCCTGTTCCATTTGAGGCTGGGATCATGGGACCGATGATATATATATAGCAGTAGGCTCAAATGATTTGGCTGGGAGCCAGGCTCAACTCCCATCCTGGGCTCCTGACTGCCACTCCTGTTGTCCGCTTAGTCCTGCTTCTGCAGTCTCGTGGGGACCAAGAGATGAAGTGTTGTGTCAGCTGAGGCCAGTTGTTGGGCCCTAGAGACTACTACGTAAGCCCTGGTTATCAGTCCAGGGCTTACAGATATCTGTGTGGGTCCAATTAAAGGTATAGCATGTGATTCAACTGGTCATAGTCTGCTAAGTGAATCTGTAGTGTTAATTCAGGTTCCTTAATGGAGCAGTTCTCTGCCTGTACCATATTAGGTTAAACTTTTCTTCAGTCTTGCAAAAGTTGTTGTTCTTCATTCAGGACCACTTTAGGATTTTTGAGAGCTAATGCACAGTCAGAAATTAACTGTTAAAACTAGTCAGCTGTTCCTTTTGTAGCTGACATACTCTTTCCAAAGTGATATTACTATGGTCAGTACAAAATTTGGCTTGTACCAAAGTCCATGACCTTTGGCACAAGCCAGAACTTTCAAGGATCCCTTCACCTTAATTTTCTTTACCCTGGATGGCACCCCCTTGAAGTTGTTCCCCACTCAAGTACCATGTATGTGGCTTGATGGAAGACGCAGCTTCTCAGTCCACAGTGATGCCATCTACAAAACAAACACCATTTAAATCTTGGCACCCTCTGTTGCAACAAAGTTTGCTCTCCCCCTCAGTCTGTCAAGAGAGCTTTACTAAGATGATCCTACCTGTATTTGACAATGCGGATGTTGTCTGTGGTGCCACCCTTCATTCCTCTCTTGCCAGACTGGACAGACTTATCCATGCCTTCTGACACTTGGGCTCCAGTGCCCCTCACCACACCCATCACTGTTCCATCTACATTGTTTTCTATAGAGCTTTTTGTCCCTGGACTGCTTGTTTGTTAGAGATACCCTGCTCCAGGGATATAACCTGTTCTTGGCCAATGACCGCTGGTCTCCGGGTCTAGTGCCATCCCGACTTCCTCTTGGCTTTCCATCCGTGGCAGGCTGGGGTAGGGCATCCCCACCCCCACCACTGGCAGTTTACTACCTGGACTAGGATCACATATCTGGGCTGGCACTAGGACCCAGGGGAGTTCAGAACTCAGGCTGCCATTTAGATGGTACATGGGTTTTGTCCCTGCCTTCCCTTTTCCCTTGCACATGCGCAGCTCTGTAATGCCTTGGCTGCACACAGCGGCGTCCTGCAGAGAGAGCAAGCTCCATTGGCTCAGCGTTGGGGTTACTGCTGCTGCTGAGGTCAAGCCTGTGTCCGACATGCAACCCGAGCTCGCTCTCCAAACCGGGTCGCCTGCATGGCAGCACTACACTGCTGCTGGACCAAGGGGCAGTTTAGTTCCCCACATTAACCGCCTCCTCCTTCCTCTTGCCTTCCACCACCTCACATTGGGCATCAGTGTTCTCTAAATACTTCTTCTCCTGCTGCCCTCCTTACCTCTCCTTGCCTCTGTTCATGCCTCCTCTTACTTGCTCTACGTACTCCTGCATTTCCTCTATTCCCCTTTAAATTCTGCCTTTGGGCAGATCGTTTCTCCTCCTGTCTCCCTCATTTGGAACAACCTTCACCCCATCTTCATCTTTCCTCTTCCTACCTCTTTCTCAAACATCAACTTAAACTTCATTTTGCTCCTTCCTGTTCCTGCTCAGACCCTGGCTAGACTGTTTTGACATGCCTCCTTTGACATGAGTAGTCTTTCCAAAGAGCCTTGGCTTGTGTCAGTACTCTCACTAGCATGTGCTCAGTGCTCCCATTTTGGCCTGCCGCTTTTCCGATGCGTCCTGATTTATTCCTTGATAACCTGGACATTATTTATTATTTCAGTTTTAAGAATATGTTTTAGAACGAATGTGCCTCATTTATTTTGTTGTTTTGACATTTTATATTATACATAAATATCACATTATTAAATGTTTTACTATTTTCCCAGTTATACAGCCATTGAAACTGATACATATGGAAACAATCCGCAGTGGTTTATGACTAGTATGGTTCAAGAAATCACTTAAGGAAAAACTAAATGCTTTTACCATATTGTGATACATCATATGGGAGGGCACCTGACTAAAAATACTTTTCTAAAGTTAGTTCAATAAAGTCAAGTCTACAGAACTGTATGTGCTCTCCTTACGGAACCTTGTAATGTCATGTATCTAACCTAAAGTGATACTACCCTGTAACGTATCAATCTGTTATGTAGCTCTCAATAAGGTTAATCTTAATTCCGTCTCCTGGCAAGAAAAGATTTTATATAATTGAACATAGTCCCTATATTAAAATATTTGTAGGGAAAACCATTTTATAATGAGGAACATATAAAAATGCTTTAACATAAACCGTTGCAGCAATCTTGTAGTCCCACAAAATAAAGTCTGAGGTTACCATGGCTGTAGTGCAGTTGAGATACGTCTCCCCTGATGAACAGTGTGAAGTCTGAACAGGAAGATGGTTGAGCGAGAAATGGCACTGTCTTGCAGCACTCGCACCCATCAAATTTCTTGCATCTGTCTAGTAGAGTAGTAGATGGAAAAGATGGATAGTCCCGACGCCTAAGTGAGTTGCCCCACTGTCCGTGCAGGTTTTAGTAGTAGTTGAGGTCTGTTTTGCACCTCTTGCATGTCCCCTTGAGTTCATCTCCAGTGGTTTCTGCCAACAAAACTCTTGTGTTATGTGTCCATTTTGTGATTCAAATTCATCCAGTGAAATCAGTTGCTGTAGCCCCCAGTGATTGCAAAGAATCTGTCTCTGAGCTGCACATGACCCAAGTATCTGCCTTTGCTGACTGTGTTGCGAGCTGACCTACTGCAACGTTTTACCTCTCCTCGAGTCCGTTATTGTCTTTGCCTTACAGTGATATCCCATGGTGATCTCTGGCAAGTAAGCTATCAAATGAACCGAGTTTAATCAGGGACTTTTTGCTGAAAATATATTTTTAAGATGGTTTTCTCTGCCAAGTTCAGAAGCTGCTAAAATTTGCTGCCACTTGGCTCCAGCAGGCTCTAGCACCCCTCCCCAAAGAAAGTCACTATTTTTGTGACTAATACAAACAACAGGGCAACAAGTCTGCTCCCGACCATACAGCCAGGACATTCGGAATATCCAGAAGGATATCCTGCCCCACACTGAATAGCCTGTTACATTCTGCAATGCTCTGAGTGGTGCAGTTGCTTATCTGCTGCTAGGGGATAAGTGAAGACATTAGCAGGAAGGGAGAGGTGGTGCTTCGCAGAAAAAGGATGTGTTGGTGCTGCCACTGGGTTGGCTAAGCCCTGTAATTCAGACAACTGGGGACAAAGCCTGCTTGGAAAGCACCAGAACACCTTGGTGTTCTGGTGAGCTTGTTTCAACAGAGTTCTGCACAGGCTGTTTGCCTAATAAATATGACCACTAAGCATAACCAGCCGGTTTGTTTCTGTTCTGAGTGAGCTGCTTCTTGCATGTGATGAGGAAGATCTGTCTGAGATGCTTCAGTGGAAGAGAGCGAATGCTGCAGGAGTCTTCAGTCCATGTGTGGATGCATCCCATCACATGCAGTGATGCATTTGCTTAACTGTGAGCCAGTAGAAAGATATAAATGGAGGATGGAGACAGACTGCCTGTAGCACTCCACTGCTCCTGTGTGTGGACACATTGAAAATAGCTATAGCATCGTATTTAGCCAGATTGGACACCTTTTTCCACCCTCCTGTCGCTTCCCTGCACTCACCATTGCTCCTTGCGTCGTCCCTGGCACTCCCTCCGTCAGTGATGGTCACCTGGCTCATTGTGTCAACTTCCTGGCAAGGTCTGGTTCTGAGCACTCCCTTCTGCCTGCCCTCCCCACTCCCTCAGGGGTAGCAGTGCTTGCACCCTTGCCATCCCCTCCAGGTCCTCATCAGCTGGCCAGTCATCCTTCTCTTCGCTTCCTAAGCTCTAGAACTTGCTCCTCTACTATTTGAAGTGCCGTCCACTCAGAACCCTCTCCTCACTCCAGCACTCTTTCACTTCCCCACCTGCAACTTCACAATTTCCATGCACCTCCCTACTATGCGTCCCTTTCCTATTTACATTCTACTTCCCTGTTCCCTTGCTAACTATATGCAGGTTCCCCTCCTTGCTCTGCCCTAGGAGCTTAGCTATGACCTGCTGTCTCAAGCACTTATCCTGTACAACTGCTAGTTGACAACGTAATGGATTACTGTAATCACTGTATCCTCTGCCTGGATGGCTGCATTGCTGTCTTCACTGTATCCGATACTATTGTATTTTATTGCCTGTGGTCACCCTGAATTCATTGCTGTGCCTTGTCCTTTTCCTTTCCCAGAACACATCTGAAACGGGCAGTTTGCTCAGTATGTCTTCCTGGTGAAACTGTTAAATAAATGTAATTAATTTAACACACAGGAGCTGTAATGGTGCCAAACCCGTGTGTACTTATCTTTTATCTTAACATGGTGAACATAAAGTAATATTTTTATTGTTCATTGAATTGACTTATTACTCCAGAACAGGTCACGGATATAACCCCTGAGAACACATCTCCGTTGCAGTGGGGTCCCAAGGCAAAATTAGCTGTATCAGTGGAGTGACATTGAAGAGGATGAAAAGGAGTGCAGAATGAAGTGCATTCATGTTTTTTTTTTTTAACGTAAACTGCAGCTTTAAAATAAAATAAGTTACAGAGTAATCCGAGACCTCAGTGGCACGTGGTAAAGGACTTGTGTTCTTGTTGCACTTCACTGCTGAGTGGTATCAGCATTGTGCCTTGTGTTTCTTTACTGGAAAAAAAAAGACTGAACCTTTAAAATATTAATTAGTTGCTGTCAGCTATACACACACTTACTTCTGTTTAAACTTTAAAAGAGACAAAACGCTTCTGTCTCATGGTTTAGTGTTACAGACTTTTGTCTGCTCGGTGAGTACATTAAGCTGTAAAGCAGCTGGAGCACATCTGAAGACACAAACCCATGGCTACAAGTGATAATGCATTGCGTATTGTAATTAACGATGAAGTATGGGCTCATAGAGCTTATTTGTGATCGGTTCAGCATCATTTATTGGTACACTGAGTCACTGGATCTAGCCATGTTCCTGGGAGGTTTTAAAGGCGCTAGGAAAAGGTTTTTACACTCTAGATGCCCTCCAGTTGTTCTTTTATTGGCTACCCAGTATTCTGATGGTTTTGACCTTTTGGAAAATTAATAATCTAATTTTTGTTGCCTTTTAACAACCCTGGCCCAGATATTCAGACTGCGCCTGGCAGGATGCAAACCTGGGTGCAGCACAACTGGGATGCGCTGGGGCCGGGACCAGGCGAGATATACACTGGTGATGCGCCATGGCACAGCACTGTTGAATATGGCAAGGTTGGCGCACATACTTCTGGCGCAGGGTACTGTGCCAATGCAAGCCTCAGACAGAGAGCACGGGATGTGCCAGTGCAGGTGCGCTTAGGCACATCACCTGTATATTCAGCAGGGGCATGCAATGAAGCCATTAAATAGTACATGCAAATGTGGCCATTTGCATGTCATTATGGCCCATTTGCATGTCTTGCACAGGCAGGCCGGGCGACTGAAGCCTGGGCGCCCAGCACAGCATGATGTGTGCTGTGGGGATACTGGGCATCCCTACCCCATAGCCGTGATTGCGCTGATAAGGAACTAATGATAGCCCTGATAGTCTAGTGCCCCCAAATCCCCAGAGTCCCCGATGACTGAACTGTTAGTCCCTGGTGGTTTAGTGGCCCCCTCCCTCCTGTGTCCCCAATTGCTGGATTATGCCGTTTTGTAAGTCCCTGGTAGTCTAGTGGTCCCCCCACCCGTTGCCACGATCGCGGTACAGTGCCACATCATGATTCCCTAGTGATCCAGTGGCACCTCCGCCCACCCACACAGCACCCTTGTTCACCCTGCCCTCCCCATCGTCATTCACAGGGAATCGATATGGCGCTGTACCGTGATCGCGGCAGCGGCTAGGGGTACCACTAGACTACCAGGGCTATGTGTGTGCTTGTGGATGGGTGGCCACCCACGGCTGGCGGCTGCTGTGTTGTGTTGTGCCCTGCAATCAAGCGGCCCACCTATGGTGTGGCCAGGAGTTGTTCCCAGTCCTCATGGGCCTAACTTTGAGCCCCCATGTGACTACAGGTTGCACCAGCACATGCCCACACACCCCTGGCTGAATATCGGGACATGTCAAGATATGTATGGCGCGTGCATATGTATGGGCACGCCCCTGCATCTGTGCTGCATACTATTACATTGTGCCCCGGTGTATCGGGATTTGCACTGCACCTGTTCTCCTTTCAGTATCCTGCGGGTGCAATGCAGGGTTACGTTAGCGCAACCCCTTTGAATATCCCGACCCTGAATCCTTCTCTCCTCAGCAGTTGCTGCTCTCTTTTCATATTGTCCAAACTTTCTCTGACATCACAAACTCCCTTCAGATGACTAGCATAGAATGGGCGTTATTGATGTCACAGAATGTCTTAGAAATATGAAAATCAAGAGCAGAAGCTGGTGAGGAAGGAAGATAGAACTCTGTGTAGATCTGAAGGCACCTCAAAGCTAGACTGATTATCAAAAATCATCAAAGCTGTCAGAATGCATAACTGGCATGGAAGGAAGATGGAAGGGCAGTTAACTGTGTAAAAGCCATTTCCTGTCTCCTGTAACAAAGTGAAAATATGCACATTTGACAGAGCGCACTAATGGTGCCGCATGCTGATTTATTAATCAAATCTTGTGCTCTTTTCCGCCTCAAGCAGTGGAGTTGCCTGAAGGGCCCCAGCTGCATGAGAGCAGATTACAGGGCTTGTGCTAGTACAGTTACATGGCCTTAGTATTCGAATAAAGTACTCCAAATACTGTAACTTACTTGTGTAACCCCCCTCCCCAAATGGGGCTACTTTACCATTAAGGCTTCCTGCACCCGCACATTAAAAGGCATCGGTTGCCACAGGTGAGCTGAATTTCCATCACTTCTGACACGACCAGGAATAACCCAAACACTGCATCAGCTAAACTGAGTGCGTAGTTTGCACCCATGTAGGACTGGTTCAGGTTGTGACTTAATTCTTAAGCAGTGAACTTTGTGTAAATAAGGACTTGTGTGGAAAATTGCCGTGGATTACAAAACGACAGCCATTTCTGTTACCTCTGCCACCGAATGGCATGGCGATGGGGTCAGAGGCTGATGGGCCACCAGTCAAGTAATGCTGCCTGAGAGAGAGCCACAAGGCCTGATGAACTTAAGATATTCTGAATTAATTCACGCACGTTTCAGCCGCCAACCCCACAGCCTTGCAAAATTGAGCAGTGGTTGTGTCCCTTCCCACCGATTAACATCAGGACTGTTGTGAATCTAGGGCAGATCTGCGTGAGATCTCTAGCATCTGGGGCCTCTGCAAATTGTTGATAGCTGTGCTACAGAGACAAACTGTACGTCTGTTTGGAAGAGATGAACCGAGGAGAAGCGGAGATCTCCTGCTGGAGAAGAGTGGTGGAAGCTTACTGAGTGCCACATGAGTGATGAGTTGAAGCTACTATTACCATGATGCCCTTGGTTTGTAATTAGTTATAACAGTAGAATCACCACCACTTGTTAAATAGGTGTCAAGTTGATAGGACTTTAACTGGAGTTCCTGAGAGTTACTGATTGGCATGCTGCAACATGACAGAACTCGTCACTAAACACCACTGTAGTTATCTGCTGATTTAGAAAAAGATAAAACTGCAAAATATAAAATAGTGCACAACTCTGGAGTAAAATCCTCCAGAGTTTGAGACAGAAATAATAACACCTGCAGAGTAGTTCGCTTCAACTTCTGTGGTTGCCTCCCTGTGCGGCAGTCCTGTGCTAATGAATCACAGGCCCGAACCTTAGTGCCTCCTGCATTCACATTCAAGTCGCATTTGGTGCACAGTGCCGACAGAGCTTCTGCTCACACTCCAGTGTGTGAAACTGCCAGAGGAAGGTTACCTGCTTGGCATTTGTGTGTCTGGGAAGTGGTAGGAGAAGAATCTCATTGCTGAAATCCCCTATACCACTGTCTTCTCTCCTTATTATCACTGGCTGTTGTCCTTGCAGGAACAGGAAGGATGCTGCTAGGATAAAAGGCAGGGGTCAAAATAACCACCTGTCTGCCTGTCCCAGACACCCAGTTCTCTCCAGGGACAGCAGGTTTCATTTCTCTGCCTGTCACTGGGACAGGCACTAAAGAAAAAAGCATTAGTGGGTACTAGGACCCAGGAGATGTTGCCACCTGTAAGGCTGGGCTGTGGGCGTTTCAAAATCCCGTTGCACATGTTGAGAGATGTCCATTCAACTCAACATCCAGTGATAGGCTCACTGTGGCGGCAGTTTCCGACAAGTAGCAGAAATGAAAACAGTGCCACTGTAGGACTAGACTGTGCTCTGTGTTCCACGTCATCATGCAGCCATTTTTCTTTCTGCACAGCATAACTAATTTCTCTGTGTGCTGGACCTGCAGTACCAGCCGAGCACTAGTTTTCATTACAGGCAGCAGAGTTTGGGGAAGCAAATTAAAACCCTTTTCAGGGCTCTTTAATAAATAATGGGAGCCTGGGTCAGGGTAATTAAAAGCCTTTGTAAGGGCTAGAAAACCTTATTTGAAAACCCTTTCAGGGCAGACCATCACTGCAGAAAGGGGGGACTCTGTATTTAGAGATTGGAGAGAAGAACATAAAGGGCTGAGGCAACCATAAAATACCTTGTCGGGGCAGGAAGAGCTTCCCACAAGAGATGAGTAGACTGGTTAAGGGCCCTGGTCTGGTTGCTAAGTAGGGAGAGACATTTAGTGTCTGTGTTATACTGTATACAGGAACAGATGAAGCTCATCCTTTTGTCAGGGCAGTACAGAAGGGAGTTAATTAGGCCCCTTGGTCCCAATCAGGACCATGAGCGGGGCACACTTGCTGAGTCCTTTCAGAGTCACATAGCAGCCAGTGGGCAATATTTAGTAGACTTTTTCTAGAGCACCTTACAATGGGCTCTATTAATAATTAAGCCATTTTCAGGGCACTGTACCAGCCAGAGGGCACACTAGTTACGTAGTTCGTATTTGGAAACAGAAACGCAAACTTACTAAACAAAATTAAACAGGACGGCACAATTTCTGTGGGACAGTCAGAATGAATATTGCACCTGTCCTTGGACAGCCATCCACAGAAAATTATTTCTAGCCCTGATAAAGGGAAGGGCGTTTCAATGGTAATGAGAGAGTAAATGTTAAGGCTGAAAACCACAGCAGGTTCCTTAACAACAACAAAATATTATTGCAAAATGCAAACGTATGCATGAAATACAGAGAGAATCAAGAAGTCCAAAAGCAGGGGTTTTGTTTATACACTGCAATATGAAGCTCTTAATTTTGTTTAAGTTCCATGTCATACTTACCTGAGACCCCATACGCATTCCCATTGTATGTTCTGACCACTTTGTGTCAGTGAGTGTTTAATCGCACACAGTATTTCAATTTACAGCAGGGCCGCAAGTCTTTCACCATCCCACCACTTGAGTAAAGGTCAGTAAGCATGAAAACGCATAGCCAACATGCTAATGAGATGCTGAGCATGCTGAGCCACTCACCAGCCCCTGATTGCAAGTTGTACTGCTTCCTTCATGTTTTTACTGACATAGTAAAATGCCAGTAGAATAGGCCTAACGGTCTTTAGTGTCTGCTCGCTTGGACAGCCCCCACCCTGGGAGCTGACCTTACTGCCCATCTCGTCCTCTGGCTTCTCCCTTCCCAATCCTGGATATTCCCACTGCACAAGACTTTGCTTCCAGAACCCTTCCCTGTACCTGTCCCACCCCTCTTGAACCCTCCACCATCTCTGCCTCCACCAGCCTCCTGGACAGCGCGATTCCATGGCTGCACCATCCTCTCAGTGAAGTAGCACCTCCTCCTTTCTCTCCTGAATCTCTCCCCCCAGCTTCCACCCATGCCCTCTAGTTGCCACCCCTCCTTCCTTGGGAGCACCTTGACTGCTTCTTCCTATTTAACCCCTTCATGTACATGAAGACCTCTATCATGTCCCCCGGTCCCTTCTCTCTTGCAGTGTGTACATATTTAGCTCTTCAAGCCTCTCCCCAGAGGTCCTGTCCCCAAGACCCAGATCATTTTGGTTGCCCTCCTCTGACCCTCTCCAGGAGTTCAATGTCCCTCTTTAAGTGTGGCTCCAAAACTGCACGAGTACTAGAGGTGCGACCACCAAGCAGTTTTACAGGAGAGTATCACTTCCCTCCTTATGGAGGTGATCCCCTAGCAATGCATCCCAGCATCCTGTTGGCCTTGGCGCTGCCCTCCTACAAGTCTCAGAGTTGTTCATCATGACTTCCACCCCACCCCAGGTCCCTCTCAACCATTGAGACTTTAGCATCCCCTTCCCCAGGGGGTACTCTTGGCCCAGGTTTCTCTAGAACCAGTACAAGGAGTTCTGCATGAGAGGGGACTCCAGTCTCATAAACTGGATTGAAAATTCTGGCAGTGGTGAGGGATTAGATGGCCTCATAGTTCAGAAGGGACAAGGCTACAGTGTTTAGTTCGCTGGACACCAGGGAAATTAACTGGAAATGGGACGGGGGGTCTTAACTGCCAAGGATAATTGAAACCAATGATAGCTACAATAACCATGAATTGTGTACATAGAGTGAGGGTAGGGAATGACTGTGGTGGTAGCACTGTCTGCACTGGGCTGTAGATGTAGCACAGCAGCAAGTCACTGGCACCAAGCCATTCCTGTATTTTCAAGGGTAGTCCAAACTAGTATTTCCTGGCACTGAACATCTAGCAGCCATATTAAGTAGTGACTCAGTCGCTGTTCAGACTCTTGCCACCCCTCCTTTGTGTACTGTGCTGCCCATCAGGATCGAGTGTTGTATGGAGGTTACACAGTTTGCTACCTGACATGGTGGAGTTACCATGGATTACACTGAGTTCCAGCAGTATACTACAAGATAGAAACGTTGATACTGTACTTGATCCTAGTGGATGGCACTGAATTTGCTTTTTTTTTTGGTTGTGGCTTAGTGGGGAGCATGTGGTAGCCCAATTTGTGCTACTACAAACTGTGACTGTGTATGGGGCTCTTAATTTTCTTTCCTTTTTGTTTTGTTATTGTAGTCTTTTAAATTTTCTATAGTCATCATGGTACATTGGGGTAGGCAATAAGGATTAAGTTACAAGCACTCAGAGGTCATGTCATTCTTAAATTTCCCACTGCAGATAGACAACATAGCCTAGTATCTTCCCTCCCCTTAGGTACAACACGGGGTGGGGGGAGGCTGGTGATCAGCTGTGGTATTTCTAACAACTGTGCTGGAGACATCCTGCAGCCCGGTAGCTTGAGTTAGTTTAGTTCCCTTGAGGTGCCAGATGGGATTGAGAGGTGCACCACTGTGTGTGTGACTGTGTTGGGGTGGGTAGTTGATTGTGGGGAGTCATTTAGTCTCAGTACTGAACAGTCAACAGCGTGCTGGTCTGTAGGGCTTAAATCGGCCATCCTGGGTTCACCGAATTTCAGACCTTTTGATATCAGGGCACATGGGTAGATAGAGTCTTAGCTCATGGTGTGGAGGAGCCACATTTTTATTTAGGTATGAACTAGATGGATACTATGCTAACAGTCTTGAACTAGATAGATACTATAGCACAAATATCTTTGCAAACACTTGAGGGACATAGCTTTGTAGTTAGAAAATGGCTGACTAGAATACAAGAAGGTTGAACTAGAGCAAGATTGCGAGGAGAGACACAGATGGAACAAAATGTGCAAGGTGTAACAAAAGTGCAAGGTTGACTATACCTGCATTAGAGATTAGGGGTTAGCCAATAACTACGCTAGGAAGGAGGGGGAAAAGTGGGTGGGGCATATAGAAAGAAAGGAAAGCGGAAAGGGGGGATTTGGAGGAGGGGAAGGCAAGGGGTGGAGGAGAAGGGCCTGCCCTCCAGAATGCTGGGGACTCTACCTGCACCAGGCGGAGTGTCAAGCATGAACAGGAGGGAAGCAGGTTGTAGGGAGTTGGAGTTGGAGACATCAGAAAGGAAGAGAGGGGAAGAGAAGGTGTTGGGCCTGGCCTCCAGTCTGCTGTGGACCCTGCCTGCACAATGCAGAGGTAGAGCACAACAGGAGGGGAAGCAGGTTATAGGGCAGCAGAGGTAGAGCATGACAGGAGAGAAGTAGGAGTGATAGGGAGTAGGCTTGCAGGACTTGGAGAGGGGAGGGAGAGAGAAGAGGGGCTGAGACCCAGCCCTTTCAGGAAAGAATGGGGTGGGAGTAGGAGGCGAGGAAGGTGTTTGCCTAGGTTCTGACCCCTCCAGGATGCAGAGAACCCCTGCCAGGGAACTAGCTGGAAGCAATGGCAAGTGGGTAGAGAGGATAAGCTGGTGCACAGAGGAGGGAATGGGAGTAAGATGGAAAGGAAGGGGTGCTGGGGGAGGGATGTAGGAGGGTTTTGCAGGAAAGAGGTGGTATGAAGCAGAAGCAGGCTCATAGGGAACAAGTTAAGGAGGATTGTAGCAGGAGCAGCTAGCAAGGAGAAAGTTAAGGAGGATTGTAACAGGAGCAGTTGCATGGAGAAAGTTATGTAAGGCAGAGTCAAGGAGTAGGAGGAGGAGGTCGTGATGGAGGGGAGGGAGTTCCAGATTCGGAAGGATGAAGGAGCCTGATTGACTGATGAGGGTGGCATGATGGAGGGACAAGCAGGGTGCGAGTGTCTGAGGATCTGAGGGAGTGGAGGAAGGCAGGGGAGGGATGGAACATGAGAGGTAGGAAGGAAGGAAGTACACCGAGCTAAAGTTTGGAAGTTAGCTTAGCATAGTGAGCCAGACGCCTGTTAGCAAGGGAAGGACAAGGTACTGCAAAGATCACAATGATGGGTTTAAGATGGGGCGCCAAGAATGAATTGACAAAAGAAGTTGAACAGAGAGTCCGATCTGTTGAGGGAAGATATGGGAGTGGCACCTCAGACTATATTGCAGTAGTCAAAATGGGAAGATCATCTGCTGGACAAGTTCTCGCTGGGCGAGGGAGGGCTGCAACCACGGGTTCCTTTAAAGGGCTCCAAGCTTGGGGTGCAGTTTATTCAGAATGGTGTCAATGTGGCCAGAGAAACGACGGTGTTGGTCCAGCCAAACCCCAGTGTATCTGAAAGAGGTTGTGTCCTCAGGGATGGCCCATCAAGGTGTAGAAAGAGGGTAAGGGTGGAGCCTAGAGAGTTCTGCTTGTGTCAAGGTCATGGAGACTTTCTTTGGCATTTAGGAATAGCTGATATGAGGCAAACCAGAGCTGAACCTGGTGGGAGTCATGCTGTAGAGTGGTTGCTACATCAATGGTGGTTTGCCAGAGGTGAACAAGACAGTGCCAATTGGCATACATATGGATAGAAGAGGAGGGGAGCAGACTGAGGGAAGGTCTTTAGGGAGTTGGAGAAAAGGATGGGGCCAAGCACAGAGTCCCCTGTGGGACTCCTGTGGAGATTGAGAGGTGGAGAAATTGCATTCCTGAATCCTGACTAATTGTGTTCTGCCTGTGAGGTAAACTCTAAACCGGGTGAGAGCAGGAGTAGACCAGACATATCCCAGCAGGAGGAGCACACCTCTGAAACAGTCATTAAGTGAGGGTGTAATGTTCTCCATTTTGCTCCAGGTAGTCACATCTGGGATTGTGGGGTGAGCCAGCATTTTGTTATGGCTTCAGCAGCCACTATTGTTAGTATCCTAAGAAAGTACCATGAATTTGGATCTCTCAGATCTCTGTGGTATTGCAGAAGGATAAATAGAGAAGGTGTGATCAGGAATGGTTTACCAAATAGTTCATCTAGTTCTCCTGTTGAGATGAAAGGGTTGAGATGGGGCAGGCCCACATAACATGACAGTGTGTTGCCCTGGGTTTGCCATAGCCTCCTCCAGCCAGCAGGTGAATATGTTGGGAGATAGTGGGCTGCTATCACTGGGCACATCATGGGAGCTTGTTACTGGGCTGACACTGCAGGCTCTGACTAGTGTATATCAGTAGGGAGGCCGATCTCCCTCTCTCATTTCAGCACTAGGTCTAGAAAGTCCGCTCCCATTATTGATTGGAGGGCTTGATGTAGCTGGCAGATCATATGGGGCCTGGTCCCTGTTTTTAATGAAGCTATGCAGTAGCTCATGATGGAGGGTGCATATCCTGGGTGTGGGCACCAACCTGGAGAGCTAAGCTACAATGTCTGGAGGTGCAGGATTAATAGAACTCTGTGCTACGTAGGGTTGTACTGTGCTTGTAGGCTGAGAAATGGCAGGACTGCATTACTGGAGAGGAACTGGTGGATATACAATAGGGAGTATCTCCTAGGTTTGGTACTCATGAGGAAGATGGAGAGGGGCATAGGAGAGGAAGGAAGGGCATCCGATGAAGTGTTTTCTCCTAGAACTGCAAACTATGGATCAGGTTATGTGTCGTGGCCAGAGGTGTACATCATGATGCACAGTCTGCACATACTGCTGGTTGGGGAACAAGGCACATCTCAGATCTAGTCGGGTGGCATGGTGGCTTCCAGGTGGCAATAAAAGAAGTGCATATGTGCAGCCCAGTACTATTTCTGTACTTCTGGGAGTACGGGCCTCTGGCGCCTTTGGTGAGGAAGAGTTGCTGTACTTTAATTTGTGGTCTTTGACCTGACCAGCTAAATCTGGAGATCTCCTTTTCCAGGTTTTACAGGTATGTGTTGGTAGAGCCATGGGGCATGTTGAAAAAGGTAATGTGCCTGGTAGGAGTGACCATGCATGCAGTCTCTAAGCATCGGAGAGTGATTGTTAGTGCTGCAGTGTTGGAGGTCCTGATTCATCATCATGGATGAATGGGTGTAATTATCTTGGTGTACTGAGATGGACAAATGGGCCACATTATCCCCAAATATCTTGTTTTGCAGGTCCCAGTGGAGTGGAAAAACTTCCCAGAGTTGGGTGGGCGCTGTGGGGCTGAGATGGAAACACGAGTTTCTGTCTTAGATGAATTAGGCGGTACCTTCTAAATCTGTGCAGCAACTCGACACCTTTATGAGGGTCTCCACTTGGTTCCTGGAGGTAAAGCAAGATATTGTCTTCATAGAGTGCATAAGGTGTTCTCTCCCTCCACTGTGAAGCCCTCGGAATGTGGTAGCTTCCCAATGGCCTGAGATAGTTGCTGTATTTATGCTGTGAATACTAGAGGTAAGAGAGGGCAACCTCCCAGGTCTCCAGTCGAAAAAGAAAGTCATTGGAGTGGTGTCCACTCACTGTTTGCGAGGCCTTGGGGGAGTGGAGAATCATTGCAGGAGTTGTACAGAATGGACCGGAGTGCCAGCCATTCAAGTACAGAGTGCAAGAATAGCCTGTAGACACAGACAAAGGCCTTTCCAGTGTCAGGACTTAACAGTAGGGAGGGGAGGCTGTCTGTTACATCTGGTGGATAACATGGAAGAATTGGGCATGCTATCTGTAGTTGTACTAGAGTGGACAAAGACCTTCTGATCTCTGTGGATGAGGGAGGTAGGAGCCTATCCAGCTGTTTGGCCATAATAGACATGAAAACGATAATCGGTATTGAGAACCAAAAATGAAGGCGGATGAGCGAACAGGGTAGAATTTTGTTGGGTTTTGGGATTACTGATACTTCTGTAGAGAACCAAGAAGGTAGGGGCTTCCACCTTGCAACATCTCATTAAAAGCAGTTAGTTGGGGAATGGAGGGCTCCTAGGTGAGTTTATAAAACTCTGCACTTTAACCATCTGGCCCTGGTGCTTTTATGGTTTTGAGAGATGAATCACCAAGTCCAGTTCCTTGAAGTGATAGGGATTAGTAGCTGGTTACCCTTTTCAAGAGTGAGCTTTGGCAACTGCAAGTATTGCAGGAAGGAGTTTATTTGCTCTTGTTGACGTGTCTGTTCTGGAGTGTGTAGGGCCTCAGAGTAAGTCTGGAAGGCAGCTGCAATGTTTTGGTATTGGATGAGACGGAAGCCTGTGCTGTGGTGCATTGGCTGCAATCATAGTTAGTGCGGTGCTGTTTCCACATCTGATAGGCCATCAGCCTGGTAGATCTGGCACCTTTTCATAAAAGCACTGCTGTAGGAAAGATGAGCACTATTTCTGCTTGCTCCAGGCATAGTTTGTCAAAGTCTGCCTTGACCTCTGTAATTTGTGCGGTGACCGACAGGTTTTCTTGTTGGTGCATCTGCCCTTGATTTTCTAGATTACATTCGCCACTGGCAGTACACACGGCAACGCCATTTGACTCCAGACATTTTCTGTTGGGTTTGCTACATTAAATAAGGGCACCTGAGCAAAGTGTGAAAGTGATGCAGTGATTGTAGACTAGAGCAAAAGTGAACAAACAAGCTTAGTCAAGTTCAGACCTGCCCGGCTCCTTGGTAAGGTGGTAGCAGAATTCATATAATCACATATCACAAGACACTGACCACAGATGATGATGGTGGTGATAACGAGGGCAGTATCTGATTGGTTAATATCACAGGCAAATTGAGATTACATTGGCATGTGTGTTTCATTAGGGTTTCACATGCAGTTTATGAGATGGGCCACATTCATCATGCTCATTGCCAAATAACTACAACCCTAGAACTGACTATGGAAGGCACCTGTCAACTCTTTTGCATCATACTACTTATAGTTAAAACCAATGCTTTATGATTGCTTACCTTCTAAGATGCAATTGATGTTGCCAGCTGTTTTATCTGCTTCCTTGCTTATATAGAACTGAAATGCATGCAGATTGTGTATTATACCCAACTTTGATTTATTTCAAATCCTTGATCTGGTCTTATTGCATACTTCCTGAACATAACATGTCCAAGCAGTGCCGCCACTCATGATACAATATTCTCCTCTCTCCTCTGTATTGTGAGTGGCTAGGCTGCAGGGATTTTTCAAGTCCAGGAAAGATGCAGTGAAGTTGATCAAAGAATATAAACAAATGCATTTCTGTGTGGTGACAGAGTATGGTTGGTATTTGTTTTTCACTTTAGAAGGCAAAAAGGAATCAATTAAACAACCAGCTACATTAGCAGTCTTTACAGGATGTGAGCAATCCCAAGATGGGGTTTTACACTAGGGACATCTTGAGGCCTGAGGGGTTGATTCTGTCCCTTGTGGGGAGGGGGGAGTGAGGGTAGTTGATACGCTTGAAGAAAGGGACCTGGCCATCATTATCTGATAACCTTAAGTCCTCAGCTGAATGCAGCACGTGTATGGGAGGGTGAGCATAAGGTTGGGTAGTATAGGCAAGATGTCACTAACTGAAGGAGGGAGTGATACCTCCCTCTGCAGGTCCATGGTGAGACCACACCTGGAGTATTGTGCCCACTTTTGAGTTTCCATCTCAGAAAAGACAGAGACAGCTTGGTGAGGGTTCAGAGGAAGACTAATGAAAAGGATACAGAGACTGGGGAGGGCATATGAGGGATGCTGGAGAACCTAAATCTGTACTCTTTGAGGCCAGAAAAGGTGGGAGGTGGATAATTGACATACAAGTTCTTGAGGAGCATCAGCAGGGTGATTGTAGGGATCTGTTCCACGAGGATTGAAAACACAGTAACCAGGGGATGTGGGTGGAGGTTGGCTGTGGGGGGAGGTTCAGAAGGGTTATTAGGCAGTACTTTTTCATGGCGATGTGGTGGACACCTGAATAGTCTACAGAACCAGTGGTAGAATCCAAGTCAGTGACCAGTTTCAAACATGGATGGGTAGGCGATGGGGATTGCAAGTCTTGGATGGGTGGGTACAAGAGGCCCAGTAATTCAGTCTGCATCAGGTAGGAAATGCAGACGAAGACCACAGTCTCAAGCATTGGGGCATGTTGTGGTTGTTGGAGCACACTACCTGTGCAGTGTATTAGTTGTATGTTCTGGGCCACAGTAAAGTTTCAGAACTACATTTTGGTCTTCTGTGAGATTTGTGCTTCAAACATATGACTATCCTCTCTCGAGTGCCCAGCATCCTTGTGGTTTCTTCTTAGGCAGGAAATGGGCAGACTGCATAGTTATTGAGTCTTATCTGTCGTCAGAATCTGTGTGTCTGTTACCAGGTTAGACACACTAAACGGTTGGCAAATTGAAGTCTGTCTGCTACTTTGAAAGTCATTATTGCTGTTTCATTCAGTTATGTTAGTGTGTGTGTGTGTGTTCCTTGCATTGATTGGAAAAAGTGGTGCTATGTATAGAATGGTGAGCTTAAACAGATTTCCTATAGTTCCTGGGTAAATGTTGCTTCCATTTTCAGAGTACATGAAAAGATTGTGCCAGCTCAGTGGCATCCAGCGGTAAGGATATTTATGGCTTGCAGAGGACCCAGGCTCAAGTCCTGAGCCGGGATGACAGAAGTGGAGTTTTTCTGAGAGGGTACACTCTCCCATGGTGGGGGAGGCAGGCGCCGCTAGTGGAGTGGCTCCTGTTGGTGACAAATGGAGATCAGTTGTTGGAGTGTGGGAGCACATGACAACATGCACCCCACCTCAGGACGCCGTATCAGGGCTCCCAAGAACAGGGGAGTGAGAATTGAGAAAACGGTAAAGTAGGCTGCCTAAGTGGTGTACTAGGTGGTGAGCTCTGTGCCTCTGCCCAACATTACCGACCCTGCAGTACACTGGAGTGTGCCCAACAACTGATGCCCTCCTCACAATAAATCCATTCACTCATACCACTCTTATCTGCCAGGTGTCACAGGGGAGTCCCCCACAGCGATATGCACGACCTGAAGATATCAGTCATCAGCAGATCCAGTCCTGACTTTGAGGGGGGGGTCCCGCAGGCAGAGAGAGGCATTGTAGAGACAAACGAAGAGACACAGGAGGGTGAGAACCATACAAAATAGGATTTTTGGGAAAGTAATTTTATTAAAGCATCAAATCAAGTTAAGGCACAACTTTTAAGTTACACCTTTTGATTTTCTGTGAGATCACCTTTTTCTCATTCTTGTAAGATGCCCCTCCCATTTTGACTCTGCTTTAGTATTTGTTTTAGCTCTGAAGAAATTAATGGTGGGCATCATTAAATATGGCTGCTGTATACTTTACATCAGTATTCACAGCTAAACTGTATTTTAACACCACAGTTTAACTTCACTTTTCTTGTGCCTGAGATGAACTAGCATGCAATAGACACTGCTTCCTGACCTCTGAGGACGACAGAAATACTCTCCAGGCCAGAAATGGTAAGCTTGACATGGTGAACCTAAATGAAACGTGGTGGCATATACATGGAGCTGCAAACAGAAATGAACAGTAGGGATCAATATATGGGTGGAAAAGGAGTGCTTAAAGAAGTGTGTGTGTGTGTATGTATATATATATATATATGTATATATATATATATAAAACATTTTTAACATGCTGCTTTAAGTTCATCCTAATGACAGTGTGTTAAAATGGCTGTCTGCATTTCACTTTTGCACTCTGACCTGCTGCCTGAGGTACTCTGCATGCATCCGTGGGTGTATGACTTTTTCTGCAGTGCTGAAATGGAGCCAAAACGTAAGGTTACATCACTGCTTTTTCAAATGGGTCACTCTGACCTGCAGAGAACATACATTGTCTCGCCAAGAAATTGTAAAGCTTTGCATGGGAGTTGAATTGAACCCCCCCCCACAGGAGAGATAGTTTCAAGGTCCGTCGAAAAAAGAGTAAACGGAATGAAATGCATCTTGTTTAGTGTCGCTCCCATATTCATATGGGGAGAATAGTGGCTAAATTATACAAAGTGTACATGGAGACAGAGAAGATATCGCTATTGTGCTTGATTACTTGTTTTACAGTGCTTTCTAAACAAAATGTATCATTGTAACATAGTATTTTGATGTCTGAATGGACATTTTGTCCACTGCTCCTGTTGCATAGCATGGATTATAGTATGGGCACACATTTGGCAGGGTGTCCGCATATCCAGACTGCTATCCTGCAGATACAGTGAACCTAGCTCATAGTAACTCAGACTCTTACTGGCTATGCTAGAGGAGCTACTGCTTCAATGGACTGGTATAGTTTAAGCTTAATTGATTTTTCATCAACCTTGCAGGTGCAGGGGATCAAATCTAGCACAATGGGTGGGTGGAGGAGCACTGATTTATCTGGCCTTGAGTCTTGACTTGTAAGGTACTTTATTGCTGTGGTGCCTGAATGAGTTCAGACTCCTGGGTCCAATCTACTACAAGAGATATTGGCTGTCAGAGCACCCAGGAACAGGGGACTGAGCTTGATGATGAGCTGCTGGGGGAGGAACCTGGCTGATCACAGCCCAGACTACTGCTAGTTGCGCTACAGAAGCTGGCCTTTAGCATATTGGTAGAATTCTGGTTTTCCATACTTTACAGCCTTGCAGTCAAGGATGGAATCTAGCCTAGGGGTAAGTTTGTCATTTGAAATGTATTTCATCGTCAGTGATCAGCCAACGGTGGCTGTGGATGAGTACTGGCTTGTCTGCCCTTCATACAGTATGTAATGTACGTTACACATGCTGTGTGGTTGTCTGTTATGATGCCATGTTTTGCAGCTTCTTAAATATCTGGGATCAGTTTTTTGTTTTTGCACCCTTTGTGGAATTGCACCTACTGTACTTGCCTTTCACTTGTTAGAGTGCAATGTACCTTATAATGCTGGAGAAAGGAACATTTGATATCTTCAAGTACTTGCTTTTCTGGAAGCGATCATTCTGTTCCCTTTCTTCTTTTGCCATCAACACATTATCCTCCTACTCTTCCAGCCTCTGCTTTTATTTTTGATTTGACTTGGCATCATGAGAGGTATTTTGTCCCAGTTACCGAATTTGTGATGAAGTCGGCTGGGGAATGTCAGGCATGGAAGCTTGGCAGGGGGATTGAAGGTGTCTGTCAGGCACTTTCCTCCCAGATGGTGGGTAGCACAACTCTGCTTGTCTAGCAGCTCCTGGAGGTGGCATTTTGGAGGTGTATTTCCACCTGAGCTGTGCCCCAGAAAGTCACTGTGGAGCACCAACATGGGTGGTGGGCTAGGCCGTGAAAATAGAAAATCACTGCAAGCATGCTAGGTGATCACCCTCCACCACCCCTTCCATGCCATCAGTCGCTTCACAACCCCTTCCATACCATCAGTCCCAAGAAGCGATCTTGCCTTGTCACCCCGATCAGTCTGACAATTTTATTTTATTTATTTATTTAAAATTTGGTGACCAGGAAAACACCGAGAGAGACTCATTTCAAAGTGCGACCCAGGTGATGCTGATGGTCACAGCATTCCTGTCCTGGTGGCAGCGGAGGTCCGTCTCCTGAGCAGGGATGAGTAGGAATCGCCTGGACTGACTGAGGATTTAGAGTATCTGGAAAACAACTCAAAACTCATGGTGAGTCCAGAGGATAGTAGAGTGAATACCTTGAAGGGTGCATGGTGAGAGGTTGCCTGGGGCTGGGACAGACGCCTGAACCTCTTGCCTCATAAATCAGGGACACTGCTTAAAAAATCAGGGACAAGGGATACATCTTCAAAATTAGAGAGATCCACTCAGAATATGGAGTTTAGTGCAAAATGCATGTTCTAAAGAACACCACGTCCGTAACTTTTAATGCTTGACATTATTTTGCACCTATATACCCACTGTTTTGCTCAGGAAACCCATTTTAGGAGGGACAGATTAAAATTTTGAGGCAAAATCAGGGACAGTTGAGAAGTATGTGGCTGGGAGGCAGAAAAGGCAACCTTTGTGGTATTTATCAGACTAGTTAGCTGGCTTTGTGAACTATCTTTTAATTTATGTTGGTGTTTATTTACAAATACCTGAATGGGGAGAGAGAGAGGAGAGAAAAGAGACAGACAGACGGACACTATCCTTAAGGCACAGAAGGGGAGAGAAACAGTGTGGAGGAATTGTGAGAGATGATGATATGGATTATGAAATGCTGAGCAAATAAATTAGAGATTATTTAGAAACATAGGAAATGCAAAAAAAAGTCCCATGATCCAGTCAGTTCATCTTCTGCTATCACAACAATTGTGTCATACATTTAAAGTGATTATCTAATTTAAAAAACAAACATTTTTAACAGTTAGCAACAGCAGGCCTCATATCTTGTAATATTAAAAAAACAGAATTTCAGGACATTCCATTCATTCTTGTTAAAGACATTTGCAGGAAGTCATGCTCTTTGCCCTTTAGACTTCACCTGTTCTTGCTTTTCCTGCATTAGTCATAATCTTGCTGAGACATCACAGCCTTTTGCCACGGAAATGATTCTGATGTCACAGAGACTTTGACTTTAAAGCAGAAAAGCAGTGAACAGAATAAAGGATAAAATGGCAAAGATACAGTTTTTATGCAGCTGCCTTTAGTAATAAAAAAAAAAAAAGGAATATCCAGAAATTCAAATTTTTAGGGTTTTTCTGTAATTTATTTCTCCTAATTCCATAACAGTGAATTCCACTATTGGGTGGAAATCAGAGAATAATGAAGAGGGGATGAGTGAGTACATGCATTGTATCATGAAAGAATCTGCACGATTTAGCTTCTGCCTATCTGTTTTCCTGAGTCGAGGGAGTTCTTGTGTTGGTAGAATTTTGAGAGGGCATCTTGTCACTGGATGACAGAAGAGAAATAATAAAGTGCGCACAGAGTCTTTTGAGCTTAAGGGTCTTGCTAGATTGTTCCTGATCATCAACTCTGTTTGTAATGTGGCAATGTAAGGAACCTCACAAGAGCACGGTGGATTGGGTAAAAGATCAGCTGGTATAGTTTGGAGCGGCATTAATGCAGCAGTAATGCCGTCCCCAAAGTGAAATACCAGCGGTACCTACAGAACAGAAAAGCAGCACCGGGAGGTAGGTAGGTAAGTAAAAGTAAGAGGAGCTCATCTTGTGGAGCGAGGGCAGGGTTTTAAATAACTGATTAGCAGTTTTTTCTGGGACAATGCTAACTGTACAGAAAGTATTTATATAGGTTTTCTAGAAGCATTATGTTTATTAAACACAGTGAGGCAAGTGCTATGCATTTTCACAAATGTTTTTAGCACTTTCATGAGCAAACGCTTAATCAATTTTGAGTTAAATAAATCCCTGGAGGGAGTGTGAACATTGTGACTGGCACACAGTGAAAGAGTAGGAGTATTGTAGAAAGCTAATATAATTACTGACATGCAGTGTGAAGAATAGTAGGATGGAGCTCTGTCGAGTGTGGTTTTTGTTTACCGGAGGTATGTCCATGGAGCAGTGGGCTGACTTTAATTACTGCTCCGGGAGAGGGTCACCAGATACGCAGATGACTGCATGTCGCACCAACAGACAGAACATGAGAACTAGAAGTATAGTGAGTAAGAGACAGGGTGGAACACATCAGAGCTATGTTACAGTACCATAGACACGGAACCCATGGAGTATGCAAATCTGTGGCAACAGAGAGTGCTGTAGGAATCAGTAACTGTAGAACTCCTACCGTGGTATGAATAGAATACACGGTAGAACTGAAAATAAATAATAGTAACATGTTAAACGACCAGTATATTTAGGAAATGAATAGTGTTTTGAGCGCATCAGAATGTAAATGTATATCTGTAACAGTTTTCAGAAGTACAGTAAAAGTGAAAGCAAAAATACAGACTGGCTGTGTTATGTTGTTCACACAATGTCAGACACAAACCTCGGACCACACATTCAGAATTATATACCATATTCCTATCGCATTAAGCCACTCGAAGGTGGCATCTAATGGTGGATTAATGCATGGTTGGGCCATTGTAGGCACACCCTCCCAACCATGCATTAATCCACCATTAGATGCCACTCTTGGAGTGGTTTAATGCTGACATCAGTTTGCAGTCAGCACTGATCCAGGGGTCAGTTGATGAGCAGAGCTGACCAACTGATGAGCAGTACTAAATGTCAACAGAACTGAGAAGGTCAGCCAGCTGTGTTGGCAGTAGCTCTGAAAACAATTTTAACCTCTTCAATTTGCACATCTTAATAATAATAAAAAAAAAGTGGCTGGTACTATTTGATTGCCAAATTTTTTTGGGGATTGACATCCAACTTTACAAGAATGGGAGGAAATGATCAGTGCAATTGTTTCCCATGACCATGACTTGTCATCATGCTAACCTATACCATTTAACCATGAATGAATTACTTCAGTGCTTGTCTCCTCCTTGGCCCTGGTCTGTCATCATGGTTTCATGTAACATCTTGATGCCTCTGTCCTCCCTTCGATACTGGTCTATCTTCCCGCTTTCTCTGGTCCTCTTTTCACAACTCTATACTGCACTCATCCACAATCTACCGTAATCATACTGTAAAAAGTCCTAACTCCTTTCCCTCCCCGTAGGCCCCCCCTGCCGCATCAGTTCTACAAGCCTGTCTTGGGACTTCACTTCTCACAATGTTTATCCTTCGCTTACATATTACTATACCCCTCCTGGCAACCGTCTGCCATTAGTTGGTGGTTCTTCTAAGCCATTTTCATGGCTAGTACTAGTGACTGCTCCTGGTAAATGAACTAACTGGTACTTCTATACAAAGAACATGGTTTATATATAGTTCCACGGTTCAATGGTGGACCTGCCCCTTGTATTTGAATCCTCCTCTGTTATGGCTTCTCTTGTCTTCCTTTTATCATTTGACCCCCCATTACTGCACCATTGTGTTTGTGTTTATATACTTATTTACATGTATTTATATGTTTTATGATGGATGTTACCCGACCCTGTTCTAACCAGGTCCATCTTGTAAAGAGCTCTGCTCAATGATGTTCCTTGATAAATAAAGATTTTGATTGATTGATTGAAACATTACATTTTTCTCTGGCGTAATGTGTTTGCTATTCTATTGTAACTGATTATGTATTTGATAGTTTTGCAATGTATGTAAAGAGAACAAATGCAGGATGAATAATGGTCCAGGTTTTACATTCTAATTCTAAATGAGAATAAACAGTATTCTCTCAGCGAGATTTATCCACACACACTACACATTACAACCTCCTGGGTGAAACAACTGTCTGACCACAATCAGGGCTTGTGGGATATACAAAAACAAAACACAGAAGAAAATTTGCACAAATTTAAAAGATGCAAAAAAGCAAAAATAAAAATAAGGTAAAGCTTAAACTTTGAAAGCAAACTTGCAGCTTCAGCAAACAAAATTAACAGCAAACAAGTTTTATGGGTACATTAACTCCTTAAAAAGACACAGAATTGACTACAATACTAAAAGACAGTGTACTAATCACTGACCAAGTGGAAATGGCTAATGCTTTTAATACATATTTTGTTCAGTCAATACAGGATCAAAAACATTACCAAAATATAACTAGTCACCAATAAAAGAAGGCATGAATTTCATGTCAAAGAGATCATCTCACAAATAGAAAAATTAAAATCACACAGTGCTCCAGGATTGGACATCACTACTTCAGTTGTGTTAAAGTTGATGAAACATAGTTATCTGTACACCTGTAAAACTAGTTTGAAAAATCGGTAAACACCGCATAGTTCCCAAAGACTGGAAAATAGCAAAAGTCACTTCAGCCTATAAAAGGGATGCAAATGAATATACTAAATAGGCCCACAAGCCTAACATCGTACCATGTAAAATCTTGAATCTCTAATAAAAGAAAAATACTAAAACAAATAGATAATATACTGATGTTTTATAGTAATCAACATGGTTTTAAACACTAACTCATCTTTAAACTAATCTTATATGCTTTTACAAGCATATTAGTAAACAACTAGATAAAAGAGAATCTGCAGGCGTGATGCAGTTAGATTTAAATAGAGCCTTTGACTCAGTGCCACACTGGGCAGTCTGTAAGAAACTCGCTAAATATGGTATTTAACAACACATGGTATCCTGGAGAAATGACTGGTTAAACGAAGAACGCAGAAAGCTACAATCTGAGGACATCTCAGCAGAGGGGGTGTGATCTAGTGGAGTGCCCCAGGGGTCGTTATCAGTCCTATTATCTTCCAGCTGTTCATTGCTGACTTGGAAGAAAAGTTGAAAATTGCAAAACAAAATATGCAGGCGATGTGAAATTGGGTGGGCCGTAATACTATATAGAACAAATTAACTCATTAGAAAAAATTTGGGGCTCTGTATCAACTTGAGCATATAAATGGGGATGACATTAAATATAAAAATACTGTGTTTTGCACATGGGCAAACATAACCCCAAGTACAAATATTGATTAAACAATCATGTTTTAGAGTCAAAATCACGTGAAACGCCGATCCAGTGGTGCAGAGGGCTTACCCTGAACCACACCGCAACGGACTCAGGACTCCAGGGGCCGGCAGGGGAAGGAGAGGATTGAGTGTCCACAGGACTGCTCTGCTTTCTCCTGGGTGTGGCAGGGAAGCCTTGCTCAGCAGCGGCCCCTGGTGGAGACTGGGAGCATTGCATGAGTGGCACAAAGGGGAATCCACAGGAAAGCGGGAAAACAGCTCCAGGATCTGCTGGATGATGGCTGCTGGTCCGCTGACACCACTGAAGCCCTCTGAGGAGCCATGTCTCTCAGCAGCACCCCAGGGCCAAATAGGGAGTGCACTGGCCACCCCCACCAGTGCCTTCCCCTCGAGGAGATGGACCCATCCAGTGAAGGGTTATGCTGGGTTACCTCGAGGATGGAGGCTCTGAGGGAGGGTAGTAGGGAGGTAAGTTGGGACCATGGATGCTTGAAGGAGTGGCAGGTCCTGGAGCACGTAGGGAGTAAACAGATTAGGGAAAAAAATCACAAGAAAAGATTTGGGCATTCTAATTAATGATAAACTAGAACTAAAAGGGCACTATACATCAGTAGTGGCAAAGGCAAACAGAACAGTGGGAGCAATTAAAAGAAATATAAAGAGCAGGACACCGGAAGTGATGATGCCTTTGTTTTGTCCTATGTCAGGCCACAGCTAGACTATGATAGTCAAATCTGAGTCCATATACAACGAGAGAAATGTGTGTAGCAGAGAGAGTTGAACGAAGATTCACAAAATCAATCCGAATCTCAGAAATAAACCATATACATCCAGATTAGAATATCTAGGCCTACACAGTCTAGAAAAAGAAGACAGAGGAGATATGATGTTTTATTATAACATAATGAATGATCCAAGCCTGATGACAGAATTAAATATAGATTACAAAAATATGGGCCTGGTAACTAGGGGACATCCATTAAGGTTAAAATAAATCATTTCAGGATTCAAAAAGAAATACTTCAACACACACGGGCTGCAAATCTACGTAAGAAACTTCCAGAATACATTATTATTATTAGTGAAAACAATGAGATGTTTAAAAGAAACTTAGATAAATATATCACAATAATGGAAATGTAAACTGTTATGATTTATTCTTAAGGAGCTATATTTGGGCCTTGACTTTTTGTTCCTTCCAGCTTCAAGTGACTTTAAGGTTCTAATGTTATATGGACCAGTCGGAAAGCTCTACATTCTTCCTATTTAATAACTAGTGTAACCGGGTGTGTCACTGATAAACTAACAGGGTTCCAATGATTTTTTACATACGTAACCACTCAGACGATGCCTTAAAACAAACTGCATTGCATAAATAGAATATGCAACAGGGGCTGTGCTGTTAGAATGTTTTATCCATGCTCAATGAGGTGACTTTGGAGAACCTTGACTTATGGCTTCGCTTCACTCCACCACTCTTGAGGTCATCCAAGGTCACTGCTTCTATGGATATCATGTTAATAGAGAAAGTAAATATATAGAGAGGTGTCGGCATGGCCAGTTGGTAGCACATCTGCTTTGGACCAGAAGGTTGTGTGTTTTCATCCCACACCGGATTGACTCATACCTGAAAACGCTGGCAGCAGCGCAGTATTGAGAGGGTGCTGCATTGCTGCGGGTGTGCCATCCTTCAGGTGGAGACGCTAACCCGAGGTTCCTTCTACCCATTCTGGTGCTGTTGTGGTGGGTGTCTAGGTGGAAGTAAAAGAACCCACGCATTCTTCAGAAACAGTAGTGGACATTCCCAGTGTGCTGACCAATATTCCCTTCCCATAAAACCAGTTCATGCAATTGTCCAGGCTGTATGTGAGTGTTGCTGTGTGATATGGCAGCCACTATACATTGTCGCTTCACTACCAGTCTAGCATTGCTTGTAAAGCACTTTGGGATATATTGTGTATGAAAAGCTATATAAATGCTGATTCTTCTTCTATATGAGACATAATTTTACAATATGGTAGGTGAAAGTCACACTGGGTGAGTGCTAAGGCCTAAAATGTGTTGGTCAGAGTGGCTAACCCCTCCCAAAGCGGACTGCTTGCGCAGTGGTTGGATTTCAGTTGTGATGCAACAACCCGGGTTCAAGAACGGACCTGAGGAGTCGGAGGGCTGGCCGAGGAGAAGGATTAAACATCCTGCATTCTGTTCTCCTCTGGGGGAGAGAAGGATAGAATATCTGGCGATGATGGAGCCCTGGCGGAGGCTGGGGAACCACAGGTGACCGATGCCAGTACACTAAGGGTGGGGTGGACACTGGATGCTTGGCTGTATGTCTCGCCTCCCAAGGCAGCTCAGAAAATTTGGCCGGCTCACTCATGGATGAAGCCCACTGGCACATGACCTGTATAGCCCCCTGACTACCAGTTACAGCCCCAGCGACACCATCAGGCCCTGAACCCCAGCCTGGGGGCAGGAGGCAGTTGTTCACTGACACCTTCTCCCACGAGACAGGCCTGCTTGGTGCCATAGCTCCTGCCCTGGGGTGTCTTGTGGGTATCTCACAGGGCAAGACGATCAGGGAGCGAGGTGGTGTGCCTGAGCTGGTGCCGAATGCAGGAGCAACTGGCAGCAAACAAGCATACTAAATAAAAAATAAATAAATAAATACCCTCCCTCCTCCCCCAAACAAAGTTTAGTCACAAATAGTGAAATAAGTACCATTACAAAAAAAATTAACTTTGTTCAGCATATTTATTCCACACTGAATTACTCATCAGTAAAGCCTTATTCTTCTTTGTTACCTTTTTCTTCTTTTACCATAGTGGAATGGTTACCTATTAGTAGGCCACACTACACAATTGCAACAACGTGTTATTTTATTTTACTTACAGGTCCGAGAAAGAACACTAGGCAGCACAGCACAACAATTCAGCTGATGATTTCTTACTTGTTACAGTCTGAAACCATGTATAATGTTAACATCTGTTTCAAGATAATTTATTGTCATTTGGCTCCACTATTATAAGTGTTTTACACACGTGTGATTTCTGTTACAGTTAAAAATTAATAGCAGTGACTCTGAAATAAATCACTAGACTTTTGAACTTGTGATGCCGTTTCGCCCAGTACTTCTAACATTTGAATAGTAGAGGAGTTTCCTTAAGAGCGTAGGTTTCTGTTACAGTGAAAACAGCCATGACTTTGTAAAACAAAACAGGCCAAAACCATAGTACTATGAATGAGTTACAGTAAATACCATTCAGCCTCAGTGCACATCTGACACGTCAGCAGAGGAGTTTTCCTTTAATTGCAACAGTTTCTTAAAATTTCTCCCTAAAACTCATGCTTTTTGCACCAGTACTTTTATTGACCAAAACAAGTTTGACAGCAGAGGAAGTTACACTTGATTTTAGATGGAGACCCACCAGGTTGCACAAATCTGACTGTGCATCACTTGGTGTGGTGCCTAACCTGAGCTGCAGGCACCCGTCTGGCTATATTTTGCAAAAAAACAACTCCATATTAAAGAGTGGAAGGGATCGTAATTTGTGCACAGCCTATCCTTCCACTTCCCGGTCCTAGGAGCAGACTAAAACAAGGACATTGTTAGTCACCCAGTTCCCATGGTAAATGATAAATGACCGCTAAGATATTTAAAAATGTTTTAAAAGTTGGACACATAAAATATAATGGAACGGGGGTGGGTCTTCAGTAGTCTCACAAAACCGGAAGTGGAAAGGACTGGCTGTGCATAAATGTATGATCCCTTCTACTCTTTAATATGGAATTTTATTTTATTTTTTCAAAATATAGCCAGACGGGTGCTGCCTCAGAAAGGCACCAGTCACACCATGTGGTGCAAAGTTTTATCTTGGGGGGTCTCTTTAACATAGCTGCAGTCCTTGTTTTGAATTTGAAAAGATCTGCAGTTACTCAAAGGTGTGTCAGTATGCATTTTTTGTGGGTGGAATCATACCTCTACAACAAGAACTTCAGGACCGTGGTGAGACTCCTTAACTTGTTCCTTCAATTGAATGAAATGCTCTGCAATCTTTATCTGAGCATCACTTCAAAAACAAAAACAAAAAAAAAAACAAAAAAATGTAGTTTCAAAGTTAAACTGATATCTCGCCACTCCACATTGATATTAAAGTGGTTTACAAGGACTGTGCCACTATTTACATATTTTGATAGCTGATGCAGCATAGTCATTCACAGTACTTTTCATCATTTTATTGTTGGTCAGTATTTCCATGAAAAGATTGTAGTTTGGCCATGTCGAGGTGGCCAGCTGGTCTCTTCCATTTTCCAATAGATCTGTCATGCAAAATGACTGTGACTGGGGTGCCCTAATAAAGTTACTGGGGATCCATTTCACTGGCATTTTATATATAATGATTGCCAGCTGGAGATTAAAGAAAGCCATTACTCGACTAACAAGGTCCTTGGGTTGGTCACAGAGGAACCCATAACCAATAATACAGCAGCCTGCATAATGCCTGTGACATCACTGTGGACCCTGCTGAACTCAGAACAGTGAAATCAAACAGAAATGTTAAATCTCCAGAAAATAAGTAGTTCAAAAGCTGTAAAATTCATTGTATAATGTGGACACAATAGTCTGCCTCGGTATCGACATTTATCATGTATAAGGTGGCAAGACTTTCATAAGTCACTCACAGCTCTACCACTCATGAAGGTGGTCCTACCCCCACACACTTATCAAGATAAAGGGCATATTCTAATATTCTAAGTTAGACTATTGCATGTCCTCTATTCCATTTATTCACCACTGTTGTGGTGTATAAAAGTTGTCTGAGAATTACGGAATACTTTGCTGAACTAGTTCATCCTGCTGTTGCTTTAGGATATTGAATGAGACAAGTGAGTGTTTTTCTTTCATTGGAACCGAGGGCACCATGGAGTACTGAACTGGCTGTTTCAAGGTCTTCCTGTTGCCTGCCATACCCCTAGTTGGCCCTGTTTTGCTGTGTTAAGATTTAACTGTATAGTTCCTCAAACCCTTTGGAAAGGGTGATATATAAATTACTGTCACCTGACTTTCCTACTATTGTATGTTAGTTCAGTAAAGAGATACAAAGGGATATAGCAAAAAATTTAGTATTTATAAACAATTTTGTGCCAAATGGGTATAAAGTGAAATGATAGATGAAAATATTAAAGTGCAAAGGCGGATAATAGGAATGTCCCCTCTGAAGTTAGCATGCTCCTAATTTTATGTTTCTTTCATGTCTGTTAACAGGAGGCCTTCCAGAACCGTCTCGACGATGTCCCTGTCAATGCGGGTTTCACATGGCATCACTGGAATTTCTAGAAGCCATTCTTTTGCTGGAGTGAACTCCCCACAGGACAGATCTGTCAGGTCAGTTGTAGTGGCCTTCCTGAGATAATTTTCTACTTGAGTGTTGGTCACCTCAATCATTTGGCTTTGTTCTTGGTGGTTAAGGTATAGCTGAAGCCAGAGTCATAGATTTCCTAACCTTGCCTTGGATTACAAGTGAAACAACAGGAATGGTCTCTTTTTTTTTTTTCCCTAGTCACAGAGGACTGCACCACAAAACTCCACACCACACAAGATTTTGGCTGATTTAGGAACAGTGGGCAGGCATTGACTGATTGTGCAGAGAGACTGAATTGCTTTATCATTCCAAGGCAATGGCTCCCCACCAGTACCGAGGTGCATTGGGGGAGTGTTAAGTGGCCTGTGCTCGCATCGTATCTGGACTGTAGATAAACAGAGACCTTCAGCTTCACCCCAGTAGCATCAGTGCTCCACATTTCACAAGCAAGAAATTCATCACTTAGTGTTTTATTCAACTTTTTTTTTTTTTAGGCCACAATGTTTTTTAGTCCCCCATCCTCACCCTGACAATTAGGGCTGCAGCATCTGCAGCATTCTTCTGGCTGGGAACATGGGCAAGTGACTGCACCACACCCTCAAGTATCTCATTACGATCAGATCATTTATCCGTATTTGTTCTGCCAAAGGACAATACAAAGAGGTTAAAAAACTTCACTGTATAACAGTTATGTCCAAATCGCCCCTGGCACAGCATTAAAGCTACCGCTTGCAACACTGGCAACCCAGGATAGTCAGCGAGCCCAGTGTGTCAGAGAACCAGCTGTAGGGAGGAGGATTGCATGCTCCTGGCCTGCTGTCCTCTAGGAAGGGTGGGTTGTGGTATCCGTCATTCACCTGACCCGTAGCGGCAGCTAGGGGTGATGGAGTCAAGAACCGTATACACAGTGGGTTCGGAAGTGGCGCATCGTGGCGTGTTTTCACCATTGCACATCCACTCCCTGGGGCAACCAAGTTATATATAAAACAAAACAAAATCATTAACCATGACTAAAGGTAGGTAGATGACACTCTACTAGTCCCCAAAGTCCGCTTCAAGTCCAGCCTGCCTGTGCCTGGATCCCCATAGCGCAGCTCTGCTGGAAACCTGCTGGAAATGAGTGGGTAGTCGTCAGGAGCAAATTGCAACTTCTTCCTTGGGGCAAGCCAGAAGGCCCTGACCCATATTGTATGTCGTAGGTGGCTGGGGTGCTAGGTGTCAGGTAATGCGGACTTCAGGAGGGGCTGTGATGGCTGGAGTATGCCCTGCCCTGGGGCTGTAAGGAGCATAGATAAACAGAATTGGGGAAACAAATTATATTGTTTCAAATACATACAGATCATACTCTGTTATATGTTTTACTCAAATCTATGCAAAACAGTTGTATTGTATTAGAAAATGTACTATTACACTGCCTTCTAAATAGGTATACACCAAACTAGGTTGTGGTTCAGGTCTGGCTACCTGCATTCCAGCACCCAACCTTGGATCTTCCTATAATCCCTGTTCCTTAATGGATTAAAGCTCAACAGCAAAAATAACATTCTGGCTGTTTTATCTTTGTACACATGCACACAAAACATTGACTGACAACTTTTTATTCCCCTTAGACCAATATTTGATAATCTCATTTCGGTAGCTCTCGCGGCAGGCTACACAAGAAGGACTGAAGCAGCAGGTGCCAGGATGCCACGGAAAACTTCTAGTTGGCAGTCTATAGCGGGAACAGCCCCTGAAGTCGGCCCGCCTTCAAGCGCCACCCAGTGGTATAAAGGGCAGTCCCTGGCCCAACTTCACTTGTTCCTGCTGTTGACCCGCTCACATTGGCTCAACAAATGCCTTCTGCTTTAGTAGACTGCCATTTTTGTGGATTACCCGTGCTTTATTATTTTACCAAAAATTCTTATTTCTTCAGTATTTTCTCTGCTTGTCTTTTCAATGGCCTCATCTGTAGAGCTGCGACAGTCCAAGTGTGTTTGCAAGCAGTTCCTTCTAAGGATGGCTGTGCTTCTTGCCTCTTCTGCCTGGCCCTAACCTTGATACAGAGGCCTGCCAGCACTGCTTGAACTTCAACCAGAGGACCAGAATCTGCCACCAGAAGACCTCAAAAGCTTCTTGCTTGAAAAGAAATAGCTGCGATGGAGAGGGAGATCCAGGGAAAAGTACCTCCTCTTCCTGATCTCGGGGCATCAACTTCTTGCTTCTCACAAGAGAAGAAGTCCAATGGAAAGCACAAACGCAGGGACAAGCCCTGGTCAGGTTCTCATTCCGGTCCCTCCACCAGACAGTGACCGGCTCTGAACTTCCTCCCGCGGAGGGCGGACTCTGCTTCCTAGCAGCCCTCACTCCTCCTGGGCTACTGGTGGTCAAGCCATCCGCCTCGTATCCAGACTTCGAGGCGGTGGTTCGGGTCCTCAGCCTCTCAGCCCCTGATGCTCAGGCCCTTTCACCAGACAGTGGGTTCTCAGCCAGGTGGCTTGGCTTGGTGTTTGGGCGGTGGGTCTTTGCCCATTATCCGTTCGGCGTCTGCTAAGTTAGCTCCAGTCTCTGAGCCGACACCACCCAGTGACTCCAGGGCATATACTTGCCTCCCCCAGGAGAGTGATGCCTCAGCCCCATTCAAGAGCTAGCTCCCTCAGCAGGCTCCTCCTAAGACGACGCCAGCTGCTTCCCCAGACCGGCGTCAGTCTATACCTGTCCGTCAGTGCCGGCTACCGACGTCGACCCTGGCAACACCCTTCTGTTGTCACCTGAACTCCCGATGTCGCCAACTGACCCTAATGTTACTCAGCTGTCTCGGGGTATGACGCTCAGTCTGGCAAAACCTACCAGATTGATGCCAGATGACCAGAAACTCTCTGGGCTGCCTCCGTTAACCCAAACTCAAGACCAAATGCCTACATTGCCATCACCAAAGGGACTACAATGCCGGGCTGTCTGATGTCCCACCCCCCCTCCAACATTGGTTAATCCTCTATGCCCCAGAACCCATTACCGGATCTCACTGCTCTCCTCACATCCTGGTGGAACATGGTCAAGGGCGATCTGATACCAAGAGGCCTCCACGCCCCTACTAAGGACCCTTTTCCTCTCGGAGGGGCTAACCTCAGGCTCCTCCTCGGCAGCACCTACACCATTTTTAAAGAGCCTACCCCACAGACAGATGGGGCGCTCTAAACATCACTGTCGAAAGCACCATCGCTCATTTTCCAGGTCCTTGACATGCGCTGCTGTAGGTCGACGGCTGCAGGCACTGTTGTTCGACCCACGATCTTCCTCTTGGGGGAGCCACTACCTTTCTCTTCTCACCTCGATGACTCGGGGTGTCTCTCCTCCTCTGTCAGACCCCAAGGATACCCTTAGGTCTCCTCCGCTGACCCAACCTTCATGGAGATCATGTGGCACATCCAGTCCAACATGGCTGGGACACTGAAGACTTGTAACACTGAGATGCACTGTTAGGCCATTTTCATCTGTCAGAAGGATCCAAAACCTGTAGTGGTTCCTTGTCTGGTGGATCCATTTAAAAATGTCACTAGATCTGCTTGGAAATGTAAATCTACTACCCTCCTTTGTTCAGGAAGGCTGATCACCTCTATAATGCTCCATGAGATGAGCCTTTCTTTGAGGAACAACCGATTGCAGACTCCATGGTTATTACGATGGCCTTTGATCATCCAAGAGGCTCCCAACTCAGCCTCCGGACAAAGATTCCAAGCAGGCGGACCAACTCAGCAGAATAGTCTATGCCTCTGCCACCTGTGCTATTCACTCCTGAATTTCTTAGCCCACATGGTCCAGTATCAGAATGCCGTGTGGGAGATGGCAATGGAACTGGTTCAGGCTCAGCAGGATAGTCCTCAGAAAGCTGAGCTGTTGCATACTTTGGAAATCAGGTTCGGATGTAGGTACTTATGTCCTCCATTCCTCCTGTGACATGGCAGATTTGTCCACAAGGGCAGCAGCCACCAGTGTCTGCCTTCACTGTTAGTCCTGACTCGCATCTCAGGTTTTACTCTGGAGTCCAGGTGTGCATTATGGACACCCTTTTAAAGGGTTCAGTCCTCTTTGGCGAAATCGGAAGAGTATAACTCACCTTCAGGAATCTGGCAAGGCTGTCAGATCTGTCCATACCATGTACAGATCTAACAAGCAGAATCGGCACCAGCAATTTAGTCGGTCCTTGGACAACAGACTAGAAGTGCCTTCAAATGCAAGACCCTTCTCAGGCCTCAGGAGGTTCGGGTCCCAGGGTCCCCAAACCTCCCAGGCCCCTTGCCTGTCCCAGGTTCTTCAGTCTGGCTCCTTATCCAACCACTTTCCCCGGCAGAATCTCTGTGGGGCAGTCGCTTCTCTCTGTATCTAGAGGATGGTACAGAATAACCACAGATCAGTGGATTCTTCAGCTGATGGAGAAAGGGCATACTTTAGAGTTCATGGAGATGCCCTGGACAACCCACCCGTAACCTCCCATTACCCTCAGTCCCACATTGCCCTCATTCAGGAGGAGATCAAGTACTCTTGCTGAAGCAGGCTATAGAGCCAGTTCTGTTGGCTCAAAGAGTGGGAAGGGCTTTTATCCCCACTTTTTCTGGTTCCAAAGAAAACAGGACACCTATGGCCCTATACTGGATATCAGCCACCTGAACAAGAATATAGAATACAAGCATTTCAGGATGGTCACTCTCAGGCCTGCTCCCTTCCTTCACCAGCGGGATTGGCTGTCCTCCTTAGATATGCAGGGCGCTTACCTCCACATTCTGGTCTTTCAACCCCACACGAGGGTTCCTTCACTTCCACTTCCAAGGCAACCACTGTCAGTTCTGCGCCTTGCATTTGGTCTATCCTCGGCTCCTGAGTATTTACAAAGCGCCTAGCAGTAGTGGCTGCAGCCCTCGGGAGGAAAGGCCACTATGTCTTCCCTACCTGGACAACTGGCTGTTAGCAGATCCCTGCAGAGATCAGCTGATCAGCACCATGGAAGACACCTTTACATTGTTTTGAGACCTGAGGATCAATATCAACCTCCCAAAGTCCTCCCCATGGCCCAGCTAAAGGCTCCAGTATGTCAGGACAATTCTGGGCACCACCAAAGGAAAAGCCTTGCTGCCTTCAGGACTGGGCTCACTTTGTTTCCTCCTCATGCAAATCCCAGCCAGATTATTTTTAAGGCTGCTGAGGGGCATGGCAGCGCCATCATGACTGTCCCTCTGGCATGCCTGCACATGAGGGTTCCCCAGTGGACCCTTCGAGTCCAGTAGGACCAATGTACAGACAAACTGGAGCAGCTTGTGTGACAGTCTCTAGTCCGTTGCACCAGACTGTGACATGTTGGTTGAATCCTACAATCTTTCCACAGAGGTCCACTTTTGGCAGGAGTCTCCTTGTCAGATTTGCTTACAGATTCATCTGGCCAGGGCTGGGGTGCCCATTTGGCAGACCGTTAGACACAAGGAACTTGGTCTCCCCAAGAGCAACATCTTCATATCAATGTATTGGAGATGTGGGTGGTACTCGATGCCCTACAGGCATTCCAGATGAATCTGCTCCGGGCCCCTCTTAACTGAGACACGTCAGTGGTGTTCGGCATAAATAAGCAAGGGGACTCACTCTTACCCCTCTGCAGGGGAGGCCATGAGGGTCTGGTATCGGGCCATCGAGCATCATGTGGAACTCACTGCTGTGCATGTCCCAGGCATACAAAACACATTGTCAGACAGTTTAAGCTGGTCTTGGTCCAAGGCACATGAATGGGAACTTCTTCAATCTGTGGCTGAAGAACTGTTCGACAGGTGGGGCTGGCCGAGTTGGACCTCTTTAGTCCCCATTCAGTGTTGCTCGCTAGATCCAGGGCCTGGTGTTTTCTGGCAAGACGCATTGTCCCTCTTTTGCACAGGAGGCGTTCTGTATGTCTTCTCTCCTTTCCATTACTGCAGAGTCTCCTTCTCAAATTGCAGTCAGAGGAGCGGGGATGATCCTAGTTGTTCCCTACTGGCCATGTTGGATTTGGTTCCCACTACTTCAGCAGTTGGCAGTGGGACCCCAGTCTCCTGCCCCTGAGCTCAGACTTACTGTCCCAGGAACAGGGCACCCTGGTCTATCTGGACCTCAAGTCACTGCACCTGCAGACATGTCTCCTGCAGACCTAGCAATTGCCCAGTTTGGGGTTTCACCCAGTGTGGCAGATGTTTTGGTGGCCATAGGAAGCCTTCCACCAGGGCCACTTATTCAAGAAGTGGAAGTGGTTCTGTATTTGGACCTCTGCTCACCACCATGATCCTTCACCTGTCCAGCGAATTCTGTTGGAGTACCTCCTTCCCTTATCGGACTCGGGGATGAGCTGCTGCTCCGTTAGGTGCATTTATCAGCCATCTCGGCGTATCATGCATCTGTAGAGGGTAAGACTCTTGCCCAGCTGGATATTTTCCACACTTTCTTGTGGGTATTCTTTATCCCAAACCTCACATCAGGGACCTTGTTCCCCATGGACTTTATTTATTTTGGAAAAGCGTCGCTGCCTCCCTTCAGACTAGCCACAAGTTATGAACTCACGCTTTCTGTCGTGAAAGTGATATTTTAGTTGCCATTACTTCTGCTCGAAGGATTTCGAGCTTCAGGCTCTGATGTAATGAGCCTTATTTATTTTTCCACAAGGACAGGGTATCCTTGCAGATGAATCCTAAGTTTTTGCCTAAGTGTGTCTGAGTTTACACTGAATCAGGACATCCTCCTACCAGTTTACTACCCAGAGTATTCTAACTGAGGGAGGCTCTTTTCATACTCTGGATGTGTTTACCAGGTGCTTAGTAACTGTTTAGATTGCACCTGCGCTGTCAGAAAATCTGACCAGTTGTTTCTTTCACCTGAGGACAGAAGGGGCTACTGTTTTTAAGCAGATTTTGTCTAAATGGTTAGTCAACTGTATTGTTCATTGCTACCGTAAGTATGACAGGCCTTTGCGGGTCCAGTCAAAGGCCATTCTACCAGGAGTATGGCCGCTCTTTTGCTTCCATTAAAAATGTGTCTTCGGCTGATACTTGTGCAGTTGCCATTTGGAGTTCTGTCCACACCTCATTCGGCATCACAGTTTGGACTTTGCCTGTTGACGAGGACAGGCTTTGGCCTCGCTGTCCTGCAAAGCCTACTCTCATGAGTAATTTCAACAGATTTCTACCTCCTCTGCTGACAGTAGTTAGTCTTTCCACTGCTTGGGACTCTGTCCTTATGGTGTAGCCTGTTGCAAGTGCTACCCTTGAAATGAGATAGTACAATTACGTAAGAACTTGCCACAACAGTAGATCTTGAGAAGAGCTCTTGCAACAAGTGCTGCTTTCCCTCCCACCATCCCCTGGTGGCTGTTTCTCAGTATTAGCTATATTCCTTTCCTTGAGTCAGAGGAACCTCCTCAGTTCCCCATTTCTCAGTTTGCCGGGGTCTCCAGGAGGTTGGGCTGAGGACCACCCTTTATACCATTGACTGACGTCAGGGCGGTCCCCTGTCTATAGACTGCTAGCTAGAAGTTTTCTGTGGGGTCCTGGCGCCTGCCAGCTTCAGTCTTTATGGTGTAGCCTACTGCAAGAGCTCCTCTTGAAGATCTACTGTTACAGTAAATTCTTACGTAACTGTACTTTTCTAAAAGTACTGACATATTTGGGTTGGAACTTGTCATGATGATGAGTTAAATAACCAGTGTATTGTATCGTCTGTTGTCAGTGACAGCTGACTTAAAATGTCCCCAATGTGTGTGTCTGTTACTGTGATCATAATTCCCTCCCCCATTGCATTAAAGATTGATCATTTATTTGGTTTTCATTTATGGCATCAGAGCTGATATGAGACCGTTTTAAATATATGTACCTTTAAAGGGAACAGTCATCACTAAGGGACCCACACTCGAATGTGGGTCTAATCCCAGTGTGCACTTTGTGTCATAAATATTTTGATTTACTTCAGTTTACTGTAGTATAGTAGATTGCATCAGACTTTTTTGCTTACTTGTAGGCAGACATCTTCTGTTACTATAAATTCCAGAATCGTGCAGCTGACATCAAAGCAGTAGACAGCAGTGGAGATTCAATAGTCTTGCATGCAACAGCATGGGTATCACGGTACTGGTACTGCCTTGGTCAGGTTCATAGACACCGTCCTGAGGGGCTTTGGAAAATGGACTAATGACCAGAGCAGTGTTTGTGGACCTGACAAAGGCATTCAATCTTATTTTTTTTTTTTTAATAAGTCTTTTCTAGCTCCGCTTTGATCGGGTAACTCTCTCTGACATCCACTTACCCTCAGCTCTACCTCCGGGCCTGAAACTCCTCTTTTCCTGGCACCAGCCTGGCTATCCCTGGCTCTGAGCCTTCCAGAGGTGGGGTTGCCCTATCCGCCCAGGGTGCTCTATCTGAGAGTTCGGGCAGGCTGGGCTCGGCCAAAAGTTGAGTGAGTCCAGCCAGTGGAGTGTGGCTGAGAGGGTGGTGCCATCCTCTATCCCTGGGAGCAGGATTTTCTTAGTTCGTCCTCCCCCACCCCGGCAGAGCCTGGACGTGCAATGAGGCATGTCTGCTGTGGCTGTGTACCTCTTACCATGCCCTAGGCCATGAAGTGCCTCCAGTTGCCACTGGGGTTGCTGCGGTGCTGGGAAGATGCCTGGATCTCCCTGAGAGAGGAGAGCAGTCCTCTGGATGTGATCGTCTCTCTCCCCCTGCCAACCCCAGTGGCTAGGCTGGTTCCCGAACCCCAAGGAATTGGTCTTATTGAGCATGATTTGGCATGTTCCAAACTGAGTGCTATTGGTTTTATTTTATTTATTTTACTTTATTAGAATCTTGGATTACAATTACCTTTGAGCTGGCAGTTCTTTTACAAAGGGTCCACATCAAGGAATAAAGTGAGATTTGGCCAAGGAGGCTTTGTAAAGAAGTTAAGGAAGGGAGGCTTGCCACCGGTGCAGAGCAGTGTGTCCGACTGTGGCCTTGACGAACTGGGTTAAGGGCGGACTCTGGACATCAGAGGGCGGCTGGGGAGAAGGATCGATCGTCAAGGAACTGCTCTCCTTCTTTGGGGAGTGGGGGTTGTGTGTTCAGCATACTGTGAGCTCCTGGTGGAGGCTGGGGAAACTACAGTGCCATTGCAGCATCAGTGGTGGTGGGGGGCGAGGCAGATGCTGGCCATCATTGCATACCCCTGCCCTGATCACGGCCTACAAGATGCTGGCTCCCTAAAGCATGAAGCTCTGCTCTGCTGCCTCCACTGTCCACCGTCTCTGCAGGGTGGTGCCCTGCTCCCATGACTGCACCCTAGGGGGTAAGCCAGGCCAAATTACTGCTGACCTGGGGTGGGGGGCGCCATCCAGGGGGGCAAGTCTGGGCATGGGGAGGCGGCGAGGGTGGGAGCTGAGCCTGCAGGGGAGTTCTAGGACGCTGGCCAAAAGTTAAAAAAAAAAAGATGAGCGGGAAGATGGGAACAGTAGTTGGGGCAGATGAGGATTAGTAGAGGAGGCAAGGAAGGTGAGGGGGTTGGAGGAATAGTGGAGGAAGGATAAAGGGGTGGTGTGGGGGATTATGGGGATGCAAGAGGGACACCTGTGAGGTGAAGGGGTTGGAGGAATAGTGGAGGTAGGATGGGGGTAGGGGCCTGTGAGGTGTGTACGGAGGGGAAGGTAACGAGGTGGAACTCGGATGCTAAGTGTGATGGACGACCTGCATAGTAAATTTGTGTGATACCAGCTTAGGAAAGCAATCGCAATCACTAAGTGCTATAAGGTGCTGGTGGAGCTTAGATTCGAAAGGATCCAGTTTGGTTACGATGGAATGTCACTGTGTAGGAGTTGAACAAGTTGGGAGCACGGTAAATGAATGACCTCTGACCCTGTAGGTACAACAGAAAGGGACCTTGAAGGCTGTCTTTCAGTACCTGTAGTTTGCGGGATTTTGGGGTTCGACTTAACAAGCTCTGTACTGGCGGGGAGGTAGGCTCAGGCCTTTTTTTTGTTTGTTTTTGTTTTTTTGTTTGTTTTTGCCAGCAAGTCTGGTGCTTGAGCTTGCCATTCAGGTGTAGCTGCCCCATTTGAGCATACAGCCCACAGGTGTGAGTTGACTGATATGCCTCAGTAATCAGTCTACAGGCTTTATTAAGCACTGTCTTGATCCATTTTAGGGTATTATCAGTAGCTGCGCCATAGATATCCAGGCCATAGTCAATGATGGAGATAATTGAGCTAAATATTGCTAGCCTGAGCTTTTGGTGGTCAGACAATGCCTGTATCTGTGCAACATTCCAGTTTGAATGTTGACTGCTTTGAAAGGTGCGGAACAGGGGCCACTAGGGCCATGGCCCTACCACTTTCATAAATGGCCCTAGTAGTTGTTGCAATCATGCTAATGTATTTAATAGGGAGAATTTACCTCCATCCTTGGCCCTACCACTTTTCAAACTGTTCCGGCACCAGTGCTGCTTTAGCAACATTGTCAACATGAATTCCAAAGACTAGGAGTTGTCAGTAGTAACGCCAAGGTATTTAAAGAAGTGAACAATCCAGATGTGTGCTTGCTGCGTTTAGTATTGTAGCTGGTAGGATTATGCTCAAGTATGTGGCCAGAGAGCAACATAACCTTGCTTTTTTATAGTTTAAGAGAAGCTTTTGCTTCAAGAACCAATCTCGGCCATAGTGAACTTAAGCTGAAGTAGATTCTCAAGGATTGTTGGATCAGAGTGATTGGTGAAGATCATAGCATTGTCCACGTGCAGAAGAATTCTATTGGGGCTTGCAAGAGGGAGGCGATTTAAGAAGAGGCTAAACAATATGGGGCCTAGTATGGATCCTTGGCGGATACCTATGCTTACTTGTCGTCTCTTCAGAGAGACGCCATATTTTACTTGTTGTGACCCATTTACTAGATTGCTTTGAACTAACTTACTGCTTCCACAGAGAGCCCAGTGTTGGGAAAGTTGCTTGAGCAGTAGTGTGTGATTGACTGTATTGAAGGCCTTGATGAGGTCTATAAAGACTGCCCCTACCAACTGACTGTGTTCAAGCGCATTATGGATGTTCCCAGTAAATTCAAGTAACACTGAGTGGTACCTCGAGTTGGTGAATATTTGTTGAATCGCTCACAGTTTGTTAATATTGGTTCAGTTGAGGCGCATGTTGCTTCATTTCATTGTGGGTTCCTCAGAGGTCCATTTTGGGACCTTGTTTTTTTATATGTTAATTAGCTGCCCCAGTTATATGCTGACGATTTAATTATTTTTTCTCAGGCTAGTTCTTTGCATTATTGTCTGCTTTGAAGCATGACTTTGGAGATGTATGTCACTGGTTTACTAGCTCAAAGGTGCTAAACTAAAAAACATAAACAAATTCTGTGTTCTTTGGTATGCCCTCTGTGCTCAAGGATAATCTTAGTTTATCATTGCAGGACAATCAAGGTACTATGATTGAACAAGTCCATCAGTTCAAATAATATTGGGTTTTGTTAAATCCTGGGTTCACTTTTTCTTTGCAGGTTAATTATGTTAGTTGTACCATTAATCAGAAACATGGTTTGCTTTACAAATTTAAATTTTATTTTTCAGTTGAAACTAGGAAATCAATTGCAGTAGGTTCATTTCTTCCATATTTTGATTGTTTCTAATCTTTGTTTTCATTTAGGTACCAAAGAATTGAATATTTTGTCTGTCACATGTCATATTTGTCAGTTTATTTTAGCTGTTCCTGTTCAAACCCATCATTGTGATCTTCATACTCTGTTAGGTTGGTTGGCCCCAGATTAAGAATTAAATGTTTTTAGGACTTTTTACTTCAAATCTATTATTTTTAAGGTCCGGCCCACTGGGGCAGGATGCCGACCTGAAGCGTCGGTGACCCAGGTTCGGGGCAGATCCGGGACTTGGAGGGCCAACTTAGGGGAAACGGATTGAACATCCCGTGACTGCTCTTCTTCTCAGGGAGGGATAGAATGACTGGTGCACTACAGACACTGGCGGAGGCTGGATGTACCGCATGCAGCGTCCAACACATCGGGGGTGGGGGTCGCTAGTTGTCATTGCACCCCCCACCCCCATATAAGCGTAAAACTCCATTGCCTGCCACTTCAATGATGCGATCCTCTCCGCCTCAATTAGCTCCCAGGGCCGGCTCCCTACCATTACAGTGATTGCAGCACTTGAAGTCAGTGCCGCAACCTCACCCTGGGGGCTAAGTCAGGGGGTATCGGGAGCTGTGGCTGTTGGAAGTGGAGGTTGTAGAGGGTCCATGACCGGGCAGAAGCATGATGGCAGGTAAGCAGCAAAAAAAAAAAAATCTATTATTTTTAATTCATTGTTTCCTTTAAGTGATTTGATCTCGTTCGGCTCTGTTCCTTCTAAGCTTAGATTTGGTTGATGACCCATTATTAAATATTACTTCATGTAAGCGCAGGACTGGTTTACATGCTTTTCTATAGCAGCTCCTTCATATTGGAATACTCTGCCTGTGTCAGTGCATTTAGCAACTTCTCTTCTATCCATTACGACAAGGTTAAAACCATATTTGTTGCAGAAATATGTAAGTGTATTACTTATGGTTATTTTATATTTTATTTATTGAAATGTTTCACCAGCAGGCACACGTGTGTCGGGGTACAACTGGATGAAGAATCGATATACAGTTTAACATTTAACATATCCGAGGAATTAAACATTCAATTACATTTGTAACGACCATACAGTTTAAAAATATCATAAATAAGCATTGCAGTTGCATTGTGACATAACATGCAGTTAAATATATCCTGCCTGTGGAATATGCATTTTATTACAAGTCGCATATTTGAGGAACATAGTACAGAAATTTAATGTAGCTCTGAGTCAACTCCTTGCAGGAATGGATCACGTGTTAAGAGACAGATTATTTAGCAGTTATTGAATGAATGAGGTCCAGTGGAGGAACATCAAGGAGGGTAGAGGTAGATGGGAAAACCAACTGGGGGAAGGAGAGGCTAAAGGGGGAACGTTATGGAGAAAATGAGCAAAAAAAAATCAGTTGGGGGCAAGATGTAACATTGGGCTAATGCAGTCTGGTAGCAGCTCAGACAGAACGAAAAGTGCAAATTATTAGCTCAAGGAACTAATCTTTGATTAAGTGCAGTGGATGGGGCAGGAGAGAGGTAGGGGAAAGGATAGGGAAGGACAAGTCATACCTGAAACTGGTCCTTGAGAGCGGAGAGCACTGCCAGTGGTGGAATGAGGACGAGGACTTAGAATAAGGGGCAAGTTGGGTAGGGATAGTAGAGGTAAAGGGAAGGAGGAGGAGGGTGAGAGAAACTTGCCTCAAGATTAGGCCTCTTCAGGATGCTGAGAACCTGCCAGGAGCAGAGTCAGGAGAGGCGAGTTAGGTAGAAGATGGAGAGGAAGGGAGGGAGGGAAGAAAGAGTCATTTCCCAGTGCTGGACCCTCCAGGATGCTGAAACCCTGCCAAGAGCAGAACTAGGTGAGGACAAGTTGGGAAGAGGAAAAGAAAGGATTAAGGGAAAGGAGGAGGAGGGAAGAAGAAGCTTGCCTGAGACTAGGCCACTCCAGGATGCTGAGAACCCTGCCAGAGCACAGAATCCGGTGAGGACTAGTTGGGTAGAAAGGATACAGGAGAGGGAGTGAAGGAAGAGTAATGCTCAATGCTGGGCCCCTCCAGGATGCAGGAACCCTACAGGGACAGAATTAGGTGAGGACAAGTTGAGCAGAGGAAATAGAGGATAGAAGTGGAAAGGAAAAAGGAGGGGGGGGGGGGGGATAGAGGAGGAAAGGAAAAAGGAGGAAGGAAGAACTTACCTGAGAGTAGACATCGCCAGGGTGCTAAGAATCCCGACAGAGGGCAGATTTAGGTGAGGACAAGTTAGGTAGAAAGGAGGGAGGAGAGGGGCAGGAGGAGGCTTGCCACTGCTGAACCCCTCCAGGATGCTGAAAAAAACTAAGCAGGGCAAGTCGGTAATGGAGAAAGGTTAGGGGCAGGAGTGAGGGTTGAGCCGTGAAGGGAGAGGAGGCGTGCTGAGAAGCAGGATTGGGGGGGAGGTTTAATAGGGGATCGAGTTATAGAGAGGAGCAGAGGTATAGGAGGATGGTTAAAGCAGGAGCAGTTAGATGAGAGAAAGTTGTGTAAGTCAGAGGCAAGGAGTAGGAGGAGGAAGTGTCGTATTTGGGGGAGGGAGTTCCAGATTTGTGGGAAACTATTGGTAAAGCCTGACTAACTGATGAAAGTGGTTCAGGGACCAACAAAGTGTGAGTGTCAGAGGATCTGAGGGAGTGGGAGGGGAGGTGGGGAAGAGAGCGGGCATGAGAGGTAGGAGGAAGTTCTCCTAACCAAAATTTACAAGTGAGTTTGGCACAATGAGTGAGGCACCTGTTGGGAGGTGGGGGAAGGGACAGGGCATGGTAGAGGTCACAGTGATGAGTGCAAGATGGAGCATCAAGGGCAGATCGACAGAAGGAGTTAGAGTGTCCAGTCTGGTTAGGGAGGATTTGGGAGTGGCACCATAGACTACATCACAGTAGTCAAAAATGGGAGGATCATCATCTGGACTAGTTCATGCTGCACCATAGGAGGGATGCAACTATGGTTCATAAATAAGGCACTAAGCTCGGCGCAGTTTTTTTCAGGATGGTGTCAATGTGGCCAGAGAAGTTGAGGTGTTGGTCCAACCAAACCCTATGGTATCTGAATGAGGAGGTGTCCTCTAGATTGTCCTATCAAGGGTATGGAAAGATGGTAATGGGTGGAGCCTAGAGAGTTTCTGCCTAGTGCCAAATGTCATGGAGACCATCTTTTGGCATTTGGAGTCGTTGACATGAGGCAAACCATAACTGAACCTGGTGGATGTCATGCTGAAGGGTGGTTGCTACATGGTGGAGTTTGCCAAAGGAGAACAGGATGGTATCATTGGCATCATATTGATAGAGAAGAGAGGGCAGATACTGCGGGCAAGTCGTTTAGGAAGATGGAGAAGAGAATGGGTCCAAGCACTGAGCCTGTGGGACTCCTGTGGAAATAGGAGGGGTGGGAGATTGTATCCTGGATCTTGACTGATTGTGTTCTGCCTGAGAGGGTAAGCTCTAAAACAGTTTTGGGCAGAAGTAAACAACCCAGCAGCCGTAAGGGAGTTAAGTAGGGCATAGGAGACTGTGTCGAAAGCCTTGGCAGTCGACAAAGATGGCAGAGGTAATGAAGCGAGGAGTTGGTGTTGAGGGTTTTGACCCAAACAACATAGCTTTGGTCTTTTCAGCATTAGCCAGCAGCAGATTAGATGAAAAACAGTTGCAGGCAGCACAGTAGTTCTGGGTTAGGATGTATGATATATGGGTAACTTACCTGGGTATCCTAGGGTAACTATTGGACTGTTAGCTCGGGACAGCCAACCAAGTTTATCATTGAGCTCACAATGATGTGTGGCAGGAGGCTGCTAATAGAGCAGGTCTGCGAGCGTTATAGGTAGAATCCATTAAGACACAAATTCTGCAGCATGGGTGCAGGGAATAAATCCATAATTTAGACTGGGGAGTACTTCTCTAGCTAGGACAAGATGTTCCACAGGGTGACTTAATGATGGTTGCTGGCACTTGTAGACCTCACTTCATGGAACCCCCCGAGGTGCACCAGGTGTAATGACTGATGAGATTGAGAGGTTGCTGAGAGGTGTGGAAGAACCACAACCAAAGGCAGAAGGTCGGTATTGTGGGACAAAATGCAAGATGAAGGGGAGAAATATAGGTTACTCACCTGTAACCATAGTTCTAAGAATGGTATATATTTCACAGACACACTGGCAGTCTTCTCAGAGATAGCTAAGTCATTGGAATGTCTTCAAGCTAAGCTCTTCCCACCACCCAGGTGGTATATCCCCTGTCTCTGCCCGTGATAGCAGATATTTGTACGCTGGAAACCAGGATCCAGGTACCACATTGCCTGGGGCTGTCAGCTGAATGGTGTGGATGTGAACTGTATATGACTGCACAGAACTACGGTTACAGGTTAGTAACCTATATTTCTAGGGGCATGGATGCAGTTCATTATCCTCATACTGACAGACTCGTAGCAGTCTTCTGGGAGGAGGTGTAGGGATGAGGATGCACCCCAATTTGTGAACAGAGACTGGAGGACTGAGAACTCAAAAGCAGCATCCCACGACTCATGACATCACTGCTGTAATGGGAGATGAAGGTGTGGGCTTTGGTCAAGTTGCAGCCCTGCATATCTCGGCAATGGGGATATACCTGGAAGCAGCCTCTGAGGCAGCAGTATGTCTTGTGGAATGAGAACTAAGCTCTATGGGCGACTTACTGCCAGCCAGCCTATAGCAGAGGTTAGTGCTGGATGTGCTTCATCTGGCAGTCATCCGCTTTGTTGCCAGTCTGCCAGGCATAGCTTCAGCATACATGAGAAAGGTGGTGAGCCTCCCTGAACTTCAGCCATGTGCTTCTTGTAATAAGAGAGCATGCTCTGCAGGTCAAGTGTATGGAGCCAGCAGTATTCCTCCAAGGTTGGGTTACTGAAATATACCGCAAGGGTGAAAGTCCCAAATAATTTTAGGGAGAGAACTTTGGGTGGGGTAAAATATGTCCTTGTCCTTGTGGAAAACCAGATAGGGAGACTCAGCTGAGAGGGCCTGGAGCTCAGTAATCCTTCTGGCTAACATGATGACCACCAAGAATGCAGTCTTCCATGACAAATGTGACATACCACATTTGTGCATAGGCTGAAATGGCTTGGTCATGAACATTAACGCCAGCAGTCGGTCCCTCGGAGGTGGTGGTTTGTGCATCAGAGGAACCGAGTGATCCAGACTTTTTGAAAAGTGCCCAGCCACCTCCTGGGCCACTGTTGGCATACCAGTTTCCACCAGTATACTGAGATGGCTGCAAGTGCACCTTAAGAGCATTGCCCTCAGTCCTAACTGAGACAGGGACCATAGATAGTCAAGGATGCTTGCCATGGGGCAGGTAAGGTGATCAAGCTCCATACCCTGGCACTAGATCAAAGCTCTTCTACTGAAATGCATAGCATTTATGTATTGACTCCTTACATGATGCCTACATGAGATGGAGAAGTCAACGAAAGGCCTAAAGCCTGGAATTCCAGCCACTTGGGAACCAGGCTGAGAGGTTCAGGGACTGAAAGTCCAGGTGCAGGACCTTTGTTGTCTGGTCAGCAGGTCAGGGTGGAGGGCAACCTCCACGGAGACCTGCTGCTGAGGCAAAGGAGATACGGGTACCAGAACTGCCTGGGCCAGTCTGGAGCTGTCAGGATCATCTACTCCTTGTCCTTCCGTACCTTGATCACAGTTTTGTGAACCAAGGGGACAGGAGGGTAGGCGTTAGAAAGCCCAGGGTCTAAGACCTTGAGAAGGCATCCTCTACAGTGTCCCAGTCTGGGAGGGAGTGGGCACAGAGCAGTTTGTTTTCTGTTCTCCCATGAGGCAAACAGATCCACCAGAGGTGTGCCTCACCAGGAGAAGGTGGTCTACCACCTTCTGATTCAGAGACCACTTGTGCAGCATCTCTTTGACCCGGCTGAGAGCATCCACCAGCTGGTAGTTTTCCCCATGATATGAATCGTTGAGAGATTTGCTTCTAGGTTGCTCGGTTGTGGAGGCTTCTTGAAACAGTGGAAGAGTGCACCACACCCTGCCTGTTCTGGTAGAACTGGGTGGGCATTTTGTCTGTCTGGACCTGAACAACCCAACCCCAATTCAACACAGCGAATTCCGCCAGAGCTAGGTGCACTGCACTGAGCTCCAGCAGGTTGATGTGGTGTCAGGACTCCTGGAGTGACCAGAACCCATGGGTACAGTGGTCTCATAGGTGTGCTCCCATCCTACCAGAGACGTCCATTGTGAGCATGTCTGATGATTCTGGATGGACAAATGGGATCCCCTGCTCCAGGTTCTGTGGAGACAGCCACCACTGGATGGCATCCCACAGTGGCTGGGTCATAGAGCAGCTGCTGCAGGCAGCCTATGAATTAGACCACTACTGGCCCAATTCCATGTAGGGGGAACATCCTTGAGCATCCAAATGGACTATGCTGTTAGAAGCCAGCATCAGCCCCAAGATACGCATGAAGTCCCGGGATGGTGTGAACATCCAATCTGAAATGATTGGGCAAATGTGGTAACATAAAATGACCAGGCTGCTAGGAGGTGGGCTTTGGCCTGCAAGAATCTATTTCTGCCTTGATGAATCTGACCAGCTGCAAGGGACCAGCTCTGACGGCCAGGTTGACCAGAAAGCTCACGTTCTGACAGGTCTGGAGGGCCAGATCCTTGACTGCTTCACAGCCTCCTTCAATGGGCCAGCTAGTAGCTAGTCATCCTGGTAGTTATACACCCTGATGCCCTTGCACTGGGAAGGCTGCCACCACCACCATCCACTTGTTGTAGACCTTGGGCATGGACATGAGGCTGAAAGGCATGATCTAGAACTGGTACTGGATCCCTGTGCACTGAACAGAAGGTATCAGCAATAGAAAGGACTGAGATGTGGTAGAATGCATCCTGGAGTTCAGGAGCAGAACCACATTCTCTGCTCCTGGTATGGCATTATTTTATTAAGATGACCTTCTGGAACTTGAGCTTCCACATGAACATGTTCAGAACATACAAGTCCAGTGTGGAGCACCAGACCCCAACCATTTGAAACCAGGAAGTTCTGGAGACATATCCCTGACTCTGCAGGGCATCATGAGATACAGGCCATCTCCCTGTGCTTTTGGAGCTGAGCTGTGACAGTCCTTAGCACAGGCAACTTGTCCTTTGACACCCTGGACTCCAGAGGAGCTCAAAGACAGTATGGCAGGACAGCCTCGAAATCCAGAGATAGACTATGTTCACCACCTACAGAACCCACCTGTCTGTGGTAATGGCTGATCATTGAGGCAAGAAATAGTGCAGATGACCCCAACCAGGAGCTGGGACAGGGACTGGATGAGAGGATGCTGCCTCATAACCTGTCACTGTGCAGTCTTGGAGGGGCTATGGCCACAGAGACCCAGAGGCACAGCCACCTCTGCCCCCAACTTTTTTTGCCCCAGCATGGTTTCCGACACCAGTGCTGAAATTGCCCCTGCTAAGGCTTCTGCTGAGGTTGTTGTGGCTGAAAGGACCAAAACTGAAAGGCCTCTTTCTTAGGTTTGAGGGCCTTTGGAGTCCTTTGGGACAAAGCCACAGAATTCTTGGCAGCACTGGAGTTCTCCATATCGTGACATGTTCTTCCACCCCCAGGGCTGAGACTTGGTGTTCAAGAAGGGGATATCCGCCAACTTGTGGTGGGTGTCGGCCATTAGGGTGGGAATCGTGAGCCCTAAAGTGCATGGCAGTGGTCATCATAGCCATGGCATGGACACAAAGTCACCCATGTCCAAGCTGACTGAAGCTGGTGCTTAGCCAGCACTTGACCCTGTTCTCTTATACACTTGACTGGAAGCTGTTTGTCAGCTGGAAGCAGGGGTAGGAGTTTCCTTACCACTCTGAAAAGGAAATCGCAAAATTTGCCATCATGACCCAATAATTGGCCTGATGGAGACCCAGTGAAGTGTCATCATACATCTTTTAACTGTGTGGTCAGTCTTCTTGAACTCCTTATTTGGAGGTTTGTCCACATCCCCTTGGCCTTTACGCCTTTTGGAAGCAGAATCACTAATCAGTTCCTCAGAGGGGTGGTCGGAGAACCCAGAGCGGGTACCCATTGGGACCTCATTGTTGCAGACCATAAGAGTAGAGGGTGCCATGCTGGATGCTGCCAGAGCTCCATGGCCGATCCCAAGATGGCCTCAGCCAAGGAAAGGCAACCCTCTAGGATTTGTTCCTATCAAAATATCAGTAAATGGATGCTTAGCCTGTTTCTGGACTGGTTTTAAGAGCATGTTTCTGGATTCTAACATCAGTCAGAGCTCCAAAGGATACTGACCTGTGGGCAATAGTAAGCTCTTTGATCAAGTCCTGGTTGAAGGTGTGAGTCCTGGTGAGGTTAGATAGTGCAAAAAAAAAAAATCATATAACTGTTTTTGTAATTAATGATTCAAGTCATTACTGTTGGCCACCACTTGCAATATTTAAAAATCTCTTCTAGTGGGTACCTTTTTAGTATAAATATTGGATTTAGAATGAAGATGTGTTATGGTGCTGCTATCACATGCTTCTGATGGTAAGCAACACCAAGCGGTTTGATTTTTTCATGGTGAGAATTGCAGTGCAGCAAAAGCCTTATGAACTTTAAACACGTATGTCCATTTAGGAATGAATGAAAATAAAGAGGGTATAGTAACAGTACAGTACATACATATAGATACATAGAAAATGACAACAGAAAAGGCCTGTTGGCCCATCCAGTCTGCCACCATTCATAACTGCTCTGCACTGGCCCTAGTGGCCCTCACTTTCTAGCTAACTCCATGTGCCTGCCCCATCCCTGCTTGAAGCTGATCACTAGCCGGCCTGCAGCACAGGATCAAGGCATCCACTTGCTACACCGACATCCTGGGTTCAGAAACAGACTCAGGAGTTGGAGGGCTGGCCAGGTGGGAAGGATTAAACATCAAGAGGTCTCTCTCCTTCTCCGGGGGAGGTGTCTGGCATATTAGTGGCCCCTGGTGGAGGCCAGAAATCCACAGGCCAGCCAAGTTAGATGGGGAGGCAGGACAGACGCTCCGGGCTCGTCCCTGTGGGCGTCATTGCACATCCAGCCTCAGGAATCACAGCATTGATAAATATCCGGTACCTAGCCATGACACCCTCCTGTGCCGCCGTTTGCCCTCAGTTGCCGCTGGGAGGGGTTCCGTTCCATGGCCTGCCCTGGAAGGTAAGTCAGGGCTTTGTTCTGATGTGTCCATGTGGGGGTGCCTGCCTGGGGCCCCATCCAGGGGTTAATCCTGGGCATTGTGGACAGTGTTACAGGGCAGGGGCTAAGCTCCTGGTGGGGGACAAAAGCTGTTCACTAATCTGGCCTGTATGAAGTCTTTTAGCAGCTTGTTCGTTGTCTGCTTCTCGCCATCACTGAGGTTTTGCCAGAAATACAGTTTTGTTATAATTTTATAATAAACAAAATGGCATGATTTATTACAATAAACAAAATGATATGATGACTAAAAAATACTGCTGCTTTAACAGTAGTCACTTGTTTCTCGTTCTAAAGTTACACATTTTGTGAACAAAGTTTTTATGTAACAGTTGTTTTAACAGTTTAAGTGATGCAAGTTTTGTGGGAAAAATATGCAAAAAGCAGTTCTTTTACAGTTGTGTAATTTGGGCCTGTGTTTTAGGAGGGAGATGTTTCTTCAAAACATACAAAATAATAAAAAACACGTTTTGCCATATTTTAGGATTTATATTCTGTAACAAAACAAAAAATTGTGGATGTGAAAGCAGCCTCTGAGAATTCGTGAAAAGCCAGATGGATGTGGAACTTTAATTCGCAAAATTCACAACTGGAATTCAGTTTACACAGTACTACTGACAGCACCCACTTCTGCTGCAGCAGCACCAAAGTCCTCTTCACTCAAGGAAAGTGCCCCCCCATTGAGATTTGGGGAACATGGCATTGCATCAAACTGGAATCCTTAGCCTGGGACTTGAAAGGGCCATTGTATGAAAAGGGTTAGTGGATGGACCTACTGATACATTGTATAAAACAGACTTGGTTTCACTTTAGTCCTGGCACATCTCTGTACTGGCATTCACATGGATCAGATTATATGCTGCACAACATTTCTATTTTTTTTTTGGGGGGCGGTTAATGTCATTGCTAAACAGTAGTACACTATGTTCCGATAAGAACCATGCAGTTGCCTTAGTCATGAGGCAGTGCTGATACATAACATCACCAAGCTGCAGGCACTTCTCTTAACCTTTTTCTGAGAACCGCTGCCAAAATGATTGCTGCACACACAACACAACACAACACTAGATTTACAATTAATGTAAGATGTCTTTCGTTAATAGAAGTCTGCAGATATTTGTTCAAACAACATGAAGTCTTGCTATATTATAGACATTAGCAGTTTGATCCAGCTCTAGAACTGCCCGGAGTGAAATGGTTAAAACCATTCCAAAATAGAATTTTGGCACGAGCAGCTCTATCTGTGTCATTTCAAACTTGAACTGTCAGATTCTTTACTCTGCCTCAGTGAACAGTCGCTCCGAGATCCTCCTTCTGCTAGGTTCATTTCTCGGTTTAAAAAGTGTTTTCAGTTGGATTTAACCGAGAATAGTTTTCTATTTAACCATAAAACCGTTCAGTTCAAGCTCTATCTGTGGTAACACGTAAGTAAATGAAGGTTTTGTCTGTGTGGAACATGTAATTGCTCGGTTCGGTTTGAACCGATCAGTGGATTAAACTCATTTAAAACTAAAAGTTACTATTTTAGAGTGCGTTTCCGGTTCTTATCGGTTCTAAAAAAGCAGTTTATACGGTTTCCAATACCCGTGAACACGGTTAGGAACCGATAAAGGGTGTCTTGCCTGCACTGCCGTTAAAAGGGCAGTTTTTGGTTAGGCTGGCATTATGTCTGAGAAACCCAAAAGAAAACGGGCCCACTGGGTTTGAACACTGTGATGTTTGTGGGAAGTCTTTGCCAAGGCTGACCCACACACCACATGTGTTATTGTCTGAGGGTTTGACCACCTCCAGTCAGACTGCCAGGTATGAATTTCCCTGCAGCCACCCTGGAAAAGATTGGGCAGGCTCAGGGGCGAGAGCAAAAGTCCGCTGACCGGATGGCCAGCCCGGTTCGGTGCCAACCGACCAGAGGAGTGCCCTCTGACCAGGGCCAGACTTCCTCGGGCAAAGAAAAGCTGGTTCTGAGGAACCAATTCCAGTAAAGAAAACAAGAAAATCAGCAGGTCTGGGTCCAAAATTCCTTCTCCAACTGCTGCAGAATAGCAAAAGCCATACAAATTGTCCAGTCACTGTCTCAGGGTCCGTCCGAACCACCACTATCTGGTAAAAGGTCAGTTCGTCCAGTCCCAGTGGTTCAGGATTTTGATATTGAGAATTTTATGAACCAGAGGAGGAGGAGGATTATGAACAGTATGAATGTGGCTGGGAAGGTCTGGGTGTGCCCATTGAACGGACATCTCCCCAGACAGACCTTTAGAATCTCCCCTATGCTGTCTGAGTCCCCATCTCATTTTATGTTTTATAAAAAGTTGCTGAAACCCTCCAGCTTCCTTTAGAAGAGGCTGTGGATGAGCAAGAGGAGCCTGATTTTGTAGAAATGATGGATATTCCGGTCTAGGAGATTGTCTATTCCTTTACATAAGTCTTTTAGAAACAAACAATTAAAATTTTAAAGCTCCTAATTCTGTGCCTCCTGTAGATAAAAAGATGGACAGAAGGTATACATTGTCAGGCCCTGATACAGAATTCCTTTCTCAGCAGTGCAGTCATGTTGGGTAGTTCAGGCTGCTGCCTGTGATAAAGCTAATATTCCTTGGCTACATCCTCCTGACAAGGATTCCAGGAAGATTGATGCCATGGCAAAAAAAAAAACAGTATATGGCAGCCTCTCTGGGACTCAGGCAAGCAAATTATATGGCTTATGTAGCCAGGTATCAGAAATCTAGATGGGATACTGTTATGCAATTGCCAAGCAGGCCCATGGCCAGCTGGCAAGTGAACTAGAACAGGTGGCTGCTGATGGCATTGAAGCCTCTAAGGTTCAGTTTCATGCTGCTGTGGATGTTAATGATGTTTCCTCTAGGGTCATGGCCACATCTGTAGCTTTTCGTAGGTTGGCCTGGCTCAGGTGTACTAGTTTGTCACAGGATACCCAGGATTTTCCTGTGGTAGGAAATTCTCTGTTTGGAGAGCAGACAGAGAATTACATGAAGAAGATGGATGAATATAGGACTACTTACAAGAGTGCCCAGGCTAGGGCGGCAAGCCACTCCTCAGAGGCATGCCCCCAGGGGTAGGGGTAGGCCTTTTCACAGAGCCTTTCTACCAGACTCAGGCCTCCTCTGCCTATGCTCAGAGGGGCTTCTTCAGAGGCAGGGGCAGGCGAGGGGTGGGCAGACCTGCTCCCACCCCCAGCCTAAAAGCTCCTGCGAAACAGGCACCCTGATGGGGTGCCCAGGCCGGTCTCCTGTACCAGTGGGGGCAGGCTGGCTTACTTCAGTCAGGGTTGGGCTTCTTTAACCTCAGACAAGTGGGTTCTGGAAGTAGTAAGCCAGGGTCTGGTTCTCAGCTTCAAAAAGTTTCCCAAGTTGAGAAGCAGACTTTTCTGCAAGTGCTTCAGAGACCCTCACTCTGGAAACAGAGGTCTCATCCCTGTTAGCTCTCAGAGCAGTAGAAAGGTTCCTCCCTGCATCAGGGCAGGGGTCTGTATTCAGATACTCCTTACCCCAAAAGACAGGAGAATGGCGGCCCATTTTAGATCTCAGATATCTGAACAAGCATCTTTTGAAACCAAAGTTCAAAATGGTAACTCTGGCAATGATTTTACCTTCCCTAAGGCCAGGGGACTGGCTAGCCTCCCTGGACCTCAAGGATGCCTATTTCCATGTCCTAATCAGAAGATCCCATAAGTACCTCAGATTCGAACTGCCCTCAGGTCATTACCAGTTCAGAGCAATGCCCTTGACCTTACCTCTGCTCCAGGGTATTCACAAAGTGTCTAGCAGTGGCAGTGGCCCACTTAAGGAGGCAGAGGATTGATGTTTCCCTATCTAGGCGACTGGCTCATTGTAGGCCAGTCCCCAGAACAGGTAAAATCTCACCTGCAGGTCATCCAGCTTCTCACCTCCCTGGGTTTTCTGCTAAACCTACCAAAGTCGGTTCTGGAACCAGTCCAGGTACTCACCTTTATAGGGGCAGGGTTGGACACAAAGCTAGCCAGAGCCTTTCTTCCCCAGAAAGGGTAAGGAATTTAGTGGCTCTGGCCTCTTCCTTCCTCTGCAGGTCTCTCGACCAGCAAGACACTTCTGCAGCTCCTGGGGCACATGGCTGCATCCACAGCTGTTGTGCAGGGAGCCAGATTTTAGATGAGAGACATTCAGTTTCACTTGAGAACCTTTTGGTCTCAGAGAAGAGACCCCCTTTCCAAGTTGGTCCCAGTGACTGAACCTTGATCCTAGCTCTCCAGTGGTGGCAGGATCAGAGCAATTAAGGCGGGGTCCCCTTCATTTCCCCTTCTCACGACTTGACTCTCACTACAGATGCTTCCTTCTGGGTTGGGGAGCCCACATGGGCGACCTTTCCACTCAGGAGTTTGGTCCCCCAGGAATCTCTGCTCCACATCAATTTGCTGGAACTCAGAGCTGTCTTTTAGCTCTTCAAGCTTTTCTGCATCTGTCCACGACAAGGTGATACAAGTCAGAACAGACAACACCACAACAATGTGGTACATCAACAAGCAGGGGCACTCGGTCTTGACCTTGTGCCCGAGGCAATGAAGTTGTGGTCTCTGGCCTATTCCTGAACACTTCCCTCATAGCAGTTCATCTTCCGGGAAGGACAATGTCCTAGCAGATGCCCTCAGCAGGATTTCCCAAGGCCATCACGAATGGTCCCTGGATCCTCAAGTGCTGGGGATAGTTTTGCCAGGTGGGGCATCCTCAGATAGATCTTTTGCAGCCCCAGACAATCACAAACTTCCTCTGTTCTGTTGCAGGCCTCCAGTGCTGGGCTCAGTTCCCTGGATGCCCTTCTTCTGGATTGGGAGGGAAGTTCCTCTATGCTCCCCTTTCCTCTCCTATTCAAAGTACTAGTCAAAATCAGATCTCAGCCTTGCAGGGTGATTCTGATTGCCCCGGATGAGCCAGGCAGCCCTGGTACCCACTCCTTCTGTCTCTGACAGTCCATCTTCCCTGTGCCTCCCAGGAATCACAATCTGTTGACTTGTGCCCAGGGAAGGGTTTGGTATCCGGACCTCAAATCCCTCAACCTCAAGGCCTGGCTCTTGAGGGTTAAGTTGCTGATTTACACCTCTCTCAGGGTGTTCTTGAGATCCTAAAGGCTTCCAGAAAGCCTTCCACTAGAGCTACTTATAGTTCTAAATGGAAAAGGTTTTCCATTTGGTGTGCTAGGAAAATATTTACCCAGAATCTGCTGAATTGCCCATTTTGTTAGATTACATGGTACATCTTAATTCCTTGGGTCTCAGACCAGCTACCCTGAGAGTTCATTTGGCAGCTGTGTCTGCTTTTGTGTCAGCAGGAAAGTCATCCCTCTTTCCTCTCATCCTGTGTTTTCCAAGTTTTTTAAGGATTACTCCATACTAATCCTCCCTTTGGGAACGGCCCTGCTTGGGACCTTAATGTTTGCATTGCCCAGTTAATGCAACCCCTTCTGAACCTCTGTCTTCTGCAGAGCTTAAGTACCTAACTTGGAAAACTGTTTTTCTAGTGGCTATCACTTCTGCCAGGCGATAAGTGAATTGCAAGCCTTGTCAGTGGAGACTGACTTTATTTCTTTCCACAGGGATAAGGTAGTCCTTAGGACTAATAGGAAGTTTTGCCTAAGGTGGTTTCAGATTTCCATCTTAGTCAATCTGTCTCCTTCAGTATTTTTCACTGATCACTCCTCTTAGGGTGAGAGGAGGTTGCACAGCCTGGATGTTAAGAGAGCTCTTAGTTATTATATAGGCGTACCAAGGTCACAGGTTGAATCCTCCAACTTTTCTTACCTATGGTGAAGTTGGGAAGGCAAACCTGCCACTAAGAGATCAGTAGCCAGGCGGATTGTCTCTTGTATCCAATTTTGTTATCAGAAAGTGGGCAGAGCCCCGGTTTGAGGGCCCATTCTACCAGGGGTACAGCTGCCTCTAGCTGCTGCCAGAGATATCCCTTTATTAGAGATTTGCCAGGCTGCTACTTGGAAAATGGTACACACTTTACCAAGCATTACCCCTGGATGTCCAGGCCAGGAGAGATGCTCGGTTTGGCATAGCTGTTCTTCAGAGCCTATTCGAGTAGGGTCTGCCCCTCCTCCATGGAGGTACTGCTGTATATTCTGCTAATGTCTATAATATAGCAAGACTTCATGTTGTTTGAAGAAAAAATTACTCACCTTAGTAATGTTGTTTCTTCTAATGGAGTCTTGCTATATTATAGACCTCCCCAACCTGCCCCTCAGAACCTCTACTTGGTGGGGTGCAGGCAACTTAGTGTGGGCACTACTTATGTCCTGTTAGCATTTTGTCCCTTTGGGACTTTGGGTGTGTGTATGCTGCGTGTGTGTGTTTTATTATACTTATGTTCCATTTTCATATTATTAAAATGGTGTTAGTATTTCTGGTCCCCTGACTTGACTCTTGGGTGTTGGGACCATCAATGGTTGTTATTATTTAGGTAGCCATTTGGCTAGTGTAGGTTTACAGCTTCCACACAGACCTTAGTGAGTCTGGCTCGTAAAGATCTGACAGTTCAAGTTTGAAATGACACAGATAGAGCTGCTCTCGTGCCAAAATTCTATTTTGGAATGGTTTTAACCATTTCACTCCGGGGCAGTTCTAGGCTGGATCAAACTGCTAATGTCTATAATATAGCAAGACTCCATTAGAAGAAACAACATTACTAAGGTGAGTAATTTTTCTTCTCTCCTATAATTCACAGTCTGCATGATAAAAGAACTGTATTGTTTTGAGTGTTAATATTATGCCTTTACTGCAAATTAAACCAGTGAAAACCTTAATTGAAAAAAAACTGTTGCAGTAACTACAGCTGATGGACTGAATCAGTCTTCTTTTGCCTTTGTCTGTGGTCCAGCCTTGCTTTGCAGAAGTGGAGATCACTGGGCAGTGATGGTTTCACTCGATGACAGATGCGACTAGGGTGGATAAACATGAACATCCTGTCCAGTGACACTCACATAAAACTGCTACAATGCATACTGAGCTTTTGGCACTGAGTAACGTTATGTAAACAAAGGCAGTACATAGAATCAACCCACAGAAACAAACACATTCAGTACCCCTCCTCCCCAAAAACATTGCAGTTTCTTTTGCTAAACCCAGTAAAGAAAAAAAAATATTTTGCTGGCAGCAAGGAAGTCGTCTAGACTAGGCCAGAATTCAAGTCAGCAGATTGATTCACTCCATCAAGGCAGGTCTGAAAAAGTTCAAGTACTTAGTGCTCCCTGCATTTTGGAATTGTAGCGATGCCCCATTTTGTGTACTCGTGATAAAAGGGTTTCCCAGGGTAACATGCCTCCAGCTTTCCTCACCAAACATTTCCAGCCCCTGCACTTGACCAGAGGTGTTTATGTTTCATAAAGTGATTTGCCTGGATTAATTTATGCCTTACGTTTTATGGTAGCTTAAATAGGCAAAACTCAATCTTTGTACATTTCATAACATTCTGTAATGCCATTTTGGAAGTGGAAGGGATTGTATCTTGGCCCAGCTGAGATAGCCAACAGATCCCTTCCATTTCCTAATCGTTGATCTGCCCTTGCACTCAGGCACATGATTACTTGTGCCCAGGGAGAGCATCGAACATGCTTCATTAAAGTTTATGGGGGAAGGTCTAAGAATGTTTTATATAGTAAAAAAAATGGCCATTATTAATCTCCAAAATGGTCATTATTGCATAGAAAAATGTTCTTAAAGCTACCCCATGGACTTTAATGGAGTGCACCCCACACTCTCCTGCAGACACCAAGATCTGCAACAGAGTAGATGATCCAGATGGGGTGGGCAGAATGAGAAGAGATCTGGATAAACTAGCAAAATGGTCAGAAGAGTGGCAACTGGGGTTCAATGCAAAGAAGTGCAAAATCATGCACATAGGAAGAGAAACCCTGAAGCCACCTATAGGCTGGGAGGGAGCTGCTAGCAGTCACAAAGGAAGAAAGAGACTTGGGCATCATCATCACTGATGACCTGAAATCATCAAACAGACCTCTAAAGCAGTAGAGGTAAGGCTAGAGGGTGTTAGGGTGTATTAGTAGGGAGTATCACAAGTCGTAAGAGGAGGTAATAATCCCTCTTTACAAGACACTGGTTAGGCCCCATCTGGAGTACTGCGTGCAGTATTGGAGGCCACACCTTCTCAAGGACATTAACCAAATTGAGGCAGTCCAGAAGGGCAACAAAATGGTGCAGGGACTGCATCAGAAGACATATGAGGACAGATTAACAGAGCTCAATATGTTTACCCTTGAGCAAAGGAGGAGAGAGGTGATATGATCGAGGCATTCAAACACCTTAAGGGCATTAACAAGGTGAAAAGTCTTAACATGTTTAAATATAAGAAAAATAGCAGGACAAGAGGACACAGCATGAGATTAGAGGGCGATTAAGGGGAATGTGAAATTCTTTTTCACAGAAAGGGTGGTGGATGCATGGAATGGCTTACCACAAGAAGTGGTGGCTATGAATACAGTGCAGGGCTTCAAGCAGGCATGGATAGGCATAAGGGAGCAATACAAATGACTATGACTAGATAGGCCACTGGCGGAGCAAAGGCCAGTGGCACATTTATAAAGTAGAAAAGAAATGGGCAGACTGGATGGACCTTGCGGTCCTTATCTGCAAATCAACTTCTATGTTTCTATGGGCATAGAAACATAGGTGTTGTTAGCAGATGGGGAACCATATGATCCATGAAGTCTGCCCTTGGCTTCCTACCCCCACACTTAGCTGCCTGCTTATGTATCCCGCAGTGTCTGTCCCATGCCCGCTTGAATCCACCCACTGTCTTGGCTCCTACCACCCCTCGGCAGGCTATTCCATGGTTCCACAACACACTCTGTGAAGAAGAATTTCCTTGTATTGCTTCTGAACTTTCCTCCCTAAGTCGAAGGTTGTGCCTCTAGTCCTTTACCCAAAGTGGTTCTGCATGTGCACCCTGTTGTTGCCTTTAAGGTATTTGAATGTTTCTATCATGTCCTCTGATTCCTGCGTTGTTCTGTGGAGTATAATTTGGGGTCATCCAGTCTTGCCTCATGTGGTTTCTAATGCAAGCCCTGCATCATCTTTGTTGCTCTTCTTTGTACCATTTCCAGCCTATGTCCTTCCCGAGTGTTGCCTCCAGAATTGGACACAGTACTCCAGGTGAGGCCTGACCAGGGACCGATACAGGGCATGATTACTTCTTGCCTTCTGTTTGTGCCCCTCCTTATGCATCCCAGGATACCACTAGCCTTTAGTGCTACCTTTTCACATTGTCTACTGACCTCAAGGTCATCTGATATGATCACCCCTAGGTCTCGCTCCTGCCTGGTAGCCACCAGCTGCTCCTCCCATTGAGTACAGTTTCCCTGGGTTATGCTTTCCCAGGTGCATGACCTGCATTTTTGGCATTGAATTTCAATTGCCAGGTCTTGAACCACTTCTCCAATTTTCAGAGATCAGCTTCCATGCTTTGCTGTCCCTCTGTTGTGTGTACCCTGTTGCTTGATTGTGGTGTCGTCTGCAAACAGGCACACCTTTCCTCAGGTCATCCACAGTGTCGCTGATGATTATGTTGAGAGGATCAGCCCCAGAACTGAGCCCTTGGGACCCGCTAGTCATGCTCCCTCCACAGACAGGTGCCATTTACTAATACTCTCTGAGTTCTTCCATATAACCAGTTTCTGACCCAGTTTGTAACCTCTGGCCCAGTTCCATGTTCTCCAGTTTTGACTAGTCTCCTGTGCGGACCTGAGTCAAAAGCTTTGCTGAAGTCCAGGTAAACCACATCCACTGCCCCACCCTGATCCACTGTTTTGGTGACCCAATTGAAAAATTCAACCAGGTTTGTCTGGCGGACCTCCTGCCGTGAAACGTAGTTGATTTATTGAAACTGACCAATTTGCTCCATAAAAGCTATGATTCTTTCCTTCAGCAGGGACTCCGCATCAATTTTCCCATGACTAACATTAGACTAACCAGATGGTAGTTACCTGGCTGTTCTTGCTTCCACTCATTGATGGTACTACAGTTACTCTTCCAATCCTCTGGCACCTCCCGCTATAATGATTTGTTGAAGAGCTCTGCTAAAGGGCTGCCAGTTCCTCTAGTTCTTTCAGTATTCTTGGTGTGTCCCACCTGGCCCCATAGCTTTATCTACCTTAAAGGGCAAGCAGCAAAACATGGGCTCCCTCCCGGACGCAGCTTACCTCTGGTTTAGCTCTGACCAGCAAGGCGGGATATTCATATGCACAACTTTGCTATTTACATTTTTAAAACTACGTCCGGGAGGGAGCCCATGTTTGTGCTGCTTCTTTAAGGTAGATAGTTATGGGGCAGGTGGACACACCCAAGAATACTGAAAGAACTAGGGAGGGAACTGGCAGCCCCTTAGCAGAGCTCTTCAACAAATCATTATGAAGCGCCCATTTGCTGAAACGGTTTGTACTTTATATATTGAAGGCTGTGCTGTCGCACTGCTTCAGCAAATGGAGCTCCCGCCCGCCTCCTCCATACTTCTGGGTTCCCGAGTTTTAAAAATGTAACTATAGTAAGCTGCGGCGCATGAAAATCCTGCTCTTGCTGGTCAGAGCTAAACCCGAAGGGCAAGCTGTCAGGGGGGAGGGAGTCCACGTTTTGGGCTGCTTTCCTTTAAACTTGTCTGTTTCCTCCTGGACCCTTTCCTCTGTGAAGGGACCCATGCCTATTCCTTCAAGCGGACACTTCATTATGTTGTTTGTTGGTCCGTTACCATCTGCTTCCTGTGTAAAGACTGAGCAGAAGTACTCACTGAGTGCCTCTGCCTTCTCCCCATCTTGCTCTGTGGCTCATCAGTCTTTTTTTGTGATTCTAACAATTCCCCCTTTGGTCTTCCTTTTTTTCACGCATGTACCGGTAGAAGGTTTTGTTACCATATTTTACTTCCTGAGCTATCCTAACCTCTGTTTGAGCTTTAGCATTTCTTGGCACTTTCCCTGTCTCTCTTAGTTTCTGTTTATATTCTGTCTGCCTCGTTCCCCGACTCCTTGTACTTTCTGAAGGCTATGCGCTTTTCTCTCACCATGATTGCCACCTCCTTGGAAAACCATCGTGGGCTTTTCCTCCTTTTGTTCTTACTAACCTGACTAGCACACTGTGATGTGACCATGGTTATTGCATCCTTTAACCTTGTCCAATATTCCTCAACGCTCTCTTCTGTCGAGTTACTAAGGTTGCCTCTTAGGCAGGCCTTCATGTTTGTGAAGTCTGGCCTCTTGAAGTCAAGGGCCTTCAGTTTGGTGTGTGTGGAGTCTACAGTTCTTTTTATCCTGAACCATACTGTGTTGTGATCACTGTTGCCCAGGTGGTTCCCTGCTTCAACACCCGTAACCCTGTTGCTATTTGTGAATATCAGATCTAGAAACACGTTACCCCCTGTGGGTATTGTTACTAGTTGACTTAGCCTGCTTCCTGTAGTGTGACTAGGAATTCCCTGCTCTTCTGTGATGCCACTGTGTGGGTATTCCAATCCATGTCAGGCAGATTGAAATCCCCCACCAGCACCATGTCTCATTTGCCTGACATCTGGAGGATGGTTTCCAGGATTTCCGTATCCCTGGCTTCCTCCTGATTTGGGGATCTGTAGATTATTCCTACCCAAATGGGTTTCCAGCTTTTGGTCCTGATTGTGATCCATAGATCCTGTGTTTCCCCTAGTGCCTGCTGCATTTCTGTAGCAGTGATGGTATCCTTAATATAAATAGCTACCCCCTCCCTTTTTCCCAGTCCTTTTTTGTATTTTTTTTATTTTAGTCTTTGGTAACCGGGTAAGGCCCACTAGGCACAAGTGCCTGTTTTTAGGGGCGACCTGGGAGCATTCTGTCTCTCCTAAACAAGTTGGATAGTCACCACCCAACCATGATTATTTGTAAACCATGTTTTGGTCACAGCGACCCAGTCTAGTCCTGCCTCCTCTGTTGTGACAGTGAGGTCAGTTGTCTTGTTAGCCAGACTCTGTGCATTGAGATATAGTGTTGACCACTCTTGCTGTGTCACTTTGTTTGTCATGCCTCCCTTGATCTTATTGTTCATTCTTTTGTAGTTTTTCCTTTTTGTAGTTCCTCCCCTTCCATTGTGATGGTCAACGCCAGAGTCGGAAAGGGTTTTATGTTCCCGGCTATCTGCTTTTGCTATCCTGGAGTGTGTAGATTTGGTGCTAGCTGGAGGAGAAGAGACAGCAGGCTGTATGTGTGCTTCTCCTAGAGCTACCATCATCTCCCCTCCCGCTAGTTTAAATGTCCTACGTGGACGTCAGATTTCTGACCCAGTGCTCCGACTTCCTCTTTTGTCAGGTGGAGGCTGTCAAATTTGAAGAACTCCCTTTCCCAGAAGTTGCCCCAGTTTCCGATGAAGGGGTGCCCCTGTGTGGGCACCAGTCCTTGAACCATGCATTGAGCTCTCTTTTCTCTTTCTCTCTGAGTGCCTGAGTGCAGGGGCAGATCGGGGCGCATCAATCGACTGTGAAGTGAAAGGGATCACCTAGCTACCCTGTCAGGGTGAAGGTGCGATCCTTCCACTTCCACAGTGACAGCACAGAATATAATGAAATATACAGAGACAGAGTTTTGCCAGTACAAGGTACCACAAAAATATTAGGCATTACTTTAACTGAGACAGTCAGTGTGGATTTGCAATGGTGAGGCCATGTTCGACTAGCAAAGGCATTTGTGAATGCATAGTTAGTGGGGCAAGGAAGTGATATAGTTTACAGAAAGTTTTTTTTTTCCTAGTATGAAGCTTATTGTAGTTTAATAAGAAAAACAACATGCGTACAAAACATTACAACAGGATTAAACAGTGCATCTCCTTTTGTGTTTGATTCTGACTTAATGCAGAAGAGAAATAGTTAATTTTTCACTTTTCACAGTACCATTAGATACTTGCCTGGTCAGTCAGTCATGCTGCATGTCATTTTGTTTAGTGCCCCTTAGTGCCTAGTAAAAGCATTTGATAAAATGCAGGATAAGAGAATGAGCTCAAAGATTAGGCCAGTGGTATAACTAGAAGAGCGGTACAATGGTGAGAGAATTGGCTAAAATAAAGATAGTAGAGATGCGTTTCCCTGATTGGGGGGCAGTGGCAGTTGGGTATGCCAGGGATTGATTTTGGGATGACATCTGTTCTCTCCAGATACAAGTGACTTGGACATAGGCATAGACCACACGTGGTCAACATCAGCTGTGCAGGTAGGGAAAATGGGCAGACTGGATGGGCCACTCTGATATGTGGCCAATATAGAAGGAGGGTCAGTCACCAGTGCTTCTAACCCAATCTCAGTGGCTAGGTAGTGTCTACATTGAAGGAATAAAAAAAAATTCTTTGTGTTGTACCCCAAATTCTGTTTGCAGTTCACTAAATGATTTGAACCATTTATCCTGTGCTAATTGTGTGGAATATTTAAGGCCTAGTTGTTCCCATTCAGGTGAGACTGGATCCTTACAGGTCATAGGACAATGGGGTAAACTGATTAACGGAATGTATTTCCAGACTCTCAGGGGAATTTCCCACTATTGTCTTGCTTCCAGCCAGCCCTTTTAAGGTCTGCTTAATCCGTTGGTTGTGGATGGTCTTCAAGTCTGTGGGTAACACCACCCAGTGTGAGATATTCAAAGGAGAAAACTGAGTAACCCCACTCTCTATTTGATAACAGCTACCCTGCAACTGCGGGGAAATGAATTTGAGGATAGGAGTTATTTGGGCCACTAAGTAGTAATAATAGCAGTTTGGTACTCCTAGACCCCCCATCTTTTAATTCTGTTAGTAAGTCCCATCTCTTCCGGGGACGTCTCCCTGCCCAAATAAAACCGGACAGTTTTTTCCTGAGCTCTCTCCAATCAGCTTTGGGAAATGGGATAGGGAGGGTTGAGAAGAGAAATAAATATCTTATTAAGATATTCATCTTAACTGCATCAATTCTGTTCGGTAAAGTGAATGGTATATTTTGCCATCTGTTTAGGTCTTTGAATATTTCTCGCCTCAAAGCAGTGAATTGTGCTGGTATACTTTAGAAAGGTCCTTGGGTATCTGGATCCCCAAATATTGAACCTTGTCTTTTACCCACCTGAATGGGTTGGACCGCAGGGTTGCCAGTGCAGGGATCATATTAAGCGCTGGGGCTACAGATTTAGTTAAGTTAATTTTAAACCCAGATATCTTACGAAACCTCTCCAACAGAGCCAGGGTAGGAGGTAGCGAAGAGTCAGGGTTTTCTAGATATACTAGAGTATCGTCTGCATATAATGATACTTTGTAAGTTTGTTGATTAACTGTGATACCCTTTATTTCTGAAGCCTTCCATATTGCTTGAGCTAAAGGCTCCATATGTAAAGTGAATAAGAGGGGTGATAGGGGGCAATCGTGCCTCGTCCATCGTCCAGTCTTCAGTCTGTCTGACATTGTTCCATTGACTTTAACCGGTGCTGTAGGATGTTGATAACAGAGAGAGATCCACTTTAGGAAATTAACATTTACCCCCATACGTTCTAACACTATATGCATATATGTCCAGTTGAGGCCGTCAAAGGCCTTTTCCACATCTAAGAAAAGGGCTAAGCGGGGTAAAGGGGCCTGGGCACTTTGCACCATAATATTCGGTAGAAGTCAAATATTGTCTTACATATGTCGATGTGGTATGAAGTCTATTTGATCAGGATGTACCAACTTCTCAATGTGTTGTTGTAGTCGTACTGCCAGAATCTTGGTAAGAATCTTTAGGTTGGTTAAGAAGCGAAATCAGCCTAAAATCTGCACAGGCCATTCCTAATTTCCCAGGTTTAGGGATGACTGTTATTGTAGCTTCTCCCCACAACGGTGTCAGCTGACCTTCCTCTATACAGGTGTTAAATACTTTTTGCAACCAGGGCGCAATGTTTTTTTTTTTTTAGGTTTTTGTAAAACCCCCAAATCCATCAGGGCCAGGGGATTTACCCATTGGGAGCCCTACCATAGTTTGTAAGATTTATTGTTGGGTTATAGGTGTTGACAATTGCTCTTGTTCCTCTTGTGACAACCTAGGTAGAGGGGTGGAGTCCAAAAAGGTCTTGGTATCTATTTGGACCTGCTCCTCTGGTTTGTCCTCTTTGTACAGTGTCTGATAAAACTCTTGAAACTGGCACACTATGTCTTGGGGCAAGGCCCATTTTTTCCTTTCTCATCTACAATACTGTGAATATTTCTGTCGGTTTTTGCTTTTTCAAGCGGAAGGCCAAAAGCCGAGCCCCGTACTATTTATGGTTCATAAATTGCAGGGCCCCTTCTGTCCTAACCCTGTTCAGTTATTTCCTAATTTTGCCTGTCCCCCCCTCCCCCTTCGGGGTTGCTTAAGCCTGTCTTCTAATTCCTGGATTTGAGAGCACCACTGTATTGCTCTAGCTAGTGCTAGCTTATTTTGAGCCGAGGCACAGCTAATAACTTGCCCTCTTAAGACCGCTTTGAGTGTGTCCCACAATTTTTTTTCACTTATCTTTCTGGCCGTCCAGCTCAGACTTCTCTCAGGCCACTGCTCTCGCTGACTCGCTGTACCACCCACTGTGTTCCCCCCGCCATCTTCAAGTTCGTCTCGGTTCCTCAGGTCGGGGGATGGCAACCCAGAGAGATCACAGGGGGCAGTGGCAGGGAACCAACATTGGACGTGTGGCGGTGGCACTGGCAGGGCCGTTGCCTATCCGAGCTGGAGGGGTATTTCTCTCCTTCTCTTTCTGTAGGTGCCCAGAGCTCCCTCCCTCCCCCCATGTGCGTGGTGCACGTCAGTCTTGCCTGCGTCAGCCATGCTCCCTTACATTCAACTCGGACTCTCTGTGGTGCTCCCAGTCTCCACCAGGGGCCACCAGAGTGCCAAGCAATCCCATGCCCTCCCCCCGGGAGAGGAGAGGAGAGCAGTCCAGCAGGCGCTCGATCCATCTCCCTCCCTGCTGACCCCTGAGCTTGCTCCCGAACTCTGGTTGGCGTGGCGTGAGGTGTGGGGTCCAGCGCCTCAACCCTCAGTGCCACCAGGCCAGCCCCTGTCCTATTATATTAATGGGGAACAATCCTGCATTAGGGAGTCTATGGCCAAATTTTCTGCTGCTTTAATTAACAGCCCATCAAAGTTTTTATCATTTAGTAAGGATGTGTTAAGTCTCCATATTTTGATTCCTCGTTTCCTGCCATAAACCAACTTAATGGCTATTGGTGAATGATCCGATAGAGTAATGGGGTGGATGTCTGCTTTGCTAATAAAGTGCAAGTCAGACTGTTGCATAAAAAATAAATCTATCCTAGAATATGTTTTGTGGGCCGCTGAGTAAAAGGTGTAATCTTTTTCTTCCCCATGCAGGGCCCTCTATATATCAACCAGTCCCATTTCCACAGTCAACTCTTTCAGTTGCTGTTCGATTGATACGTAAGGAGCCCCCCAGATCTATCCATATGTGGGAAAAGGGGTAATAGTAATGTCTCCTCCTATGATGAGATGCCCCAGTGGTAAATCAGCAAGTGCAGAGAAAAGTTCCACTAGGAACTTGTCAATACCTACATTAGGGGCATAGATATTTACCAAATGCTACACTCTCCCGTTTATCTCTCTTGTGAGCCTCACATACCATCTTGCATACCCTGGTTAGATTCTTTAATGGCAAGAGGGCTATTTCTCTTCACCAGGATGGCATCCTCTGCCGTTTTCAAGCCTGGATGTGGAGCCGCCAAACCTGGCTCACCCACGATCTACACAATTTTGCATGCTGTATGGCAGAGAGGTGTGTCTCCTGGAGTAGGGCAACATCACACCCAAGCGTTTTCAACTCATTTAGTAATCTAGTGCGTTTAATTGGGGCACTTACTCCTTTAACATGATAGGAGACGATATTTAGACTAGCCATCAAACCAATAAGAAAGTACCAGCCAGACCTGTCCAAGGCAACTCCCAACCCCCTCATGAACCTTAAGACACCGCCCTTTGGCAAGCATCCCATTCCTTCCCCCTTTACTGTAGGATCCATGTAAATCCATATTTTTTTCCTTATGACAATAGGTTGCCTTAATGATAACTGTAATAACCTTGTGCCTAATGATATTAAATTCGCACATAACAGTACACATTGAACAAGAACCAGAAAAAACCCTCCCCCCACCCAATAACGTCGTAAACACTTCCAAGGAAAAGAAAAGATCCACGCACAACCCGTGCACTGGAAGATCACAATTGTGATCAGAAGGCGTGGCAGTGTAGTAAGTCCCACTATGGCCGTGGGCATTCACCCGCTGTATACATCGCGGAGTTCGTGGCCACTAACCCTTCAGTCATCGGAATGAACCCACAGAACCAGTACTCCTCCCTCTGCCCCCCAAAAGACCATGAAAACATTTCAGGCATTCCTCATGCAAAGATTCCCCAGTCCTCCCATCTTTTCCCACAAAGTGAACCATCAGCTCATTATTCCTTCCCTAGGAGTGTACCAGCCCTCCCAGCTTTCCTGCCCAAAAATGCCCACAAAAATGTCAACATCTGTTTCCCACGGTTAGCAGGCATGTCAGTATGCCTGGACTGGTGGTAGTTCAGGTGGATGTTAAAGATCCCATGGCACGTATCGAAAAGAGTAGGGGAGTTTATCGAAGAAAAGAAAATCATACAAGAATACAAAACATACATCAATCAAAAGGAAAATTACATCACAAGTCAGTCAATGCCTAACAAGGAGTAGTAAATAAGGAAATATTAAACCATGATTAAACTGCATGATCCTATCTGATGAAACTTAAGCAGGCACTTCTAAAAAGGAAAAAAAAATAGGGTTAATCACCATAATGAAAAGAAAAATAAGGAAACACAAGGGGAAAAAAAAACCAAAAAAAAATCTCTCTGTAAAACAAAGGATACAATATAATCCCTGAACAAAGCTATCTCACAAACCATACTAAACGGCATGAAATATCACCCGCATCCCTCAACATATCAAGTCACAGGCATATCAGAATCCGTCACCCAGGGCATGTTCCTCCAGATCCTAAGCAAAATTTTAGAATGCAAAAACCGAACATCCTCATTATATTGGATTTGTAATTCCCCTGTAATTTTACCTATAAATTCTTCATGAGACAACAATTTCTGTTGCAAAGCAAACAAACATCTACTGTTCCAAATTAACCACTTAATCACTAATAATACCTTGTGTAAGGTTTCAACATGCCAGTTAATCCCCCCCCCCTTGGATATATACCCCACATTAGCGCTTCCATGTTAAGGGACCGAAACCATGGGGCACACCAGACAGTTGCCAACAGGGACCAAAAAGATTTAACATATATGCAGGTAAAACAAAGGTGTTGAGTTGTTTCCAGCTGCTGGATACATCCAGGTCTGACACAAAACCGCTCAGTCGTTTGTTTATGGTTTTGATTAGCCTTTATGTTAATCCTATCTTGACAGCTCAACCAATGAAAGTCTTTTAATTTATCTAGAATCCGGGGGTATTCAACAAAACCAAAAGTGCTTCTCTATGCTGAAGTGGACATCTAGGGAAAGTTTCAGGTTCTTTAAATTGAGTCCACATCACCCAGTTATATAGGTCTTTCCTTTGTTTGGACAATAAAAGGTGACTAGTTATTTTCCAACGTTTAAAATATACAAAAGTTTCCCTTGTGTGGGGTGGCACATTTAGAGATCTATTTAGTACAGTTAGTTCCCCCTATCCCATTGCCTAAACCAAGTTCCACAATTCTGCAAAAACAGACACCCAGCTCTGATAAAAAAAAAAAAAAAAATTAACAGCGGACTAAAATTTGCATACATAAAGATGCTATAAAAAAATAGAATGGGGTTCACCATTCCCAACCCCTCCCGTTCTGTTGTGAGATACAAATTATACAATGGCAAGAAAATTTCCTGGACTCTTATTGGTCAGTGTGTGCCTGAGACAGTGAGGATATTACATAATAACATCACTGTGTTGATTTTTGGATTATATGGATTTTTTTTTCAGAAACAAAGATAAACTGCCTTACTAAAAACATTTATATTTTTGTTTTTGTTTTGTATAACATCGAGCCATTGTATAATTGCAATAAGGCACTCCAAGGTGTGTGTTATTGTGTAATGACGTCACTCCTGGGGTGGTGGAAGCACTCGGCTTCGCCTCGTGCTTCAACCCACCCCAGGAGTGACATTATTACACGATTACACACACCTTGTCATGCCTTATTGCTCAAATATTCCTTTTAAGCAGATTTAGTCTGCTGCCCCATACAGCTTGAAAAAAAGACTATAAATAGCAGATACCAGTTGACAAGGTGGAGGAAAAACATGACTGATATAAAGAAATACTGGAATACGAAAAGTTTTAATCAGATGTACCTTTTTTATTTTGCTCAACTTCCATTTATTCCACTGAGCAACTAAAGCTCTTCCATGAGGAAGACAAGGTTCCCAATTCAAGAGACCCATGTCTCCCTGACCATAAATTACCCCAAGAACTTTCAGTTGGGTAGCCACGAAGCTAATACCAGCCACTTCAAGGCCAGGACGGGCAACGAAGCCAAGCTGAGCACGTGTGCACTTGTCTAAATTCAAACTAGTGCCTGCATAGGAACTATACCTATTACACATACTTATGGCCTCACTAATAGAGGCCTCATCTGCCACCAGAATACAAAGATCATCCGCATAGGCCAGTGCCTTATAACTGAGAGGGACTGAAGTTACAACAATAGGCTTCAAAACAGCAGAACTATTAAGAAGCCTTAACAAAGGGTCTATGCAAAAGGCATATAACAGGGAACTTGAGGGGCAACCCTGACGCACCCCCGCTCCGTACTGACAACATAGGCCCCTTCCAACCTCTGACTAAAGGGGTGACTGTGGCTGTTTTGTAAAGGCATTGAATCCAGCTAATAAACTGAAAAGGTATGCCATATTTCATTAACACTTTCCATAAAAAAAGAGTGTCTGACCAAATCAAAAGCTTGTTTTTGATCAAGGGAAAGCACAAAGCCTTCAGCTTTATGCCTAGTACCATGCTCAAAAATCTCTCTCAAAAGAATTAAGCGTTCCGTGATGCTTCTACGTGGAATGGCACACGCCTGTGCCTTAGATGTAATATGTGCTGCTACCAGTAACAATCGACTATTCAGAATTTTAGCCAAAATCTTGAAGTCTGTGTTTAACAAAGAGATTGGCCTCTAATGGTCCATGTACTGTCTATCCCCTTTTTTGCTTAAAAATATGAATTAGCATACCCCTGTTAGGCGTAAGGAAGGAGACCCTGATTGCAGAATTGCTGTAAAGGCCGCAGCCAGTTATGACAAAATGTGTGGTCCTATAATTTTAAATAGCTCCCCGATCAACCCATCCCCACCGGGTGCCTTATTATTTCCCAAGGCCTTAATTGCCCTCTCTACTTCTTGAGGTGAAATTTCAGCTATTAAGGGTGTAACCAAATTATTAGGGAGATCAACAGAAGGAACTGAATCAAGATATGCTTCCAAGCCATCAGATTGCACGGGGTGGCGGGTTGATTCATGTATTGGGACACGATATCAAGCACTTGTCTAGGATCAGTACACAATTTACCATCCTTATCAAACAAGCTGTCCATTGTTTTATTAAGATTCCTGGAAGTATTCCCTTCATAAGGACAGATTGAACCCTTCCTACCCTGAATACAAAAGGACTGTTGCTACTGCAGATGCCGCTCTTGTTCTAAGTGGTATTCCACCATTTGGTGCTTCACACTTTTAATTTGAGCAGTAAAATTGTGTTTTACCACAGCTGATAAGGATAACCGTTTTGCAGCTGTAACCTATGCATCAGATAAACCCCATATTCACTATCTCTGATCCCCTTTCCATGTGATTTTAAGACGGCAGACAAATCCCGGACCGTGTCTTCCCACCAACAACTAGGATCCTCAGACACATCCCACACCGATTTTCTAGCTTGCAAATTCTGACGAGTAACTTCCTTATCTAAAAGCAATGCATTTAGCTTCCAATAACCAGGGCCATTAGGGGGCGCACAAGACCTATCCAGTAACAAATGTAACATTTTATGATCAGAAAATTCTACAACTAAAGTTTTTACCCTCGAAATCTGCAAAAGTGGTGAAATAAAAAAATAATCAATTCTTATTGCTAAGGTGCCCCTATGAAAAGTGGGGTCCGCTTTCCCATCTCTCTCGAAATAAGCATCCCTCAGGTTAGCATTCTGAACCATGGCAGAAAAAAAAATATCACAAAATACTTTACTGGTGACAGTATTTCTACCCCTATCCCTGAGTTTCAACCCACAGTTAAAATCACCTTCCAGAATGACATGATGTGCAGAGTATAGATAGGGGCCGAATGGCCTGAAATAACTCGGTCCTAGTGACCTTTGTTTGACCTGCATAAATATTAATGAGGCAGAATAATACATTATGAAGTCTTACATCAAGAATCAAAGCCCGACCAGGGACTAAATCCACTAATTTAATGACATGAACCTCCACCCCTTTAAATAGTATAGCTACCCTGGAGCAAGTTTCTTCCTTAAGCGACCAAAAAGAGGGGCCTGAGTACCAGAATTTAATGGCCTGTTTCAGTTCAGATATAGTGTGTAACCTGGTATCTTGTAAAAAGGAAATACCTGATGAAAAAGTTGGTAAGTGAGAATATACAGCTCGTCTCTTCCGTAAACTTTTAATGCTATTAACATTAACAGAGAACACAGAAAGAAGAGACATTAGAATTTACAAAGAAGTGAGCAATGATACCCTAATACAGAAATTTTCATTCAAGGGGGTTTCTTAAAAGAAGCTCTTGTAGTTCTAGCATGTTTAGGCTTCCCAGATTTTTTTCCTGGAGCAGGGGAAGGATGTGCTTTGCCTTGTAGAGGTTCTTCTAATTCTGAACCAGGGTCCAGTAAAGAAGAAACCACTGAAGAACCATCTGACTCATCCCCGGAGCATCCCCTTTCTGTTGGTAAAGGAGCAAACCTGTTTTTAGTAGAAGTTTCGGATGTTTTAGACATTTTTGCAGCCAGTTGGATCCAGTTTTGTCTGCGTCTGGAAGACCTGACCTGAACCTTCGGGGGTTGACAGGATAATTCTGGAGTGTGCTCCAGTTGGGACACATCCGCCTCAACAACAGGAGTCTCAACTGAGACCAGGACACCTGTTACCTGCTGGGGGGGCCACTGAAAAAGGGTCTGTGACAGGTGATTCTGCTGGAGGTATAGCTGACAACTGTACCATTACAGGGTCTTCAGGTGCAGAAACAACAGCTTCTGGCCTATCAGAAGGTGTGTCCTGAGGCCTAGAGGCCGCACGCTGAGCATTAGTACGTTGTGCCAGAGCTATCGTAACCCTTTGCTCATCCCAATCAGCTTCCTCTCCCTAATTATGCGCTGCTGAGGGACAGGAGTGATATGTGTGACCCTTTCCATCACGCAGATTGCAAACCTGGTCGTTTCCACACAATCCTGCACTATGGCCTAGCTCATTACAATTAGTGCACTTTAATCTATCACACATATTGCTCAGATGCCCTGTGGCCCCACATCAGTAGCATGCTTTACGCTGACCAGCGTAAAACAAGACCCCTCTATCTTTACCCAAATAAAAACTATTAGGTAAGTGAATCAACCCAGTATCAGACGTATTCAAAATCACTTGAATTCTCCATCCTCCATTCCATATATGATCACCATCAAAGATAGGTTCTGGATTTCCCTGAACCGTGCACTTTGGTTTTAGCCAGTACACCAAGTTAGTGACACTTACCCCCTCGTTTCTGAATAAAAAAAACAGTACTCATACGATGTGCTGGTTTAGTCAAGGGGACTACCTCAAAGGGAGCCCACAAGGAGTAGACTTTAACTGGCGATATAGGGACCAGAATTTCTGCAAACCACTCCCCTGCTTAAAACTGCCATCAAATACTGGTTCCCCTGATGCATGAATCGGTGCATAAATTTCCACGGGGTAAAATGCATAGAACCCTTAAGTAAGGCCCTAGCTACATGCTTATGATCACGGAAAGTAGCTAAACCCTTCTTATAAATCAATCTAATAGCATTATGATGCTTAGCTGGAAAAACTGGAGCTCTAAATAAAGAGGCAAAAGATTTTACAGGTTCGGCATGTCCATCCACACTTTTGTCCGGTTGTTTTTCAGGGGGTAGGGCAATGGGAACAACAGAACTGTTAGCCCCACAAGATCGAGTCTCCTTAACGTGCAGTAATGGCAGAACTGGATTCTGTGTTAATTCCAGACCCTCTGGTACATGCAGGGGAGAAGTAATATCCATTCTAGGGACATGGATATGTTGTTCATCCACACTGTCTGGCAGGTTCCTTGCCGCTTTAAATCTTGCCGGAAGGTCTTCAAGCTGGCTCCTCCCACCCACCTGGGTGGTAAAACTCTCGGCTCCGCCCCATGACGCCAGATCTTCCTTACCGCTTGGAAGCTCAGGTTCCCTCCTTAACGCTCTGCGTATAAGACTGGTTCCTAATTCTTCGACTTTTCGAAATTAAAAGTTTTTGCTAAAAAGACTTCGGTCTTCTCTCCCACGGCTGCGATGGACAAATCGACTTCCAGTTTCCGGAGATGCCCTTGCGGGCAGAAGATGTCTCGGACGGATCTGCACTCCACGTGCGTTTACTGCTTGGGCCTTGAGCACGACCCGCAGGCCTGCGATCTGTGCTCTTCCTTTACGCCTCACGTCCTCAAAGACCGTGCTGCCTTACAACTGGGGCGTCCGAGAAGAGATTCCTCGGTTAAGTCAAAGAGGCCCGGTCGGCGGTGTCCATGGGGCGGCGGCTCGTGGATCAGCTCGAGCAGATGATCGCCCTCGAAGAGGAGGCGGCGCGGGCCGCTTCTACCTCGGCTGCGGCATTTGTTCCGCTATCTCTCGGTGCCTCTTATTCGGCTTCTTTTAAGGAGCTTTGTCTGACCCTCTTGACAAAAGGTGAGGGTCCAACTTCTTCTGAACTGTTTTCTCGGTCCAAAAAGAGAGACAAGAGTAAGTCTCACCGTCGACGCTCTTGGGAGCGGGAAAGATCCCTCTCCCCTAGTTGTCGCCGTCGACTTGTTGACCCCTCAGCCGCCACTGGTTTCATGGTGTCCCGCCAGGCCAGTTGACCGAGACTCCCGCGACGTGGTTGAGATTTTTCTCGACCCGTTGGATGGTTGTCGGCTGGAGAAGACGAGAACCCTCCAGTTCCCCGTGGGAGTTGAGATCCGTCGGCTCGTCTGTGCCTCCGGTTCCGGGCGCAGTGGAATCATCCGAACCGAGGGAATGCCGATTCGCGACACCTCCCGCACGTCCTCTGCCTAGCCGAGGTTCCGGTCTCGGGCGTCTTTGCGGTCCACAACCCACCGCCATAGCGGTCTCGGTCTCGCACGCGGCAAGCAGCGCCCGCTGTCATCTTCCTCCTCCTCGGACGAGGGAGGCTTCGGCGCAAGTTGCGTCGGAGGTATGAGGAACTCATGTGGCAACAGCTCCTTCTGACTGGGAATAAGCTGATGCCGTTGTCTTCCCCGGCCATTAAGTGGCTGTCACCGGAGCGGCCGAAACAACCCCTCGTTTGAGCTGAGGAGCCTGTTCCCAGGCCGGTTGTTCGGCCAATTCCAGCTGCCCCACCGATTCCAGTGGAACCTCCGCCTCCACAGCCGTTAGTTGGGGCTCCGACCAAAAATTCTCAGTCGGCTCAGGGACTGCCCCATAGGCTGTCTGTCACCCTCACTCGATAGACCTCGGCAGGTGGAGGTGGCTCAGGCCAGGCAGCTCTTGAGGACTCTTCCGAGTCCGAGGATGATTCCTCCCTTCTCCAAGCGAATGGACTTGGAGTCCTCAGGAGGACAGTCGTGGGACGATAGCCTCGTCCTTCCTAGGATTGCTCGGCTCATCTCAGAGTCCACGGGATGAAGCTTCAACCGCTTTAAATGGGCCAGGTATCCCCTCACGGAGATTCTGGACCGAGGATTCAGGCCTTTCCGGTGGCCGAGGCCATAGTGGGTCGGCCTTGGAGCTCTGTAGCGCCTGCTTCCTGTCCTGCGCCTGGCCAGGATGGCCAGGAATATCGGTCCCCGTTCCCTGTCCGGTTTTGAACACCCTCGGCTGAGGGTTGGTTACCGACAGCATTTTCCGCTGCTCGGGAACGCTAGGGATGTGGACAAACCTTCCGACAAGGAGTCCAAGAAATTGGACTATGCCGGGAGAAAAGTCTATGCTGCGTCCTCTCTCGGCCTTCGCCAGGCCAGTTCGGCCGTCCTCATGGCACATTTTTCTCATGCCCTGTTGGGCTCCCTGGATGAGGTTGTCCCTCATCTTCCCGCGGATCTGCAGACTACGGTCAGGCAGGTGCGGGACCAGGGCAGTGGCCAAACAGCAGCTCCAGACTGCTTTAGACATTGGGGACTCGTGTGTCAGGTCTGTGGCGGCCGCAGTGGCTATGTGTCATCGGGCTTGGCTGAGGATATCCACCTTTACCTCGGATACCCAGCACAAGTTGGCGGATGTTCCCTTTTTGGGAACTGACCTCTTCGGCCCTGGGGTGGAAGGTCACCTGCAGAGGATTGAGAAGTCCAATGCTACCTTGGACTCGGTCTCTTCCGCTCAGAAGGACAAAGGCCGCAAACCACAGCCTAAGCCTTCGTCTCGTCCATGATACCACAGGTCCGCCCAGCAACGTCAGGGCCAGCAGGCTCGGGCTTGGCATCCCAAACCCAAGCCGGGCTTCCTCCAACAGGAAGCAGGGAGGTAAGGCCCAGGAGGTCCTCGGCCGGTCCTCCTCCAAGCCTGCCCAGTGACGGGCTGAGGGTGTTCGCCCCTACCCGGCCACCTCACCCCAGGTTCCCCCATGGGGACGGCTCCGCACTCTCCTTTCCACCTGGTCCATTATTACCATGGACAGGTGGGTACTGGAGGTGGTGGAAAAGGCCTGCCTCTAGAATTCGAGCAGGCCCGCCCTTCAGACCGTGCGCACCTCGGGGGCCTGGGGTCCGCAGCTCACTGTCGGCTCTGCCGGGCCGACATCGCCTCCTCCTCCAAAAGGAGGTGATCAGAGAGGTGGCGGACCTCCTCAGACCCGGGTTTGTGTCCAGGTACTTCCTGGTTCCGAAACGGACGGGGCTGGCGCCCATTCTCACCTACGACCTGAACAAGTTCCTAAGGTCTCGAACCTTCAGGATGGTCACCTGGCTCAGATAATACCATCCCGGAACACGGCATGTGGTTCTGCTCTCTCGACCTGTAGGATGCGTTTTTCACGCCCTATCCATCCGTCACATCGGAGATTCCTTCGCCTGAGCGGAGGGATCCTCTTCGAGTTCGAGCCATGCCCTTCGGCCTGTCTCCAGCTCCCAGGGTCTTCAATAAATGCATTGCAGTGGTGACAGCTTTCCTGCGGGGCGCCGAGGGGTCCGGTGTACCCCTTACCTGGACGACATGATAGCAGCCCCTCCAGACAGGAGGGTGGAGCGTCCAGAGATCTGGCCTCCAGGTTTGCTCTCAAGTCGGCCTTCATCAACGAGGCTAAGTCGGAACTCAAGTCAAGCAGGTGATTCTGTTTATCGGGCAGAGCTCGACTCTCTTCGAGCCAGAGCATCGGCTCCCGTGGACAGGGCCGGTTCTTACCTCCTTTGCCCAATCATTTCTGGTTGGGCAATCGCGCCCTGCCCGGGACTTCCTGCGCCTCCTGGGTCTCATAGCGGCCTGTACCAGCATGGTCCATTGGGCACGCTGGCACATGCGTCCCCTTCAGTGGGGACTGGCCAGCCAGTGGTCACAACGCTGCGATCCATTGGACCAGCTAGTGATGGTGACCCAGGAGATGTGGAACGCTCTCCGGTGGTGGACCGTTCATCTCATCTGCAGGAGGGCATCCTGTTTGTCCGCCCCGAGCCGACGGTCTCTCTGTCGACCGATGCCTCTCTGATGGGTTGGGGTGCCCATCTGGGGGAACACCGGGCGCACAGCCTCTGGTCCCCTCGGAGTCCCGATGCCACATCAACCTGCTGGAGCTCGAAGCAGTCCGCCTAGCTCTCACCGCTTTTGCTCCGCTTTCTCCGGGGTCAGAGTGGTCCGAGTCCAGACGGACACACGACCATGTACTACCTAAACCGCCAGGTGGGACACGCTCCATGCTTCTATGCAAGGAAGCTCTCCGCATTTGGTCACGTGCGCAGCCTGGAGCGGGATCTCCTAGCCATTCATGTGGCAGGAGCCTCCAACACCCTGGCCGATGCCCTGAGCCGATAGGCTGCATCTCACGAGTGGTCTCTCCTGCCGGAGGTAGTACAAGACCTGTTCTCCCACTGGGGCACACCTCAGGTGGACCTGTTTGCCTCAGGAGAAGCAGCAGGCTGAGGCTGTTCCATGCCGCCCCCTCAGCAGGAGGCTGTGCAGGGGATGCCTTCTCGGGCCCGTGGACCCCGGCCTCTTCTGTGCCTTCCCCATTTCCCTTGATACACAAGGTGCTTCTCAAAGCAAGGAGGGACAAGGCGCAGGTGATTCTGATAGCCCCAGACTGGCCCCGCCAGTTCTGGTACTCAGATCTCCTCAGCCTCAGCTCCAGGCTCCCGAGGCAGCTTCCAGCTCGCCCGGACCTGCTCTCAGTCAATCAGGGGAAGGTGTTCCATCCGGATCTTCAATCCCATACCTGACGCCTGGTTCCTGAGCGGCTAGAGTTCCAGGCCTTGGGTCTTTTCCGACGAGGTCCTCAATGTTGTTGAGGCGTCCCATAAGGAGTCGACCAGGAAATGCTATGCCTTCAAATGGAAGAGATTTTCCATTTGGTGTCAGGGCAAGGGCTTGGACCCTTCCTCCTGTCCTTTGGCAAGCATCTTGGACTATTTATGGTCCCTTTCTCGTCAAGGGCTTAGGGTGGACGACCCTAAGGGTGCACCTGGTAGCCATCTCTGCTTACGGGCATGGGCTGGGAGCAGTCGGGCGCAGGAGAAGGTGGTCTGGCGCTTTCAAAGGCCTTGTCACATTTCCTCCGTGCGAGAACCCCACCTCGTGGATTTTACTGCTGGTTGGCAAAGCTCATGGGCAAGCTTATTCAACCAATGCACAGGTGTGATCTCTCACCTGTCGTGGAAGACCGCCTTCTTGGTGGCTATCACGTCAGCCAGAAGGATGGGAGAACCCAGGCTCTGCATCGAGTCTCCTTACCTGGTCTTCCACAGACAAGGTGTCCGCGCCTCACCCAAAATTCTTCTCAAGGTGGTGTCGAGTTTCGCCTTAACCAGGTAAGTTGACTCTGCCGGTGTTCTACCCCAGTCACACCTCGGAGGCAGAATATAGGCTCCATACTCTGGACCCTAGAGGCGCCGCTTACTATAAGGAGCGCCCGGCTGAGAGGTCGGGGAGAGGTTCGCCAGCTGTTTGTCACTACACTGGCCGCACCTGGCAGACCTGCACCAGCGGACGATAGGCAGGTGGGTCACCTCCTGCATAGATCTCTGCTATAAGTTGGCGGGCATGGAGCTTCCCAGAGGGATAAGAGCTCATTCTACCCGCCATACTGCTGCATCGGTGGCTGCTTCCAGGGACGTCCCTATCCAGGAAATCTGCAGGGCTGCTACCTGGAAGTCAGCACACACCTTCATCACCCATTACCACATCGACCTTGAGTCACGCCGGGATGCTGGTTTTGGGGCCCAGTTCTCAGTCTCTCTCTTTTCCCAAGTAAGTGTCGGGTGTCTTGTATACCCTTCCTCCTCGGAGAACTGCTAGGAGTCTGCCAGACGTGTGGATGAACAACATCCATGTCCCTAGAAATACAGGTTACTCACCTGTAACAGGAGTTCTAGGAATGGTATATGTTGTTCATCCACACAACCCACCCGACCTCCTCGGCTCGGACGCACAACCTGAGCTTCCAGCGGGCCAGATCTGGCGTCATGGGGTGGAGCCGAGAGTTTTACCACCCGGGTGGGTTGGAGGAGCCAGCTTGAAGACCTTCCAGCAAGATTTAAAGCAGCAAGGAACCTGCCAGACAGTGTGGATGAACAACATATACCATTCCTAGAACTCCTGTTACAGGTGAGTAACCTGTATTTTCAGAACCCCAATCCTTTGGTCTAGCACCATCTGTACTTAGACAGTTCTGAGTGTCAGGGGCAGATTTACCACTGTTAGGAATGGAAAGTTCCGAAGGTCCCAAAACCCAGGAGCCAGATTTAGATTGTTTCCAGCCAGCCACAATCAAAGCGTGATCCACCGACCACTGCGTTGTGTCTGTCAATGAGTCCCTGGAGTCTACGGGCACCTCAACCATGGAGCCTCGCCTTAGGCCAGGTAACACAGTACCTGAAGCTGCCATTCCCAGCGAGGCTCCCTCTGTTCTTTTAAAAAGATTCCCCGCAAATACAAACAAGGGCGACTGCCCCATACCTGGAGAGAAGGAAAATGTGTGCTGGGGATCATCCTGCTTCACTTGCTGAACGCTCTCCGTTGCAATTGCAGATGACCGCAGCGGCACTGACTGGGAAGCTGCCATGTCAGCATCTGGATTAGCAGCTTGTACTTATGGTGGTTCCGTCTGCGCTGAGGGAGAGCACTGATCTGCTGACGCAATTGCAGCCTTAAGTTCACACTGTCTTGCCTTGAAACGAGCTTCTTCCTCCAGGAACTGTCGCTGTAAGGCAACCGACACTGCCATTTCATCCGTCTCTGCAGTGGCTCCCATACTTTCACTCGGTTTAGACGTAATAACCTCCCGTCTCTCAACAAACCAAAGGATTTAGGCAAGCTGTCAGTGGTATGTTAATCTTAACCTGACTCTATTTCCACAGTTGGTGCATTGAAAAAACTTCAGAATCCATTGCTTCCGAGTGTATAGGAGCAACCTGCTCTGCTGCTTCAGGTACCTCCATCCTCTCTGCTTGCACAGTACAAGTGACTATCACACAGGCCAGCGGTTCCCCTACAGGAGAGCAGGGGAATGTCCCCAGTGCAATGGCCAAATTTCCTCCATTCACTAAAAAAATACCACCAACAGTTTAATCTGGTTCAAGGTCTGTTGGCATTCATCTGTATTCCCCTCCCCTGGGTCATGCCTGAAAATAGGCAAGATTTGTCTAGTGCACTTACCCAGTCAACAAAAACTAAATAAATAAATAAAATAAAATTTAGACTTACTCCCCATCCGCCCTATCGTAGAAGGGCTCAGTACTACCCTCGGTTTTGTAGCATTTTACATCGCTGTATGCCCCAAAAACCCCTCCGTAGGTAGAAATATAAAGACTGCTTGATACTCTGGTAATTAAGTTAGAACTGTGCAGCATCACTGCTGGGGAGGGAGTAAACAGTTGTCCCTTCCATAATAAAAGGGAAAAAGAAGTCTCCCGATTTTTATATTACCAAACAAGACACCCCCCCCCCCCCACAGTACCACAGCATTTGGGGGATTTAGCGGTTTGTGAGTCCCCATGTCCATGACTATTCCTCTTTTCTGCGTGGGCGATCAGACATGAAACTTCCATGATGGTCTGCCCTGTGAAGGATCTTGGTGAGCCTTTCTTCTTTTTGATAAGTTTTTAGAAATTTTAAAATCTGAGTTATTGCAGGATGCAGAGAGCTCTCTCAAAAGTGTCTGTTCTGTTTGGCTGCTGGCTCGGCTTCCCCCACCCCCTGATTAACTCTTCTTAGTTGATCAGTGACTCTGTAAAATATAAAAATTGCATGTTTTGAAAGATGCTGCCATTCAGACTACTGAAACGCAGGGGTGGCACGGGAGCCTAGTTGGAGCTGAAATGGGGAGGTATCAGACAGCCAGCTCTTATTTACGTTCCCTTCCCCTTCGTAAAATAGCAAAAGAAAAATGTTAAAATATGAAGCGTTAAGCACCAGAGTGGGTGAACTACCAGTGGGGGACTTGGGGTACTAGATTGAAATAAGCATGACTGATGCTCTGTAATGCACCAACGTAAAAATGTATTCTCCATATTTTGATACTGCATTGAGGAGCTTCCAAAATGATAAAAAAAGTGATTTAATTAAAGTCCATCTAAGCTATGATTACAAGCTTTGGAGAATCTTGGTTAGTCCAGCAAAAGAAATCGTATACTTGAGTCCAAAGCCCAACCCCTTATGAAAGAGGAATAATGGGTAACCAGAAATTTTCTAAGGTGTCCTTGCACAGTAATAATTTAGATAGCATATACTAGAGACAGGATATAGCATTATTAAACCAAACAATATCTCTCAAAGATGCGTTAATCCAAGCCATCCATTCACAACAATCAACCATTGTAACAGAAATAGTCACACATGAGTGCTTATGAGCTGCGACTTGGGATTTACCTTTAGGAGGATCTGCGTCTGACTTTTCTGTGGCTTGCCCATCTTGATCGGAAGTCAGTTACCCAACCGGTTCTCTCAGAAGTTTAGTTAAGTTAAAACATCTGTGTGGGTCTAAGCTCTCTTTATGCTGCGATCATGCTCTGGCTCCACAATTCCCATTTGTTTCAACACAAGAGTTGTAAAGCATAATATGGTGAAACAGCCAAGGATCTGTCCTATATCAGTCTCCACATTGCCCTCTGTCCTGCTTGCACCTCTTAATCACTCGCTTTAAAGTTATTATAATGTTTAAATTTTACTTTACTTTCTTTTCTTTTTTTTTTGATTGCGCTGTGACTGCACTAACTTGACATCATTCTGCTACCCTGTGTGGTTCCCATTAATAATTGGAGAGGGACACACTGTATGACATTGACTTGGGGGGGCTTTCAGTTCCTCCCAAGGAAAAGGATGAAATGTTAGACATTAACATGCCCAAGGGTGGGAGTAGGAATTTGGTGGGGAGGGATTAGCAGCTCATGCCAGGAGCTTGGGAAATAAGATGGACTTGGAGGCCCTCATGGGGATGAAGGACTGGACATAGTAACGATAAGCAAGACTTGGTGGACAGAACATCACATCTGGGAGACAGCTATCCCTGGCTACAGGCCATTTAGAAGGGACAAGGTGGTTGGGGGGGGGTTGCTTTATATGTCAGGGATGACATAAAGGTAACAGAGGAGCAGGAGGAAGACAGGGAGACAGAGCTCCTGTAGGTAACACTAGACAAAAGGACAAGGGAATCCTTGTGACTGGGAGTGGTATACAGACCTCCTATACAGGAGGAGGAGGAAGAGGATAGACTGCTGATAACAGGCAGTTACACGGATGGCTCTCAAAGGGAAATTACTAATGGTGGGAGACCTAAACCTCCCAGACATGGACTGGGACATCTGGATGCAGTCTCGACTAGAAGCAAGGAAATACTAGGGGCACTGCAGGAAGTATTCTTACAGCAGCTGGTGAGGGAGCCAACAAGGGGCAACAACCTGCTAGACGTGGTCCTGACAAATGGGGAGCATGTGGAGGAGGTGGGAGACGTACTGGGAGTCAGCAACCACAGGACGGTAAGGTTCAGGGTAAGGACAGGGAGGAGGCAAACAAAACCAGCACGACAGTTATGGACTTCAGGAGCGTGGACTTCCACAGGATATGAAGAATAGTGGGGGAAGAGATGGTGGGAACAGAGAATATAAGGGATATGGAAGAGTTATGGGAAACTATCAAAGGTGGGGTGCTGAAAGCCATGCAAATGTGCATAAAGAAAGAAAGGAATGGCAGAAAAGGAAGACCACTTTGGTTTACAAGGGAGGTGGCGAGAGAGGTCGAGGACAGGAGGAAGGCTTTCAAAAAATATAAAAGGACACAGAGAGCAGGACAGGGGAGGCTTATAGGGAGAGGAGGAGACTAGCAGGGCAGAAGATAAGGAGGGCAAAGGCGGACACTGAGGAGAGAATAGTTAAGCAGGCCAAAAGGGGGGACAAAACTTTTTTAGAACTGTGGGGTGTTGTTCAGTGTCTTCATCAGTGACATTGGGGAAGGCATTAAAGGCAGCATGTGCCTATTCATGGATGACACCAAGCTCTGCAGGACAATGGACGCAGCTGAAGGATACAGGACCTACAGGAAGATCTGGAAAAGCTGGGGAGGTGGTCTAGGATTGGGCAGCTTGGCTTCAATGCCAAGAAATGCAAAGTTGTACATATTGGAGCCAAGAATACCAGGACAGAGTACTACCTGGGTGGAGTCAGAGTATCTGCATCAGAGGAGGAGAAGGACCTGGGAGTGATGATCACTAGGGACCTGAAGCAGTCCACGCAGTGCAAGAAAGCAGCAGCAAAGCCAAACAAGATGCTGAGATGCATATCTAGGGGGATCAGTAACAGGAGAGAGGAGGTTGTGCTGCCCTTGTATAGGTCACTGGTGAGGCCTCTTCTAGAGTATGGAGTTCAGTACTGGTGCCCACACCTCAAAAAGGATATTAACCTGCTGGAGAAGGTCCAGAGGAGGGCTACAAAGATGATAGTGGGTCAGCAGGGTAAGGCATACGAGGAGAGGTTGAGGGCACTGAACATGTACTCCCTGGAAGACAGGAGGGGGGGGGGCATTTTTTATTTATTTAGTTTTTGTTGACTGGGTAAGTGCAGTAGACAAATTCTGCCTATTTTCAGGCATGACCCGGGGAGGAGAATACAGATGAATGCCAACTGACCTTGAACCAGATGAAGCTGTTGGTGGTATTTTTAGTGAATGGGGGGAAATTTGGCCAGGGCACCGGGGAAATTCCCCTACTCGCCCTGTAGGGGGGAGCTGCTGCAGCTTGAGCTATGGCAAGTAGCACAGATGGAGAGATGGTGACGGTAGTGCAGACCGAAGAGGAACAAATTATGGATGTTACCACTGAGGGAGTTTTCCGACTTCCACCAGGGATGTACGTTGGGTCTGGGATTCAGGCTTCACGGAGGGAGTCTCCGGAACAGCTGGCAGGACTGGAACAGGACTCTTCTGGTGGATTGCTTGTGGGGGAGCTCAGTGCCGAATCAGATGGCGTAGCTACGGACCCTGCTCAGCTGGAGGTGGGAGAGGCATCAGATCCTTTCATGCAGACACCTTTGGAAACACAGGGGGTTTTGAAGGGTGTCATTTCTGGAAGCTGGTGGTCTGGAAAGATTCAGAGCGGTGCTGAGAACATCTGTGGAGTGGAGCGGCCTTCTCTTACCTGGGCTGCAGTAGATTCATGGAGGACTGGAGCAGGACACGCTGGGACAGCTGGAGAGGCACAGGTATGGAAGGCTTTGCCTTCAAACTTTTTACGGGGCAGCAGTTCACTGACACTCGAGAGGAGGCTCTGAATGGCGCTGAGCTGCACGATGCTCAGCCAGTTGGTGGGTCCTTACCTCAGGGACATGTCGGGGATGGTACTGTAGGCCAGTGGACTGTTGGGCCTGAATTTCGAGAAGCTGTCTCCCCCTAGTATGGTGCTTCCGACCCTTTCTTCCCTGCTGGAGGTGGGACTCAGTCGGAGGCTGATCCTTTTCCCCCTAAGCAGTGGTCCCCGGCACGTGCGTTACTGATCGCAGGTTGGACACTGGACCCTATTAGACAGTGGCGCTCTGTACCCCCTGTGGATCCTAGGGAGCCCAGTTATGCTATGGAACCTGGACTTAGGGGCTTAGCTCAGGTGGCGAAGGTGGGCACTGGGACTGGGTTCTCTGGGACAGTGCTGTTGTCGGGGGATTTGGTCGTCTTGCAAGGACCTGACCCTCTCCTCCGCTTGCTGACAATATGAAATCTTCAGACGTGGCTCCTGGGAGTGCTTGCCTTGCTCTCCCTTATACAGGAACCTCTGCTGCCTGCCACTCTGCTGGGGGGACTAAGGTCTCTAACAGTGAGCCCAGACTTCCTGGCTTATCTTCCACTCTCTCAGATCTTTGAGACTCCACTGTGCCTCAGTAGACACAGGCTTTGTCTTGGGCTGACAGGGTGGACATAGAATTTCCTCAGACTTCTGCTCCGTCTGCCCATCCACAATTGTCTGAGCAGGCTTCTCAGTCTGCGGCAGGCAATTGGTCCCGATTCTGAAGGACGGACTCTTTTTCATCCTCACCTGCTCCTGCCCAGAGACGCAATGCAGTCCATCCCTTTTATAAAGGGGGACTGGAAGTGAAGCCCGATAGGGCCTATGTGGGGAAGGTCCTGTTACGGGACTCCTTACTCATGACACCTCATGAGCTGTATGCGTTGATGCGTGCCTCGATGGATGGTTATTTTGATTTAAGTTTCAGATTCCTGGTATTTCTGGATAAATTCTGGTCTGATTACGACAAACTTTAGGACACTCCACTGTGGATGCCCTTTCAGGCAGTCCCTATTACCACACCTCCAGTATGGATGCTGACAGTACTGCTGAAGAAATGGGGGGGGGGGGGGTGTGAAGGTACAGGATGTGCACTGTTGGTTGGCTCAACGTTGTGAGGTCCTTGAAGAACCGGAGCCTGTTCTGGACACTGAGCTGTTTTGGACAGGACATTGGCGCTTCCAGATTAAACTGCACCATACAGCTACAGGACTGCAGCATTTGCCCAGTGTGTATCTGGGAAGGGATCGAGCACAATGCTTCTATCTGGGACAACCTAAAACATGCTTTCGTTGTGGTTCTGATGCACATCTTAGCAATGCTTGTGACGTGGTTCACTGTAACTTATGTCTGGAGAGGGAACAAATGGGAGCACAATGTACCAATGCCTTATGTTGCAACCTCTGTGATGATACTGGTCACTCTTTTTGTACTTGCTCTTGGGCTGTGCATAACCAACAGGACAAGGTGGACAATCAGGATCTTATTTTGGAACAAGCCCATCAGGCACAGCAACAGCAGAGACAGAAAGCACTAGCTGCGGCCATTGCACATGCTGTGGAACCAGAGGTTGTACTCTCTGAGACGGTGTGTGGCCCCTATAATTTTGCCTGACCAGCTCCTTGAACCCCAGGCTCCCCAGTCTCAGCAGGAGGTCATAGTCTCAGTTCCTGATACACCTATACGAGGGTTACTTCTACCTGTGGAGATTGGACTGATGGGGTCTCGTCCTGCCGCATGTGTACCCATGCCCCCTCCTGCTCAGGATATGAAACTGGTTGACAGAAAACAGTCTCTGTAGTCACATAAGTTGCAGGGAGTACAGGATGGGGTGGCAGCGATCCCACTGGCTAATAAATACACTAGTCTGATGGAGGTGGATAGGGAGGAGGATCATAGTGCTTAGATGGAGTATTCCTCCTGTACTTCGTAACATCCTTCGGCCGCTACTGATACTGAGGAGGACGCTCCTCGGATGTCTGGCAAGGCCAAAGTATAGAAGAAACAGAAGAAGGGGACTCGCCTGAAGACTGATCAGAATATAGACTGTACCTGATGCATGTTTCTGTTTGTCTAGTGTTTGTTGGTCCTTTCTTTTTCCCACCTCTGTCCATCATGACGACTCTGTTTAGTCTGGCCACATTAAACACAAATAGTGTTAAGTCCTTGACAAGGAGAGGCATACTCTTTATGGTCCTTCAGGATCTTGGCTATGATGTCCTTTTCCTTCGGGACACCCGGTTACACAATTCCAATGATATCTACCAAGCTGGTAGACAATGGTGTTGGGGTACATCCTTTTGGTCGACAGGTGTTGACCACTGCGTGGGAGTGGGTATTTTATTTAAAGGCAATGCCTAGCAGGTTACAAGATTGGTTGATCTTGTTCCAGGACGGGTGCTTCTTTTGGATGTCACCTATCAGGACGGTTCATTAATGTATACACTCCCAAGGGAAAGAAAAATTAAGTGGATCTTTTTCATTTGATTCGCCCCTACTTACACACTTCCAGGCATGTGGTGTGTGTGTGTGTGTGTGTGTGTGTGTGTGTGACTTTAATTGTGGTCTGTCTGCCTCTGATTGGGATGGACGCACTACAGAGACTTTTTGTGATACCTCTGCTCTCTGTGAGATCATGCAAGGTGCCTCTGTGGTGGATGCTTATTGGGTGGAACACCCCTTGGGGGGGGGGGGAGTACTTATCACCTGGCAGCACGTGTCTCACATATTGATTTTCTTTTTGTCTCCCTTTCCTTGGTCCTGAGTCATATGACATTGACTCCGATTGAGGTTTCGGATCACCTCCTGCTTCATGGCTCTTTTGGCCTTACTCCTTGTTTCGACCCCAGCAAGGGTTATTGGAAACTTAACCATGCGATCCTATGGCGATTTCTCTGAGCCTGCCAATCTGTGGCCTATGTTTATATAGATCTGGGGCACTGATGGGTGGATACTAAAGCGGATCTTCTTAAGCTATTGAGCTATTGTGTCTTCACCTTACCAGGGCAGTTACGAGGTCACAGTACCTCGAATACTTGGGGCTGAGACATCAGTATATGCATCTCCTCTCTTTGCAATATGATACCGTTGGGGGGGTTGACACAGATCACATAGGTTACTACTCGCATGAGGGCTAGCCATGATAGAAGTAAGTCTTTGTTTATGGAACATCAGACTGATACAAGAGGGATGACTGGGTTAATAGACCCTTTTGATAGTTGTTTGAATAGAGTGGCACACAGAGTAATTACTGGGGTTCGCACCGCTTCGGGGCAAATTGTTACCCATCAGGATTTGGTCTTACGGGAGGTTCCAGAGTACTTATAACATATGTTTGGCCACTCCCGGAGGTTGGAGAGACGGATACTTTGCTTGTTTATGTTGCAATTTCTTGTAGTCATGAGATCATGTATAACGGGGGTGGAATGGGCCATTACTAGGCTACAGACAAATCGGGTTCCGGGTTTGGATGGTTTGCCTTCAGAATTTTATCAGATGTTCCTTGTTCGGATGGGGGAAGTTTTAACGGTTCTTTTCAATTGGATTTTGAGGGATGGGATTCTTCCTGATTCTTTGTCGGACACTTACCAAATCTTGTTATTTAAGAAAGGTTCTTCATTTGATCTTAGCAATTGGAGGCAGTTCTACCTTTTAAACATGGATCATAAGCTTCTGATGACGATATTGAATGCTCGTCTGGCCACGGTGGCTCAGTTTGAGATCTCTCCTGTACAGACGTGTGCCATCCCTGCCAGACACATACTTGGTAACTTGATTCTTGTGAGGGAGTTGTTTCGGACTGGGTGTCTGGCAGGATGGGATGGATTTCTTTTAATGCTCGACCAGGAGAAGGCATTTGGTAGGTGTCGCACCCCTATCTGTATGCTGTTCTTCAGCACTACGGCATCCCAGACAGGTTTTGTGATTGACCTTGTTTAATTTATGACTCAGCTACATTGATGCCTCTGGTGAACGGACATTTGGGTACTCATTTTTCTTTAAAGGTAGGGGTCCGACAGGGGTGTCCTATGAGCCCCCTCCTGTATATGTTTTATTTGGACCCCGTCCTTCAGCAGATATTGCTACATCGTCAGATTAGGGGTATCAGTGCCCCCTCATCTACTGGGACCGTGAAAGTCATTGCCTATGCAGACGATGTTACCCTTCTGGTTCAGGATGAGGCCTCCGGGTGCATTTCATTAGACGTTTTTCGCTCATATGGTCCCATTTCAGGTGTAGCTTTGAATGTGCCAAAGTGCACTGCGATTACGCATGTGCCACAGGTCACGGGGGGGCTCAGTAGGAGGAATCCTTTGACACTCAGGCCAGTTCGTATCCTAGGGGGTTATTTTGGGATATGGCTGCTTACAATTGGGATTTGAAATTGGCCTATTGCGCTTTCCGGGTCTCCCGATGGAAGTCCTGGAAGCAATCCAAACGTAAAAGGGTGGCTGTTGTTTGGCTGTTTTTACTTCCCCTTTTCCTTCATTTTTGGCAGGTTTATTTGATTCCCAGGGATATGGAAACTCGTATTTATAGTATATTTTTTCAAATGTTTTCGGGAAATAGGCTGAACCCCATACAACGGGATGTCCTGTACCTCTCCATCAGGGAAGGGGGTTTGGACATGTTTAATCCTGTGGTTAAGTTGTCTAGTCATTTTGTTAAGTGGAACTTTGGATTATGTCTTGACAGGGTGGATAGATGTTGGAAACCCTGGATGGCAGTTTGGTTCAGTCCCATTGCGCAACAATGGACAAGACCAGATTTTTCTCCTTTACTATCTTGAGGAGCAGACTTATACGTCCACACGATATTGGAAAAATTATGGAGATGGAGGGGAACATATGCCCTCCCTAGATTGTGCGCCCCCGCCCCCCCGATTGTTGTGTCAGGATATTTGGCTCAATATTTTTGAAACCTCATGGGTACCCTGGTATTTCACAGGAGTGGGTTGGTCTTTTACATGTTAACTTGGCTGATCCCCTCACCTCTCCCAGGATATGGGATGTCCTTTGGCTCAGCAGTCATGGTTGATTGAGTGTGAAGGCTAATGCCAAGCACAGGGTCCTGGCGGAATGTTTCTGTCCACAGGAGGGGTGTGTTCCAGTATTGGAAACTACGACCCATTTTTTACTGGAATGCCCCTCTGCCAGAGCATTCGGGGACCTTATGGCTAGGCATTGGGGGGATCTGGGTTGGTGGTCCCTGTCTTACGAGGCAGTCATATTGGGTCTTCCCACTCCACTGTGGCATCTGGAGACTCATGTGGGAGGCTCATTGTTACTCTTAGTATTTTTTATGGCATGCCCACTGTGTTTTTCTTTAACGAGCCCTGTTTCTGTCCCCAGATGCTGTGTTCCAAATGGTGGAATGTGTATTGCATTTTTTATCTGTCTCATTGCTCCTCAGGGAAGAGCAGGGAGTGCCTTTTGATGTAGAAACATGTGCAGGCTCATTTTAAGCCTCCCTGAAGGTGAGGGGTGTTTATTCTTCTCTGCACTGACCTTCACTTGTAGCAGTCAGGTGGGAAGGGAGGGCTGTCTCCCTTTTTTTTATTTTTTTTGTGTCCAGGATTGTTCTGGATTTTATTATTTCTCTCTTTACGGTGTGATTTTGGGGGCGGCAGGGGGTTTGTGTAGGGCTGACTGTGTGCATGTCGCTTATGGACATGACTGGGGAAGGGGGTCAGGATTCTTCCTTTTTATTTGTCCTTGTATTTATTTTTCAACATCTGGTGGTATGGTTCATTTAGTTATTGTGGTGATTCATTCTCCTGTATGTTTTATTGTCCAATTAAAAATTCCCCTACTCTCTTCGAGAAGTGCCATGGGATCTTTAACATCCACCTGAACTACCACCAGAACAGGCAGATAGGACCTCAGTTTAACATCTCATCCAAAAGACGACACCTCAGGAGTGCAGCACCCCCCTCATGCTGCACTGCAGTGTCAGTATTGGGAAATTAACCCAAGTGCGTGCAGCACCCCCCTCATATTGCACTGCAGTGTCAGTATTGGGATATTAACCCAAGTGCCTGGTGTGGGGATAGAACCCACAGCCTTCTGATCTCCCAGCCTCAGAGGTGAGTTTGTTACCTGCTGAGCCACTGACACATAATTGGGACCTTCAGGTACTTGAAAGGGGTAAATAAGGTTGATAAGGAGAGTCTCTTTAAGCTGAGTGGCAACCATAACACTAGGGGGCACAGTCTTAAGCTGGAGGGTGAGAGGTTTAGGAGGGAGGTCAGGAAGCACTTCTTCACAGAGAGGGTGGTGGACACTTGGAATGCACTGCCGGAAGAGGTCATCTCATTGAAGACAGTGAGCAGCTTTAAGAGAGGCTGGGACAGGCATGGAGAAGGTAAGGATCAAGGGTAGGGAGGAGTGGGGAGGGAGGGCAGTGATAGTAACTCAAGCTGTGGACCCTGCAATACGAGCAGACTTGATAGACCAAATGGCCTCCTTCTGCTGGCTTCTTCATATGTTTGTATGTAAAGAGGAAGGCAAAGCAGGGATTTCAAAGCTGAGTGGGGAGGGGAGGAGGGATACACCTGGAATGAGACTGTGAAAAAGCAGAAGAGCTGAACAAGTACTTTTGCTCGGTATTTACAGAGGAGGAGGAGGAGGAGGAGGAGGAGGAGGAGGAGGGCAGGGGGCCCAAGCCTAGGGAAAGGTGGAGGAAGGACAAAAGAATGGATCTGAGCCCGTTCAGTGTAGAAAGAGTTAGGGAAGAACTAGGTAGGTTGAAGGTGGATAAGGCAATGGGTCCGGACAGGCTGCATTCAAGGGTAATCCAGGAGCTGGGGGAGGAGTTGGCCACCCCACTGACGAGACTATTCAGCTTGTCTCTGGATTCAGGAAGGGTGCCAGAGGACTGGAAGAGGGGCGTGTATGTGGTGCCACTGCACAAAGGAGGTAGTAGGGAGGTGACGGAAAACTACCGCCTTGTCATCCTCACCTCAGTGGTGGGGAAGGTCATGGAGGTGCTCATAAAGGAGAGGGTGGTGGACTACCTGGAGGATTGCAGAATGACAGGCTGCATGGCTTCTCAAAAGGGAAGTCATGCCAGATGAATTTGACTTGCGTTTTTTGATTGGGTGACACAGGTGACCGACCGGGGGGAGGGGGGGTGGTGGACGTAGCCTATCCAGACTTCAGTAAGGTTTTCGACACCGTACCCCATACAAGGTTGGTGAGCAAACTGGAAAGTGTAGGGGTAGGGAAGAAAATAACCAAGTGGGTGGAGAACTGGTTGGCGGGCAGAAGCCAGATAGTGGTGGTAAACAGGGTGTACTCCAGGATGTTGGAGGTGACGAGCGGGGTGCCCCAGTGGTCAGTGCTGGGAGCCCTCCTTTTTAATATCTACATTGGCGATATAGCGGAGGGGCTGGGGGAGGGAGGGTGTGCCTGTTTGCAGATGATATGAAAATCTGCAATAGGGTGGACACCATGGGGGTGGGGGTGGAGGACATGAGGCAGGACCTGAAGTCTCTGGAGGAATGGGCAGAGACTTGGCAACTGAAATTCAATGCCAAGATGTATGCTGTGATGCACTTGGGGCACAGGAACCCAAAAGCAAGATGCACCCTTGGGGGAGGGAGGACATCAAAGACGGAGCAGGAGAGGGATCAGGGGTTATAGTATCATGTAACCTTATGGTGGGAAACCAATGTAGCAGGGCGATGGGGGAAGGTAAATGGGATGTTGGCATGCATTGGCAAGGGCATCACTAGCAAAAGGTGGGGGAGACGCTGATGCCCCTCTGCAAAGCCATGGTAAGGCCGCACCTCGAGTACAGAATCCATTTCTGGAGGCCACATCTATGAAAAGACAGAAGGGATCGAGAGAGTTCAGAGAAGGGCAGCTAAGATGGTGCAGGGTATGCAAGGGAAGACATAGAGGCAGAGATGTAAGGAATTGGATCTGTGCACGTTGGAGACTAGAAGGGAAAGAGGGGACATGATTGAAACTTTTAAATATGTCAAGTAGATCAACAAAGTGTAAAGGAAGGTTTTTTACTCAAAAGGAAGGAAGGGGCTGTAACTAGACGGCATAGCCTAAGACTCCAGGGAGGAAGATACAGGCAATGTGAGAAGGCGATTCTTCACGGAGAGGGTGGTGGAGACATGGAACAAGCTTCCAGAGGAGGTGGTGGGGGCTGTAATGGTGGAGAATTCAAGAGAGCATGGGACAGTTATATGAGGCTGTATAGTGGGGGCTCCAAGGGAGGGTGGGGAGGGACGAGTAAAGGGGGCAAGGGGCAGATTAGATGGGTCGGTGGGTCCTTTTCTGCTGCCATGTTTCTATAATTTTATGATTATAGAAGATCATTGACTGACGTTCAAACACCTCCTACCACTAGTGTGGGAGCACTGTTGCATCAGGCTCTGCAGTTCTGATCCCTATGCTCTCAGACATCCTCCTGCAGCATTTTCCCAGCTTCCTCTAGATCTTACTTCGAGAAGGCTCTTGCAGTAGGTATTCACATACAGGACTAAGCCGCCAGGTGTCAGGACCCCATGGAAAAATTTCTAGCTAGCAGTCTCTGGCGGGGGACCGCCCCCATGTCAGGTGACCGGCGTCATACGACATCGGTATAAAGGGGCGGTGCCCCATGCCTGCCTTCCAGTTCTTTCCCGCCGTCTGCTTGTGAAAGTTCCTCATGGTAGAACAGCTCTTGTCCGTCATTAGTCGGTCTCTAAGTTTTTGAAGTTTTCAACCCTTTTTCTCTCATTTTCAATTTTTTTCAAACAATTCACTGTGTATGTTGTCCCAACGCCCTCTGAGTCGCATAGAAACAAGTGTGACTAGTGTGGTTCCCAACTTCCACACAAGGACGGACACTTCTTGCGCCTCTTCTGTCTGGGTCCAGACCACCCCATGGAGAAGTGCCAGCACTGCCAGAAGTTCAACTCCGCTACCCACAAGAGAAGACAGCAGTGCCTGGAAGCCAATATTCTAAAGATGAATATGGCCTCCATTGAAAAAGAATTACAGAAACTTGGGCAGGCATCTACTTCCCCGGAAGGTCATAAGAAAAAGCGCGACAAGGAGAAGCACCGGGAGCAGGAACCAGCTTCCACAGCAGCCGCGACTCTGTCCAGAGTCGCGGCACTCAAGGTAACATCCCTTCTGGGGGATCACTCCACAATGGCCGTCTTGGTGGTTACCAAGAAGACATCGCTCTCCTGTCTGGCTCGGGCCCTTCAGGGGCCTCCAGGGCAAAGGAGGACCCGCCTCCCGGTGAAGGCCGCTCTCCATGCGGCCCTCCATTCAGAGCGGGTCCAGTATGTCGGACGTCTGTCCCACCGACGCTTGCCCGGACAAGGCTGCTAAGTCGCTTGCCCATTATGAGGAGCGCCCAGCCAAAATACCTCTTGACAAGACCGCATCTCCTTTGCAGCCTTCCTCGAGCAGGGAGTCCAGTAAGTCAGATGCGGGCTCCTCCGATGTCCACACGGATTTGGCCGATAAGTCAGACGCCGACTTCACCAGTGCCCACCCGACCAAGAAGCCTGCACCAGACCCCATCGAACAGTCTGACGCCCTAGGCTCTCTGCAACATCTCACCACGTTGCCCTCCGAGGTCCCCATATCCCTCCGACTGACCCCTGGGGATTATAATCCTCCTTCCCTGGTCATCACCGAGGATACTGGGATGCTGCTGTCAGGGCTCCCTCCTCCTGTGCCGGTTCCCCTGACGCCGGATCCTCAGATGCTGGTCCCGACGCCAATCGGCGGCCCTTTACCTGGCGATAGACCTATTCCTCCGACAGGTCCTTCGGACCCTCTCGAAGGTATACCCATGCAGGGCCCCAGCCAGGTCACTCTGCTCCATCAGAGCCCCTGGTGCCCGGGTACCTGACACCTCAATACCCGGCCCCTCAGTATCCAGCGCCGCAGTACCCAATGCTGGGCTACCTGCCGTCGGGTTACGGATACTTCTTTTACAGATATCCTCAATATCCGTATCCTCCACCTCTGCCACCCACTCCTCAGCCGTCAGCGGATCTGAAGGAGGTCTTGGCCTCCTGATGGGCTGAGGCCAAGGCTCAGCTCACCAGGGAGGTCAAGAGTCATCTCCCAACACAAGACCCTATACAGGATCCCCTACGTCGGAGACTGGAGACTTCCTCCCCTCTACCCGACACTAGAGGAGAGCCCTCTGGCACCTGAGGTGGGGAGGATACGCGCCCAAGGGAATTCCCCAGAGGGGCCGTCCCTCCCCTCGTAGGGAGGAGTCTTCTTCCTCTTTGTCATCTTCGGTCACGGACTTTGAGTCCGGCCACTCTGACCCCGAAGACAAGCTCCAGAATCCGGAACGCCCCAGGCCGAGGGATCCTCCGAAGTCTCCTCTGGAGGATCCTTCCTTTCTGGAGTTACTGTGGAAAATCCAGGAAGTTCATCAGTGGCAATCCGTGGAGCCAGACCCACAGCATAAAAAACTCGCTGCTCATCTGGATCTGCCCGAGACCGCTCTGACACTGATTCCACCCTGGATAGAGCCTCACTCAGATCTTATCTCCACCATTTGGAAATGACTATCTGTGTTAGCCCCCTTTCTGAGGAAAGTGGACAGGCTTTACCAGGCTCCGGAGGGTGTAAACTTTCTTAGCCTTCACCCCAAGGCAGATTCGGTTGTTAGCACTGCTCACGGCTGCTCTGCCAATCCTAAACACCTCAGCTAGTCTCCACCTGATCAGGAATCCCGGCTTCTGGACCAGTATGGGAAGAAGATATATTCCTCTTCTACTCTTGGTATTAGGGCCCTTAACTATGTGGCAAATATGGGGGATTTCCAGAAGACCATCCTTAGCCAGGTAGAATCCAAATTGGACACCCTTCCTGAGTCACAGACTAAGCAGGAAGTGGATAACCTTGTCCGTTCTGCTCACTTGGCCTGTCAGCACATGCTTCGTGCCACTTACGATGCGGTGGACACAGCTGGAAGGGCTTGGCCTTCGCCGTAGGCCTACAATGTCATGCCTGGCTCCGTGTGTCAGGTTTGGTCCCTGAAGTGCAATCTACAGTTCAGGATGCTCCCTTCCGGGGTTCGGTGCTGTTCAGGGGTGATGTCAAGGACATCATTACCAAACTGCAGGAGAAGGATACTGCACTCAGGTCTGTCCAGACTATGTACAGGCCCCCTCAAAAGCAGCAGCATCCTTTTTGTCACCAAAACTGACAAAGGCAAAACCACAGGGCAGCGTTGGGGCCTCAGCAACAGCCTCCAGAAGCTCGCGGCTGCCTCACCTCCTGACCCCCTGCTGCCTCTCCCACTGCCTCTGGAGGTTCCAGAGGAACCGGTAGGGGGAAGATTCTCCTCCCATCTGCCAGGTTGGGAGAGGATAACTTCAGACACTTGGGCGCTCCAGTTGATATCAGCAGGACACTCAATAGTATTTCTGCAGAAACCACCCCGAGGACCCCCAAGTCGTCTCCCCACAACATTTTCCTCTGGTCCTAGAAGAAATCATCTCCCTTCTCTCGATGGCGGCAATAGAGCCAGTTCCCACCCATCTTTGGGGAACAGGTTACTATTCCCATTTCTTCCTAGTCCCAAAGAAGACAGGAGATCTGAGGCCTGTCCTGAACATGTTCGTGGAGTACAAATGCTTCAGAATGCTCTCTTTGCGGAGCCTTCTACCACTTCTTCGGCAGGGACAGTGGCTATGCGCTCTGGACATGCAGGATGCCTACCTGCATATCCCTATGTGCCCTTCCCACCACAAATTCCTTCATTTTTGTTTTCAGGAGGACCACTACCAATTCAAGGCCCTCCTATTTGGTCTTTGCTCGGCCCCCCGAATATTTACCAAATGCCTGTCTGTGCTAGCGGCCCACCTGAGTACCCAGGGAGTACAGGTATTCCCGTACCTGGACGACTGGCTCCATCCAGTGAGGAACTGCTGCACTCCCTTTTCCTTACCCTGCATGTTTTTACCAGCCTGGCTATCACCATCAATCAGTTCAAGTCCCATTTGGTCCCATGCTAACACCTCCAATTTATAGGGGCAATTCTGGACACGACCACGGGCAAAGCCTTCTTGTCTCTGGACAGGGTAGACACCCTTCAGAACCAAGCCTGTCTTCTGTCTGGTCACAGGAGGGTCAGAGCCAGGTCAGTCCTCTGCCTTCTCGGGCTAATGGCGGCTGCCATTCTGACAGTCCCGCCTCTCGGCTCCATATGAGGATCTCTCAATGGACACTTCAGTCTCAATGAGTCCAAATCAGGGACAACCTAGACCAAGATGTTCTAGTATCAGATCCCATGATCGGGGACGTGCAGTGGTGGATGGTTCGGGAGAACCTGTGCCTGGGAGTTCATTTCTGCATCGATCTGCCCTCCCAGATGTTGACGACGGACGCATCAGGAGAAGGTTGGGGTGCCCATCTGGGGTCTCACAGGACTCAGGGTAGCTGGTCCAAGTTGGAACAAAACTTGCACATAAATGTGCTTGAACTGAGAGCAGCTCCTTATGCCCTTCAGGCTCTACTGTCATTCATCCTCCCCAGTCATCTCCTCACACAATCAGACAACATGTGTGTTGTCTGGTACCTCAGCAAGCAGGGAGGGGCACGGTCCTATCTTCTGTGTCGGGAAGCAATGAGAGTCTGGCATTGGGCAGCCCAACCCCACCTTCACCTGACCACGGTTCACGTTCCGGGAGGGGAAAATACACTGGCGGACCAACTCAGTCGTTCCTCAGCCAGGTCCCACGAATGGGAGCTGGATCAAGAAGTCGTAAATGACATCTTTCAGTGATGGGGAACACCTCAGATAGACATCTTCGCCTCTCCCCAAAACGTAAAGCTTCCCGCCTTCTGCTCACTCGCTCCAGGGTGACACATTTTTTGGCAGGATGCTCTGCCTCTTGCTTGGAGGGACAGATTTGTTTATGCCTTCCCTCCCATTCCTTTAATTCCAAGGGTCCTGACCAAACTTGGATCAGAGAGAGCTTGAATGATTCTCATTGCTCCCTTCTGGCCCAGGCAAGTTTGGTTCTCTCTTCTGCAACAGTTTTCAGAGGAACCTCCACTTCCTCTTCCTCTGTCGCAACAGTTGTTGACCCAGGATCAGGGGACCCTTGTTCATCCAGGTCTCAAATCCCTTCATCTCCATGCGTGGCTCCTGTAGACATAGCTAAAGCCTGCCTTCGAGCCTTTCTCATGCCCAGTCAATAAAGTCGTGGACTACATGCATCACCTCTTCGATATGGGTCTCAGCCATTCCTCATTGAAAGTCCATATGGCTGCTATTTCAGCCTACCATATTCCCTTTGGAGACAGGACTTTTGCTCAGTTGAAAGTCCCTAAGACTTTCCTCAGAGGGGTTCTCCACTTGAGACCCCCATCCGCATTCCATCCCCTTCATGGGACTTGAATTCCATCCTGGAGAAGCTTACTCTGCCTCCCTTCGAGCCAGCAGCAAAAGCTGATATGAAGTTCCTTTCTTGGAAGACATTCTTCCTAGTAGCCATTACTTCTGCTCGGGAAATTTCCAAACTGCAGGCCTTAATGTGTAAAATATCTTACTTGGTATTTCACAAGGAACATCATCATCATCATCAAATCTTTATTTATTCAGGAGAGCATCATTGAGCAAGGCTCATTTACAAGATGGACCTGATAAGGTCAAGGTTCAACAGTTGATACACAACAGATACATCAATACACTTATATAAAAGTTATACATACAGGGGAAAAAAAACATTTATAAACACAGTGATGTACAGTAAAATTCACATGATAAAGTGGGTTATAGGAAAGTTAAGCTAATATTTACAGTATATACAGTTTATACATATCCCAGTGGAGGGGCCATGGCAAACACACAGCATAGTGTAATACTAGGATGGTGGAAGGTATTACTGGGTGCCATAAGATGGGAGAACTGAAGAACAAAGATTATGCCATATATGGTGAATTTTTGGGAGGGAGATTGTGAGATGACAAAGCTAGCTCTAGCGATAGCAACTGCATCAACATGTGGCTCTACGCACCAACCCTAAGTTTCTCCCTAAGGTTGTAGCTGAATCTACGCTGAATCAGTCTGTGGAGCTACCTGCTTTCTTTACGCAACACTCCAATCAAGGGGAGTACCTCTTGCATCCTTTGGATGTTCACAGAATCCTGAGATGCTACACCAATCGGACTAAGGATCTCAAGAAAACTGATCAGCTTTTTTGACTCTTTTGCTCACAAAGAGAAGGCAATGCTGTTTCTAAACAATGCCTATCAAAATGTTTGGCACATTGTATCATTCTGTTACGACAAATAGAACAAGACCCTTCTGGGTCAAGTTAGAGGTCACTCCACCAGAGGAGTAGCTACCTCGGTGGCTCGTTTCAAAAATGTGTCAGCGGCAGACATCTGTGCAGCCGCAACTTGGACTTCTGTTCATACCTTCATGAAACACTACAGTTTGGACATTGCCTCTCGCCGTAGAGCAGGCGTCGGGTTGGCTGTCCTACAAGGTCTGCTTTCATGAGACCCGTTCAGCCCTGAGGTTCCATGCTATGGATAACAATCCTCCTCCCGAGTGTTTTTCCTTGTTCCAGACTGCTTGGGACTCAGTCCTATATGTGAATACCTACTGCAAAAGCCCTCTCGAAGTAAGATAGTACAGTTATGTAAGAACTTACCGTAACAGTAGATCTTCGAGAGAGGCTCTTACAGTAGGTATTGTCTTCCTGCCCTCTGTCCCCCTAAGTTTTCTTTGCTTTATTTCCATGAGGGGAAATATCCTCTTCTATCTCGTCTTGCCTCTTTTGGCCTTTGGTGGGAAAGAACTGGAAGGAAGGCGTGAGGAACCGCCCCTTTATACCGACGTCATATGACGCCAGTCACCTGACGTGGGGGCGGTCCCCCACCGGAGACTTCTAGCTAGAAATTTTTCCATGGAGTCCTGATGCCTGGCGGCTTAGTCCTTATATGTGAATACCTACTGCAAGAGCCTCTCTAGAAGATCTACTGTTATGGTAAGTTCTTACGTCACTGTACTGTTTGAGCCTGTCCTCGGAATGTAATTGGGCCCACACCAGTCTGTAGTGCTGTGGCCATTGTGTAATTCTAGTAGTAGCTTGCTCAATAACAGGTTGGTATTTTTTTAAATGATGTCAGTTACCATAATTATCTTTATTTCTTCGTCTGACCACTACTGGGGCCTGGTAGATGATTAGGGGAGCTTGAGCCCCTCCACCAAACGTCTGACTCCTCTGCTATATCCATTTTAGTGCTCAAACTAGTCTTTCTAGGGACATGGATATGGTGTTCTATCCACATTTTAGGCAGTGTTCCCTTCCTCCTTTAAGGCTTGCCGGGACGGCTTCAAGCTGGCTCCTCCCACCCACCCGAGTGGTAACTCCTCGGCACCACCCCGTGATATCAAATTTTCCTTTCCGCTGGAAGAAAAAAGTTCTTCAATCTGTTTTCCTTAAGTGGGGATATGCGCGATCACATGACAGCTTCCTCCAGCAGTCTCTTCACCAGGGACCACCCACACATGCCATCACTTCCTGGCTCTGCCTATAAAAGTGGGTGGTCCCTGGCACTCTCCATTCATTTTCCCGCTGGCTTCAACTCCCACAGCAGCAAGCTCAATCTTCTGTGTAAGCAGTCATCGAAGAGAATTGCACCTTATAGCCTGAGGTGCCTGGGCTTCATACACGGCACCAATTCTTGTGCTTTTTGCCAGAAACAAAACTTTATAACCAGAAAAGAAGGTTACAACAACTTTAAAAACATTCAATGAAAGACAAAAATACCATGTCACAGACTTGGGGGGCTCCAGATCCACTGAGTAGTCTTCAAAACACAACACAATAAGGAAAAACCTTCTTAAGTCCTGCCATGCTGCGCTTCAATGGCATTCTTAACAAAAACTGTCTCTTCAAGGGGACGTTCTTCGTCGACGATGGATACCCTCCTGTCGAGGCTGGCTCTTTCTCTATCTTCCTCATCGTCGACGGGACACATCAAACCAGCCTCCTCATACATGGGAGTGCTTTTTCCGTCTGAGCATCATACTGATACTCAGTCTTCATTGTCGACTGGGCATGTAAAACTAGCCTCATACATGGGAGTGCTTTCCCGTCGATGGAACATCATCCTTTTCGTTGTCGGAGCACATTCTGCCAGACTCCTCATACATGGGAGTGCTTTCTCCATCGACGGAGCATTATACCTATACTCAATCTTTATTGTCGATGGGGCACATGAAATCAGCCTCCTCATACATGGGAGTGCTTTCCCCGTCGACGGAGCATCATTTCTATGCTTCCCTGTCGATGAGGACACCTCTCCCATCGACGATAGCCTCAAAACAACATTCCCCATCGATGGGACACACTCCACTGTTGACTGAGGCTCTCAGGAAGCATCTCTCGTCGACGGGGCTACCTCCCCTGTCGATGGTGAACATGAATTTCATTCTCCCATCAACGGGTCTGCCTCCCCCGTTGATGGAGCTTACATTTGTAACTCCCCCGTCGACAGGAGTGCCTCTATCATCGACGGAGCTCCTGTTTTATGCTCCCCTGTCAACGGGCATCATTCCACCATCGACGGAGCATGTTTTTCATTATGAAACAATACCTTCAGTGGCTATTTCTCCATCAACGGAGACTGTTATTTCAACGTCAGCCCCTCAAGGCCCTAACTTTTATGATAAAGATGTCTCATTTCCTCCTGCATATACTCATGAGGACACCTCACCACACATTATGGGGTCACACCTTATGAAGAAAAAGGGGCAAACCAACATATTCTACACTTATGAATGCAGCACATTTATTACATTAAAAAAAAAAAAAAATTAAAAGAATGCAGGATCACATTACCAGGAGGCACAAATTAATCCTTCGCAACGCCCACTACCATCAGGTACAACACTTACGATGGGCTCACAAAAAAATGTTGACCTGCCACACTCACAGGTACCTAATATTGAGCATATTATTAATAAAGTCTTACAATCTTTGGGGTTTTGACCATACACCTGATCCACCTAAACCACCCCACTCCTCTCAGACTGTGTCTCTGCCTCCTACAAAGAGGGCACACACGGAGCTGGAACCCTCTCCTTCCTTATCACCTCCGACACCTATGGAGGAATACTATTCTGATAATGAACCACACAGAATGGAGAACCTTTCAGAGATGTATTATAACAGAGCTCCTGACATGGATTCCAGAAGGTACATTCCTCTTAGTCTAAGACGTCGTCTTGTGACGACGACATGGCTCAACCTTCCACGACTACCTCACCCCTGATGGCCCCTCATTTACAGATATGAGGATGCAAATACAAAAAATAATTGGGTGTTCTACAACAGAACACGTCAATAACCCCAGACAAAGACACTAGAAACCCTGATTACTCAGGGAATATTTGCCTCCAGTACCCTGAATATTCGGATACTGAATTATGTGGGCCACATGCTAAAATATCAGCATACTTTCAGCACTTCTGCCTTGCAGATTATTAACAAATCACCTCCTTTGCCTGAAAAGGAACAACTGATGCCTATAATTAATACCTTTACTGACATCCCTTAAGGTTGGGGTATGATATAGTAGATACTTCACAACAGGCATTGCTATACGCCTTCAGGCCTGGCTCAGAATTTCCAACCTTGCACATGATATACAATATAAGGTGGCTAACACCCCATTCTCAGGCGATAAACTGTTTGATCCAGCAACACAAACCATTCTGGACAACTTACAAGCCTCAGGCAGACAGTTGCGTGCAGTACAAAACCTGTACTACAAACAACGTAACAAATACACATATTTTAAAATGAGAAATAACTATATCAACCAAAGAGGTGTTTTTCCGAAAACAAAGGACAGATAACAAGAGGTACATTCACTACCTCTAGGCCTACCCGGCCCTTCATTCTGGCGTTATCAGTGCCTACGCCTCTCAATGATTTCAAATATCTGAACCCATGCCCTCTCCGTAGGGCCTCAATGAAACTGTGGGGTTATTCTGCCTTTATATTCAGAAACGCGCACACACACGCAAAAAAGAGGCTTTTATACAAATAAAAAAAAAAGCGGGTGTATATGTCCCTAACAGTGGACAATTTAAAGTGGAGACCAAGTATGGGTTAATCAGACCATCACACCTGGATCCCGCTTGCCTCATACAGCACCCTTTCGTGGTGAACACTGACTCCAACCTGAACCAGGGCCTATTTACAACAGTAGATGCGAACAACAGATGCATCTTTTAAAAAGGGCACACCAAAGCCCATGGCATACGCATGGCACGTGGACTAACCCCACTGCCCACTCTCGTATTAATCTTGCACTGGATGTTGCCGTGCGGCTGCTGCCTTCCTGCCATCCAGGCCTCTTACTCAGATATCCGTTTACCTAACAGAACAACTAAAGGGATCACCATCCCAGCTTTTCATGTAAAATAACTGAAATTTAGCCATTATTTATATCTTAAAAGGAAACTTCATTTATGCCACGTCTTGATCCTGGACAAGATTCTTCTTTCTGTCGACCCTCTATCAATAATGATCAATTGAATATTACTTGGCTTATAGAGGGAACTGGCCCATGCATGACCTCAACAGATCTGGCATCCCAGACTACACCACCACCTAGTAGCCATTATGGTCAAATTAATATGCAGACCGGACTCCAAACACAAAGGGAAACTCCCTAAAGACACCACAACCTGAAAGGTCTGCAATCACTGTGCTTGACACCCAAGGACACCCTTGTAAATGAGATCACAAACACATGTCAAGATAGCAGACATTCCTTTTGCTGCTTCCCTGAGAGCTACTAAGTAACACATACAACCCTAAATGGACACACTTTTATCATTTGGGTTCCATTTTTAGCCCTGGGTCCATATATTACTGCCTACGCGCAAAAACTTTATACTGTTCCACCAGATTTTTCACTGAAGACTTCAGCTGATTGTCCATTTCCACCATGTATGTACCAGAAACTGGATACCCAGAATATTCATCAGGGGTATATTACTCTTGAACCCTCCTACTCAGACCCCTTCCACCACAGGATCTGCCTTTCTCACCTTCCATATCCTTGGCCACAGGCCACCGAGATCTACCGGTCACTCTATTATATGGACGAATCCATCACGACTTATTGCTATAACAAATACAGTAAACCCTTATTGGGTCTTGATCAGACTCATTCCATGAAGACTACAAACAGCCATTCCGGCTTGTTTTACCAAGGATTTTATCTCTGACATTATAATGTGGCTACCAGGTACACTATCCAGACCTTTACCAGGATCTATAACTTGGATACTGCCTCTAGACAAACAATGGCTCTTTGGCTGTACTGTTCTACAAGGCATACTGTCACAGTTGTACTCTCCACTAGGATATAACTGCTTGGGAATCTTCCAGAAGTAATGACCTAGTGCAAGAGACCATTCCATAGAAGATAGTACGGTTACATAACATATTACCATAACAGTAGATCTTCCAGGAATGTCTCTTGCAGTAGGTAGCTTCCCACCCTCCATCCCCCCTACCATTTTCTAATAAGGGGAAATCATAGTCTAAGGACTTAGGTTGGGACTCACTGGTACCTCAGTTTCCCTCTGACCCCCACTTATGGGCTGAATCCGGTGGGGAACGGAGAGTGCCAGGGACCACACACTTTTATAGGCAGAGCCAGGAAGTGGTGTCGTGTGTGGGTGGTCCCTGCGGTGAAGAGTCTGCTGGAAGAAGCTGCCGTATGATTGTGCCACCTGCTGGAACCTCCCAGAAGTAATGCCCTACTGCAAGAGACATTCCAGGAAGATCTACTGTTAGGGTAAGAGCATATGTAACCTTACTTTCTAGGAGTGGTATATAGTGTTCATCCACACTGACCCACCCATCCTCCCCTGGCAAGTTGCACACACTGATTTTGCTTCCAGCAGGCAAGATCTGACGTCACGGGATGGTGCTGAGGGAGTTACCACCTGGGTAGGTAGGAGAAGCCAACTTGAAGACATTCGGGCATGCCTTAAAGGGGAAAGGAACACTGCCTGAAGTGTGGATAAACACCATATACCACTCCTAGAACTACTGTTACAGGTGAGTAACCTGTTTTTACTGACTACAATTGCAGCTCCAACCAAACTGGATGTATAAGGGAACTCAGCCTTATCTAACAACATTTTGCTTTAAATCGGCATTACACCCAAAGGATTTGTATGCTAAGCCTGCTGACTGTTTAAGTTAAAAAGTATATTAGCCTGCTCTCTAAATTCATTTTTCTAAATTCTTCCTATATTGTGCAACATGGTCTTCATTATCTTCGTAATCGCGTTCCTTTGTCACACCCACTGTGTTGATTCTAAACTCAGGGTGGAACAGAGCTATTGGGACATCAGAATAATATTGCCCTGATGTGGACAAGGTGTGGACTAGGTGAAAGCTGATGTCAGCCAGTGGAGCAGTGGGACAAAAAGTCAAGAAGCTGCCATGTTTTGGCTTCTGAAAGTTTGAAATAATTAAAAAAACACTTAAACTATCCCCTGTAGAAAAAGGTTGAGTTAATATCCAGTGTTCAGTCTCGGTGAGGAAAGAACATGCACCCACTTGTGACTGTAAAGTCAAAACTTCATTTTACAGTGAGTTATGAAATGCAGAGAAAAGCAGGCAGCAGTCCAGAGACACCATGAAGCCTCCATCAGTCTCACCCTGCCCGCACCAGGACCCAGGATTTGTTGAGAATTTTTTTTTTTATTATTTTTTTTTATTGCCAGTCTAGGTTTTCATTTTCTCCCTGTCTTTTGTCCCTCTCGTGGATTCTCTAGGAGACCACCCTACCACATCTGCCACTGTTTGCTGCTGCCCTGATTCCCCCCATAGTTCTACCCTCCATGACAGGGGCTCCAGGAAGGGCCATCCACCTCCTTGGCAGACATAATGTGGTGCAACAGACAATAGGCTTCACAGAGTGGCCAGGTGTCTGTCACTGCAACAAGGCTGTTATTTGTTATTTTTGTAAAATGCACTGGTTTTTACCTTCCCTCAGTCCTGCCACATGGCATGGATATAGCCTCTGGTGGTCCCCTGCATGCACAGCTTGCCCCTGTAGTGGAGCAAGCGCCCTGTCCCTTCATAGTAGTTGCTGTATACTAGAATCCAGCACTGGCCCTCCCAAAGCAGAGGCACACTGCTGCTGGCGTCTGTCTCCGCCCTGGCCTGCCCCAATGCTAATGACCAGAGTCCACTCCTGAACCCGGGTTGCCTGGGTCATTGTGTCGGACCTGTTGAGAATTTTGGAATTTTTTTCCCCCCATATCAGTACTTATCCTCCCGGTGGACAGGCGGCTTATGTTGGCTATCTGTAACGGAAACCCACAGTCCCTTAGGGGCCACCCCCACTTAGCCTGCAGGATCGCTGGAGCTGGCCTGGGGGTGTCATCCAGCCACCACCCCCACTTTTTCCGCTTTTCTTTTCTCCTTAGTCCCTGGAGCCCCAAACAAGATCAGACGCTCGTGTGGAGGTGCGTGCGCATGCTTTGGCTCAGCAGACTCTGCTCCACCAATCCCTGGCCTAGTGCCAGACTTCCTCTCTGCCTGCACCACCATCTTGCCTTCACATGGTGTGGTGGTCTTAGGCTGAGAGAGCTGACCTCCCTGATCCGAGAAAGGAAAGCTGCCTGGCGGCCGCTCAATCTGCTCCCAGCCCTCCCCATCCCCCAAAGCCAGTCACTGGTGACCCATGATCATTCCCAAACATGGGTCACCGGCACAGCAAGAGGTAAGGCACCCAGCACCTCAGCCTTCAGCTCCACCGGGCTGGCTACATTTTTTAAATCTTGTAAAAAGTCTCTTACACTAAATACTTTTAATTATGCAGTAAGACACACCAGGATGCGTTAATTATGGAGGAGTAATTTCATGGCTGGAGGGTGGTGTTGGGTACGAGACACTTGTGCTAAGAGCAAAGTGTAATCATTGCCACATAGTGACACATCCTTGAAGTGTCATATTGCACTGATAGATAGATAGATAGATAGATAGAGAGATTTTATTTATAAAGCGCCCAGTTCCATGGACTTTGGGTGCTGTACAATACAAAGCAGCAAGAATAGTAAACATAAACAGCAATTTATCATTAAAACACATTTAAAATTTCTATCCATCCCTTAAAACCAATATATCAGTCAGTGAAAGCCTGCTGGAACAGGTATGTCTTTAACCCCTTTTTAAAGGCTTCTGCCAAGGGGACCTCCCTTAGATAACCAGGAAGGGAGTTCCACAGAGTAGGTGCCACCACCAGGAATGCCCTGTCCCCAGAATGCCGCATCCTAATTCTGGGAACTCCAAGGAGACCTCCCCCTACAGAACGGAGTGCCCGGGGTGGACAGTTGGGGACAAGGAAATCTTGCAGATATACTGGTCCCCTTTTGTGTTGGGTCTTGTAGGTCTGGAACCCTACCTTGAAGACAGTCCTTCACCTGACTGGCAGTCAGTGCAGACTGCATTTTGCCTCTGCATTCTGCACAAGCTGCAGCCTGCGAAGGTTGCCTCCAGATAACCCTAGGTACAGGGCATTACAGTAATCCAGCTTGGAAGTGACGAACATACGCACCAGCATATTCAGATCTCCAGGTGGGATCAGGGCTCGGATTTGTGCGATGTTCCTGGGATGGTAAAATCCACTTCTGATGACTGCCGACACCTGCGCATCAAGCGTCAAACCATCATCCAGGATACCGCCCAAATCCTTCACCTGTCTAGATGGGGTAAGAGGAGCACCCCCTAACACTAGGCCAGGGGGAAATCCCTCACCCCCCTCCACCCAGACGAACTGGATCCACAACCAGTGCCTCTGACTTGTCTGGGTTAAGTTTAAGCCAGTTTTGAGTCATCAATGCCTAGATCTCTTCGAGGCAGCTGTTAAATACAGAGGCAGACACCTGGGTATAGGGAGCACAGGATAAATACAGCTGGGTATCATCTGCATAGCAGTGAAAACCCAGCCCATACCGCCTGATGATGTCCCCCAGTGGCAGCATGTACACTGTGAACAGCAAGAGTGACAAGACCGAACCCTGCGGGACTCCACAGCACGGAGACTTATAACAGGGTAAGAAAAATGTCTTTCTAGTTGTTCTGCAAAAAACATAATACACTGTGTTAATGCAAATAAATCAGTAAATTTATTGCAAGATTGATAAAGTAGTCCCTTTCAACAGTAAGGGAATCCCAGAACTGTAAAAGGACCGTCAGTCTGACTGGAACTTTAGGCACTGTAGAGTGTAGTGATTTGATGTGGTACACAAGCTCTTGGTCTAAAAGAAGTACAGCAGTGTAATTATTTTATTTATGTTGTTTTTGATAACTGGGTAAGTGCACTAGACATTAAAAATGCCTGTTTTTAGGCATGACCCAGGAGGATACAAGTTAAAACACTCATAAGGCAGGAGGCAATATAGTGCAGTGGTTTAAGGCTCTGAGCTGCAAATCTGGAGACTTAGGTTTGAATCCCACAGCCCCCACTTGCATACTGTGTGACCCTGAGCAAGTCCCTTAACTGCCTTGTGTTCCCAGGTCGCACCTGTAAACAAGCTTTCAGCTTAGTGTGCGTCTCCTGGTTAAAAAAAAAAATACAGTGATACAAGGAAACATAACATTGACAATTGCAAAAGTAGTTGTGTAACAAGATACAAGGGTGGTTGAGACAGTAAATACACAGGGTCAAGGAAAAGAGGCAAGACATAATATAACAATTTGAAAAAACTCATGGGGTGAGGCAATGGCAGTGCTATAAGGTGAGAGAAAATAAGTAGTGGAAAGTAGAGAGAGAATAGAATAGAACTGGCAGCTCTGGACAGAGTAGAAGGAATAATGAAGGTTTGCTGGGACAGACGCAAGACTTTAAGCATAAGTGCATGTGATTGAGCAGAAAAGATGGTCAGGAGTCAGGAAAACAAAGGGGAGATGAATTGGGGAGGAGTGAAGCAGGTGCAGGGGTCAGAGGCTAAAAGGTAGTTACGAAGACCCTGAAGAACTCTCTTGAAGCAGGCGTGAATAGTGGAGAGACAGAGGGATGTAGATAACAAGTTCCAGAAATGTGGAGCATAGTGGCAGAAAGCTTGGGAACCCATAGACGTTTTATATCTAGGTACCATCAGCAGAGTCTGATCACCTGAGCGAAGGGGGTAGTGTTATCACACTTATTTATTGATTTCTCAGCCAATCAGAATGCTTGCATTTTTCTCCCCATGTTGTAATTCTGCATAAGTTGTTACGATTACGGGTTAACCTGTTCCTAAATAGTAACGGGGGGATGCTACAAGTCTCGATGGCTGAGAGGGACCTGGGGGTGGTGGTGGATGTCAAGATGAACAGCTTGGAGACTTGTAGGAGGGCAGCAGCCAAGGCCAACAGGATGCTGGGATGCATCTCTAGGGGGATCAACTCCAGAATGCGGGAAGTAATACTCCCTCTGTATAACTGCTTGGTGAGGCCACACCCCGAGTACGGCGTGCAGTTTTGGAGGCCACACTTAAAGAGGGACATTAAACTCCTGGAGCGGGTCCAGAAGAGGGCAACCAAAATGATTTGGGGCTTGGGGACAGGACCTATGGGGAGGCTCAAGAGCTAAATATTACACATTGGAAGAGAGAAGGGACTGGGGGACATGACAGAGGTCTTCAGGTACATGAGGGTAAATAGGAGGAGCAGTCAGGGTGTTTCGAAGGAAGGAGGAGGGGCAACTAGAGGGCATGGGTGGAAGCTGGAGGGAAGAGTCAGGGGAGAAAGAGGAGGTGCTGCTTCACTGAGAGGTGGTGGAGCCATGGAATCGCGCTGCCCAGGGGCTGGTGGAGGCAGAGATGGTGGAGGGGTTTAAGAGGGGGTGGGACAGGTACAGGGGAAGGGCTCTGGAAGCAAAATCCAGTGCAGTGAGAATATCCAGAACTGGGAAGGGGGAAGCTAGAGAAGGCGAGGGGGGGCTGCAAGGTCAGCTCCCAGGGTGGGGGCTGACCAAACGAGCAGGCACGAAAGACTGTTAGGCCTATTCTGCTGTAATTTTAGTATGTTAGTAACATCTTCATGACCAGCAACAAACTACCATTAATGTTCCGCTCCTGCTTAGTATTGAGGAAAATGGCTTGAACTGTTTAAGGAATCACAGCTGGTACAGCCATGTGTTTCTCCAGACTTGTTCATAATGTAAACCTTCTATTCATTTGTATATAGAAGCCAAAGTAGTAGTCAAACAGGAAATACATTTTGTCCTTTGTGGATTTGTATACGTTGCAGTGTCAGTGGCTCAGTAGGTAGCACACTCTCCTCTGAGGCTGGGAGATCAGAGGGCTGTGGGTTCAGTTCCCACATCTGGCACTTGGGTTAATATCCCAGTACTGACACTGTAGTGCAGCATGAAAGGGGTGCTGCACTTCTGAGGTGCCGTCTTTCGGAAGAGACGTTAAACCGAGGTCCCATCTGCCTGGATTGGTGGTAGTTCAGGTGGATGTTAAAGATCCCGTGGCACTCATTGAAAAGAGTAGGGGAATTTCCCCGGTGTCCTGTCCAAATTTCCCTCATTCACTAAAAATACCACCAACAGCTTACTCTGGTTCAGCGTCAGTTGGCATTCATCTGAAAATAGGCAGGATCTGTCTAGTTCGCATACCCGGCCAACAAAAACTAAATAAATAAAAAACATTCAACCAGCAATCTGAACTACACTTCACCCTTGGAAAGGCTTTTTTTTTTTTTATTCTCTTTATTACATTTTATTACAGAAGGAGTGGACACGAATATGTTGCCATAAAATGAATGTGGTACAAAAACAAATTATAGTAAAACCTAGTGCCTTGGACACCTAACCCTCAGTAGATGCTGCATGATTAGTATTCTACAGTAGTAACAAGTGAACCTATTTTTTGGAGGCGACTGTGGAGCCGAGCTGAAAGGCAGCAAGAATAGTTGGCTTCATCAACTACAGAGATTCACTTGAAAATTACAAATCTTTGGGAAAGTGGCCTTTTATTAACTGACCCTTCCTAAAAGAGCAACCTTCAGTGCCTAATATGCGGTGTCCTTATAAAGATAAGGGAACCACAGACGGCGTAAAAGGTAAAACTAGAGGAACATCTCGGCCCTCGTGGTCTAGTGCAGAAGTCCAGAAGAAACTCTTCAGTCATTGGGGCTGAAGTTACAGCACCTAATTGCATCGGTCACTGACTTGAACCAGAAAGTGGACAGGTTCAGTGCTCTGGTGGCAATTGTGGAAACCTCTGTTGATGCCATTAAACAGGAGATGGTGGGTGTACAAAGGGAAATGGTGGCACCTGCTACCATGACTACACTGCTTTTGAAGGAGAATCCTCACTTATGAGCATGCTTAGAAACTTTGGAGAACTAGACTCCATCTGCAAATCTTAGAATACTGGGATTAACTGAAGGTATCGAAGGTGATCATCCTATAATGTTTTTAAGGGACTGGATCAGAGAAAAACTGTAGCTAGAGGGACAGAATGCTGAACTTGGCTTGCAAAAAAAAATAAAACATACATAATTACACTGTCGCCAACTGCAAAAATCTTCAGATCCAAGAACTCTCCTACTTGTCAATGATGGGATTGCTATCCATGATTGGATAAACAACTTGCTTTCAGGCATTGATTCATCATGCAAGATGAAAACCATATACATTTTTTTTCCTGTATATAATAAGTTCAGTGACCCAACAAGGGTGCAAAAAAATTGTATGATGTCTGTAAGCAGCTGAGAGAGGCCTCAATCATGCATTCAGTGGTCTACCTGGCTAGGTAAACTGACAAGGTCTGGGCGTTTTGTGATCTGACTGAAGTGGGCATATGGGCAGCCAAGACTTTGGCACCTGCAAACAGAGGCACTGAGGAATTGGATTTCAATTTAGAAGACACTTGAAAGACTGGTATCAGTGGTCAGTTAGCATTATAAACTGCTTCATTGTTCAGAGACTCGAAAGAACAATATAAAACACTTTCCTTTTTCACAGAACATACTAACTCAAGTTATTCTCTTTAAGCTCTGTTGGAGTCTGTTTAAAATGCAATTATAAATATGGTTTAAGTGTTTAGTGTAATAAATTTACTGGAGGAGGAGGTCTTCTACTCGTAATGAGCCTCTAGTTATATCAGTGCTATAACACTGCTTAGTACGTTTGTAAAGTAATTTATTCACTAAGGTGGGAAATAATGCCTGAGGTAGGTGAAAGCTGGGGTTTAAAATTACAAGTTTTTGACTAAGTTTAGTTGAAATCTGCGGTATTTGTTTATATTTAGCCTCCTATATTGGGGACTGGATAGGTGCCTAAATGTAATTTTCTGGTTTATTACCCTTTAGTTTCGCTGTTCGTAAACTCTTGCTACAGTACCCCCCAAAATGTTTGACTTTAGTTACAGCATGATGTCACAAGCCCCATATGAGGATGCAAAATACTTGGACTGTGAAAATGGGACTTTTAGTACTTGGAAATTAGCCTCGCTGCCCACGGGTTCTATTAACTGGCAGCAAATCCTGTGACTTTAAGCATATGGATTATGGTAACCCTCTCTAGTGTTGAACCACAATACCTATGATGCAAATACTTTCCTTTAACTGTCTACATATAGACTTGCAATCAGTTGTTGAGGTTGAGGAAAATAATAAAAATTAAAGATTATAAAAAAGAGAAAAGTGAACCTACTGAATGCCCCAGTCCCCAGTACTACTATAGGTGGTTTTCCCTGTAGTGCGCTGAATGTCAAGCTAAGTGTGGAATGGAGCCCTGTATGTCCCAGTGAATATTTACCTATTATACTTGTTACGAAAGGAGTAATATATCTTCTTCAGAAAAGTCATGCTTGCTGAATCACAGACCTTTGAGGAAGGTGCAGCCATTACCTTCAAGTTCCAGAATGTTTGTCTTGTTGTGCCCAGAGCTAAAAATAAAAATCTGTTTGTGGTTTAAAGAGTGACAGGTTGGGAGGCGTAATTCTTAACAGTGCTGGGCTATGGTTTGGATCGGCTGAGGAGTTCAGAACCTTAGATGTGCTTTGCCAGTAATTTAAGGTCACAAACTGTAGTAGTAGAAGCTGGAAATAAGGAATACGTAGTGGGGTGCAGTGGAATGACAGATTAGTCTCCACTAGTGAGTGGTAGGACCCAGGCATAACTCACGAGTGAAGTCACAAGTTAGTTATGAAGGTCTTGCCACTCATGTATGGAGATGAATGTGTTGTTCCATTGTAACTAATTATGTGGTTGATATATATGGCACTATTTTTAACTTTTTTTTTTTTTTTTTTTTAGCATTTTACTATTTTTCTTTTTTTTGCTTAAAACTGCTTTTCTTACCATTGTGAACTTTATACCTGGCTGATTGTTCTCTGTGTTCTGTTTCCAGAATCTAAGTGGAAATAACATGTGTTTTAAGTGAAAAAACTCTATGCCATGGGTGTGAGAATAAAAAGACTACAACAGTGTTTATTTCACAGCATGATGCTCCAGGAGTGAAAATAAAAATATATTTACAGTCCAGGAGCGTCCTCTCCATTTATTTCCACTGGAAAGGCATTTACCAAAAACACTGCCACAGTAAATATTCTATGTCTCTCTCCCCTCCTTTTTGGTTTTTCCTCCGTGGGGGCCACAGCAAGGGAGGCTCCCTTGTGCCAGCTGCCACCACCACCCCCTCCACCATCCAGCACCTCCCCAGGATTTCTGGTGGCAAGGGCACCCCCATGGCTTTGCCACCCAATGGCAGGGTCAGGAGAGGGAGGTCTGCCCCCCCTCCCGTGCTCATAGTCCAGTTTCCCCGCACCAGTTTTTGTCCTGGTGACATGGCGGGTGGAGGTGTGGTCAGTGGGCATCCAACACCCTTGCCATACCCATGCTTTTCCTCTAAGATTTCTCCCCAGGGCCTCAGCAACTCTTTCGCGCACGTGCATGGAGGGGCGTGTGCATGTCAGAACCGGTGGCCCCACTCCATCCACCCTGGCCTAGCACCTAGTCCCCTATCTGAGCAGTACTACCACTGAGCCTCCACCTGGTGGCAGCCAAACGCCGAGAAGATCAACCTTCCCAATCTGGAATAGGAGATCTGCTTGCTGGCTGCTCAATCCGGCCCCCAACACAACCCGGCCGACGCTGGTCGTCAGCTTGAGAGAGGCAAGGTGCTTAAGCACCTCAGCCCTCTGTACCAGCTAAATGCTCTTTTTCTACAGAACACCAAAAGGGACGAGCCAGGACTCATTTAGAACAGTTTCCCGGCCACATTGCACTTTTCAAACAGCAGCCTAGTTTCAGTGAAAGTGGAAACTCACCCAATCAGCAGTTTCTAATGCGCAAATTCAGTCAGATCACATTTTCATCACTAATGGTTGTTGTGGTCGTGACTCTGTAAATACCAGTGCTAAACAGTGAAAGTATCCAGTAGTGTATTGTACACAGCAACCCCCCCCCACCCCCTGTATAGACCATTAAAGGTAATGCCTGTGGCAAAGATTTTCCTGTGGCACCTGTCGAAGAACTCTCCCCAAATAGTCGTACGATCCAGTAAGAGGGGCTTCGCTGAGAAGCCATTGGACTCACCAGCCATCCTTAACTGCACATGTATGGAGCCAAGAGGAGACAAGTTCTCCAGTAGGGACATGTCTGAGCCATTAATGAAATGTTGTCAGCGCGCACGGCACCATGCAAACAGTACAGTTATCCCAGAAGGAGGAGAAACCATCCAAATCTTGGTCATTTCTTGTAAGTTTTTAAAATGTAAGAAAGTGATTGCACACAAAAGCCAGTGATCATATTAATTCTGGATCCATAGCACAAACTGCACATGCCATGGGCTGCTGAGAAATAAACCAGTTATTTTTTAGTCATGGGGTTTGACCTACACAGACCTTACTTGTGGCACAGTGCCTGATAACTCTCACTTTACGCAATCAAGCAACATCCACTTGCTCCATTTATCCGCAGTGCCTAACTTTTCAACCCCCAGAATGAAGTGTGATTCTGGTTGAAAGGCGGCTGCATATTCTCCCCTGGATTCCTGGAATAAGTGAGTGCTTAAGGCCCCAGTCCCATACTGCTTTGTGCTGCATTGACTACCTTTTCACCCTGACATAGGCTTGGTGTCATTAACTCTGCTCCTGGTCACGGGCTTGCACCCAGATATTATTGCATGTGACCGTTTAGTATTATTGTATTATATTGTCCTCACCACGGTTGTGGGCTGGCACCTGGTGGTGTTTTGCACTTGAGCCATATTGTATTGCATTGTACTGTCCATTGGGACTGTGCCAGAGCTCCTTCTTCTTTCGTGCTTGCTTAACTGTATGCATTTTTAATCTGCTATTCACTGCACTGTATTTTATTTCACCTCTGCACCTTCTGTATGCATACTCCTTCACCCGCCTTTCCCAGGATGCACCTGAAAACAAGCTCTTATCAGCTCAGCATGACTTTCCTGGTGAAACTTCTCAGATAAGCTCCCCCTGAACTTGGGAATGCCTCAGCCTACAAGCATTCAAAATGAGTCTCTCCCACCACCTGAAATGTCCTTGTACTGGTTTTGGTCTAGTGTCACCCACATCCTGTCACAGTATCTGATATAATGGATCAGTTTTCCATACTCTTTCTGTTCCATCTATGTTATCCTGTAAATAATAATTTTTTGTATCTTATTTCATTTAGTGTATTTCTACGTTGTATTTTTCTATTGTATGTAACTGCTTTTCTTCTGTGCTATGTTATACTGATGTGTACCATTGTCCATACCTCTCAACCTTTTCTCCACCAAATGTGGAACATTGCCTCTCAAAGTGTGGAACAAATGAGCAAAATGATGAACACTTCATCAAGTCTTTACCTAGGAGGCTCAGAACACTGTTAAAATGTTTGCATTTATGTTCAGAAAGTCTGTTTTTAATTGAATGATATATTTTTTGCATCATTTACTATACAATTTTGCTTTAGAATGTGAATACTGAATGTGGAACAAGTCCTCACAATGTGGAACGGGGACCTTTTGTGAAGTAAAATGAGGAACGTTCCTCGTAATGAGGTACAGTTGAGAGGTACGCCGTTGTCCTCCTTTTGACCCCATGAAGATGGGACGCTGCTTCTCATAGGGTTATTATGCTTGGAGAAATTTCAAATAAACAAATAAGTGTTCCTCTCCAGCAAAGTTGCACAAAAGGACACATCCAAAATGTTGGCATAACTGCACTGCATCTGAGAGGAGCACCTCTGACAAAGTGAATATATTAAATTGGAATTATATCACTGGTGGAGAGTACAATAACTAGTTTGAATTGGTGCTTTTTTTTGTAATTTCTGTTTATCTCGCCCCTTGTCCCTACCAGCTCCGCATCCTCAGGAGCGCCAATGAAGTTCACCCCTGCTACCTGCAGTACCTACACTGGCCCGTTCCCCCATCCTGTTGTGGTTTACCCCCCGGGCGGGGATGAGGTGGGGCAGGAACACCCCGAACAATTCAGTGTCTTGTCGGGCTCGGGGCAGGCAGGCGGGAGCACATTGGGGCCATACTTGGCTCTCCGTCTCCTTGGAGCTGGAGGGTGTTTTTCCTCCTTTCTTACGGATGTCACATGCCCTGACGTCAAGGTGCCTAGCGCCAATGTCAGTGATATCCCCCCCTCTGTGTCTGCTCAGAGAAGATAAGCTGTCCCTGGGATGCTCAAGCTTCCTCCCCCCGGCCTGCCCTCCATCTTCTGGGCTCGCTCCTGAACCTGGGTTGCTGGTGTCGCAAGTGGAAATCCAACCACTGCTGCGCTGGCTTAGTGCTTTTTGTTTTGTGAACAAACACCACATTTAACTCCCATGTGTTATATTCGAATATATGAAGAAGGCAGCAGAATAAGGCCGTTTTGTCTGCTCGTACTGCAGGGTCTACAGCTTAAGCTATTGATTCTGCCCCACCTCCCCAATCATCCCATCCTTTTCATCCACCCCTCCCATGACTGTTCCTTTTCTCTTATGCCCATCGCAGCCTCTCTTGAAGCTACCCACTGTCTTCAGTGAGATAAACATATTCAAATCCCTTTCTCATACTGAGAATTCTGCACAGTGCCTTCATCTGTCCTTTTAAAGACTTGGGAAATGAAGTGTTGTAGGGGAGAAAATTGTAGAAATAGTGCCAGCAGCGGCGAGGGCTTGGGATATAAGAGCGGATTATTAATGACCATGACCAGTGGTTGGATTACCATCAGTTCATCTAACCCAGGGTAGGGGAAGTTGTCTCATGGGTATAACCAGGCACACTGGATGAACCAGTGGTCTCTTTTTGCTAACATTTTCTATGTTAATAAAGGTAAATCTAGCCAGCCCAGTGACGTGTAGGGCAGAGGCACTCAGCACTACACCTGCTGTCATGCTGGTGATCAGGGTTAGAGAACACATCAGGGTCACTGGGGGAAGGAGGATTGAGCATCCATTGACAGCTCTCCACCTTCGGGGGGAGGCAGACAGTGTAAGTCACTACTTGGTTGACGTCTTTTGACAAAGGAGCAGTCTGAAGCGTGTTAAGATGTGTATTTTGTCCTGGCACCTTAATAAAATTGGTAGAGTTTTTTTTTCATGTACTTTTGGGAGTAGTGTTCTTTATTTGGTGTTGAGTGCTTGATTTTGTCTTTTTTTTTTGGTTGCCGCCTAGTGGTGGTGGTGGGGGGTGTGACAGCCTCCTGATTGGCTGAGGACAGGCACTGAGTGCAGGTGATGTCTTAAGAGTGTACACCCACTCAATGGCGAGTCTGCCAGCCTAAGAATGGTGGAAAGAAGACGAGGGTGGGGGAGTGGGGAAGAAATGTGCCACAGAGGGCTGTACTTCACACCAGGAGAACAGTATGACCAGCAAACATCTGATCAGAGCACCTGTAACATGCCCTACAGGCTATTGAATCTCCCACTGCTGCAGCCCTGCTCTGATGTTAGCTGCAGGGGATTGTGGGATTTGTAGGTGCAGAAAACGTCAGCCTGCAAGTCTGCCGAATCAGCCTGATACAATCTACTATACTGCAGTAAATAGTAAAATAAATGTTTTTGCACGCAATGTGCTAAGTGGGACCAGGCCCACATTTGGCTGTGGGGCTCTTAGTGCTGACTATTCCCGTGTCAGTCTGTGGCCCGTCACCTTGGTCAAAACTGCTTCCCATGGCAACTCTATACCCTTTGGCAGTTGCTTTGCTGTGTCCTGCACTGCTTGCTCCATCTGCAGCCAGTTAGAAAGTTTTCAGACTACTATATGCCCCAGGTTTTTTAGTTCTTATCATGAGTTTGGTTACTGGTACACGTTTGTTTTCTGCATCTAATGATCTACAAGAATTTATGCCAAAATCTTTTCAGTTTAGATTGCTTTCTTGTTGAAATACGTGTAATAGAATTAAGAGCTCTCTCGAAGAGTGACTGCCTAGGGAAAAGCATTATAAAACCTTTGCAAAAGTAGCTTTTTCAAGGTGGTTTTAAAATGTACATGAACTTTAATGTATTTGAACATTGCATCAGTGCTGAAGCTGTTGATTTTTTTTCCCTATAGGAACGTGAGTGTCTTCAGTACCCCATCAGTGTCAAGGAAGTCAGCATCCAGAGTCCGTAGAATGTTTTCCATGTCCCACAAGACTCCTCCACCCAAGGTCCCTCAGCCGGAGCGGCTCGATGAGGTCTATGAAGCTTTAAAGAGGGGTCTCAAGTAAGGCAACCACAAGAAGACTGCTTACCTCTCTCCCTGAAACAGCTGCTGTGCTGTTTGTAAAGGTGTATGATACAGTATTAGATGGGATGTCCTAGTTTCACAAAAGATTTCAACTATTCATACATTCTATGCACTGTATATAACAAATGTCTTCACTGTGCAAGTGCCCAGAAACTTTTCAAGTTCTTAAGGTAATGTGTAAATTGTCAATGAAAAATAGATTCTTCAGCATGTTTTTTTTTTTCTTGTGCCTGTGACACCAGACTGGACCACGTTTTGCCTACCACCCTGGCAGGATGGGGTTGTGCCTGTCAGCACTTTGGCAGGCATACCCCACCACCACCTTTGCTGTACATGCAACCTCCCATGATGAGAAAGGGTACCAGACTTTGAGACCAGGAACAATTGAGCAACCCTGGTGGACATGGGGCAGGAGAGGCGTCCTCTTGACCAACTGTATTTAACATATCTCCTTCCAAGGGGAAGCAGGAATGCTTGGTACCAGGATGGTACCCCCCTCTACCCTGTACAATCCTCTATGCTGCATTTACATAGGTGGTCCCCTTGTTGGCAGTAATGCAGCAGGAGCGAGAGCCCTCCTTCTCTGCAGGGGACAGCATCCCACGGGATGTTCAATCCTGCTCCCATCAGCTCACAGCGATGTTCTAGAATTGGGGTGCAAGCCCACAAAACTTGCATGGTAATCAGCTCCACTTGCCACTACACTGTCACACTGGCCTGTCATCTTTGAGTGAAGAAAATAGAAAGGAAAGTCTTGTGCTAAAGGCATGATTGACCAGACTGCCATATGGCATTGTAATGTGGAGGAAAGACTGCAGAATTTTATACAATCACAGTTTTCTGTTGCATGTGACATTTACGCCTCTTTGACACTTCACCACCACCATAGTGTATATTTTGAGCTCCTTGTGACAAGGACCCTTGGGTTTGTTACTTGTTTGCAGTTCCTCTGTCTGGCTCAGACTGAGTAATCCTAGATCACCTCTCTCATATGGTGCTCTTTTTTTGTTGTCTTGTGTTTGCAATCCCTTCATCACTCTAGCTGCTGGTCCCCATCTATCTCATTGCAGGCTACCTTCCAGACCCATCTCTTCCACCTCGTAGCTGAGTTACCACATGGTATACCCCTGTGGCAAGGCCAGCAGGTGGAGGGAACTGATCTACTGGTGTAAATGCACTCCCACTCGTGCTCACAGGCCGCTGAGCTTAGAGTCGGGAGGGGAGCAGATCCCTCACTTTTGCAGCTGGGTGGGGTAGTCGGAAAATACAAAGCCTGTAGATCGGGGCGGACTTGGGTGCCCTCTTCCCTATGAGAGGGGGAATCAAAAGGGTAGTAATTTGGAGGTGTCTGCTTATATGATACTAGTAGAAAACCAAAGTAAAGCAGGTGAAGGAAGACTCAAACTCTTATACTTTCCAAAACATATATATTTATTAATTATAGGTGAAGCTTTATCCACCTAGGAAGCCAATGTGTTATGCCCTTGGACCACTTCGTCAGGGCCCACAGTGGCCTTAAGCTTTACAGTGATTATTTAAAACATTCAGTACAAAAAGCTTATCCTTTGTTTTAGGCTTACTCGCCTGGGCAACTCTCCGGGCAGCTGATCATTACGCGGACCTCAGTCTGGTCTTGGTGCTGTTAAAGGCTTGTGGCTCAGGTGACTTCTGGGCCTAACAGTAGCTTCTGTTGCCAGGAGAGCCTTGTGGTAGAGCACATCGTACTTGGCAACCTGCAAAGCAGTACAGCCTCTGTATATTGGGTCACCATAATCAAGTAAAGGCCGGCATGTGGAGATGGTGAAAGACTGGACATTCACAGACCATTAGACATTAGGAAAGAAAGCATAACTTTTATTTTTGTGACACTGAGCAGCACTTTAGACCTGAATAGATTAAGTTGTAATGCATCGAACGCAGCCTGCAAATCTTGCTTTAGAGAGTCTGTGGAGGGTTTTGATACATACAAAGCAGTATCATCAGCATAAATGTGAAACTTTGCATCAGCTGTGTTTTCCCCCAGATCATTTATAAAGATCATGAAAAATAATACCCCAGCACAAACCCCGGTGGGACCTCTTAGTGGAGGATGGGCAAGAAGAGGAGAGTCTTCCACTCCCAGCTGTTGCTGATGATCAGAGATAATTACTGAACCATGCAAGGGCAAAAGGAGTAATGTCTGCTCTTGTGCAGGAAAACATTATAATCTGCTGCATCGAATGCTTTGCTGAGGTCTAGGAAAATAGTGCCCAGAAGAGTGTCTGGTCGAGTGCATTTTGCCAGTCATCTGTGACCTTGTCTAAATCAGTGGTGGTGCTGTGCTTAGCTTTGAAGCCTGATTGCAGTGGAGTGATTATATTATAATGACTGGTAATATAGAAATAGGTGTGTAATAATTTAAATTAAAGGAGAGATGCATCACTTGTGAAACAGATGATCTGTGTATTTGATATTGGGCTCTACATTACTCAGCCCTCTCTGTCTCTCTGACTACTCCCTTAAGTCACCTGCTGCTCTCTGTGACAGCCTGTCTTATGTTGCAATTCAGCTCATCTGGTGACACATATAGTGTGCCTCTTGCCTGGTGATTCTTCAGAGTTGTTTCTTCCCCACCTAAAGCCAAAGTAATTTGACCTTAGACTGTCAGGGGGGTGTAATATGATGTCATTGGTCCCCCCACACACACACACACACACTGAAAATTGATAAAAATCATCTGTTTCACAAGTGAGGCATTTATCCTTTTGTGTAGGCCTGCAGACCAAATTAGGGAGATGGCAAAATCCAGTTTCACTCATGAAGTTGTTAATATCTGCCCTCAGTTGTCACTGGCAGGAAATCAACTTGTGTAAATGTTCTTCATCTAAAAACACTGGCGTCAGATCTGCCGGATCCCAAACGGTTAAACACTGTCATCTCTAGTGAAAATAGCAGAAGGCAAAATCTCAAAACAAATTTACTTTCCAAACATTTGTCTTTTACTTACCGTGTTTCCCCCTTACTGCTTCCAGTTTTCCCCTGGGTACCAGATCTTTTATCAACTTGTGATTTATGTCATTGCTCCACTGCTGGCCAACCCCTGAAGGGGATGCTAGGTACTGTCAGGCCATCCTCCAAGCAGGTGACTCAAGCTCCCTTGGCTTACTCTCCACAGGGTGCCCAACCATGGCTGCAACCTGAGGTGGGACAGGCAATCAGATGGCTCGCTAGAGACCAGATATGGAGTAAGAATGAGCACTGGCTTTCTAGTTTCAGGAAACTTCAGAAGCAAGTGAACAGAGGATGCTGCCACCCACCCCCCACCCCGTGCATCTGGGCCACCAGGGGCTGCCAGACAGCAAGCAGCATGTGCGGCCCTTCCTTCCCCAGAGACACAGCACATGAACAATACAAACCCAGACGCCACACCCTGTTAGAGACACAACACTCGTAACTGAGCATTGCTTTGTACAGACGTAAGGATACACTGCCTGTGCTGATGCATAGTGACATTGTTAACCCCCCCCCCCAAAAAAAACTGAAATAAAACAAGGCTTAGTGCTTTTCCTACAAACTGCTTTTTTCTTTCCCTTTTGACCTTAAATTGCCTGGCAGGAACATTATGCCTCTGATGGTTAATTTCTCTGGCTTTTGCTCATGTTGTCATATCACATACAGGTGAACTGAGAAAGGAAAGCTATGTTTATTATGATTTTTGATCATTTTACAGCCATGTATTGGACCAGTATCCCACAAATGGCTGGAGATGGGCACAGATAGTGGATTTTTTTTATCACGGCTGCTGTTTATACTCCCTGCCGTTCAGCCCCATCCGACTGATCCCCCCCAGCCCCGTCCCCCAGAATTACTGGCTCTTACCTTGCCCAGCCCGGGAGTGGCGCCTGCAGGGGATCAGTCTTCATCCTGATGACCGGCATTTTCTCCTCTTGTTTTCTCCTGGAGGCCCCAGGAGTCAACGCGCTTGCGCATTGAGGTGTGCATGCACCGAACAGCCCTGGTTACAGCCTCCTTTCCTCACCCCGGCCTATTGCTTAGGTGCCCTCTGGCCCGAGCTTCCCTCAGCCTCCACTGGGGGTCACCATTAGCCGAGGGAAGCTGCACTTCCTCCCCCGGAGAGGAGAGGAGAGCTTGCCGGTCGGCGGCTCTATCCAGCTCTACCCCGTGCTAACCTCCAATGCCCCGGGCTCATTCCCAAACTTGGGTCGTCGGCATGGTGTCTTAGCCCTCTATGCCACTGGGCTGACCAAATGGTAGACTTAAAGGGACACTTGTCAGCCTCTGAATGGATTTTCAGTGTCCCTTTAATGAAGGTGCCAGTTAACAAGTCTTTACAGACCAACTGCCTCCATTCTACAATGTAGGCATACATTTAACTTAAAATGAATTTTAGTGCCAAAAATGAACTAACATTGACCTTGCCTTATTTGCCACCTGTGGCTTCCCATGTGTCCACGCAGTGAAGTGGCGCTGAATCTCTCTAAACTCGTACATGTATGAGTTTGTCGATTTTGAGGGCTTAACAATTCTGTATGTTGATGCTACTAATTGTACTGATCTCGGCAAATAGTTTTTCCCTAAAATGAGAGCAATAACGTTTTAGATTTTCAGGGTGAAACTTGAACCCGTGACTCTGAGCGTGCACGTTAGTGTGCCATCTGAGAAAATCTACAGAATCTTTTAAAACCCTGTTTCTGAGGCTGGCCTGACAGTGTAGTAGTAGCACTAATGTTTGTAACACTGACTACCTGGGTTCAGGAATGAGCACAAGTCAGGATGGGGAGAGGAGGCTCGAGCGCCCCAGGGGGATGCTTTGCTTATCAGGATGGGAGGAAGACCATCAACTGAAGCAGCAATGACACCCAGGGGCTCCCTGGGTGTTGAAGGCAGCTCAGAGATGTCAGTAGGTGGGTCTGGATGGCCAGCTGAGGTGACGAGCACGCACGTTCCATGCATCTGTGACGCAGTAGTACCGACACCCTGTGGATGAAGGACCGAGCAGTTTTACTTGAAAAGACTCTTGGCCACCAGCATGATGATGCCCGTTACTTGCATGCCCCGTGCGTCTGACCGAGGCTGTACATTACATGCTGGATATAGGTCTTTGAGGGGGTTGGTAACACCCTGATAACCTCATCATGAGGGGCAGTCCATGGGGGCTGCTGGAGGAAGGAGGTAGGACCGGGAGATGGGGGCGATGGGGCTGGGGTGGGAGGCTGAAAGAGGGTTCTAGGTGCTGAGGCAATAGGCAGGAAGAGAGTAATTAAAAATCATATATATTTCTGGCCTGGAGCAGTGGCAGTGTATTCTGCTGCCATCTGGGAGACTGAGATCTGTCAATGAACACCAGAGCTTAACACCAAGATTGGTTCAGGAAGGATACATTGCAGAGGTAAGCCACGGCCACCATGGAGGGTGGATGATGGTTACCCAGCATTAATGCCCCCCACCTGTAAACCAGGGAGTGGTACTGTTATGTTGGTTGGAGGATGGGGGCAGCTGTAGCCACCAAGATCTCTAGGGTGGGGGACAGAGGGGAAAAAAGGGCAAGAAAAGAAGGAAAAACTCAGTTCATGTACAAAATGAAACTTTCAAAATGTTGACACCATTTCATTTTGCAGCAGAACTGTCTCTTTTTTTTGTTGTTTGCTTATGCATGCTCATATTGGAAGCGTTCAACAGTGTAGGGCTTTTGCTGGTGTGGCTTTGTTGGGGCCACTGCAGTTGAGCATTGTAGAGGCTGGGCTGAGTGTAGCCTGTTACAAGCAGGCTGGTGATGACGCAAATCAGCTTGCTGATGGGCAGAAACATCTTACATATGAGTGGAAGAAGCCACTCCTATCGTAAGAAGTTTTTGTCTATTAGCATACCAACTGGGCATGATCACCAGCACCCTTCCCTTCACTCCGGTGTCTCCCCGTGTGAGATGATTTGTGCTCCTCCCCAGTCTGACACTGGGGTGCCTACCCCCTCTGCTGGCTAACACTTCCGCCGCCCCCTCCCCAAACATTATGCATCATCGGGTGCCACCCCTGGTGCCGTGCCGCCAGTCAAGTAGCCCAGTGGTACTTGAAAGGACTATGTTAAATGTTTTGGGTCAAAATGTCACAAAACAGTGAAGTTATGAAGAAACTTAGTGATTTTAATGTTTGTTCATAACTTGGTTTGTTTTTTTCAGATTTTGGCCCAAATTTTCAGCATAGTTCTCTTATCCCATATTATGAGCATGACAGGTGTCATTTTTTTCAAATTCCCTCTGAAACGCATTTTTACAGTTGCTTTGCGAAATCATCTTTGGAAGGGATTTAAAATAAAAATTCCACCTGAGCCAGCCCGCCGGCGCAGCAGTAGGGCTACTTCTCGTGGCAGCAGCGACCCGGGTTCAGGAACGGACTCAGGTGGCTGGAGGGCCGGCTGGTGGGAGGAGGATTGAGCGTCCAGGGGCTGCTCTCCTCCTCTGGGTGGGGTGGGATGCGGGTCCCGCTGTGATACCGCCACCTGGGTGACCACGGGTGGAGGTGCAGCGAGACAGCATATAAGGGAGGGAGGACGTCTACTGGGAGCTGTAGCATTACCTTGTTGTGACGTGTCGCTCCATGGCCCCTCTTGCGTGCAGATGTCCTGTGGGCTGGGAATAGGAAAGCAGAAAAACCTGTGCTCGACTCCTGTAGACAGGACCCGGCTGTCCCGAGATGACCCTTAACTAGGCTCCATAGATGGGGCTGGTGACGCCTTCCGACACTTACTTGAGGTGTGACAGGGGGACTAAAGGGGGGGGTCCCTCTCCTCCCGGCCCGGGAGGTAAACCGAGGCAGCATGGGGAAAGGCTAACCAGCACCCGGAGGGAGGTACCTGGGGTGGGACTACGGGAATACGTAGCCTAGGGATCCCCGAAGAAAGGAATCTAGTACAGCGAGAAGGGGGCATAAAGAGAAAGTATATAAAAAAATAAATAAAAAAAATTCCACCTGTCTTGATCATGGTGGGGGAAGGGGGTCATCAAAAGTCTGTTGAAAATTTGGGGTCAAAATGCAAACAAATAAAAAAAAAAAAAAAAAAAAGGCAAAGTAGTTAAGATTTAATTTGTCAACATTTACTTATAACTTTATTTTTGCACATTTTGCCCTAAATTTTCAACATTACTCTTCTGTTATACCTCAGAAACATGACGGGTATCGTTTTTTCAAATCCCCTATATGTTTTCACAGTTACTCTCCCATATCACCTTTCAGACAGGATTAAAAAAATTCCTCTGGTCTTGATCAGAGCATGGGGTCATATAAACACTATGTTGGAAATTTGGGTTCAAAATGGCAGAACCCACAGAAAATGAGATATTTGCCTCTCAGCTGGCCTACACTGGGTAAGTACATTAAAAAAATGGGTAAAACTTGCTCCCCCCATTGAAAATGAGATATTGCATATTCACCGTCTGTCCTGGGTAAATACAGTGTAAAACTGGGTACAAGCAGGACCCTACTGAAAATGAGAGCTTGCAATGCAGTTGGCCTGTCCTGGGAAAATTAATTTTAAAAATGGATAAAAGCAGGACCACAAGCCGGACCAGTGGCACAGCAGTACTGCTAGCGCTTGCTATGCCGGTGTCATATGTGCGTAGCAAGTGTGGGCCATTGGGGGCTGCTCAGGGGAACAGGGATTGAACATCCCAGGGACTGCGCTCCTTCTTCAGGGACGATGCTGTTCCTGATGCGTGACTGCTGTCTGGTGGAGACTGATTGGCAGCACAGTCAGGAGTAGTAGGAGGAGGGAGGGGTTACATTCACATGCCATCGCACATCTGCTCGGCTGTGCACATCAGTGCAGACTGTCATCCCAAGCAAGATCATCTGGTGGCAGGAGGAAAATGCTGGCCATCCAAGTCAGCGCCCCCGCAGTGTCTCTCACAGCCGACACGGCTGCCACCCACCACATTGAGGTCCGGGCCAAGTGGTGGATAACCTGTAAGTCCATGACAAGGTGAATGACAGGGCTGGGGGTACCGCTGGATGAGATCAGAACAAGAAATTCCACTTTGTGCCACACAAAAAACGACCACACTGAAAACAAGATATTGCACCTTAGTTGTGCTGTCCTGGGAAAATACAGTATAAGAATATGTAAAACAGGACCCCATTGAAAATAAGAGATTGCTGCTGTTCTAACTTGTAACAGCTGTGTGGCATTGACAAATGCTTGTTTTTATGGCCCTCCTGACGGTGCGTGCGTATTGTAACTTCTACTTTTTGCCAGTGCCTCTCTTTGAAGATTTCCATTTGCTCTGAGTTGCATGCAGAATGGGGATCATAGTAAATTCCAGTTCAGTAAAATGACAGATTTCGTTCAGAAAGACATATATAAATAAAAAAATAGGTCAAAGTTGACCTGTTCTGCATTAAGCTTCAGGAGAACTGATCCAAGGTAAACATGTGACACAAAATTTCAAGTATAGTCACTGCCATCTATTAACAAATGGGTATATAATTGAATGGAAATTTTTTGTGGCTTTATATAATAAATAAATGCTCAGTCGTGGCAGTGATTCCATTGTGGGGGGACAAGAACAACACTGATTCGTAAGTAATTTGATCCCTTAAGAAACATAAACAGGCTGTGGGAGTCAAAAGGCACTAAGAAAGTTACTGTGCCACTGGGAGCCAGTTGCAAAAAAATGTTAAACAGAAAATGCTGATTCATGTTTCCTAGAGAAGGCAATCACACTTGGGGTCAGAAAACAACATATGTTTTGCTTTCCAACATGAAGACCATTAAAAACTGTATTGTAAGTATTAAGGCCGTTGTGAGACAATTTGCACAAGGCATGACTGATTAACTTTTGCTTAGAAAAGTATGACCTCTTCTGCTGCAATTATCATTTTTTGGGAAGATGGAATGGCACTGTGGGGGAAGAAAAAACATGCTTACAGATGTTGGGAGACTATGTAGGAGTTTTTGCAAACTGAATGAGGATAACTTAACATTTCTTGAGGCAAGGATGTGGTAATGTTTGTAGGTTTTGACCAATGCACAAAAAAAAAAATAAAAAGACCTCATTGTGAGGATCAGGGATAAAGGATAAGGTTCAGTTTTTGCCTTCCTTGATTTTTGTCCCAATTTCAATCTCCTGTGTGTGTGTGTCTGTCTGTCTCTCTCTCTCTCTCTCTCTCTCTTGATGAATTGGCTGGGGACTTGAGGATTGTCTAGAAAAGCATTATCTTGTTTCCGCATCTTCCTGATGGTTCATAGTGTGAAGTGATAGGATTCACTCATCTTCAACTCTTGCTCTTAGTTGTGGAGTTCCGCTGGGGTCACTTGTACCCTCAGTGTTGTTCTCTATTTGTTTACTTCTGCTAAGTGACATTATCCAAAATACTAGCTGGGAGTTTACTGCTACTCTGGTGACAAGCAGCTGTACTTACGTTTTGGCTGTGACCCACCCCATGCACTAGTGAGTTTGGCTCAGTGATTAACTGAAGTTCCTGATAAGATTGCCTCAAGCTGGCTGACTTTGGGGGGGGGGGGGGACTCGCTATCAGATGGATAACAGAAGTTAGCCAGGCACTGGAGCTTCTTGTCTTTTACAAATCATCTCTTAAAGAGTGCCAGCTGTGCTCTAAAATAAATCAAAGAAGCCTTACAGAGTTAATATTAGAATGTTTCATTGCCAGACTGATCATGATGTCCATTTATTTTTGGGCTGGGCGGACCAACCTTCTTGGGTGTTTCTTTCTGCTCCCAAGCGTTCCAAGACCTGGGCTGGGATTAGCAAATTTTTTGTTTCATTCAGTACCCATCTGTGATTGGCCAGTGTGTTTCTTACCTCCTCTGTATCCCTTTGTGACTGGGCTGGTGTTCTCATTCTTATGAGTCAGTCATCTAGGTAAGGAATTACATGGATGCCTCTTTTCCGTAAGTTGGCTACCACTACCATGGCTTCTTTTCTGAAGACCCTGGGTGCTGATGCCAGACTGAAAGGGAGTGTCTGGTACTAGAAATGTTGTCCTAGTATGCTGAAGTGCAAGTATTTGAAGTGTGCAGGTCTTATTGGAATATGGAGGTAAGCATCTGTCAGATCTAGGAAGGTTAGATAATTGCCTGGGCATATTGATCTTAAGGTTAATTGTGTGGTCTCCATTTTGAACTTTTGCATCTTGAAAAAATGGTTTAAGAATTTTAGGTTGAGGCCTGAAGACCGCAGTCTTTCAGGACCAGAAAGAAAACTGGGTAGATATCGTCTCCCATTTCTTCCTCCAGGACCACTTATATGGTCAGATTCCTCCAGGACTACTTGTAGGGTCCGATTCCTCCAGGACTACTTGTATGGTCTGATTTTCTAACAGCTTATCCAATGTGTCCTTCACCTGGTTTGGTGTTGCCTCCTTCCTTAAGACAGGAGACAGCGTGACCCTGTTTCTTATTGCATCTCTCTGAATTTGATAGCATAATCCTCGGATACTACCTCTCTTACCCATCTGCCTGATATTGTCAGTTTCCAATCCAGAGTCTCTTGAATAAGGATAATCTGCCCCCTGTCGGGGTAGTACTGGTTTGTTGATGTTAGTGTCCAGTTGCTGGTTTCCTAGGTTGGTTGCCAGTGGTCATTGTTGTAAGCGTTTGCCTCTGTTGTCTCCATTGTTGTATCTACCTCTCGCTACTCCTCCTCTTGGCTTAAATTTGTAATTGTTGCTGATGACGTAGTATGATGTGGTATAAGATCCCCTGGCATGAAAGGAAGAGCCTAGTCCATTGTTTTGGTAATTGTGTTCCCTTGGAATCTATTGCGGGAGGAGGATAGATAGGATATCTTTTTTTTCCTTGGAGAGGCCCTTTCTTTCTTCCCTTTATTTTAAGAACTCCTTTAGGCTTTTTGCCAAACAGTTGACCTCTCTTGAAAGGCAATCTTTGAAGGAGTGCCTTCAAATCATTGTCTGCCTCCCATAGCTTGAGCCACAGAGCTACTGCTGCAGCTCTGGTATTGATTCTTGAGGCTGTCTGCAAGGTGCAGTCCACTAGGTCTACCTCCTTAGTTTTTGGAGTCCATCCTTTTGCTAGTTATTCCATCCACCCTATCTGTGCTCTGGCTGCATAAATCACGATGGTGGTGGTTTTGGTGGCCAGGCCTACCATCGCAAATGTTTTTTTCTTTAATAGTTATTCTAGTTTCTTGTCTGTTTGATCCCCTTGCGCTGCAGCACCCTTTGCTTTTGTAGCACTGTTTTCTTGCTTAACACCGCTATATGTGGGTCTATAGCAGGTGCTGTGCACCATCTTTTGAGCTGGTCCTCCATCCCAAGAATCAATCCAAAATAACAATTGGTGTTTGCTATTGTCCTTGGATTTATTGTGTACTCAATCTCTGATTAACACTATCACACACATGGCAGATATTGTGATAGTCCGTGATTTTTTTTTTCTTTTTACGAACTTTATTTCTTGCACCTACCCTTGTGGCCTCTCTCCAGTGGGATACTCGGCTCATGGTTTCTGCTACCCGCTTGAAGCTTCTTCCACCTCGCCCCTCTGGCCAGGCATTTGCTGTCTTGCCTCATCCAGCTGCTCACTCCCCCCGGCTCTTAAGTCCCTCAGGGCAGGACCGTTATTTTCTTGCGGTGCTCTTATCTATAATCCAGATGAGTGACTGGAGAAGAGGAGAGAAACATAGAGGTGCGTAGCGGAGGAGCCCGACATTGGGCATGGGACAGTGGCCACTGATCCGACCTTCTCTTATCCCAGAGACAGGGTTTTTTTTTCCTTGTGTCCGCCCTCCCGAGCTCGGACGTGCAATGGTGTCTAGTGATGCTTGCCGCAGCTCCGTGCCACTACTGTGCTGCCCTGACGTGTGCAGTGCCTCTGGTCGCCATCGGGGGCCACTGCAATGCCGGGCAAGCCTGGATCCCTCCTCAGAGAGAGGAGAGCTGTTCTCTGGATGCTCAATCCTCTCTCTCCCCTGCCGACCCACGATGACCCGGGCTCATTCCCGAACCTGGGTCACCAGAATGGTGCAAGGTGTGGCGTCCAGTGCCTCAACCCTCAGCGCCAGCGGGCCAATAGTCTATGATTTTAACATGCCCATTATTGATCGGGACAATAATACAGGTAAAACCGATCATGAGAAATTGTTCGCCTCTCTCATAACTGACACTGGCCTTGGACAATTAGTACGGGCACCAACTAGAGGCAATAACATCCTCAATTTAGTCATTACCAACTTAGAGGCTAACATTTATGATATTCATAGTATAAGCCCAATCGGTAGAATTGACCACAATTCAATTCTATTGAGTCTTAACTACAAAACTACACTTACTAACAATCGCACAACTTACAGAAATTATGAAAAAGCAAACTTTACAAAAATAAATGATGCTCTGAATAAAATCAACTGGGGGAAAGAATTTGATAATATTAATATCAACGAAGCATGGGAGAAATTAAAAACTACAATTCTAAAACTTGAACAACTATACGTTCCTATTAAGTGTAAATATAACAAAAAGGGCAAGATCTCGATCTGTGTTACAAGATCTGTTCTTAAACTAATCAGAATAAAAGAAAATTCCTTTAAAAAACTGAAAACCAATCCAAATCAAGCTAACAGCTTCAATTATAAAAATTCAGATTGATCGTTAAAGAAAGCAATCAAGCAATTCAAAAGTAGACTTGAAATAAAATTAGCACACTCCAAAAATATTAAAAAAATCACTATTCTCATATATCAGTAGTAAAAAAGGTAATACCAGATCTGTAGGTCCTATACGCATAAATGGAACAACTATAAATAATCCTTCTGAAATAGCAAATCATTTCAATAAATATTTCTGTTCTGTTTTTGGTGTTAGTGGGTCATTATCTATAATAAAACCCAAAAACTGATTTACCCATCATCTTCTCCAAAGAAGATGATATTGAAGCTCTATCATTTGTAAACCAATCTTCTAGTGCAGGCCCTGATGGCATTCAATCGAAATTCATAAAAGAAACCTTATTATCTTTAGTCATCCCCCTGACATTACTGTTTAACAAATCCATGTCTGACTGCCAAATTCCTAACGACTGGCGTCAAGCTGTAGTAATACCTATTCGTAAAAAAGGTAGTGGAAACAATGTTGAAAATGTTCGACCCATAAGCCTTACTTCCATCCTAGGCAAAGTAATGGAACGTATTATTAAGAAACATCTTGAACTTGAAATTGAACAACTTGGACTGTATGATCATTCTCAACATGGATTCAGATCTGGACATTCATGCACCACAAACCTTATTTCCTTTTATAATAATATTAGCCTGTTGCTTGACACAGTATTCCCTCTGATGTAATTCTGCTTGATTACAGTAAGGCATTTGATAAGGTATCACACTCCAAACTAATCAACAAACTACTCTCTTTAGATTTCAATATCAAACTTATTAATTGGATAACAATTTGGTTGACTAACAGAATATAAAAGGTTAGATTAAATGCTGTTGATTCACAAATTGGCCATGTCACAAGTGGTGTACCCTAAGGGTCTGTCCTGGGTCCTACCCTATTTAATATTTTCTTTAGCGACATGACTATCAGCAGCGCAAACTTTATTTCAAAATTTGCAGATGGCACAAAAATTGGTGGAAGAGTAGATAACCCAGAGAGTACTAGATCACTTAAACATGACCTACAATCATTAGAAACATGGGCACATGACAATTTCATGGAATTCAATGTGGAGAAATCTGTTGTTCTTCACTTGGGGAAAAACTAATTCTGTCAACAAATACTATGTAAACAACTCATTAATTAAGTCATCCACTAGTGAACGTGACCTAGGGATTCAAATCAGTACTGAACTATATTATTGCATTGTATAAAAACTGCACACATAACTAATATTACCCTGAAAAAAATTATAACATTTATTAATAAAACTGAAGATTGCCTTACCCCATTGTACAGAGCCTGGACTTTGCATCGCCATATTGGAATCTATACTTGAGAAGTGACATTAATAGACTTGAACAAGTTCAAAGAAGATTTACAAAAATGATTCCTAAAATGTCACCTTGATTATGAAACTAGGCTAAAAACCACCGGTTTATCCCCCTTACATTTAAGAAGATTTTGGGGGTGATCTTTTGCTTGTATTTAAAATATTAAAATCACCTACTCTGATGAAACAATGTGGACTCTCCCTAGCCTCCAAGCGTATAGTGGGTAGAGTCCAGACCATAATAAACAACTAGTTATCCATCGAGCAAAAACTAACAAAAGGGACAGATTTTTCTGTATTAGAGCATCAAGAGCATGGAATCTGTTACCACAAGAACGTGTTAACTGTACAGATGTTGACACTTTTAAGAATAAACTTGATATTTGGTTAAATCATCATTATCCCATCAATTAATGACCCACACTGGAGGGGAAAAATCTCGATGGGCCTTGTGCCTCCTTTTGTCCTGTAACATCCAGTAAATCCAGTCATTCATTGTCCTGGCCCCTTACACATGAAGATAATTTGCATATTTTGATTCTTCCTATTGCATATCCTATATACAGTAAAGCTTATTTGTGGGTATATCCAGATAAAAATATCAGTGATATTTTTGTCATGTGACCTAAAGTGACGTTATGATAGTCTCTCTCTCTCTAGGTCACATGACAAGCGCATATTCTTGCTGTTAGGTTCCTCAGAATAGAAGCCCGTCATTTCATTCTAGGACTTCATTGTACTCAGAAAGTTTTACTTATCGAAACATAACTAACTTTTAAGACTCAAGCACATCCAGCCATTTTAACACACAAACCTATGCCACTGCATAAATCAAATACAGCCAGGGTCTAATAAAAATATGTCTGATATTTTCCTTGGGACCTTGACCTATGTGATATCGCAGAAGCATAGAAACATAGGTTGCTGACACAAAAAAATCCCATTATCCGTCATGTCTGCCAATCATTTGTAGCTTCACCACACGTGCTGCCATGGGGTCATGGACCTCTTGGAAAATATAAGGCATATTTTTATTAGGCCCATGTCATATTCCATTTATATATATCTAATTGTAGCATAGTAGTTGGCTTACAGGTTTGTGAAATAGAGAGATCCAGGTTCACGTCCCACCACAGCCACTTATCCACCATATGATCTTGCGCAAGCCACTCAACCTCACGGTGCTTCTGGCCACTTAGTTGAGAAAGAGGGTATAATCAGGAAACCATGGACAGCGAGCTGCTTCATCTCAACTAGCTGTCTTGTACAAATAAATGAAGACAAAGATTACCATTTGCAACATTACCCATATCTCTGGGATTGCTTGTTAAATTAATTTGGACTTTGATGGTTTAAGCCACACTACTGATAAATTGGAGTCAACCTTTGCTTGACATACCTAGGGTGGTTATCTGTGACGAAGACATTCAATCTGCTTCCAACACGGCTGAATTCATTTCTCTGCAATTTTATTACATAATTCTCCCTCTCAGATAGGAATTTTTTTGTTTGATAAAATGTATTATTTATGCTGTGGTCTCCAACGCCATCCTCTTTCACAATCTGGGATACCACCCAGCCCTAAAACCACATTCTCTGCCTCAGTCCTTTGCGCCATGTCTTTTCTTCCATGATGGTGACCTTTTGGTCAGCATCCCCCTTGAGTAACGCACTGGTGGGGTGGTAATCAGTGGCACAGACCCCTTGAATGCCCCAAATTCATCTTGCTAAACCTGGCGTTGTTCTGCGTGTTTCTTCCTTTCCCTTAGGATGCCGAGCATGTGCACACAGAGCATGCTGTTGAGAATCCCGCCAGCCTCCTGCTGGCATCATCCACTGCACTGCCACCTGTGGTTACCCCGGTGGCAGTAGTATACCTGTGCTGTCAGCCCTCCTTCCCCTTACAAGTATAGTGTCCTCTGGGATGTTTTAATTCTCACTCCCACCCCCTGCTATTCTGCCAGCACTCTACTGTTTTAAGACATGATTAGAATCTGGAGCAATTTGGTTAAAAAGTTGCAGCCATCTTTATTGAACCCTTGTTTGCCAGGAAAGGCACACTAAGCTAAAAACAAAGATGGGCACTAGTCTGCTTTCTCTGATCAGAACATAACTAAATATAGTCAACATGCTTAAATGCATTGGTTAATTATACACCATAATACCAGAGTATAATTACACTAAAAAAAATAACTTTTTAAGTTACTGTAGATGGATGTAAGGATATATTGTGTCGTATATCCTAAATAGATAGTATTCTGCATGTACAAAAGGATCTCCATCCTATGTGTCCTAGCTGGAAAAGTTCAAACTTGAATTCGTCAGAAACATTCCTGTGTTAGGGCCTCCACATTTTGCTTTGACAACCACATTTCTAAGACCCTAGACCCCCCCTATATTCAAAGGTAAGCATCGGCGTGAACGTGGTTAGTGCTAGCGCTAACCTGAGTTTGTGCCGGTGCTCCAGGTTGGACCATATTCGGAGGCCCACAGAACGCTGCCCAAACCTAGAAGTGCCAAGGTGTTGCCCATACTGCTGCGCATGTGCAAATGAGGGGGAGTCCCTTATGCATACCAGCACAGTGGTATATTCAGAGGTTTGCAGTGGTGGTGGTAAACAGGCCCCAGTGGTGCTGAGGGTTGAGATGCTGGATGCCACACCTCACTCCACGCCCGGCGACCCGTATTCAAGAACGGACTCAGGTCATCAGGGGAGGAGAGGATTGAGCATCTGAAGGACTGCTCTCCTCTCCTGGGGTGGATTGGGGTGGGTCCCGTCACTCCAGAAACCCCAGTGGAGACTGGGGGAGTGGCAATTGGGGGACCCTCGTAACAGGGGTTGGGCAGCAGCGGACATCCTGAGGGTGAGTGCAGTAACGTGCTCACTGTGCGCTGGAAGTCATTGCATGTCCACGCCCTAAGGGTTAACAAGTAGAAAACTCCTCACGACGTGCAAGGATGACGCCTGTGACGGGCGACCTCCCCCAGCCAAACAAAGCCCAGTATAAGTCAGGGTGCGGGGCCCAAGGGTGATGCGGTCTCTTCCCCCTCTCCAGTCTGTCCCTCACCGGGGGGGGGAACCTCCATGGGGGGGTAAGCCACGGTCCTCCCCGACTCTGCAACTGTGGCAGAGGCAGGCTGGTGGAGTAGTCGAACGCCTGCGCACAGGGCGTAAAGTAAGCCCCTGCCAACGTGAGGAGAAAAAATAGAGTCCACAAAATAAAAAATAAAAACACGCCCCAGAATGGCGCTGTTTATCTCTGCCAGAAACCACATTGTATCTAAGCGCCAAGCATATTCCCCCTCCCCCAAAAGACAGGGCGGCTGTACTGCAGCTGCCCACCACTTTTTCATGTGGCCCCCAGACCAGTACATATCCTTGATGATGTCGTGGTCTCCCCACCCCTGATTGTTCATCATTCTAGTTCCCGTGACTCTGTGGTGGTGTAGTGGTTTCCCCCTCCCACTGAGGACCCCCGCCCCTCACCCTGATTGCCATGCTCTGTCAAATTGGCAGCTGGCACAGCCCTCCTTTCACCTCCTCAGCCGGCCGTTGTCTGACAGTCATGGAGCGCGATCACAAATGTGACCATACTGTACTGTAACACTTTGGCCAGCCAAGGAGGTGAGAGGAAGGGAGGACTATGCTGGCTGATGATTTAACAGAGCATGGTGATTGGGGTGAGGGGGTCTGTGGGGGCAGGGGTCATTGGCGGGTGGGGGATTGATGAATGGTCGAGGAGGTTGGGGGATCAGTACACCACCAGTTATTCATGTATAACAGAAGGATGGGCAATTGGTGTTTTTTTTGGGGGGGGAGACCACCACACCACCAGGGCTTCATGCATAACAGAAGTATAGGTGATTTGTGGGGGGGACCACTGCGCCACCAGGGATTCATGTATAACAGAATGGGTGAAAGAGGGGACCACTACACCACCAGGGAGTCATGTATAACAGAAGGATGGGCCACCTGGGGGGGGCAGGCATGGGGACCACTGTACTCCCATGGATTTATGAATAACAGAAGGACGGGCAATCAAGTGTTTGGGGAGGGGGGAGAGACTACTACACCACGAGGGAATCATGTATTGTGGAAGATGGCCACTATGGGACTGCTGAGCCACATGCAGATGAGCCCGTTATTTTTTTTACCAGGAGAGACGCACTAAGCTGAAGCTTGTTTACAGGTGCGACAAGGTGGGAGCACAAGGAAGTTAAGTGACTTGCTCACAGTCACACAGTATGCAAGTGGGGGCTGTAGGATTCAAACCCAGGTCTCCAGGTTTGCAGCTCAGAGCCTTAAACCACTGCGCTGTACTGCCTTATTATGGACATGCAGATGGCCTCTTTGTGCCTTGAAAGCCTAATGAGGTCGTTTTCACATTTGGGCTGAATATGGTCTACAGGAGACATGTCACTGTCCCATTTTGGACAGCGCTATCTCCTGTGGGCCATATGCAGCCCTGGTCCATGTCTGCGCAGCACAGATCCATTTAGTGCTGCACAGACATGGCCCAATATTCAGTCAGTTAGCGCCACTTCAGCAGTGAGTGCTAACCATCTGAATATCGCTTAGAGCCAGTCATGCAGTATCTTAAGTGCAAGGCAAAAGTCTGTGCTGCATTTGTACCCTACTCTGAAAAATTGGGCATGCGATTGCATGTCTAAGTGTACCTTATACTTCGAGAGACTTGCCAGCAAGCTCAAGGACCAGAGTATATTCATCCTCAGTCTTCAAAACTTGTGAAGGTATGGTTGTCTGATTATTGAGATTTTGATTGGAGAGGCTGAGCCATGCTTAAAATGACCTCTGTTGAAAACTTTAGGAGGTCTGGTGTAAGCTCTGTATTGACAAAAGTATTACTGCCACATGGTGACTTGACTTTCATCTTTCCCTCAGTGCATACATAGAGTTCCACCAGTTAGAACTTGACAAGCTCACACCCCAAGTCCGAGAGTCCAAGAGGAATTCAAGACTGGTGAGTTTGTTATGATTTCTTTAGAACGTGAATGTGGTGCACTGGTTCTTAAAAACAAACCAGTTTTAAAAAAATCTGTTTAAATTAGGATGCCTTTTGAAGCTTTGCAGAGTTCCATTTTGGTGACAGTTCTGCTGAAAATTGCCTGGCTACCAAAACCTTTGTCTTGGCTGTTCCATGCATTCAGTTTCTTTAAAAGTATTGTTAAGCTGATTTGGCACCTACAAACAATAGACTACCCACCACATTTTTTCAGTTGGAAGCCAGAGACCACCACCTAAGAAAATAAGGTTGGATACACAGATGCATGGAATTTGATGACAGATGGGGACCAGCAGGCCCATCTAGTCTGCCCATATTTCCTCCCTACCTGTTCAACCATTACAGTGGAGACTATTGCCATATTCTTTCCCAGAACTCAGAAATGGGACTTATCACCATCTCCTTGTAGGAGATGTTTGGACTCCAGTCACTGCTTCAGCCTGTTGATCTGTACACATGTGCTGTTCTTTAAACTGGCTATCCAACCAATTAAGAAGGTAGATCATTTAATACATTTATTTCCCAATTGATCAGTGTGAGGCGGCCCCTTAAATGAAAGAACTAGTACACCGCCTGAAAGTAAATATTAACTTTGAAAAATAGTAAACTGTTACTTTTTATAGCTAAAGTAGTTTCTCTCTTCTTTTCTGCTAATTAAAAGATTTTCCACTGGACAGTAGTAGGTACAGTATGTTGTATATGACAGTACTATCAAGAGGATGACATGTCTAGTTCTACTTCCCTTCATACCTCGTCAGCCCTGTGACCTCACTGACTGTGATATCCCAACTTACCAAAAAGAGCCATGCCCCATCTCATTTATTTGAAACGTTTTACCAGGAAAGACATACTGAGCCGATAACGGCTTGTTTCCAGATGCTTCTGGGGGAGGGGTATGAAAGATACTACAAGAGGAGAAAAAAAATAAATAGTAATTAACGGCATTCCAAAAATAATAGTCTGTACAAGCAATATGGTGCATCAGAAGGAGCATGATCTTTTGCAAGGCAAAACTGTATAGGATGGTACACGTGGCAGATAAAAAGTGCTCTTGGTTAGGCAACGGAAGATTACCCCAACCAGAAATAGCTAGAGAGGAGGGGGATCAGTAAGGCCAGGGAAATATGAGTAGGGAGGGAAGGGAGATCAAATAATGAAAGGGGTCATGGAGAGTTACAGGTGTGGGGGTCATGGAGAGTTACAGGTGTGGGGGGTCATGGAGAGTTACAGGTGTGGGGGTCATGGAGAGTTACAGGTGGGGGGTGATGGAGAGTTACAGGTGTGGGGTCATGGAGAGTTACAGGTGTGGGGGGTCATGAGAGTTACAGGTGGGGGTCATGGAGAGTTACAGGTGTGGGGGTCATGGAGAGTTACAGGTGTGGGGGTCATGGAGAGTTACAGGTGTGAGTAGAAAAGTCACAAAGAAGAGACTTTAGTGAGAAGGGTGAAGAGGCAGAGCGGATTGACAGGGGAAGAGAGGACCAGACTTTAGGAAAGCAAGATAAGGAGGCAGCTTGACTAACAGTAGATTTCCAGGGCAGACTAGAGAAGGGATGGGAAACATTGCTATGGAAAGGTTAGGAGGAAAGAGAGGAGAAGATAGGTGGGAGGTAAAGTAGGAGGGAAAGGAACCAACCAATATTTGGATATAAAGGAAGCACAGTGGAAAAGGCACCTGGTATCAACAGAGGGGAGGGAGAGAACAGAGTAAAGTGAGAAGTAATGGGTACAGTGGGGACAGTCTGGCCCGGTGGCACTGAGGATTTGAGGCACTGGACGCCATACCTTGCACCATGCTGGCAACCTGTCTGGAACGAGCCTGGGCTGCGGGGGACGAGAGGATCGAAAGTGTCCAGAGGACTGCTTTCCTCTCTTGGGGAGCCTGATTTTCCCGGCACTGCAGCAACCCCGGTGGTGACTGGAGGCACTGCAATGCTTCAGGGCATGCTTAGAGGGCATGCAGAGCTGTGACTGACGTCCCTGGTGTCAGTGCATGCTCGGGCTCTGTGCGGGGGAGGAGGGAGGGCATAACCACAAGCAGAAATATCCCTGTCCCTGGGGTTAGGCGATGGCACCACCTCCCACAGCCACACTCCACTAGCCGGGCTCTCTCCGCTCCTGGGCTGATTCCAGCCTGGCCTGAATTGTAGATAGAGCACCCTGGGCAGATAGGGTGGCCCTACCTCAGGGAGCTCGGAGCCAGGGGGATAGCTGAGCTGGTGCCAGGAAATGGAGGAGTTTCAGGCTCAGAGGTAGAGCTGGGGACCAGTGGATGCCTGAGAGAGTTCCCCAGGTGATGGTGCCATAAAAAAAAAAAAAAGAGTTTAAAAAACAAAACAAAAAACAAGGGATACAGTCTAAGGAAAAATGACAAAAGGAAGGAAACAATGGGTTCAGTCTGGAAAAGGAGGATTTGGGAGCTCCACTGCAAACTGTCACCATAGTCAAAAATAGAGAGAATCTCATTCAGAACATTCTCACGGCAGGCAGGAAGTGGGATACTCACTTTGTTCTTCTGTAGTGCACCAAGCTTGGGGTGGAACTGATTGTGTATGGCATTAATATGTGCTGAGAAATCCAGGTGATGGTCCAGCCAGACCCCAAGATACTGAAAGGAGGAGACACTCTCATTTGCAGCCCCATCAAGTATATGGAATGGTGGGAGGGAGGGAGTTGAGGCTGGTAGGCCTCTGTCAGTTGCAGATGTCATGGAAACTTTTTTTTTGTTTTGTTTGTTTGGCATTAAGGGACACTTGGTTTGACTGGAATCAGCACTGAATATTTTCAAAATCCAGCTGTAGCTGGGTAGTAAGGTCATGGGAAGAGGAGTCAGATGCAAAGACCACTGTGTTATCAGAGTGCATATGAATAGACGCAGAGGAACAGGCAGAGGGAAGGTTGCACAGGCACATGGAAAAATAAATGGGACCATCTACCTGCTTGATCACTTGTGATGTCACCATGAGCTAGGTGCTGATAAAGGTATCGAGGTGCATAGAACTAAATATGCCACAAGGTAAAATCCTGCTGTTCACTTCAAACTTATACTCTGTAGTAGGAAACCTAGTAAGCAACAACAACAAAAAAAAGTACATCAGAAGTAAAAAGTTGTAACTGGCTACTTCTAAAATGTAATGACCTTTTCTGCCTGCTGTTAATGGCACCACTGTAACTAATTACGCTCTTGTCCTGTCGTCTGCTAAGCATTTGGTGATCTAGTTACATGTCGTTAATACATTGTATAACTGCAGAAAGTCAAAGAAGGATGATAGTAGAAGTAACTGGAGCACAGATACAAGACCATGCTTGCTTAAAGCAAAGCGGTCTTTTTTTTTTTTTTTTAAATACGGTTATTGAAATTTCCAAGTCTGGTACAGACCCAGTAACATAGTAAATATAGACATTTCTGTTTCTAATATAGAAAGATCTGGTAGTATATATCAAAAAGGAAAAAGTTAGCATTAGGTCTCTACCATTTCCAGACCTGTAAATATATAGTCCATAATAACTTACAGCATTATATAATGCAACGATTAATTCAAATAAAAATAAACCAACAAAACAGAACATCCAACTGCTGATCCCCAACCCCCACCCCATCTCTAAATATCCGTTTGTAACCCCTAGATGGCGCTATCCCAGGGGCTACTACCCCTGCCTGATTTGCCACTAACAGGTTGAGGGGCCTGGATCCAATGGCGGGTGCCTCCACCCAGAGGTCAGGGTTTGCAATAGTTAAACTAACTTGGTCACAGCCCTCTGGGACACTGCAACCCCTTTCTTCCCACTAGTGGCCCACACAATATATCAGAATTACCTCACAGTATACTTACCCCAGGTCTGTTCCGCACTGGACCCTCCTGTGAAATGAGATACAGTGCAACAATCACAGTGCAGTACTTTAACATAGACAAATACCTCAGGCAGTATAACTTTGCTGAAACAAGCAGCTCTGATTTATTTAGGGGGATATAACAAGGACAGGGGTAAATCAGGTTAATTAGCTTATCACTCTAATAATCTACCTATGGCTCTGTGCACAGGCCTATCCCTATCAGTTACTGTCCCTGGGTACCCAAGCCCTAGTGGCTAGTCCAAACCGTGGCAGCTGGTAGGGGCCCTCTCACACAGAGAAAAGGAGAATTAAACAGTCAGCAGTACAGTAATTCCATTTGGATTTAATGTGGCAATTCAACAGCGACCCTGAATTAGTACTCACGACCTCCAAATAAGATAGGGTCCTTCAATGTCAGCAGGGCTCACTTGAGGTACACAAACCTCTTCACACATTTATATAAAAGAAAGCACTATACCAGGCAGGCTGCATCTGTATCCCGATCGCAATTACTGCACAATACCCGGGAGAACACACAGCAGATTCAGTTCCTGACAGACCGAGTGCAATTTTCAGCAATTCTTCCAGTCTTCTACAGGGTGAGCCTGGTTTCTACTCTTCAGAGATCCTTGATTCTTTCTACAGGACGGATTCAGTCCTAACAAGCTGCAGACCGGAACTCTGGGCCTTACACACGCTTTTTGACTAAAACTGCACACTGAAAAGCACAGGGCTCTTCCTTCTTCACTGCCAAAGCTCAACTCAAACTCCAACCGACAAAACCGGCACTTCCTTTGAGTTCCTCCCAGTTCTTGACTGGATTGTCTGTCACTCACAATAGACTGCTGCTGTTGGTCCAAAAGGCACTGAAGTCTAAACTACATCTCCCAGAGTCACTGCCCTACAATCCTCTTGTGGCTGGCTCAGATTATGAGTCCAAGTTCTGATTCGTCCAAGGCACCATTTTAGAGCTAGCTTACCCCACACTAATTGGTCCAGTTCAGCAGTTCAAAACTAGAATGGGAACTAGCAGACACAGTTCTGACTGCAAAGAAAGCAGGTTAGACAAACTGTAATTTCATTATTACTCTAAATAATTTCTGGCAAACAGTTACATCTTTCAGATAGGTTCCTTTGCATCCTAGTGACTGCAAAATGAAGTGAATTACAGCAGCTTGAGTGGTACTCAATCAAAGAAACACACAGTCCCCCATACAAACTAATTATGTCTGCAAGCAGACAGCTCTTAAAGAGACAGTACCAGAGGTTCTAAAAACACTCACTGATAAATGGCTTAAATGCCAAACACCATTCAGGCTTGGAGCATTCAAGCAAGCTCCTGAAAGTCTTTTGGGAACCCCCATTTGCAGGGGGGTTACACGTTTATAATAATGTTAGTCAGGAAGTATATTCCATAATAACAACACCCTGTAACTGGGATTAAAGTATGACTAAGCAAAGGAAAGCTGTCTTAATCAGTAATCCCCCACCCAAAGCTCCCTCCGGTTAGGCTTTTCAGATAGAAAAATGTTTCGATGGTAACACTCAATTTTTGCAAAAGTCACGATCCCCAAACATGGTGGATGGTATCGGTTGCATTTAGTGAGAAAGGCGTCGCCGCACCACTCAACTCAGTACATTTGTATTGAGCAGAGGGGTGTGGTACTGCAGTTTCTCATTAAATGAAGCCGTGCACTGTCCACCAAGTTTGGGGATCGCTGACTTTCGTGAAGTAAAATTAAGGAAGTTACCACTGGAAAAAAATGATTTTATATCAGAAAAGCCTAACCGGGGGGTAAAGCTTTGGGGATGGGATATTACTGATTAAGACAGCTTTCCTTTAACCACGCAATATTATCAACACAGCAGTGTTCTTTTCTAATGAAAATCATACTATCTGAGTATGGATAGCATCAAGTTCATTGCTGATCTCTTATAGTATTGTGGCAGTACAGTGAAGGGTATATATTTTATTTGGAGAAATTTACCAAACTGTAGCTTTTACTAGTTTTGGTAATATCCCTAAAGGTTTATTGTTTTGTCTGTAATGATTCTCACAAAAATGCACAGCACGTGCACAGTGTACTGAAACTTTGTTGTAAAAAGTTCATTATGAACTGAGGAGCGTAAATAGAGGAATCTGATTGGCAGAGAGCTCTTTGAAGCCATGATGATATTGGGCTACATCATCACGGTTTCAGAAAAGTTCCAGCACCATCAGCCTCCTTGCTCTGTTCTGTCTGAGAACTAGTTTTCCAAAATGTGCTCCTACTTCACCAAAAACTTGTTCATAAAACGTTTAAAAACTTGTTTATTTTTTAATTTATAAAAATTCAAACTCAGTTCCTAATAGCAATAAGTCACTCCAGGGTGTGGTATATCATGGGATATCATCACTTCTCGGGTTGTTCGACGCATTCGGCCTGCGGCCTCATGTCCATCCACCCGAGGTGTGATGATATCCCATGATATATCACACCCTGTTGTGCCTTATTGCTTAATTATATACTGTAATTGTCCAAACTCTTCTTTCCTGACACCTTGCAGGTTTATAAAATTTAAAATGTACCAGGATCCTTACTTGTTTACATCTGTTTCGTGGACTCATAGTTTCTAACTCAGTTAAAAAAAAAAACTATTATGGTAGCAAACAGATCAGAAGTTTGTTGTATTTTGTTGTTAATATTTTCAATTGCTAAAGTTTCCAGTTGGTGCAAACAGCTATAGGGACTGGTAAACCATTAATGTGAGGCTGTCCAGATCTTCTGGAACTGTTCTCAGACTGCTGCACAACACATGGTACTGGCAGTAGTGAAGCAGTGCTCCAGTGCCCTAATTATCTTATGCATTGCTGGGATTTTGATAAGATCGGCTTCTAAATGAGGCAGATCAAAGTAGATGAGTTTATTAACCAAGGTATAAAAATTCAAGTGAAACAAACACAGTAGTGACACTCAGACCGACTGAGAGCTGTGAAATTGTGTACTACAGAATTTATTGAGGCACAGTGCAGACAGCTCTGGCTCCTTGACAAAGCACCAGGGCACTGAGCATGTCCATTGTGCCGAGCTGGTTTCACCGCGCCTTGATAAACTCAGCATTACGCAACTTCATAGCTCCTAGACTGTCTAGTTTGAGTGCCGGTATTGTGTTCTTTTTTTGTAAACTAAGGTCTAGCTGCCTTTTACAGTGCACCCTCGCTATTACTTGAGTGTAACCTATTTATTTATTTAACCAATAAAATTTCAAGTGGTCTGACTTCCAGTAGCCACCTAAAACTAGTATTTTAAGTGGCCAAAAGGCAGCTAAATGTAAGGTGTCTTGTATATGTGCATTCCTAATTAGGGTCATAATAAATGGAGTTTGACCACCAAATAGTTTGCCTGGGTAGCCATTTAGCTATTAAGTATGAGCAAGGTCTTTCGTGACCTGTTATTAGCAATGCTTTACAATATTAGATTTTCTTTTGTAAGCGAGAGTCCCTGGATATTATTTCTGTTAAAAGAGTGAACATGTCTTCACAACTGGATACACTGGACATTATGGCGCTGAGCTGTTATCTGCAGTGATGTTGCTTCAGCCTGTGTTTTTTCTGTAGTTATCTTTGTACCAAATACTGACAAAACAACATGTTGGTGGGGCTGGGTGACAATGCAGGATATATTGCAGTCTAAAGTAGCCACCAAAATCCACAAATGAAACAGAATTGATCCTGGTAGCAGTGAGTCTCCCAATGATTTGTTTTTGCTGTTATTTCAGTAACCTATTCATTAGTAAACAAACAGTCTTTGACATTGAGGAGGGGCATCAAACAGACAGCTGATAGAGGATTGAGATTTAAACAATAGTGAATTCCCAAACAAGAGCATATAGTGTGCAACGCACTTTAGGCAACTGTACGGTCAGCAACAAAAGCTGAAAGACTTTCTTATATTCAGTTCAGTGGAGTAATTTTATTTGCATTGTTACACACCAACAGAAACTGGAGAGGCTGTCCCTACCCTTCTGTGATTAAATGTTTCTTGACCTTCCTTATCAACGGGCATTTAATGTTCTCAAGTCAAGTGAAATGTGTGTTGCCTCCCTTGATACATATCAGTTACTGCATTTTAGAAACAGTAGAACAGTTGTGGATATGTTTGTGGATGTAATTTGTATTGCTAATATTCATGCATTTATTTTGCTGGTTTCATTTTTAGGGATTTCTGTATGACCTTGACAAGGTAAGATGACCCTGTACTTGCATATCTGTTTGTCTGTCTGCCAGCCAGTCCGTCTGTCTACCTCCCTGGCTCCATCATCTGTCTGTCTATCTACCTGCCACTGTCTCCCCATCATATAGGACTAAGTAAAGACATTTTAACATTCCCTTCTTTAAAGCAACAGTATTTGTCAGCAGTTAATTTTTTAGTAAAAATGTATTTCTGGTAAAAACATTGCTATGTCTATTTTCTGTTCATTTTATTTCCTTCCTGAACTGAGATGCTGTATCTAGTTTTGAAGTTCTGAAAAGTTCCTGCTCACTTGCATAGACTGCCATAAATAAATTAACAAATATTGGTGTGATTCTGATCTGTTCACCATCAGAAATGTGCTAGCACCTTTTTTTTTTTTTTTTTTGTCAGCTATTTTTATACTCCTGTGGTGGGTTGACTTCTGCGTCCGCCTGAGCCTACCAAACTCTGGGTCCTTTGGGGCTTCTAGCGCCATGCGTGCCCCGGCAGATCTCAGAGTCGGTCCGGAGCATAATCCTTGTTGGCCTAATGATTTCCTCCCCCATACTACCTAGGGACCCCGGAAGCTGGTAGCGCCGTGTAGAGCGCACATCGCACCGCAGCTCGGATGGTCGGGTCCTTTACCGCCCCATCAACCTAACATCGGAGCTTCTCTTGAATGGTACCGTTCCGCTGGCCACCACCAGGGGGGCAGCCAAGCTCTGAGAGAGCTGGGTTTCTCCTCCTGAGACAGAGCGCTGCTAGCCGGCAGCGTCTCACATCCTCTCCTTCCCCACCGCCGGCCTCAGACAACCCAGGCTCGTTCCCAAAACCAGGTCACCGGCGTGGCATGAGGTGTGGCGTCCAGCGCTTCAACCCTCCGCACCACCGGGCCGGCATTAGTGCCTTCTTAACACGTTTACAGTATGAATCTAGTTTGTTCAGTCAAAACGTGACCACAGTGGAAGGAATTATTAACTGAGTAGCAGCCATCTTTATTATTAACTTAAAGTCATTAATTATGAAATGAGCGCTAAAAGCTGTTTTAAAAATATTTGCAGAAATTAAAAATACACTGATTGTAAATCTAAGGGTGTCAGAAATATATTCTTAATAAAACAGCAGTGTGATAAAATATGCTGCAGAAAATGTTTATAGTGTAGTTTTTTTAGTGTAAATATATTTCTGGCATAATTAAATGTATCCGTATATGTTCTTACTCCCTGATGTTTTTAAAACAGCTTTTTATTACTGATTTTGTAATTAATGACTCAAGTCATTGCCAGTGTCTGAGTTGGATTCACTGGTACTGTTTTTTTATTTATTCCGAACTCGAGACCGAAATCGTCTGGCGACAGAGCATTCTCTGTAGCAGCCCCTTTACGATGGAACGATTTACATACATTCGTGCTGCCATGTCTGTCACCATTTTTATAAGTAAACTCAAGACGTGGCTGTTCTGTCAAGCTTATGTAGGGGATTGAAATAGCAATGATTTTCACATTGTTCTGTGCTATAATTTTGTGGTACTGTTTAATTAATAACTTTTATATTTGATTCGTTGTACTATATCTATGTCTGAGCCATTGACGATGGCTGCTACTAGCAATTTTTAAAACCCCCCTCACTTGAGGTTGCTTTTTGTATTTGCATACTAGATGTGTACAGTGGATGTAGCTGGATGGTACTAGAACACATTTCTGATGGTAAATAGCGTAGCACCACACTGACATGTTTAATTTATTCACAGTGGGTGTGGGCAGAAAGCCATTACTTTTAAAAACTTCCAACCCCATATCTCACTTCAGGAGTAAAATACCATGAAAAGAAAAATGGATATATTGATGTTTTTGCCAGAAATACAATACTTTTTCAAGTATTTTTATATTTATACATTTTATGTCCCTGTTCACCCCAGACAATGCCCCTTTATGTCTGATCCCCCCCCCCCCCCGGCCTGTCACCCGGCTTCTCTGGGACTTACCTTCCCACTGACATTCCGGCTTCTTATCTGTGGCGAGGTGCCTAGTCACCATTGTGGGGCCTGCAAGGGACCAGACTTAATTCTGTGGCCAAGGGCGATTTCCAACTTGGTTTATGTAGCTGTCCCCTAGGACCCAGACTGTGCAGTGCATGTGGCAGGTGAGTTCCACCTCCGCGGGGACATACTAATGCGTCTAGCCAGGGCCCTGTGTCCTGACACACCCAGACCTGCACTGCCACTGAACATCTCCAGGTGGCACTCTTACAGCAGTTTGCCGTGACCCCCCAAGGGAGAAGAGCTGTTCTTCAGACGCTCAATCCTCCCTCCACCAACCAACCCCTGAGCGACCCGGGTTGCTGGTGTGGCAGGAGGTGAGGTGCAAGCACCTTACCCCTTCATGCCACAGAGACAGTTTTATATTTCTTTTTTATTAGTATCTAAGATGAACTTATGTACACAATCTACAGCATATATGAAATTCAGAATTGTAAAAGGCACGCTACATACTTATCTTGGGGAACACAGTTGTCATGCCCAGTCCTATACATCAGATTGGAGGTATTGCTACATCCGGTATTGTAAAATACTTTCTGTCAAGCTGTCAACTCCTATCAGCACTTTGCCATAAAAGTACTTTACCTTTGATGAAAAGGCTAATACTTCATAAACATGCCAGGCTATTTCTATACCTGCCCAGCCTCATAGATAAAATGTCTATGAACAATAGATATTTACATTTTAAAGTGGACCTCCCCCTCTCCACAAACACCACATTAACTATTAGGTGTACTATGTAACACTTGCATTATTATAGGTAATATAGAGCTTAAAAATTCCTCCCCCAAAATACAGTCCATCTGTTAAAATTCAACATTCCTTGAACTTATCAGGACTTCATAAAACTGCCCCTTTTCAAATGCAACAGTAGATAAACTTCAGGTAACCAGAGAAAAAGAAGCATTGCAGTTTACTTGTAATTATGTGTACAGATTGCGAATCAGTAAATCTTTCACACTAGCAAATAGTAGAGTCCATGAGTCGTAATAGTTCCCTGTTCTTTTGTGCGCAAACCTGCAGGTTTTGGTGGCGAGCAGTCTTCACGAGTGTTAGATCCAGGAAGACAGAGTTGTTCTAATGGGTGCCACATGGCAGGCACCATTTTGAGGAAAAGTTAAACAAGTTCAGGGCTCTGTGATCCCAAGTCTAATGGCCATCTTAGAAAATATTGAGCCAAAGAGGTTTTCTTGTCCCCGAGCCGTTGCTGCACCTAGCTTCCAGCCTGTCCACTCCCCAGTCCTCTGGAAAGTACTTACAAAACTATGCCACCGCACATAATGGAATTCAGTCTGACTCCTCTCCTGCTTCAGTTGTGCTCTGTACACTAACATCCATCACATTTTTTTTTCACGAGCCTCTGCATCGCTTGAGTTGCCAAAGATGTGTTGTTTCCCAGCATATATCACTTTCACTTTTGTCGGGTACCATAATTGATGGGAAATCAGGGTTCTTGTGCCATCAAAGGCTTTATGCCTTTCCCTTGTCGCAAAACTGAGATTAGGATACACAGACACTTTTCCTTCCCTGCCCAGAGTCAAGAGACCTGTATGATGAGGTACATCTAAGACCTGATCCCATTCTTGTGACTTCTAGAGCATAATCAGAAGGGTCCTTGGGGTATTTCATCCTTTTCTCTCTTCCTTGGTGTCGCACAAAAACCCCGGTAAGCTATTGGTGCTGGCTGCAGGTGAGGTAAACGTTGCAGGATCATCCCCTTCACTCCGCTTGGGCAATCCCAGTATCCTCAGGTTTGCCACTCTTGTCAAGTTCTCAGTTGCTTTAAACCTGTCTCTTAACATTTTGTTAAACATAGAAACAGAATGTGTCTGCAGAAAAGGACTGGTAGTCCCATCCGATCTGCCTTACGTTTCCCTGCTTATCACTACACCCTAGAGACTATTTGGCCACAGGTGTCCCTTCCTCCTCCTTTGTCTCTATTTATTATACCCATTTGCCCATCCCACTCAAGTTTGAAGCTCCCCACTATTTTCACTCATGCCACCTCATCTGGCAGGCTGTTCCAGATGTCCACCACCCTTAATAAGGAAGAAATATTTAATCACATCCATGTTAAACTCACCTTTCTGGCTGGCCTGCCGGTGCAGCGGTTGGATTTCCGCTTGCAACGCCAGCGACCCGGGTTGAGAGAGCCCGGGTCACTGGAGGGCCGGCCGGGGGAGGAGGATCGAGCGTCCTATAGACAGATTTCCTCCTCTGGAGGGAGGGTAGGGGACTGGTCCGGCGCCTGCTGGCTCCTAGCGGAGGCTGGGAGTATCACAGGACGCATGGCCCAAAGCTAACTGGGGGAGGCGCGGACGTTGGCGTATGCCATGACGTCACTACACTGCCCCTTACAGAAAAATGGAAAATTGCTCGCTGGCCGCCGGATGACGGCTCTCTGTTCCCTGAGTGCCTCCAGTACCTTCCCAGGGCCTCCTGTTCCTCAGCAGCATCCCCGGGCCCTAAAGTAGTGTGTGCTGGGGACATCCCCTCTCCCTGGTGCCCTTCCCCCTCGGAGGAGGGGGATACACTGGGATATCCCGTGGATCGGCTGTGATCTGAAGACCAGAGGAGGGCTGGGTAAGGGCAGTGGAGCCGGGGGAACCTTGCGGAGCCTGAAGGAGTGGGGGCCAGTGAAGCATGGGAGGCAGAAAAAAACACATCTCGCCTTTCTCCTCAAGCTGCATAGCATGCCCCCTGTGTTGTGATAATCTTCATATGAAAGATACCCCCCTTTCCTGCACCTTGTTCACCCCCATGAAGTACTTCTAGATCTCAATCATGTCCCGCTCACTCTCCTCTCCTCCAGAGAGTACATGTCGAGTTCCCACAGTCTCTCCTAATACGGTTTCTTGTGCAACCCCAACACCATTTTAGTAACCGTTCTATGGACCACTTCCACCTTGTCGATGTCCTTACAGAGGACTGGCCTCCAGGACTGGACAGAGTACTCCAGGTGGAGTCTCACATGTGAGCAATACAGAGGCTACACTACCTCCCTTCTCTTGCTAGAGATCCCCCTCCATATGCACCCCAGCATCCGGATCGCCTTGCCTGCTGTCATGTTGCATTGCCTTGCCACTGTGAGATCATCGGATATTATCACCTCAAGTTTTCTCTCTTGCTCGGTAACTGTAAGTAAGTACCCCCATCTTATACTACGCCCCTGGGTTCGCCTCTCAAAGTGCATGATTGTGCACTTTTTGGCCATGAAATCCAGCTGCCATTCCCTAGAGCATTCCTCTAGTTCACCCTGATTCTTTTGCATTCTCTCCATCCCCTCTTGCGGTGTCCACCCTATTGCAAATGTTTGTGTCATCTTCAAAGAGACGCACCTTCCCTCCCACTTCCTCAGCAACAGCATTTATGAAGACACTGAAGAGGACAGGGCCCAATAACGGTCCCTATGGTACCCCGCTGGTCTCTCACCCATCCTCTGAGTGGCTACCATTTACCTCCTGTCTTTCAGTCAGTAGGCTACCCAGCTCACCACCTTCTTCCCTACCCGCAGGCTGCTAAGTTTCTTTATTAGCCTGCTGTGTGGTATAGTGTCAAAGGCTTTACTGTAGTCCAGATAGGTCACATCCACTGCCCTTCCTGATCCACTCCCAAGTTACCCAGTTAGAGAAATCTATGAGATTTATTTGGCAGGACCCCCCCTTGTGAAGCTGTGCTGCTGGTGGTCTTGCAGTTCCTATGTCTTCAGGTACTCCATCAGTCTTTCCTTCAGCAGAGACTCCATTAACTTCCCACCACTGATGTGAGACTGACTTGTCTGTAATTGCTGGCCTCCTTTCTGCTGCCACTGTTGTACGGGGGGACCAAATTGGCTCTACGGTCCTTTTGAACCATATCACATCTCCAGTGAGGTTCTATATGGTGTTGTCAGAGGGGCGGCTAGCATCTGCTCAGTTCCCTAAGTGTACTCTTATGTGGATCCTGTCCGACTTCATTGCTTTGTTTTCCTATAGGGCTTCCAACCCCCAGTGGACTCTGTCGAATGTCAACTAAGTTTCAAAGGACTTCTGAGCCGAACAACAGTACAGTGTTGTAATTTAAAGTAAATAAAAAATCGCACTCCAGGCTGAAGAGAATTTCCACTTTACTGAAAAAATTCAAGTAAAAATAAAATTCATTGGTGGGGTTGCATACCAGTGAGTCACAAAAAAATAGCCCAGCACTTCAAGACCACTAGGATCTCTTCGTCAGGGTGTTGTAATTTGCCTGGTGGTCTAGTGGCTGTGGAATTGCTCCTTTTTTCAGGTACAAATGTGTATTGCCCCCGCTGACCACCGCACTGTCACCTGCTGCCGCACCCCTAAGTCCAGTCCTACTATTAACACACTTGTTCCAGAGAAGATCTACCTGGATTGGTGGTAGTTCAGGTGGATGTTAAAGATCCCATGGCACTTATTGAAAAGAGTAGGGGAATTTCCCCGGTGTCCTGGCCAAATTTCCCTCATTCAGTAAAAATACCACCAACAGCTTAATCTGGTTCAAGGTCAGTTGGCATTTATCTGTATCCCCCTCCCCCGGGTCGTGCCTGAAAATAGGCAGGATTTGTCTAGTGCACTTACCCAGTCAACAAAAACTAAATAAATAAATAAAGAGAAGATCCTGACAGCCACGATAAGTAAAAAAAAAAAAAACAGCTTTCTCCTCCGTCTGTGTACGTTTGTCATGCATGCGTGCACAGTTGCCTGAGAATACTGAGCTGCCTTTCTTCCTTTGATCGTGTCATTTACTAGTGCCAGTCAGAAAGAAAGGGAGCTCAGCGTTCTCTGGCAGTTGTGCGTGCACACACAACAAACATAATCGGACTGAGGAGAGAGTTGTATTTTTTTTTTTCATTATTTCTTTATCCCCCTACGTGCTCTGGGACCCACCACTCCTTCAGGCCGCCATGGTCTCCAACAACCCCTCCTACTCCCTCGAGCCTCCTTACCTCATATTTGCAGCCTTCCCCAGGGTAACCCAGCATAACCCTTTGCCGAGTGGGTCCCCCTCCTCTGAGAGGGAAGGCACCAGTGGGGGCATCCAGCACAATCTTTCTTCTTGGCCCCAAGGCGCTGCTGAGGCAGACTTGGCTCCATCGGGAGTTTTGGAGGTGTCGGCTGACTGGCAGCTGTCATCCGGCCAATCCTGGAGCGGTTTTCACTTTTTTCTGGTGCTTCCCCTATTGCAACCCTCATGCAGTTCTCCTGTCTCCACGGGAGGCCACTGCAGAGCGATGCGGCCTTGCTACCTACTCCAGGAGAGGAGAGTAGTTCTATGGACGCTCAATCCTCTCCTCCCCTGCCAACCCCCAGCGCCCCGAGTCCGTTCCCAAACCCAGGGTCACTGGCATGGTTGTGAGGTAAGGCGCCAGTGGCTCAGCCTTCTGTGCCACCGGGCCAGCTTTTTTTTTTTAAACTTGCAATGGCTCTCATGATCTTCATTGAATTGGGTGTGTTATAGTAGCGCTAGAATTACGGGTATGGCAGCGGCCTTTTCTTAACCTCACTATGAAGCTCTTTTTAGAAAAGCTTAAAGGCAAAATAAGGGGTTTAGTTGTGACAAGGGGTTAGCACTTTCCCAGAAAAATGCAAACTGTCCTATTTTAGAACTCGGATTATGCTAAAACACCTACTGTTTGCTGCCCTAAGGGGGTAGCAGGTGCTACGTCACTACACAGCTGGATCTGGTAGTGCAGCTGAGTGAGGTTAGAAATTTGCATACAAGAGGCCTTGCTGACCTTATGAAGTTGCAGGTTAATATCCTGTTTAAGATGGTGCTCAGATCTGCCACAAGTCTAAAACAAATGCAGTATAGCGAAGTACTTTTCCAGGAGCTAAGGCTGATCCTGCTTACAGTTACAAAGAGCTCAATTATACAAAAATGAATACTGGACTTTCACCCCACTCACCCAATTAAACCACAAAGCTATATTTTTTAGGATTCTCAGAATTTTTCTTTTATTTCAGTAATATCCAGTATTAACTCCTACGTTTCGGATTAAACCCTTCTTCAGGAACTGGTTTCTTTACTAGTTTCTTTTCTCAGTCTCTGTTCTTGTTTTAAGTTTTCAGGTTTGACTCCCACCACTATTCTGCAAGCCTTTTCGTTTCTCATTCCTTTCAGATTTAACAGTGTTCCAGCAGACAGCTTGTAAAATATGCACATTTCCCAGTTTTTATTTTGCAGTAGTTCTTGGTGGACAGAAAAGAAGCTAGTAACAAAGAAACCAGTTCCTGAAGAAGGGTTTGACCCGAAACATAGAAGTTAATACTGGATGTTACTGAAATAAAAGAAAATTCTACAGAGAATCCTAAAAAATATAACTTTAGTGGTTTAATCAAGAGTGGGGAAAGTCCAGTATTGATTTTTGTATAATTGAGCATAAGCTTATACTGGAAATTACCTACTCCCCTGTGTTTACTTTTCAAAAAAATCTTGTTTTATAAAAAAATGTTTGAGACACTGGCTGTACTGGAAAACTTCTTTCTGAGTTACAAAGAGCTCCAATCTGAACCTGCACACAACATGCTGAATAAAGCTGACATGGCATGAAGTTAAAATAGTCCGACATCAGCTTTTGCTGCTTTCTGCAGAGAAGAGCAGCACATCTGCAGAATACAGCGTTCTTGGCACTCGGACATTACCAGAAAATTCTGCTTTTCCATGGTGGGCTTGGTGACATGTGTTGGAACAAATATTTTTTAATTTTTTTGTTATTTGCATATCCTTTGTTATGGCTTGTAACAGATTATATTGGATCCAGGACTAGTCTGTCATTTTTTTGCTTGTACAGTTAAGACCCGGTTCTACCATTTGATAACTAGTTTTAGCGCAGGTGTCAGTTTCCTGTATGTGGTAAACGTATTTTATTTTGATATCCTTTGAAATTAGATTATTTATTTTGCTTAATGGGGAAATTTATATTTTGATAAATTATTTTTCTTTTTTCACAGCAAACCAAGTCAATCGAAAGGTTCATTCGCAGACTGGAGTTTCATGTTAGTAAGGTAAGGGTGCCGGTCTAATTCTGAGTACTGTCGCATACTATACATATATATATATATAGATATAGATACCATAACAGCGAACATGAAGGTGGCATATAATGCATGGTATTAATAGCCATATCAGTCTGAGATGATAATATCCCAAGAAGCTTGCGGTTCTCTGTGCATGTTATTCTGTACCCTTTGTGATGTATCAGCATAGTTTGTATGCAGCACTGACACTCACCTTATGTCTGCACAGCAGATCTGTGCAGAATGCAGACTTGTACTGGCACAATAGCACTTCTGCTTCCAATTTGCTTTCAGAATTTTTCAACAATTTCTGCGGAATTCTGAAGCTCTTCTAAATCTGGATTAGGTTTAGATAGTTTTTGTAAACCCCAGATAAGTGTTCTGCGGTTTGCAGACACCTAATTTGTGGGTTTTGTAAACTGTGAAATACAAATCTGCTGTTAACCTGCAAAATACCGATCTGTGGTTTAACTGAAGTTGAAGTTTATTAGCAGGAAAAACTCCATTGAGCATGCTCATTTGCAAGGAGGTCCTGATTGGACTGCTTGATACAAGAATATAGATGACACAGTATATATACAATACACAATACAGAGACGGCATAACAACATAAGATAAATTACAGGAGAAATGAAAATGTACTACAAACTTCCAGACAATGAACAATTAGAATGCAAGAATACAGAAATACAGTTTGATTGCAAGAGTACAAATGTTACAGTATATAGTACAATACACGCTACAGAAACAGCATAACAACTTATGGTACATTACAGAAGAAACAAACAATATACAAACTTCCAGACAGTGAACAATTTGATTGCATGGATGTGCATTGGCAACAATCATTTGTCATTTCTGTGTCTGAAAGAGGCACAGCAAGATGTGTTACAAGTGCAGAGGTGTAAATAAGCCTAAATAGGAGTGCCCTAACCTGAGTAATGGATGTAATTTCAACTAGAGCAGTTGAGGCGGTAAATGTAAATAAGGAATGAGTGAGTAAAGGCCACTTGGGTGAGAGAGTAGCCACTTGGGCATGAGGGGGGGAGAGAGAGAGCGTTAGAGAGAGGAAAGGAGGGAGACACGAGGATAGGGTGATTCGAGAGGGACACTGGCAGGTGAGTTGAAATGAGTAAGAGACTAAGTATGAGGGCTGGTCATTTAGGACATGTACATGGGTCGTTCAGTTTGCTGTGGACCAGGTTTTTAAACTACTACTTTGGAATTTTAGAATCTGTTTCCAGTGGATTTTCATGGAATCAGTCAAAATTTCTGAAATTCTACAAAATGTTTAAAATTTGGTCAGAATTTGAAAATTCCATGCATCTGTTGTCCACATATTCAGCAAATCAGTTTGATTGAGTGAATTAAAGAGCATTGATTTTGGCATTTATAACACAAAAAATGATGTCTTGCTTCCTACTGAGTCAGCTTGTTATGCAGAAATAGTATTTTAAATGTGTCCTGTATGGAAGTTGTCATATTTTGGTTCCAAGAAGAAGGCAGCTCAAACCCAGCCACTTCGGTGCTGTCCCCCCCACATGGAGACATTTTGTTATTTGTTTGATGAGCGCTGCAGAGCTCTTGATTAAAGTGAATGGGTGCAACTTGCTTTGTGTTTCATATAGTCATTGGTTGAAAATTAAAGCCACCGCTCAACTAACATGGTCCTTTTAGTTGAGCACACACACACCCCTCTAAAATATATAGAAACAATGTAAAAAGATGCCTCTCTTCAATGGAGAGCTCTGCAGCATTCATCAAACTCTTGCACTGCAGAACGTCTCTGCATGGGGGCAGGCACTCATATGGGCAGTGGAAGAGATCCGGCTGCTGGCTTCTTGGTGTCAAAATACAATTCCTTTCTTATAGGACAAAATTAAAAATTATACCTACAAAAATGGGCATGAATTCCAAATTAAGGGGGGAATTTAGGGGTAAACCTAGGAGGTACTTCATCACTGAGAGGGTGGTTGAAAATTGGAATGGGCTGCTGAGAGAGGTAGTGAGTGAAAAGACGGTGGTAGAATTCAAGAGGGCTTGGGATAAACACAAGGGGATATTAGGAAGGGGGGGAAGGCTACTGTAAAGGTATAAAGGGATTCCTAGGCCTATTGGGCAGACTGGGCGGACCTGGTGGCCTTTTTCTGCTGTCACATTCCTATGTTCCATAGAAGAATGGTCCAATAAAAAAAAAAAAAAAACACTAGCTGCCTCCAGGGAAATGGAGATCTTAATGTTTTTTTTTGGGGGGGGGGGGTATTTATTTATTTTTTTCTCAACAGTGAGCATGACTGATGTTCTTTGTTTTTAATAATTTTTTTGCAAGCAAACTGTTGTCCTTTTCCTTCAGTTCAGGTCTTATGCTGGCAACCTACCAGCCTCATCGCCTTCCCCATCCCCCACTGTCAGTACCAGCTGGGAACCAAATGGGGTGAGGCCCAAGAACACCAACGCCTGTCATACTGATGGTTCACTGTACATAGGGGTTTCTCTGACTTTCTCCTGCCACCCCTTGTCCTGCCCAACCGCAAGCCACCAGGCAGTGCCCTGGCAGGCCACACAGGCGCGCAGTGTCCTGTGAAGGAGGCAAGCTCCCTGGCTCACCACAGGGGTCATTGTTGCAGCGGAGCCTGGCACCTGTCCTCCTTGCATGGGGGTAGTCCCGCATGGCGGCATGTTCCCGGTCTGCCCCTGGGCTGCCTGGTCAGCTCCGAGTCCACTTCCAAACCCGGTTCACCAGCACAGGCGTGCATCAGGCAGTCCTGACTGGTGCTCTTTAACTAAAAAAAAAAAAATTGCATGTGGCATGTTTCACATCATTCTTTTTTTTTTGTAATAAATAGATGAGATTTTTTCTTTTGTTTTGTTTATTCTTTATCCTCTTATTGCTATGGCCCATACCTCAGGAGGGAGCCCCCAGTCCCGTCCCCCAATGTCCACCAGCTGGCACTGACCCTTACTCCCAGGGCTTGCCACCCCCGCGGGGCTCTACAACCCTCGCTGGAGACCGGATCCAGTGTGGCCAGCACCATGGCTAGCCGGGAGCAAGACCTGCGAGGCACTCTCCGTCACGTGCCACAGCAACTCTTTATCCTTCAGTCTGCCACATCTCCGCCCACCCCTTCTGCAGCGTTCGCGTGCTGCTCCCCAGCATCCACTAGGGGTTAGTCTTACGCCAACCACTGGCACCCCCCTCTCCAGAGAAGGACAACAGTCCCATGGGCGCTCGATCCTTCTCCTCCCCTGCCGACCCCTGGCAGCCTGTGCTCGTTCCCGAACACAGGTCGCCGGCATAGCGTGAGGTAAGACATCCAGCGCCTCATCGCCACCAGGCTGGCCATAAATAGAGGAGATTTGAAAGAAACAGTTGCCCAGTTTATGAAGTCTATTCAGGCTATTCCAATACATGTTTGTATCTTCTTTGTTAATTTATTTGGAGGACATAGGCAGGGCCACTGATTTATGTTTCACATAGAAAAAACAGTGATATCTTGTAATCTGACAAGCTGCTTACTAGTAGAAGTGACAGAATTTTGTGGACTTTGGATATGTATACATTTTTGTTTGCTGTTATTTCCTGTGCTGTTTTCATTTTGCTTTATTTTATGTATTTAGTTTTATTTATAGGGCAAGGTACACTAGACAAGTAAATGTCAATTTTCAGGTACGACCCGGGAGAGCACATCAGGGAACAGTAATGCAAGAAGAATACATAATAAAGACAGCAGCCAGGGACAGCTAACAAATGCTAAACAGTTTATCTTGTGATGCCCTGCACACAGGAAAGCCTGCAAATGCAAGAAGGAATAGGAATTGCGAGGGTAAAGTGAAATATGTGCGATGCCATAAAGTGTTTAAGATGAAGGGTTGGCCAGCCTGCCAGCACAGCAGTAGAGCTGGCACTTGCGATGCTGGCAGCCTGGGTCCAGGCACAAGACTGGGTCATCAAGAGCCCAGCTGAGGGAGGAGAATCGAGCATCTCAATTGACGTACTTCTTTTCCAGGGAGGGAGGGCATCATCACCTCCCTGTGATACCAGCCTCTGAGCAACCACAAGAGGATGTGAAGCACAGGGCTTCAAGGTTGGGAGGATGCCACTGATGTTGAAGTGTATGCACTCTACATATGTAGGTCATGAAGTCTAAGTGTTCAGTATCCTTGGGGGGTGCAGAAGGTAAATCCACTAGCCACATAGAATGATGGCCCTCCAGCTCATAGGTAACCTAGGCCTACTCCCTGAAAAAATGGCAGAAGAATCTCCCAAGGGTCCTGGCCCAACCTGTGGGCTCACCCATTGGGGGTGCTGTGAGGAGGCGTGAGGTAAGCCCTAGGAAAAGATGAGATGGTGGGGCTGGAACTTGAGAAGCCCGAGAGGGGGTCAGGGGCATGCTGGGTGCTTATGAGCGGTTAAAAAAAAGTCGGGGGGAGATTAAAACCATCATATCTGCTTTATAAAACTGACTGAAGTAGAACCAAAAATCAGTAACATTTTACATCGATATCTACTATATATGTATTTTTTTAAATCATCATGTGATTTTTTTTGTTTTTTTGGATCGATACAAAAAAATAGTATTGATAATATGTTCAACATTTTTTCCCTGTGTCACAACAAAAATTATATTGATAATTCCTTTAAAACTTGGATCCATTTGGGTGGATTGGTCTGCCAAAGACTGGAACTTCCTCCCGAGGTGGGTACAGGTTCTACTGATGTTAGCTAGACACTGCATACCGAATACATGGGTATCTAAGGTGTGTCCAACAATCCAACAGCGGACGGTTATGCTAATACAAATATTAGCAATGGAAAAACTCTTATTCTATTAAAAATAGGGAAGTATGATTTCTGGCAGTTTGGGGAACTCTGGTAGCCATGCTACCTCCAGGGGTGGCTCTGGCCCTTAGGGAAGCTTGGTTGGAGATGAAGGAAGACTTGATGAGACCTTGGGTGTGGTTGTGGACAGGGAAGGAGGGGGATGGCTGGCTGTATATTCTGAACTCCCTTGAAGAAATGTATTTTATGAGTTAGGTATTTTGTTATGAATTCAGTATTAATGATGGGGATGTGACACCTGATTAACCCAGACCTGACATACAGTTACAGTTATAGTAATACTAAGATTAGTTTTAACGTGTTAATAGCTGTATAGGCTGAGAGAATGTATTTAAAAAATGATCTTAAATGTGGATTAACTGGCTATAAGTGTGTTGTATGTCATATGGTTGTTGGTATGTTTTGTTGGTGAGATGTTTAAATCTTCAATAAATTATGCAAAAAAAAAAAAAAACAACTTGGATTCATAATGGTACTGGTGTATAAAAACAGTATTGAGATATAAAAACTGTATCGATAGAATACATTCTTATTAACCTTATTCCAGGCTTTCATTTAAAAGAAAAATAGTTTTTAGCTCTAACAGTTCAAAAGTTTGACCTTCTGAAAAATAATTTCTTTAAATTTGGAGAACTTTAGAGTCACTATGGCTAGGAACTTAATTATTTTTTTAAATGAAAGCTTAAGAGTTGACTGAGTTGACCAAGCTGATATGTCAATATACTGTATTATTTTGTTACAACTTCCGTTATCAATATATAAAAATGTAAAATGGTTTACCATCCTTTTTAAATCCTGTTTTTGCCAACATATTACAGCGGCATGAATAGACAAGTATCAAAACATGAAAAATCACGTTACTATTATTTTCACATCTTAATATATAAAAACAAAAAAAATGGTTTCAAACAGTTTTAAAATCCTGTTGATTTTACCAATATGTTATAATGGGATACGTTACTATATTTCAACTGTAGCAAAAAAAATCTGAGGCTAGGAGATACTAATAGTTGTCCCATAGAAGAGGAAGCACTTCTTCCCTAGTTCAGCTCTCTGTCGTTCATTATATTTATGCAGAAAATGAAAGCTAGACAGCAGAATCTCAGCTAAATTGGGAAATCATACTAACAATCCCCAGTGCAGTCCCCAAATTTCAACTCTTAAAACTGGAACTGTATTTCTTCATTCACTGTAAACCAGTGATCCCGAACATATCTGCCATTAAATACAAGTTGTTAATGGTCCCTGAAACTAGAGCCTTTGATTTATCTATTAGTCAGGTTTATTTATTTAGTGGACTTTTTGATAACTGCGTAGGTGCACTAGACAACTGAATGCCTATTCAGACCCCAGGAAATCTTACTGTATTCAGTCCTGGCATTATCAGTGTCCAAACCAGTCAGCCTCCCCAGGAGCAACAACTTGTTGACTTCTTCCCAGGGCAGGATCCTTTACCCCCACCTTCAGTCCCTCAGGCTCAAGGCGTGGTTCTTGAGTACCTAGAATATGCTGATCCGTACCTTTCAGAAGGGGTTATGGAGGTCCTGAGGGTTTCTTGAAAAAACTCCACCAGGAAGATTTACACGTCCAAGTGGAAAAGATTTTCCATTTGGTGTCAAAAGAGAGGTGTGGGTCACACTCAGGCGGGTTTGCCAGTAGTCCTGGATTACTTGGCACACCTCCATTCCCTCGGCCTTCAGCCTTCTACACTCACGATGCATTTGGCTGCTGTATCAGCCTATCTGTGTGCAGGTAAGGCATCATCACTGGCTTCAAATTCAATATTTAGAAAATTCTTTTAAGGGTTTGCTCCATTTGCACCCCCCCCCCCCACATAGGGCTCCCACCCCAGTGTGGGACCTCAACATATGTATTGCACAGCTCATGCAGCCACCTTTTGAGCCTATGTCGTCAATTGACCATAAATATGTAACTTGGAAGGCTGTCTTCATAGTTGCAATTTCCTCAGTCAGAAGGATCAGTGGGCTTTAGGATTTGCCCATAGAGACCTATTATATTGCATTCCACAGGGACAAGCTGCTCCTTAGGTCCAATAGTAAGTTCCTTCCTAAAGTAGTGTCTGAGTTTCATGTCAGCCAGTCCATTACATTACCAGTCTTTTTCACTGACCTGTCTTCTTCAGCTGAACGTAGACTACATAGCCTGGATGTTAAAAGAGCTATCAGGTATTACCTGGAACATACAAAATGTCACTGAGGGGATGGGATCCAGCTTTTTCTGACTTATGGGTAAGTGGGGAAAGGTAAACCTGCCACAAAGAGGTCCATACATAGCACGGTGGATTGTGGCATGTATCCAGTTTTGCTATAGCAAGGTGGGCAAACAACCCTCTCAGGGTCTTAGGGCCTACTCTACGAGAAGAACAGCAGCCTCTAGGGATATCCCTTTGTTGGAAATCTGTAAAGCAGCTACCTGGAAGTCAGTTCACACATTCACTAAGCATTACTGCCTCGATACTCAGGCTAGAAGTGATGCCAGGTTTGGCACAGCAGTTCTGCAGAGCCTATTTCCTAATTAGGTGCTCTGCCCGCCTCCAAAGGCACTGCTTGGGTAGTCTGCATTTGTCAGAAATACAGTAAGATGTCTTGGGGTTTGAAGAAAACATTACTTACCTTAGTAATCTAGTTTCTTCTGAGGGAATCTTACTGTATTCTGAGCTCCCACCCTCCTCCCCTGCTAGGACCTACAAGGCACTGCATACTGTCTGTACAACTAAAGTGGGAAACCTGTGGGTACCTAGTAGTTTATTGGGCATCTGTGACTTGAGTCTTAGTGATGCCCTCTGTTATTTAAGAAATGTTTTTACTCTAACAGGGGTTCTACTAATTGTTAGTTTAGCTGTGTTAGATGGTGCCTTTTTAGCTTCTGCATACTTCATAAGAATCTGACGGTTGCAAGAAGTGCAGCCAGGGACAGTGATTTGAAAACCGAGCTCAAGCCTAACATTCCATTATTAGCATAGGTTCTATTAACTATTTCGGCTCTGGGGCAGTCCTATGGTGAGACCATACTGCATTTGTCAGAATACAGTAAGATTCCCTTAGAAGAATCAAGATTACTATGGTAAGTAAGTTTTCAGGCACAACTGGGAGAGTACAAAATGGGTAAAACCAGTCAACAAATAATTAAACAATACAAAGTTAAGAAAGTTAGAGAAACTTTAAAGGCATGTGAACGTTGCATTGAGAGATCAAGAACATTTTTTTTTTTTTATAAAAGTGATTTTGACACCAAGTGTCAAATAGTACAATAATGTATCCATAAAGGTGTAACAGTAGCATAGTCTTGTTTGCTAGGCTGCAGTATATAGGCAGGTCTGTGGTTGAAGTGAACATTAAAATGCTGTGCAAGTCTCTCAATTCTTTAGGCACTCATTGTGACTTTCACTGTAATATTTATTCATATTATTGAAACTGGCAGAATTTAGTAACGATGAGATCTCGCAAGAATCAATTTTCTTCATTCGTCATTGGTAGGTCTTAGACCGGAGGCACTAGGACCCCATGGGAGTGCATGCCTTTAAGAGTTGTGGAGGAGGGGAACTGACGTTGGAGATGGTTCCGCTCATTAAATTATTCCAAATAAACAAACAAGCAATGACTCAGATGTACTGTATGATATGGTGCTGATAGACTGGCCAATAAGCAACACTGCCCCCCCCAACCACTTCTGTTCTACCCACCTTCAAGGAAGGTACTCTGTGGGAGCATTCCACCATTTTCGACTGCACAGCAGTTCTATTCCTCGTCTTTGCTCATTTTATTATTTTTCTTGAGTAAGTTTGGTCATGTGTGGTCAGGGCTCTAAAAAGCAAAAGATGTCTGGAAATAGAAAGGAGTCTCTTCCCCCATATGTGTTGGTGCCCCTCTGGGAGAAACATGTCTGTTTGGGACCACCATGAGCGATGTGGGATCGACCATGACATGGATTGTTGCAACGCCTACTTCTCCGTGGACTTCTGCACTCTTGAAATCCACGCAGTGAGTGGGGATGGGACCCTCCCCACCTTTAGAGCCCAACATCACACTCCGGATTCCAAGGTGAGATCCTTGGGCTCTTCCCCTGAGCCCCTCCCTGGTACTGTATGTACTGAGGGAGACCAGGTCTCTGCCAGTCCTCATCTCACCAAGACAGGAAGCCTGGGAGAGGGGTCTGTGGGACAGCTGCCCCTTCCCCCAGGGGCCAGTTGTGCACCTTTCTCAGTCTGGTACTGCTTTGGGGGGTCCAGATGCCCCTGGTGGCGGCAGTGCAGCTATACATTGGGCATGCACCAGCGGGTCCCATAAGGCTGCAGTCCAGTACGGCTTCAGCTGGTGGCACTGAAGTAAGCCATTCACCTTTCTGCTTGGGGTCTGGAGCTGGTGAGACACCAAACAAGGGCATCCCTACAGTGCCAACGAAGTAGCCTCTGGGCTGGTGGAAACTGCGGTCTGTGTTAGGCAGACAGCATGCTTTGGCCTTTCACGGTTGTAACCGGGAGCCTCCGTCTGACCCTGACTAGTCTCAGGCCTCACCAGGCCCGTGAGGGGCCCCCACCTCTCTGTGTCTTCCCCCTCAGGAGGCTGACAGAGCAGCCATTTCCCACAGGGTTTGCCAACCCCACCAGTTGGTGGTGGCTTGATACTTTAACCCACCAGTGATGAATGGTGAAGGCATTGATTCTTGGAAGATATGAAAATTATTTATTCACAGTAATTCTTGATCTTCCAGAACATCTTCACCATTCATCACTGCTACCTTCCTCCGCAATGGCCAGGTTTCTGGAAGTTTCTCCCCCTTTGCTTTAAGCCTTCCCCCTGTTTAAATAAAAAAAAAAAAGGGGGCGGTAAGGCATCAGGAGGCAAACCCCTTCAGGGACTTGTTCCATCTGTGTGCCACTTGGTGGCCCCTAAACAAAACAACAAAAAAACACAACAAGGTTTTTTTAAACTTCTTTATTGTGGTTAAAGAGGCATTGCATACAATTAATAAAAGCCAGCACCGAGAGGCAATTTCCATCATTGGGTAGGTTCACCTCTTTCCTTCTGGTAGCCTTTGGTGCAAGACAAAAAAAAAGTTTGTCAGACTATCTCTTTGGGTCCTTGTTTTTCCTTGGGGGAAAAAAAGTGTTATTCGTAAAGAGAGAGAGAAAGGGTCAGAGAAAGAGAGATTTCCCTCTAGCAGGCTATTATAGCTTTGGCCACCCCTTCCCTGCATCCTGGTACAAAGGGGCTCTATAATTTTGTTGCTGGATTGTCTTGTCTGATCCCTCATGGAACAGAACTTGGCGGTGGGGTCTGCTATTCTAGAGCTAGATACCTTTGAGGCAGTAGCCCACTTCTTTACCAGTTCAGCCTCTACAAGCAGTCCACCGCCTATTTATTTTGCAGCCTGCTACGCTTTTCTTTCTTAAGTCCCCTTTTTGGGGGATTTTCCCTGAGTCTCAAAATTCGAGGGAACAGAATCTTTCTTAGGATCCCTGTTCTTGTCCTTGCCCTAGTGCAGGCCCCTGTTTTCGGTCATTACCCTTAAGAGTTACTTCTTTCTCTGGTTTCTTATTTTCTAATAAACCTGATCACGTTTTGGCTGTGTGAGCCCTGGGTTAGCCCTCAGACCTTCAAAATTGGAGGCTTGCCTACTGCTTTCGTCCTTGCCTGGAGGTACAACTAGGGTTGGCTGTGCTTTCCCCAGGACTCCTAAGCTTCTGCCTATTTCTTGACTCATAGAAGTACTCCTTTCTTTGCAACCTATTCCTTGACTAGTCCTTCGCTTAAGAACCAGGCCCTCTGTTGTGAGTCAACAATCTTAGGGGGGTGTTTGGCATGCCTCAGTTTAAGCGGAGAACAAGCCAACTCTTCTGACGCACTCCCTTTTTTGACTGAGAACTCTGGGTGCTCTCTCTCTCGCTGTCGCTTTTCTCTTAGTCTCTCTCCATCTCCATGCTGCACAGTTGCCCTGCTCATCCTTGGTCACTCTTAAGTCCTTCCACCCAGAATTTCTCTTCATCTCTACTCTGGTCATTTTTTATTAATTTGTTAATTTTATATCCTATATCCTTTTCCATATCCCATGGGCTCCCTTGCCCCAACCCTTCTATCTTCTTACCCTTTCTTCCTCTTCTAGGCAAACAGAACTGGGGGGGGGCTGGCATCTGTTACTGGCCAGTCCGCCAGCACTACATCATACATCTGCCTTGTGGGCGGTGCCATCTATGATGTCAGCGCCCCTCCTCCAAAACTCTTAAAGGCATATGCTCCCACAGGGTCCTAGTGCCTCTGGGCTAAGATCAACCAGTGACGAATGGTGAAGATATTCTGGAAGATCAAAAATTACGAGTATGTAATTTTAATTTTTTGTCCTCGCTGACCATACAGGTAGCTGCTGTGCAGTACTGTCTTTCATATAGTGCCTTGCCAGAGTACTTCATTACTGAACTGAGGGACCAGGAGTGAATTTCTCATCAGGTCTTGTTAAGTGTACCCAGTTATTCCTAATATCAAGTGGTGGTGTTACCCAGTGGGTCAGGCACTCCTTGAACCCATTCTGAAGCCTGTGGACTTGGTTGTCACTGCCCCACAGATGCACACTGCTTGTCCTTTCGTAATAAGTGGTCCTGGGCTAACCCACAGGGTTAGCTAGCCATCCTGGAGCAGAGCTGGCCAGAACTTTCTCTACTTGGGTAATCCGTTCGCACCACAACTTGTTGGGGAGATGGCAGTTACATTTGCTTTGATGTGTAATACCATCCACTGGGAACTGAGCTAAGGCTATCAAACACATTCTGCTTGTGATGTGAAACAGGCCTCCTACCAAGCTCTTCAGCCATAAAAGGGTGTTCCATCATACATTAGTCACCACTGACCTCTCCTTGTTGAATATTTGGTTTTGTCCTCCGCTCATTTCCTCCTTGGTGTGTCTCCCTTTTTTTTCTGCAAGCTTCAGTTGATAAATTGTAAGCTATTCTTATTGCAGCCAGGGTGCTATACTGCAAACAAAGTGGAGTCTGTCTATTATATTTAAGTCATGCCCTTTTCATACAGTCGCACTACTTGAAGTGAGTTTGTGTTGGTGTCGGGTCATGGCACGGTCAAGTAAATCCCAAATGCCAAGCTTCTCCTAACAAAGGGCAATAAGAGTGAGAAAACCAGCTGGATGTTGGAGCACTTATTGTTTCCAGATCTCTGAGTGGACACAGATTTGAGGGGTTGTAATGCACTATGCACATCTCTCTATCATGCCCTTTTGCTGGTAAAGCAAAGCAGTGCTGTGGTTATGTTAAGACAGTTTCTGCCTTAAAACTGTTCTGCTTTCCATAATAAGCTTAAGCACTTTCCTATTTGTTGTGTTCGGCTAGATTTTATTTAATGCATTTATTAGGCACAAGAGTTTTTTTTTTTTAATTATGGCAAATTGGATAATCTCAAGGACGTTTGTTTGCTAAGTATTCAGTTAACATTTGTCTTATCCTTGGGTGTCATTACTCTGTAAGAGACTTCTTTCCATTACATGTAACAGTGGGAGGTTGCACCATCATTTTTAGTGGGCTGATTCTATGTAATGGGCTCTGGTTGAAGAAAGTCATCATGTTGATCAGGCGTAGTACAAAGGAGCACGGTGATACCAATGTTAGGGATGCCCTTGCTATTTCGGAGTTTTAAGTCTACCCAAAGCTGAACTCTGCACACTGGTGCATACATGCCAAAACTGATTGCATGTGTGCCGCACAGGTACGTCAGCTGATCTGTTCAGAACCTCTGTTATATTTAACTCTCCCAGATGGAGCAGTACGATCCCATAGCTCAGTACTGGTCGTCTCTTGTCTGAACACTGCCACTCAGTCCTAACCAGCAGCCTCTTGTCCCATCTTAAAACCATCCCTTCTCTTCCATTAATGACTACAGACAGGAAGGGTCCTTTTACAGTTAGCTGGAATATCGATTGTTTTTCAGACTATTCTCTAGCCTACCTATCCTGTTCCAAGCTCAGTATGCACAACACAGCAGAACAGGGTGGTAGTTTCTGTGTTTTTGTTTCACACAAGTTATCAAACACTGCTAACCTTTTTAACACACACGGGTCTTTATTTGCGAAGGAATTTCTCCTATTTTGTGATTGTGCCAAAAAAGCTTTTTTTAAACAGGGTCTCAGGTTGTGATGCTGCTTGTCGTGGTACACATGTAAACCCTCCTACTGGTGCAGCTCTGGCAATGAGGTGAGCACGGGCCAGGGAGAACCTTCCTTGTCTAGGGTTATTTCTGGCTCGCCGGAGGTTCCCTTACATGCCTTAGGCTTGCTGTTATCTTGCTCACCCCAGGTTGGGATTCTGTGGCACTAAAGGATTACAAACATCAATTGTCATTGAGCACATCCATCCTTTACTGAACAGCAAACCGAACAAGTTTATGTGTGAGATCCAGAGTCATTCTGAATTTGGCTAGGTTTCTACAGGCAATCCCTCCTCCTTCAGAGTCTGTCAGTTCCTGCTCCACTTTCAGAGCTGCAGTTTACACTCCACCCCTCTTTTAGAGCAATGTTAAGGTTCCAGACCCCTTTTCAGAGCTAAGTTATGTTCCGGTCATGGGGTAACTCCTGACAATGTTCTAAGGCTGGTCTTGGCTGAGAGGATGTCCAAACGCAGCCTCTTGGTGGAACACATGGTCACCATGTCTCATCCCAACAATTACCATATTTTATGCATTGCAGTAGCTGCAAATTGTGCTTTTGATGCCTCGACTCTCCCTTCACTTTCTTTAGTTCCTTAAGCACTTACTATGATAGTCCCTCCGATTTTCCCTTGCATATTGACTCTTTAACTTCTCACCCACCTCCCACAGTAATCTAATGTTGGTCCCATACTGTGTATGATTTTCCTTTTGTTCAATGCTTTAGTACTTTTCCTTTGTATTATCTGGCTCTGAAAACATGAAGGTGCTAACCATAACTCTGTGGTCTTCACATTACTGCTGTTACACTTTGGGAGTTCCAGGGTAAATGATCATGTGCCCAGTGCCTGCATGCATGACCACCTGCTGATACTGTACCTCTCTGTCCTATCATTAATGTGGTGCCATCTTGCAGGCTGCTACACACAGCCGTATGTGCTCCAAGGCCATGCCAGCCACCATGCCCTTGCATGTCATCGCTCCTGGGGAGTAGGACAGTTGTGGCTGTGCAGAGGTGCCCACTGCTTTGGGTCCACTCGTCCATGCTGGAGACTGACTTCTTACCTTGTTGGGCAGAGTTTTTTCTTCCAGAGTCTTGCCTGCATTTTTGGGTGCCAAGTCATCTGCAGGGGTGCTCCTCCAGACTTACCAAACACCACGGTCTCCACAATGTATTCAGGGGGACCCTGCACAGGTCAGATGATCAGGTTGTCTCCCTTGACAGGAACTCTTCCCCCCCCCCCACTCCCCCACCCGGGGTTCCCCCATCCTCCCAATGTTCCCACTGCATATGTGCCACTGTTAGCAAGTTACCGAGAAATGTCTCCATTCCCCAGGATCTGTCCCTGGCTTCAGGCACTACCTCTCATCTGTAATCTCCTGCCATGTCTGGAAGCCTCCTACAGTGCCAGCTGCCAACCATCTCACTGCTGTTGTGCGTCTCTTGCTCAGATGTGCCCCAGATTCCCTCCTGCCACCAACCTGACATCTAATGGCTCAACTGCTCCCACCTCCCTGCTATGCGTGCACCCTTCTTTTCTACTTTAAGCTCTTCCCACCAACCTATCCCTAAAGGCTGACAGTATCTAGGAACCCTTAGCAAAACATGCACCTTCCCACTACTGGAAGGAGGGGTTTGTTACACAAGTAAAGTTAACAATTACATCCACAGCAAAGCTCATATCAGGAGAATTCTGTCCCTTTATGCAGATGGGATTTCAGGTCGGGATAGCTTTTTATGCTGTCTTGGTGTTGTGAATGAATACTGTCCCACAGCTCTAGTTTAAAGTTTTTGTTTTGCTCCACTTCTTCAGGCCCTCTGAATACTGAAGCCCGAAGTGGATCTAGAATTTTTTTCAAGGGGGTAGCAATTTTGTCATGAGAGCACTACTTTCCCTGCCAAATGTAAAATGTTCCCTTTTAATAACCACACTAGGTTAAAAAAGCTACTCTTTGCTGGCCTAAGGAGGAGGTAGTGGAGGCTACTTTGCAACATAACTGGATCCGCTAGTGTTGAAACGCAATACCAGATCAGGTCTTCTGTAGTCTGTATTCCACACGATATTATGGGAAGAATGACTTCCCATGCAAAACTACTTTGCGTGTCTGTATTCTTTGATCAGTCATTAACAAAACAAAAAAAAAAGTTACACTTTTTTTCTGTATGTTTTATGCTCCCTACAGAGCTAGCAGGCAGCTTCGGCCCCTCTCTCACAGGGGCTCACTCTCTGGTCCCGACTCTCAGCCCGACCCTCCGGTAATCCCGCATGGGTTCGCCCCCCCAGTGACAGGGCTGAGGGTGAAGGCGTCAATTTCCTCTCCCCAGAGACCAACATCCAGACTCTGGGGGCGGTGTGGCCACTGTGGGGCCGGCATGGAGCCTGCTAGCTCCATTTCCACTTTTCTGCCCCTCCCTTTTGCCGCGGTTTCTCATGCGCATGTGGAGGCACGCACACGCACTGATCCACAGCACCCTCCATACGCTAGCTGCTCCTGTCTGCACTACCTGCAGGCCTCCACCTGGGGGCAGCCTTGCAGCGGGTGCAACTGGGTCCCTACCACCACTCAGTCCATCTCCAGAGCACCAGAGGGCATCCATTACAATTGGTTGGTAAATATTTCCATTGTAACGACAGGAAATTTTTCTTTACACTGTGGGTTATTCACCCCTAGAATTCTTTGCCATTGAAGGTTCTAATCAGTAAATCAAAACTAGAATTTAAAAGACGACTGTATTCATTTTTACTTACAGATGGGTAACTTAAGTATTACTAATCTTGATATGGCTAGTATAGGAGCACCTATGAGCTTTCAGCTTCCTTGCTCCTCGCTTTCCTTAGTATGAATCTCCCAACCTCCCTTCCCCCCTGCCGACCGCAGTGGCCCAGGCTTGTTCCCGAACCCGGGTCTCTGGCATTGCGTGAGGTGTGGCGTGCAGCTCCTCAACCCTCTGTGCTACTGGGCTGGTCAAAAAAGTTACACATACTGTTTTTCACCCCTATCTGCCTGTCTCCAGCTCCTCCTTCGATCTACCCAAATGCTCATCCCACTGTATGAGCCTCTGACAGACCTTCCATTTCCAGCCTCTGCTTAGTGTCCCTCCAGAACCAGAGCTTCCATCTGTAACTCATGGGTGGGACTCCAGTTTCCCCCAGGACGGAGAGCAGTATCACTGGATAGGGGAGGTCCTGGAGGAGGAGGAGGAGGAGGAGGAGAAAGTGAGAAGTGGATGACACTGGTAAGACCCTACAGTTGCATTAGTGGGAAGGTGGCTTTCCCTACCTTAAGTCTGCTGGATGTTTTTTCTATCCTCCTAGAACCTTTTGAATTAGAGATACTGGAATTGCAGTACTCTGATCTACTTACTTATGTGATTCTTTTCGCTCATAGAATAAATGCCTCCTTAATGACATCAAGGGGGGGCGATGACTAACTATCAAAGATATTACTATTCTAGTCTCTCTAATTCAGTTATAGACCCTTATCACTGCCCCTCCTAGGGACATCATACCAAGATAAACCCTTATCACGGTCCCTCTTAGGGACATCATACCAAAAGAATTTCTTGGGGGCACACAGTTGAAAAAATTGTTCTAAGGAGAACCATTAATTACACATTTACAGTCTCCCTCAGCCCAAAAAGCACATCTTGGATGAGAATTTGAGGGAACAGATTCCCTGGTCCCTCCCTCAGGGGTGTGGTTTAAGGAGGCAGAACTGACCAAGCAAACAAGGCTATCAGGATAGTGGGTAAGCCCTTCCCTTCATCCATGCCACTAGCTGAAGTTTACAGGCACCACAGTAAACAATAGCACTTAATAGGGTATGGACTTTGCTGGAATAACCTGTGCCTCAGTTGGTTGTGTTGCACAATGCATAGCCAAGTGCTTTTAACCACTTTGGGCATGTGTTAATTTTTTTTTATTTCTGTAATTTTCTATTTATCTCACCCTCCCCCCCGTCCCTTCCAGCTCCGCATCATCAGGAGGCACCAATGGAGTCCACCCCCTCTACCTGCCTTACCTGTACTGGCTCGTTCCCCTATCTTGCTGTGGTTTACCCCCCCTGGGCGGTGACTAGGTGGGGCAGGAATACTCTAAACAATTCATTTATCTCTTTGGGCTTGAGGCAGTCAGGCAGGCGGGAGCACATTGGGGCCATACTTGGTGCTCCGTCTCCCTGGAGCTGGAGGGTGCTTTCCCTCCTTTCTACAGATGTCACTTGCCCTGACGTCAAGGCACCTAGCGCCGACGTCATGATGTCCACCCCTTTGTGTCTGCTCGGTGCTCGCTATGCCCCAGACTTCTGCCTGGGGCCAGTCAAGCGCTGAGTCACTACCCCCTCCCTCCCTGGAGAAGATGAGCTGTCCCTGGGATGCTCAAGCCTTCTCCCCCCGGCCAGCCCTCCAACTCCCAGGCTTGTTCCCGAACCTGGGTCGCTGGCATCGCAAGCAGAAATCCGACCACTGCGCTGACAGGCTGACTGAGCATGCGTTATTTGTGATTTTTTTTACTATCCCCCACCCAATATTTTTCCTTTCTCCCACCACCCTGGTATGGGGGGACACTGTTGTGGCACGTTATTCACTGGCCATGCAAACTGGTGAGTGGCTGTCTTCAAAGATGATGCCTGTTCAGCTGCAGGAATGCTGAGCTGTCTGCACCCTCCATCCTCTGGATTCCTTATCTTCATATTACTCCAGAACCCTACCGGTTTCCTGCCATAACCCATGTCTTCCCCTTAACTCTGGTTTTCCAGAATTCAATGCAGGGTGCTGGCATTGTGCCCTTTAGCCCAGACCCCCTTCTGTTATGTTGGACATTATCATCATCTCCCTTTGTTGAGCCGCATCATGGAACTGTAAGCTGTTGGAATTGGGACCACCTGGACATTTTTGCAGGCTGGGGCTGCCCATTGTGACTTGCCTCGGTGCCAATATAACATGGGCATTCCTAACATGCCTCAGCTATTTGTTCCACTGTCAAGTGCTTGTTGATCCACTGCTGCTGAAGAATGCTGTTGAACTGTTGCAAGTATTTGTTTACATTGCTTCTACTTTAAATTTATTTTAATGCTTTTATGCCACCACCAAAAGACAAGGACCCTCTGTTCTGTTATTGTGTGCGGTGACATTAAGATTTATAAAGATGATAACCACTACCTTTGTATCCATTGCTTTGGTACAAACCACAACATTAAAGCCTGCTCAGTTTGTCAGGCATTGAACCAGGCAACCAGAAGACGTTGCAAGAAAACTTTCTGTTGATTCAAGAAATAGAGAAGCATGTTGCGGCAAAGGCAATGTCACCATTATCAACCACTTTTGTTCCCAGTTCTCCATCTGTCTGTTGATTTTGGGGTCAACGATGGTCATTGCTGAGTCATTGAAGGAAAAGGATGAGTCTTCAAAATCAGTGGAAAAACACTGCCATTCTGAGAAGGTTAAGCACAGAAAGGAAAAAGACACTTCTCCAGCCCATTCCTCATTCACGTATTAGGTGCAGTAAGTCTACAGATAAAGATATGTCCCAGGCTTCAGCCATGGGGCCTGCCACCCCCCCAGATGTCTCTGACACCAAGGTCAAAGTTCACATTGGCTCATCTTTCCCAACGGGGACTCTTGGCCCATTCCACCATCAGACACTGTCCCATCAGCAGTTCAACCATCAATCCCTTTGGACTTTGTCAGTGCATAGGTACTGTATTAAACAATGTCTAAGCTGTTTCAGTGTCTGCTGCTGTCGCCATTGACACCTTCAGCTGACCTGTCATCATTAATGTCAGCGTTTCAACTTTCTGTCCCTGCCAATTTGCTGGGTTCAGAAAGGCTGCCATCGATTGGAATCCCATTGTCTGCTCCTCCTCAGTTGTCTACCCGTCCCTTTGATCCTCAGTTGATGGTGGTCGACAACGATGACAAACTGGAGTATAATCCAGAATTCATGAAGGAGGAGACTGTGGGTGAGGAGGAAGAGGTTATAGATGCGGTTGGCTCAAGCACCACTCTAACCTCTTGCTCGGAAGAGTGTGTGAAAAACATACCTAGGTCTCCACCTGAAGGTGCCTTTTTTCAAGCCTTCCTTAAAGGGATTCCCCAAGTTATTTAAAAAAAAGATTTGCACCACAAAGTACAAAAAAAGAGATTTGCACCACATGTTGTGCCTTACCTCTGCGACACTCCATCTGGCTATGTCTGATAAAAATTCTTTGCAATATGTAAAAGCGGAACGGATCATAAATTTGCCCTCAGCTATTCCCTTCCAGTTCTGGGAGCTGCCTAAGACCCATCCCCGTGCTCAGGCACGTAATGACATATTCTTAGGAGAGCATGGGGATGCGCTTCATTCAAGTCAATGGGGGCAACTTTTAAAACGTTTTTATATATCATAACAGTAGTTTTGTCATTAACCAAGGGCATTGGGTGACTAACAAGCCCTTGTTAGTCACTCAGTGTGGTGACAGGTCTTTGGCAGCTCCCAGAAGTGGAAGGGATCGGCTGAGGGCAAATTTACAATCCCTTCCACTCTTACATATTGCAAATAATTTTTATCCAACATAGCCAGATGGGGTGTTGCAGAGGTGTAAGGTGCCACAACATGTGGTACAGAACGTTAGCTTGGGAGATCTCTTTAAACAGGTTCAGGCTAAACTGGGGTTCCAAGTTGAAGTGGAAGGAAAAACATCTGAGTTCTTGGAGGTTTCATCCTCTCCTACTGTAATTATTCCTCCTGTACATTCTGTACTTGAGGATGATACTTTGGTAGCTTGACACAGACCTGCTCAGCTGCCAGCCGTTCCCAGGAAGGCGGATAAACAATATCTGTCCCCTTCTGCAAAGCCATATTATTCTTCATAGCCTGAAACAGACTCTATGGTAATTATGGCTGCTGATGACAGATCCAGGGCACCCAAACATAAGAGCTCCCTTCCTCCAGACAAGGGAGTCTAGGAAGCTAGATGTGATAGGAAAGAGAACTTTTGCTTCTGCTTCCCTGGGCCTAAGAATTGCTAAGTATCTGGCATATATGATTAAATATCAGAATTGTCTTTGGAAGATGATGGTCAGCCTGGCTAAAAAATTGCCAGAGGAGTGAGACATTACTGGCTCAGCAAACTATTGCAAATTGCCAGGAAGCTACTAAGCACCTGCTCAGATTGGCCTGTGATGCTGCTGCCTCTAGCATTTGCCTCCATCGCCACTCTTGACTTAGATTGGCTGGTTTTTCCTCTGATTTGCAACAGTCTGTGATGAATGCTTATTTCAGAGGAAAGCATTTGTTTGGCAATGATGTTGAAAATGCTTTAAGGGATTTGCAGTCTCCTATAATAACCTAGATCCCTTCATATTTTTGAACACCATGCCCTGGGGATGTGTTTCTTTTTGCAGGCACTATGCCCATCCAGAAAGAAATACACAAAGGCATAAGCACACCATGGAGCGAGCAGGTGCTAATCCAAGATCAAGTCTGAAGAAAAAACACAAGAAGAAGAAAGCACTCTTGACAAATCTTTGAAGGTCACACAATATGAGATCAGGGACGAGAATTTTCAGGCACTATGCCCATCCAGGCCATGGTTATTCCAGAGACCCCGGTCATGGGTCCCAAAGACCTTGGCCTTCTACTTCCCAGGCTACAAATTTGCCCCCGGTGCCCATGCCAAACTTAAAAAAAAAAAAAAAAAAGTCAAACAATTGCTGCCACTACCGGCACCCTTTGACTCACTTTCCCTTCCTCCAGCCTTACTGCCTCAAGAAGTTTTGATGGGAAGCTCATCTCTCTTTCTACCAAAGTGGAGGGAGATAACTACAGATGCTTGGGTACTGGAGGTGGTTCAGCATGGATATGCCTTAGAGCTTTTTACTGTTCCTCCAGTTACCACCCCCTGCTGTCAAACCGATACCCTTTGGGACTTTGTGCTCGAAGAGGTTCAATCCCTCCTCCACAAAAGAGCTGTGGAATTAGTCCCAGTTTCAGAAATAAATCAAGGCTATTATGGTACTTTCTAGTTCCACAACGGACCATGGATTTAAGGCCAGTACTTGTCCTTTGGTGATTGAACCTTTTCCAAGAACACAAAAAGTTCAGGATGGTCTCTCTGTAATCCCTCCTGCTCCTACTATTAAAGGGGGATTGGATGTTGCTCTGGACATGAAGGATGCATACCTTCATGTCAAGATTTGCAGATTGCACAGAAAATATCTGCGTTCCATGCTCCTGGCCTTACACTTCCAATTTCATGTTTTGCCATTTTGTTTTTGTTCTGCGCCGCATGTCTTTACCAAAATATGTGCCACGGTAGCAGCAGCCCTCATCAGGGTGGGTTTGTATGTCTTCCCTTAGACAGATGATTGGCTGTTGAAGACCCCGTCTCAGAATGCTATTTTATACACACTGTTTCAGTCCCGACAGTTGTTCGGCTTGTTGGGCATACTAATCAACAAGCCAGAGTCTGTTCTTACCCCCTGCCAGAGGCTTCAGTACTTAGGGGCTGCTCTGGATACATGTCTCGGTCGGGCGTTCCTGCACTCGAACAGAGTCAAGGCACTCGTGGCACAGACTCAGCTGGTTACATCCAGCAATAATGTGTCAGCCCGATGTCTGCTAAGATTCATCAGCCTGATGGTGGCTGCCATCCTGACTGTCCCACTGGCCCACCTCCACATGAGGATCCTTGGCAGTTGTTCCTCAGAGCGCATTGGGCTCAGCAGTTTTGTGTGAATGACATCCACATGGCAGAAAAAGTCAAGGTGGTGTTCCAACCCGATCCTGAGGTACTTGAAGGAAGTGACCTCCTCCAGTACAGTGTCTTCTAGGGTTGTAAAAACCTTAGGGGACAGGGATTTGACCAGGAGCTCTCCAATGCCGCATGTCACTGAGAGTGTTCTTTCGGCATTTAGAGTAAGTTGATTAGAACAGAACCAGAGTTGGATATTGGTAAAATCCTTCTGTGGTTGTACAGCCATTTCAGAGGCAGATGGGCCTTCGGCAAAGAGCACTGTGTCATCCAGATACTATACATGTGTTTATATAGAGGAGATGCATGCTATGGGTAAGTCATTTTAGAACATTGAGAACTGGATGGGACCAAGGGTAGAGACTTGGGAGACATCTGAACTGACTGGGACTGGAAGGGAGGAGCATTTGCCTATGAGGATTACTTGTGGTCTCCCCAAGGTAGTAGCCAACTCATTTATCCACAAGTTCTGATAGTCCATCACCTATAAGTTTGTCCAAGAGAATGGGATGGATGATAGTAATGAAAGCTTTGGCCAGGTCAACAGAGATTGCAGAGATAATCAGACCTTGATCTGTCCCCATCAGAATGGTGTCCATGAGTCTGAAATGGAATGAAACAATTGAATGGGACTTCCTAAAGTCAGACTAGAAGGAGTTAAGAAAAGAGTCCAGAAAGGAGGATGAGTTAAGGGAGAGCCAGGTGTTCCTTGAGTTTGTCCAAGGCTGGCAGGAGAGAAATAAGGCATTAGTTGCCTGGGACCTATGGATTTTTCCTTTTAGGGAAGGGAATAACTGTATCCCTCTTCCAGTTGTCGGGAATTGTGCCCAAGAGGAAGAAGACATTTAGGAGATCAGCAACATGCGATACGACAGCAGGAGCTGATAGGTTACACCCAGTGCTCCTCAACCTATCATGGCTGGGACCTTTTTGAGGATTAAGGAACAGAAGCCCTATAAGGGTGACTGCAGGATAGGTTAAGAAGCTGGAAAATAGAGGAAGGGAATAGAATCTGGAGGTTTTGGGAGGGGAGGAGAGGGATAAAAGTGAGACGAGGGTACAACTGGTAAAGAGGTTTATTGAAGGAGGAAGTGACATCAGCAGGATCAGTGTTAGACAAACTCCCTAGTTTGAGGACAGGAACTGAGGACTGAAAGGGAAACTCAAAGAGGGCATGGAAAGTCAGCCCGTCGGCACAGCAATAGCAGTATCACTCGTGATGCCGGCGACTCAGGTTCAGAGGAGAGCCCAAGTTGTTGGGGGCCAGCAGAGGGGAGGAGGACTGAGTTTTCTAGAAGGTGCACTCTGGGGAGAGACAGTCGCTGCCTCCACTGCAGTGCTGCCACCTAGGTGACCGTGGGTGGCAATGCAGCAGAGGTAGACCAGGTTGAGGTGGTTGTTGACCAGCTTGCATACCATATGCCGTGGTGCATGTGTCAGTATGTTTGAGCCCTTGCATGCTGACAAACACTGTGGGCAAAACCAGGAAAAAGATCGTCCCTGGCACCCAAGGTGATGGGACCCTGGTACGTCTGTACCCTTGCAAATCCATCCCACCTGATGGGACTGGAAGTTCAGGGGTACATCCCCCCCCCTTCCCCAGCTCCACCAAGGGGAGAAAACAGCACCTCCATAGAGGGCAGGCGGTGGTGGTGCAAGAAGAATCAGTCCTGTACTGGAGGTTTCCTGAGAGAGCAGAGCCAGTGATCTGAAGGGACATAAATTGTGAGTATATAACCAAAAAAAAAGCTGTGGGGATGGAAGACCTTCCAGAACTTAGAGCGACAGCTGATGTTGTTCTGCAGGGTGGAACAAAAATACTTGGCTTTAGCAAGTTTAATGGCTTTGGTGCAGGCATTATGTAATGTCCTATATCTAGCAAAGTCATGCGGTGAGCCAGAGGCTTTATGGGTGTGTCTGGCTGAGTCCCTTGCTGTTAGACAGGCTGGTAACTCAGCTGTGAGCCAAGGAAGGTTTTGGTCTTCAATACTGACCCTCGTAAGAAGGCTGCAAAATCATCTGTGTGAAATTCAGTAGGATACAGCATCTTCATAGTGCTACAGTTTCCAGGGATGTCAACACTGCTGTTGCCAAGTTGTGTTTTGAAGGACATGGCATTGCAGAGGGGCCATGGTACAAGATTTAGAAGCTGCAGTATCATACATATATTTTATTTTTATTTTTGGGTCCAGCCCCTCTCCAAAGGAGCTCAGCTCATCCCTGCCGCCCCATGCTCAAGTTTACCTTCCTGGGGCAGGGTGCCAGGTGGGCACCCCACAGTCCTTTGTAGCATGCCCTGGCAGTGGCTTACCCCCAGGGTGGGGCCACGGGAGCAGGATCTCTTCTCCCCCCCTCCACGGACACTGTTGGCAGTGGGGACAGCGGTGAAAAACGGCATTATGCTCAGGGGCCAGAATTTTGTGACTTGTGGCAGTACCTGGGGCAGGGACATGCAGTGACATCCTGCATCCGCCCCACCCCCCTCAGGTGATGGCGCCGGCACAGTGGATCCCTCCAGCCTCTACCAGAGGTCCATGGTGTGCCGGGCACACTACCCTCCTCCGGAGAAGGAGAGCAGTCTCTAGGATGCTCAGTCCTTCTCCCCTCAGCCAGCTGGCCAGCATCCCAAGTCCATTTCCGAACCCAGGTCGTCAGTGTCGCAGACAGACGCCCTACCTCTGAGCTGACGGTCCGGCCAGAAGCTGCAGTATCATAAAGACACACATTTATTTTTCCTGCATGTTCTGGCTTTGTCTTTCCTTAATCTTTACTATCAAGAAAACTTGCATAAAAGCAGGAATCATACCCCTTTGAATTTACTTGTTCCAGCTACTTGTCTGTATTTGAATTTCATACTCTTCTACTTGAGGCATCATATTCTGTTGCCTTGGAATTGTTGTATCATCACAAGTAGTGGGTTAGGAATAAAGGTGAAAAATATGGAGGTGGATTTGGTTTTGCCAGTTCACTCATTTTTTTTATTTTGGTTAGGATTTGGATTTGGTTTAGATTTACTGAAATATTGCTTTAGGCCTAAAACATGCCTTAATCCTCTGCAATGTGTCTGTTCAGGCCCCAGAGATTCATATATAACGTGCATCATTTAAACATTTTACCTTGGTTTGCCAGCTGCAGATATTACTATTAAACCATAATGCTTATTTATTTGTAACGGGTTGAACAGGAACAAAACCACGCTAATGAATTGCCTTTTGGCAAGACTGTGTTTGTAACTCTCTGACTTGATGGGATGTCCCTCATTATATCAGTCTGGATATCCCTGTTCTTTCCTCTCAAATGTCTGTGACTGTTTACCCCACATCCTCCATGAGGCCGGTGTTTTGGTGGCTTGGTGATTCAAGGTCTGCAGACTTATTGCACCTTAACCAGAGTGCAGAAGGGTTGGAGTGGAGCTGGTTGGTGTAGGAGTGGACTAATCATGAGCGGGGGGAGCAAACAGCTCACAACATGTATTTTTAGCTCCTTTTAGTGCAACATGTGTATGCCTACCCCCGGGCTACAGTGTGAGTGCATACCAAGAAAACAAAATTGACCCTAATCTTGGCCGGAGTTGGGCAGGCATCTGCATTGCTCAGGCTGAGTAGAGCTGGAAATAAGACCATGGTAAGAGTGTGCTCTGTCCTCTCAGACACTGTCTTGGACCATCAGCCTGGTGAGAGAAGGCCTGACTGTGGCTGCTACAGTGACTTGTGTTTGATCTTGGGATTCCCCTACTCCCCTCCATCCAATATGATTACACACTGTCCTGCCCTGATGAGAGCAGGCCAGGCTTCTCTTTTCCAGCTGGAAGGACTGGCTGCTGTTCTCTCCTGTTGTTTTGGCTTTCAAAGAAGGAGTCTCTCCCAGCCGGCACAGCAAAGTACTGGTGTATCCACTCTTTGGAGAGGGATTCATTTTAACCTTTCTTGGTTAACTTTTCCGGAACAAGAGTTTGGTGGATAACAGGCTGGTCACCTCCACTGACACTTGTATATTTCTTTAGTGTATTGTTTTTTGCAGTGTGGTAGGATTGGTGTGCATATGTGTGTGTGTGTGTGTGTTTTAGTCATTTGGATATTGTTGAGCGTGTGAGTTTGGTCCATATGGTTGTAGAATTTCTAGGATTACTGCATTAATGTTTTACTTTGTGTGAGTGGTTTATTTTTGGGTTGCGTGGTTTTTGAGGGTGGTTTATGTTGGGAAGGGAATTTGGTGGGATTTGAATTAAAAATGTGTTGCTTGGTTAGCAGTTTTGTTATTTCTTGCTCCCCGGAGCAGTTGCGTCTACTGCGTCCCATCGGGGGGGGGGGGGAGTTGGCAATGTACCCTTGCAGGCTGCCGTCACTGACCATTGTAGGGGCTGGGAATCCTTTGGGGACATGGACAGAGACAGCAGCTTGCTTAGTGGGGAGCTGGGAAAGGAGTGTGATTTGTTGTGTGAAGTCAAGAAGGGTGGCCTAGGTGTAGATTGGCCCAGAACGGAGGTCCTTCCTGTCTGCTGTGGATCTCAAGGGCAGCCCAGATTACAGCAGAACAGTTAATGAGTGGGCCGGCTGTGCCTGCTGTCTCCCCCCCACCACTCCACTTAGTGCAGTCCTACTTTACTGCCAGGTCCCTGAGGAATAAAAACACAGTGATGGAGACATTTATTGCGGGCTCCTCCGCAGACCTGGTATGCATCATGGAAACTTGGTTGGGTGATGACTCTGGTCCCATGCTGGAGGCATCTATCCTTCTAGGTTATTCTGTGGTGCAGTGCATGAGGCAGGGGTGCTGGGTGGTGGCTGTTTTCTTTAGATCTGCTCTGGGAATGACTGCATACCCCATGGTGGAAAGCACTTCTTTTGAATGTGTGGCCATTAAAGGGGGTTCGGGTACAGGTTGCATAATCATTCTGTTGTATCATCCAGCGGGGCATGGGAGTGAATTTTTGCAGGAACTGGAGAGCTTCATGGCCGAATTGATAGTGGACTCATTTGGCTTGTTAGTGCTGGGTGATTACAGTGCCTGAAGCAACAATGGAGACTCTCTGTTCGGACAGCAGTTCCTTCAGTTTATGTCTTCACTGGGCCTAGTAAAGGTGGTTGCCACCGGGATTCACTAAAAAGGCCATGCCTTAGAATTAGTCTTCATGTTGTAGCTTGACTTTAACAATGTCAAGGTGGATCTGGTTGGGTGGTCAAATCATTATACCATACATTCCTTTGTAGGGCCCCCCATTTTCAACCCCCTCTAGTGGAGATGGTCAGAGCCAAATTCATGGAGCCAAATAACATCCTGGCGATTCTGGACATCTCAGGCATGGTATCAGCATGTGCCGGGAGTATGGAGAATGTCATGGAGGTTTGTAATAAAGCCCTTAAAGCAGCCTTTGACTCTCTGGCACCCTATCATGTTTGCCTCTTGATGTCCTGCCCTAGGTCACCCTGGTTTGATGGTGGCCATAGGCGGTTGAAGACACGGGCTGGAGGTTGGAGCATTCCTGGTGGAGACCCAAGTCAGTGGAGGATATATTGATGCTGAATGCTCACTTTGATGAATATCAGCAGGTGATCATGCTGAAAAAGACAACATTCTGTCATGCAAGATCGCCGAAGGGAAAAATGTGGACCATCTCAACTCTTTAACACCATGAACAGAGTGTTAAATCGTCTGTCTTCAGTTGGGAAGAGTTTTTATAGCAGAAAATTGTGACGAGTTCAGTTACTTTTTTCTTTACAAGGGGTCCTCCATCAGAGTTGATATCACTTCTGGCAGTCTGTTGTGGGTCTGCAGTATTCATGAGTTGACGAACCTAAGCACTGTGTTCCCGTGGACTGGGTTTGGACCAGTCTCAATGGAGGAGGTCTCCTGAGTGGTCTTAAGGCTGTGCCAAGCGCACTGTATTTTGGACCCAGGGCCTACCAGCTTTCTGTTATGTTGCTGGCTGACCCTGGTTTCCAGTAGTCTCTGAGATTATCAGTTCACTTTGGGAGGGTGTTTTTCCTGCTGAGCTAAAAGAGGGCAATGGTGAAGTACCTGCTGAAGAAGCCATTGTTGGATTCTGAGGATCTGTCAAATTACAGGCCTGTCTCAAACTTCTATTTTTAGGGAGGATAATTGAGAAAGTAGTAGCGGCAGCACAGTTGCGGGTCTGCTTGGAATGTTACGAGATCTTTGAGCCATTTGAGTCTGGATTTCAAACTCTGTATATCCTGGAGACTGCACTAGTTATGGTGTTCAGTGATCTTCTGGTGAGAGACAGTGGTCAGTGTTCCATCTTGATGCTGCGGGATCTTTCCTCAGCATTTGACACGGTGGATCATGGGGTGCTGTGGACCCATTTGAGGCACTATCTGGGACTCACTGGCATGGTGCTTTGGTGTTTTGAGTCCTACCTGTCTGGTAGAGTGCAGCAGGTGACATTAGGCAGTAGCATCTTGAATCCTGCTTTCTGCTGTGGGACGCCTCACTTACTTGCCATATGTATTTTGCCATTGGGAGGGCTCATCAGGTGGTATGGTCTGGGTTTTCACTGCTATACAGATGATACCCAGATATACCTGTCTTATGCATCTGATGGGGTCAGAGCTGTGGCTGTGCTAGACAAGTGTCTCAAGCTGGCTTAGACTTAACTCATTGAAGCCAGAGGTATTAGTAATGAAACCAGTTTGTGTGGGGGGCACCAGTGAATAGTGATAGTGCCCTGTTGCTGTCATTAAATGGCACTACACTGCAAGCAGGTGATAAAGTAAGAAATGTGGGTGTCACTGTGGACAGTGGATTGACTCGAGAACATCAGGTGTATCTGTTGTGTGCAGTAGCTTTTTCTGTCTGTATTAATATTGCCTGAATTCAAACTTATCTGACTCACTCAGACTTGAAAACACTTGTATATGCATTTGTCACCTCCTGACTTGCTCTTTACCTAGGGCAGTCTGTGGGGCTGATGTGTGACTTGCAGCTCGTGCAGAACTCAGCAGTCCAGCTGGTTGCAGAGAGTTCAATATCTGTTCACATCATACTGGTGTTGTAGGACCTGCATTGGCTGCCAATGATGTGGTGCAACAGCTTCAAGATAAATTTGTTGATCTACAAAATCCTGCACGATTTGGGTCTTGGCTACCAGAAAGAGCATTTGACCAAATACACACCCATCTGCCCCTTAGTTCCTCTGGGGCATAGCTCCGCATGGTTCCACCATCCTGCTTAAAATCATTGGGAGATGGGGCCTTCTGAGTCACTGTGCCCATTCTGTGGAACTCGCTTCCTGCTGTCATTGGAGGGGCACAGTCATTAGAACATTTCAAGGGTTTACTAAAAGTTGTTCGTTTACCTTGGCATTTGTGATCACTTAGAACTGAGTTTGGGGTGGTGTGTTTTTCTTTCAAGTTGCTGCATATATCCTGACCGGTTTTAAATTTTGTGTAAAAAGATTTTACATTATTTGTATGGCTCTAAGAGCTTTGTATGGACATCGCACAAATAAACTTGCCTTGGCTTTTAAGAGTCTGTAGTATATTCCTCTAAGGATTCCATTGTAATATACTGTATAGTGCACAAATGCCTTATTTAGAACAAAAACTGCGGGGTGTGGCTCACGCTGACATGATGGCGGTTGGAGTTTAGCCGAGCTCCTCGGGCATCTGCATTGAAAGTGAACTTACCCACAGACCAAGGACGGAAAAATAAAGCAGTTGACAAGGGAACGATCGTAGGACCTCATGGCAGCAGCAAAACCTAAGAATTGCCAGACCAAGCTCCTGTTTGAGACGCTGGAAGATCAGAAGGAGCAAAGAGCGGGCCTGGAGATTCGAATGCGCCAGCAGGCCCAAACAGCTGCGGAGGAAGAGTGCAGCATGTCTGTTCTGGAATGCTCACTGCTGGGTGTGCCAACCACGCTGGTTAACATGCAAAATGAAATGCAGGACGGCTTCACGAACATGATGGCCCAGCAGGTACACTTAGTCGGTGGTGTCTAGTTTGTATGAAACATCTGCCTCCCATACTACAAATATAAATAAGCTACAACAAAGTGTGTGCGATCTTGAAGACACTCTGCATACTGTGGCGATGGAGAAGAATAATTACAGAGAGTCTATGGAGGAGCTCAGGGGCCGGGTCGACGACCAGGAGAATCTGTCTCGTTGGTCAAACCTGAGGATAGTGGGCCTGCCGGAAGGCACAGAGGGAAGAAACCCCCAACACTGGTCTGTACACATGGTTAGTGAAACACCTGAAATTGCCCTTGGAGGCAGCGGAATATGAAGTCGAGGAGGCCCACAGGGTAGGGCCCCCACCCAAGTCAGCAGATCGACCATAGCACTGCCTTATTAAATACTTGCACTTTGCTGACAAGGAAAGCATCCTGAGTGCAGCTAAGAAACAAGGTGCGGTCCTGCTTGGAAATGCAAGTGGCTCGGTGTACCAAGACTATAGTAGAGGGCTACAAGTTAAGTGTCAAAAATTCAACGGCATGAAACCTAAACTCCACACCTTGGATTGGACCGTCTCCTACCCAGCAAAGTTGAGTCAATCGGCCCGGTGTGCCCCCCAAATTTTTCACAAACCAGGAGGTGGAAAAATGGGTGCAAGAAGAGTTGAAAGCAGCTGAGAAAGGAGCTTCCCCTCGACTAAGTCCATTGGAAGTCAGATAAGTATCTCTCTCCTACCTCTTTAGTTACCTACAAAATACTTTGAGCTAAGAGGGGTGTGTAATACCCCAAGAAGGGAGACTCCAATAGCTAAATGTTGTTCTTTTTTTTACCGTTTTCTGATTCATTGATGTGGCTCGCTGCTTTGTCCTTCCCACAAGTTTGAGGCCTTGTCCTAGTGCATCTGGGCGAAGTGGGAACTGCCTCATGCCGCATGGCGCCATGCGGCCCACTGAGAGGCCTAGACATACACTGGGAGCTTGATTTCTTAACTCGCGCATCTGTTTGATGTGACTATTACAGTTGGGATTACCAGATTGGGTTGGGGGGGGGTAAAGACTTAAGAGGATATGAGCATGGCAGACTAATCAATGTGAACTTTGAACAGGGTCCATGCTCGATCATGTGATTTTCGAGGACAGCTCAGGGCCCCGATGGATCTGCAGTCCCTCCTGATCAATCGCGTCCACTCTGCATACTGTTAAACTGCCAGCCCAACCATACCTAGGGGTACGGGTAACAACGGGTGGCGGATCTGTAGACCAGCTATATGAGCGGTGACACTCAGGGACTTAAACAAGATGTGAACTAAAATGATTTGAAGTTGGGAAGGGAGGGGAGATTGGGGCTCAAAGGGGGGGGCGTGGATGGGTTCTCACCCGACTTGCTGAGGGGCAATGGGGCACTACATCAATTGTGTTGGTTCAATGATTTATGTTCCCATAGAGGTGAGAGGGGTGAGCCCACGGTCCAGGGGGAACAGGCTGCCATGCTCGGCTCATGGCTAGAGCATGGTGGAGTACAGTGCCCTTGTATACAACGAGACCTTTGGGCAGACATAAGACCATTCTAGTGGGAGGTAGGAGGAAGTAGGCTGTTGTTAAAACTGGGATCTACAGCTTATCCAGTAGGTAGGGACATGTGCAGACTGGGTGGGCCAAGTAATCCTTATCTGCTGTTAGTCTGTTTCTTTGTTTCTTTGGTGCACCGCACCACTGTTAATAGGGAAGTTTGGTCATGAGACAGTGCGGATGGGTGGGGGGAGGCTAGAACAAGAACTGCAACTTTGTATAATGCATTTATTTATTTTTTTTACTGGAAGTCAGTTGAACTTAAATAAGACAATATGACCCCAGAGATGTAGACTGGCTGTGGTTTGTGGCTAATTTGGTGCAGTTTTGGGTTTGGCTCTAGATGGAAGCCATAGGCGAAATGTTTTATATTGGACAAACCCCAAATAAATACACTTTTATTGTTGTTAGACCTTGGTTTGTAGAAAGTCTCCCTCCCCCACCCCAACAAAACTTGCCGTTTTCACAATGGCTTATCTTGTTCTTTGTTAGCTTTTTGGAACACTCCTTGGCTAACTGGAAACAAGGAGCCCAAGCATAATTTTTATATACTCTCTTTTCTGGCAGCTCTTTGGTCTCCCCCTTCGAGTTGTTCTTTAGCTAATCCACAGGAGCCCTAGCTAGCCGCACCTTTGCAGGGGTTGCTGCTAGCTCCGAGATGCCTTCTTTTCTCCCCTCATACCCCTTGGGTGCCCCCCCCCTCCCCCATATGTGAGGCCTCCGATCCTTGATTTGAGTGGGCTGCCTCCAGGGTTATAACTCTATCTTGCATTACAATTATGTGTTGTTGTCTTGTATCCTTTCTGTAAACACCTCCGGATGGGGCTGAAAATAGGAAATGTCTTCCTACGTTTTTGTACATAGAAACATAGGTGTTGATGGCAGATAAGGACCACGTGGCCCATCCAGTCAACCCATTTTGCCCCCTATTTTGAACCACAGATCCTATTTGATTTGTAGTTAACCTTTTTTTTTCCCTACCTCTATGGTACCCTTATGTCTGTCCCATGCACTCTTAAATCGTCCAACTGTCTTTGCCCCTACGTTTCCCCCGGGAGGCTGTTCCAAGCATCCACCACTCTTTCAGTGAAAAAGTACATTCTCATGTTTCCCCCAAATCCCCCCAAACTTCATTATGTGACCCCTAGTTCTTGCGTATCGTCTTTTTTGAAAGATGCTGCCTTTTGTACCTTGTTTATACCCCTGAGGTACTTGAATGTTTCTGTCATGTCCCCCTCTTTCTCCTCTCTTCCAGGGAATACATATTGAGTTCCCTCAGCCTATCCTCATAAGGTTTTTCATGCATGCCCTGCATCATCTTTGTAGCCTTCCTCTGGACTGCCTCCACATCTCCAGAAGGACATAGATAGACTAGTCTCCAGAACTGGACACAGTGCTCCAGCTGAGGTCTCGCCGGAGATCTGTACAGTGGCATAACCACCTCCTTTTTTCTGCTGGTGATTCCCCCTCCCAATGCACCCTAGCATCCTACTGGCCTTTCTCACCGCCTTCTTGCACCATTTGGTTGCTTTTAGGTAATCTGATACGAGTATCCCAAGTCCTGCTCCTGCCAGGTGGCCACTGGTCCCCCCAATTTTGTATACCTCTCCAGAATTTCTGCTTCCCATTTGCATGACTTTGCACTTTTTGGCATTGAATCGAAGCTGCTACACTTGTGACCACTCCTCCAAACCTGCTCAGGTCCTTCCTCATTTTTTCTGTCCCTCTGGAGTGTCAACCTTGTTGCAGATCTTGGTGTTGTCTGCAAAAAGACATACTTTCCCTTCCAGCCCCTCAGCAATGTAACTTATAAAGACATTAATGAGGACTGGCCCCAGGACAGATCCTGTGGCACCTCGCTGGTCACCTCCCTCAGAATGAACACCATTTGCCAGCACCCTCTGCGTCCTGCCCTTTAACCAATTTGTGACCCAGTTTACCACCTTGGGGCACACCCCCATGCTGCCTAACTTGTTTGCCAGCCTTCTGTGTGGGACAGTATCAAAGGTCTTGCTGAAGTCTAAGTAGGCCACATCCACCGCCCTTCTCTAATCTACCACCCAGTCAAAGAAATCTGTTAGATTGTTTGGCATGACCTTCCCTCTGAATCCATGCTGCCTGGGAGCCTGTGCTCCACTTGCTTCTAGGAATGACAGTCCTCTCCTTTAACTGAGTCTCCATTACCTTTCCCACCACCGAGGTTAGTCTGACTGGTCTGCAGTTGCCAGCCTCTTCACGACTCCCACTTTTGTGGAGAGGGACCACATTTGCCCTCCTCCAGTCCGCTGGGATTTCCCCTGTCTCCAGTGTTCTGTTGAATAGGGAAGTCAATGGGGCTGCCAGCACCTCTCTGAGCTCTTCTAATATTCTGGGGTGGATCCCATCTGGCCCCATTGCCTCTTCTGTTTTCAGGTTCCCGAGTTCCTCCAGGACGCACTCTCTACCTTGAATGGAGTGGTGTTAACCTCCCTTCCCTGTCTGCTTTTCTGGGTGAGTTTTGTACCTTCTCCTTCCTTCATGAAAACTGAACAAAAGTACTTGTTCTGTATTATTTAAAAGACAAAGAACCTCTGTGTGTACAAGCACTGAGGCAATGGTTACCCCAAAGGACATTTGGCCGGGAAGCCAAGTTTCAAAGAAATACAAAATCACATATGCCCCCACAATGCAAAGCATCATGGGCTACATATGCAGACCACCACAGAACATTATTCTGGTTCAACTTTAAGCAGAAATGCCTGGTGTTCTGTATTGTTGCCTTCTCTACTGTACACCCTCCTCCCTCCCTCTTTATCCTAACAATCCACCCCCTTGCCTTCTTTCCCTCGCTGATATATCTGAAGAAGGTCTTCTCCCTTTCCCTTATAGTCTGTGCTATATTTTCTTCTGTCTGTGCCTTCGCACTTCTGACCGCCTTTCCTGACTCCCTCTGCTTTACTTGGTACTTCCTGTCCTCTTTCCTCTGTGTTACTTTGTATCTCTTGAATGCTCTTCTTTTATCCTTCATTTTCCTGGCCACCTCCCTCGAGAACCAAAGTGGTCTTTGCTTTCGCTTACTCTTGCTTTGTTGTTTCGCACAAGGGCAAGTTGCTTCTGTTACGGCCCCATTCAGAACAGCCCACTGCTTTTCCACTACCCTCCCCCTGTACTCCTTTGTCAGGGCTCCCTTGGGACATTCCGCCATTCTGTCAGAGTTGGCCCTCTTGAAATCCAGGACCTTGACTTTAGTGTGGTTAGCCTCCTCCCCTGTGTGGACTTTAAACCGCACTGTCCTGTGGTCGCTGGTTCCTATATTGCTGCCTACCTTACCCTGTCCCCATTGGTAAGCACCAGGTCTAGTACAACCCCCTCATGGGGTGGGTTCAACCACAAGCTGCCTTAGACCTGCCCCTTGCAGTGTGTTCCTGCTTTTGGCTGTACTCGCCGTCTGGGTGGTTCAATCTACATCTGGTTGATTGAAGTCCCCTAGCAGCAGTATTTTGCCTTTGGCTGCCATTTTGTGGATGGCTTCCACTAGTGCTGTTTCTGACTCTTCTCCTTGTGCTGGAGGTCTGTCGATAACCCCTGTTCTAATGCTGGTTCCATTTCCTGTCTGTAGGGGTGACCCACAGTGCCTCTGGTCCCTTCTGCAGCCCCTGAACCTCAGTCGCTCTGATTCTCTCCCTCATGTACATGGCCTCTCCTCCTCCCTTTCTTCCCTCCCTGTCTTTTCTGAATAGAGCATATCCTGGTATGGCTACATCCCATTCATGGTTTTCTGTGTACCATGTTTCTGTAACAGCCGCTATGTCCAGGTTTGTTTCCCCCATTAATGCCTCCTGGTCTGGGATTTTGTTTCCCAGGCTGCGGGCATTTGTACATAATGTTCCACATGTGGTCCCTTCCCCTCTGTTCCCTTTTTGCATTTTGTTCTGTTATTTGTTTCCTTCTCCATGTTACCTAGGTAGAATTGTTGTTTTCTTGGTGATCTTTTGACCCTAGTATCCTCCTTTTTGTCTACCCCTTCCGGGGGTATGGTATTCCCTGCCTGCTTTCATCTCCCCTTGGCTAGTTTAAATGGTTGCTGATGAAACATTTAAACTTTTCACCCAGGATCATGGTACCCCCCCCCCCCCGGATGGATGTAGGCCAACCCCGGTCAACAGTAAATGAAGAAAAGATCAAAAGATTCTTGTGGAGAATGAGGAGGTGGTCACTGAACCTGGATTTTATTTATTTATTTATGTTACTTATTTCAAAAAGTTTCACCAGGAAAGACGTACTGAGCTGATAACAGCTTGTTTCCAGATGCATCCGGGGGGGGAAGTGGAAGCATCATAAACAATACAATAAAACAAGCAAAAACAGCAGTATAAGATATGCACATCAGATATAAATTGGGACTTGGTGGTGAGGGTAATGCATTACAAGTAATGAACAGTGTAATAGAACAAGCCAAACTATTGGGGTGTGTGAGTATAAAGTGCGATAAAGAGTAAGAGAGTCAGTGACAGTTGCAAGAGGGAGGAAAAAAAAGTAATGAACAAGAGACTTTAAAGGAAAACTCTCAAAAATGGGTGCTCCCCACCCCCAAAGCCTTACTGCCTGATAAGGTTTTTGCAAGGAAAGCAATGTTTTTTTAAAACATTTTCACGTACTGTATTTTAATTCTGAAGGTCTGTGATTCTGCAGCATGGCAAACGCTGCGTGATTCCATGTCAAGTAAAAGTGTGGCGCCGCACCACTCACTTTAATGCAAGTGTATTGAAGCGAGCAGTGCGGCGCCTCACTTAGGTGGTGCAGACGCCATTCCCGATTTTTGGGTTACGCCTGCATCAAACAAAATCAGCCAAACTGCTTGACAGCTATTTTGAAACATTTTGTTAGATTTATGTTGGTTTCTATAATTTGGCTGCAGCTTGCTTTAAAACAGTGAGGGCATGCATCACTTTATTGGTGCAAGCAGGATGAAAAGTGTCGTACATTGCAGCAGTTGTGCCACATAAGGCTTAAAAATTCTGCCCAAATTGCGGCCACGCAGTAAATGTGCACTTCTTTATGGCCAGCCTACTGCTTGTAAAGGGGGCAGTGACAAGATTAGCTTGCTTTGTGGGAAAGGGAAAAAGGTGCCCAAAATAGTTACTGTGGTACTTCAGACGTGAAGGGAAGGGGGCAACACCCCCTTACTGAGAGGTCTAATCCTAAATCTGTGCTGCCATGTTATTTGGTGGCATTGAAATACAAGGGATTAATTGGGCCAGTTGTCAAAAATTCTTATGGCAAAATGCAACAGAACTACTGTTGTCCTAAAGTTTACAATGAATTAGCCCCAAGTATAAGAAACGAAGGAAAACTTCAAAAGTTTAAGCGGGTTATAAATCAGGAACTAAGTGTAGGTGTGCATAATGTTAGTTCTGAGGGAAATGCACAATTGTTTCATATCTGTCCTTGTCCCTAAAATGTTTGAATCTGTATAATATATTTGTATGTGTTGCTATATAATTTAATAATGTTTGTCAAATCCGAGTGGGTAGTATATAATGTTGCATGTCTGATTTTAAGTGAATTTGATATGTTGCCGTGTTTTGCCTTGTATTGCATTTTGATTAGCAAGTGTATATGTTTTGCACTCCTTGTAACCATATTCTGACAGGACGACTTTGTTAAATAGGGGTATTTGTCTTAAAGTTTATCTCCTGTTTAAAAATGAAGATTTTATCTATTTGTGGCATGTCACAGTGTGTTCGTCTGTTGGGGTTTGGCCCTGGTCCTGAGGTCACTGCTGCTGTAGCCTGAGGAGGTACATGCCTCTGTTGTATAACCAGTGAACCACCAAAAGGTAGTCTGGTAGATGTAGGTTGCTGCCTACCCTGCTGCAGCAGTGCCTCGAGTAGGTGATGGTGGCGGTCCGACCAGTACAGGCAACTCTGTAATTTAGGTCCTCTTCCCAATAAGGCAGTATGGGAGGGTCTATCTAGGGGAGGTATGTTTTGGGGGGAACAAAAATGAAATGATAACCCTGGTACCCTTGTGCTCCCTCCTTCCCAGGCTTAGAGATTGCCAGGAGGTATAAAAGCCAAGCTTGTATTGCCAGTAGGAGAGAACATAAAAATCTGTGTGAAAAAAGCAGAAAATAATTGAAGTAGCTTAGTGACTTATTTTTCTTGTCTTCTGCCTCCTTCCCTAAATATCAGTGCACCACTATTAAATAAAGTATTCTCATGTTTAATCAGTTATCTCAATGGGAAGACCTTGACAGAATACTCTGCCTTTCGTATTGCACATATAATATTTTAGCTTATTTTCTAAATCCAAGATAACTAATGAAGCCATTGGTTGTTATAGTCTTGTATAAGATGACTGTTGTATTTAACAGTATTAGGGGTGGCAGTAGGGTCTAGTGAGTAGAGTCTTGAAATATGCAAATAAAAAAAATCCCTTCCCCGCTGACATGCATAAAATGACAGAATTTTCTTTGATGTAATTATAATCACAACCATGGTGACCTAAAACCATGACAAGAAATAAGTTGATCTGTGGGATTTGCCTCCTTTTATTTAAAAAAAATATTTTCTTTACTCTGACTGCAGTTTACATGAATATTTACCAGATTCATAGATTCTGACAGGCACATCCAGTCTGCCAATTTATATTGTAACAGAAATTCAACATAGAGTTTTTGACCTTGATTTTCCCCCAGATCAAAAGGTATGCATAGTTTGTTACTATAACAAACAAATTGAAGCTAGTGTAGGAAAAAATGAAGAACACTTTTGCCCACTGTTGTAGGAAAATGCCCAGAAAAATCTGAAGATCAGTGTATTAATTTGTTCTGGCCTTATTATGCATGTGTTTTTGTTTGTGATTTGCTGTTACATTTTATGCATGGGTCTTGAGTACCACATATCAACTTGTAATCAAAGGGGCATGTGTAAGTAACTCTTCCTTAGAGTGTTCTAGCCTCAGTCATGGTGGCCCAATTGTTCACGACGTTTGCCTGATTCTGTGTTTCATTTTGGCTGTGCTCTCAGACTAGAACCATTATTCACTTGTGAGCAGAGTTGACAGAGTAATTTGTTAATCGTATTTCATGAGACTATTAAAATCACAAGCATGATAAACCAATTATGCCTGAGTACTGATTTCTGATCGCTGTTACGTTGTTGGCAATATCTTGAGAACTACTTATCCAAATGTGAAGCAGCTTGCAGTAGATGTACATTGTCAGCACTTCTGTGTAGGGAATTGCAGTTGCAGCCATGCTAACTTAATTATTCGCTACTTTTGATTTATGATTTGTGGTTACATTTGTGTCATGCTCCTGACTGGGTGGTCTTGAGCGGTGATAGATTTGCTCTAAAACAATGATTCTCAAGCCTGAAACCCTGGTGGCCATTTTCATACTGCTCATATCTCTCCTTACAAATATTCCTTCTTATCATTGCTTACAACATGCTTTCAGCTATCGTGCTTCTCTCTGGACAAATGCCTTACCACCTGACATTACTGGTGCTGCAACTATTGGCTCATTCAAACGCAAACTTCAGCAGCACCGTATTACAACCAGCAACTGTGGCTGCTACCATTAGCACCCTCTTTTAACTACAACCACCTACTTGCACTTTGCCTCACGTCAACACTATACGTTGATGCATCCCAGCCTCAGCACTTCAGGTCACAACCCTACCTCACACCCAGTGCCTCCTCTACTCCTCCCAAATATGACACCCATCCCCCTAAGCCTGCTTCTCCTACTTTCCTTTATGCATTTGCAACTCAGTAGTGTATCCTAACTTCAGACACTGGCAAACTGTTATACTGCTTAAGCTGCTCAATTTTGAGTGTACCTTTTTGTAACTCTGTACCAAATGTAATCCTGTAATGCTGTACCTTATTGTCTTTGTAAACTGACATGGAACCTATAAATGAGCATCCGCTAACTGGTGTAATCCAAGATCTCAATAAAGTAAAAATACAACTTGCAGGGGGTATTATTTATTTATTTTTATTTAGTATGCTTTTTGGTTCCAGTCCTCCCAAGAGCTCAGCCTCCGACTCCTGCAACCTCCGCCCACCCCCTGACTTAACTCGGCATGGCGATCCACCCAGGCTTGCCTCCTTTGGGTGGGGCCGTCGGGCAGGCATGGCTCCCATGGACGACTGTACAAGGTTCTTGGCAGAAGAACCACTGGGAGGTCTCCTTGGCTTACCCCCCAAGACAGGGCTCTGGGGCCAGGCTGCACAGATGGAGACTCCCGCTCAGTTGCTGGCCAGGTGTGTCATGGAGGGTAGCACGGGAGCCAGAGAGATGAGGGCATTATGAACGGAGCAGGCAGCAGTTTTTCCGATAATGGGCTCCCAGGAGGTGTGGCGTACAGTGATGTATTGCTCAACACGTGAACGTCTGACGCACCTCCCTGACAGCTCGGCTATGGCAGCTGTATTCCCAGTGGCCACCGCCAGAGGTCAGTCACACCCCAGTCACTACTGCCTTCTGCCCCGGAGCAGGAGAGCAGTTCCAAGGATGCTCAATCCCCCCAATTCAGCCCTTTGCGCCCTAATTTGCTTTTGAACCCAGGTTGCTGATGGAAATCCAACCTTTGCACCAGTGGGCTGGCCCCTATTTTTTTTATACAGCTGGGTAGATGCCCTTCATCAGGCCCTGCTTGGTAACCTTTCAACTCCAAGCCCCCCTCTTACCTGTTCCTAATGTTTCCATGACTTACTGCACCTTGTGGTGTTGTCAGGGAGGCTCCTCTTCGAACCAGCCTGCCGACATAGCAGTAGGACTACTGCTTGCAACGGCAATGCCCTGGGTTTGGGAATGGACCCAGGGAGTTGGAAGGCTGGACGGGGGGAGAAGGATTGAGAGTTCGATGGACTGCTCTCCTTCTTTGGGGCTGGGGGGGTGAGCATCTGGCACGTGAATGACCCCTGGCAAAGGCCAGGGGAAGCAGCTGCTGGAGCGCAAACGTAGGGAGGTGTACCGGATGTCAGCGTTTCAGCACACTACATCATTGCATGCCACACCTCCCAGGGAACAAGGCACCCAAAAAATATCGATCCCATTGATGATGCCCCACTCCTCCAGTCCTGTTGCACCCGCCCATGACACTTTGTTGGTGACCAGGTACTGTCCTCCATTGGGAACGGCCTGAACCCGCAGCCCCGCCCTGGAGGGTAGGCCAGAGAGCAACGCCAATAGTCAGGGGTCTGCCGGGAACAGAGTCCAGTCTCCACTGGGGTCTTGCCTACTCGGCAGCTGGGAGAACCATCACTGAGATAAGTCCTGGGGATGAGTGGAAGCCAGAGGGAGAGGGGGCTGATGTACTGGGGGACAAGGAACCCAAAAGAGCAGAAAAAAAGGGGGGCTCATCTTCTTTCTATATAGATACCCCCGGCTGTCAGAGCATTTGCACAGGGATACACCAGTTTGCAGTGATATACATTAAGCAAAAATCAGGGTGGGGTGCTCTCAAAGAATACAGCAAAATTCACTTGTTTCTAATAAAGCTCCATAATACTAGTAAAGTATCCATGCTCCCCTGCCTTCAATAGAAGAAACTAACTCCTTAAATCTTGGGTCACACAACTGACTGATGCAAACTGTACTAGGAAGATGCAGGGATGAACGCCATATAATCAAGTCCGTTTCATTCTTTATTTCATTTATTTTTATTTTATTTATTGAAAAGTTTCACCAGGAAAGGCACACTGAACAATGTGAAATTGCTTGTCTCGTGGAGCGTCCTGGGGGAGGGGAACAATGGGAGTACAATAAACATTACTACGAGACGACATTTACATCTGGTAATGCAGGAACAGGAAAAGCAGTAGATCAGTTACGCAGCATGTCAATTAACAGTTTTAGTCATGACAGAACACATCCAAAGGAGCAATATTTCATGGCCTCTGAACCACTTGTTCAAGCCCGCTGTGTTCCTTCCTGTTAAAATATTTTATAAATACATATGATCATTTGTTGTACATAAACATCTCTGAACAACACCCCAGTGCACTATGAACTCTGTGCCTCTACACAAGCATTATAACTGTGAAGTCTTGTATGTGTCTCGGATACCCTGTGACAAACTCCCGCATGAAACACCACTAGTGTAATCACATTTCTCTGTGAATGTCAGATCTCAGAACGTTAGATATTAAAATTTCATAAATCCAGTCAGTTTTCATAACAAATTATCCTGTCACTTTACATATCTCACAATCTGTTAGTTGTGTTTAGTCTTACTTTGTTTATAAAAGTAGTTAATCAAGATAGTTTGGTTGTTAGAAAGTCCGCTCCACACCAAAGCCTGTGTTGTTTACCTTAACTTTTTTTATACTGCTAACTCCATATCAACTGCTTACTGTAAGTGACAGAAACAACCTGTGTATAAATATTAAGCCGTTGTCATAAAGTTTATACTTCTATGGATGAAGTCACAAGCTGCATTTTAATTCACTTCCTGCATTAATAGATATGCAGTACCTTAAATGGCCATGTACTTTATGCGACTGAACAGCCTTGTCCCTCCTTGACATTTTTTTCCATATAGCTTTTTTCCAGTGGTTGGTACAGGCAGGCTCTCTCAGTCCTGTCCCCACCTGAACGCAGCCCTACCGTACCTAGAGACACCCCCAAGGATTGCCCCGCACCCCCCATGGTAGGGCCAGGCGGCAGAGGGACATCCTCCTCGTAGGAGCTTAAATCCAGTGATGGGTCCAGTGGACAAGACGGTGGTGTGGGACACGGGCCATCGGGCAGGACTTCATGTAGCCCATTCCAACCCTTTTCTGTTTTCTCCCCTGTTGTATCTGTTAAGTATAAAATAATTTTAGTGAGCCTCCAGTGCGCTATTCTACCAATTTCTGGCAGTGTGTCATATTCTTAACTTGGAAAAAAAAGTTGAAACTTAGGGCCTCTTTGGGGAGCTCACTACGCCGTCCAGCTGGCTCCTTCAGTTCAGGGGAACAAGTCAAAAAGGAGAAATTGTGTAGCAAATCCAACTTCCAAAAAGTGCAAACTATACAAACGAAAAATTTAAAATAAAAATAAAAACAGTGCACACACACACACCAAGCACATACTGATAGTCATTTATTGGTGCTCCAAGAACTGCCAGCGAAGTACCCTTATGTATCAACTCCTAAGTCTTCCTCAGGGGTCGGTCCTAGGCAATGAGCATAGCATTTTTATCATACAGTTAACACATACCAACATTACTCATAGGAAAAACGTGCAAATAAAGAAACAGTTGGAAAAACAAATAAGTATAAAGATGGAAACATCACTTTGTATTGAATATATCTCAGTAGCTATGCAACACCCAATAAAGACCATTTCTTTCAACCTGTGGTGTGATATTGTGCATTGATCCTTCATCCCCACCTTGCCTTACTTTATCCTGAGTAAGCTCCCCTCCCTTCCTCCCTGCTCCTTGTGTATTACAAGCCAAGTGTCTATTAGTAGGAAGACGTGCCCAGACGGGGATAATTTTGGTCAAAACATGCTGTGAAACTAACATGATCACTGGAGTGATCTTGCTCAGATGATATAACTGTGCATGACATCCAGTGCATCGTAAGAGTAGATACTGGTGCTGTTTTCAAAAACCTTAACCTATTTATGTACTTTTTCAGAACTGACAAAACCAGTTAAGACAGGAGATTTCTAGGTAAAAAAACGATATCTTGCAAACTCTTTCCCACGTACCTGCAGCACTCTGGGAATTTTTTTTGAAGAACACTGGCTAATTAACTTGCTTATGTTTCCTTTAATAAGCAGTGTAGCAGGCTGGCCTGCCAGCACAGTGGTAGCACAACCACTCACAGTGCTGAGGACCTGGGTTCAGGAACGAACCTGGAGCGTCTGAGGGCTGACCAGGGGGAGGAGGCTTGAGTGTCAGACGGATTGCTTGCCTCCTCCGGGGTGGGTGGCTGCAAGGCTGTGGCAGCAGTGTACCTCCTGGCAGTATCTCGGGGGGAGGGGTACTGAACCTGACCCCCAGCAAGTGCTAGGATTGGGCAAAGGACGTTTGCACGTCACGCATGGGAGTGTGCGTGATGTTCCAGTTGGACAGTGGCCGCTGGCGCATCACGCACGGGAGTATGCATAACATTCCAGGATGACATTCAGTGTCTGCTCCCATCAGGGGAAGCCACATAAAGTAGACAACCCCACTGACTGGGCAGGTAATGCCACTTCCAGCCACTAAACACACAACCGGATCTCCTGCACGCCTATACCCCACCATCCCTCCGTCCTTCACTTCCACCTGTTGGGGAAGTTGGATAGTTGTATGGGAGCACCAGGGAGCTGAAGGCAGACCCATCTCGGGGGGGGGGGTAAGCTGAGGGGTTACCTAAACAGATGAGTCGCAGGTGGACCAGCATCATGGGCCAGGGAGGATCTCGGTGGGATGGGATCAGGTGTTGGGAGATGGCCGAAGGAGGTACTGAACAGTGATGTAGGTGGAAAAACAGAGTTTGGGAAGTAAGATGTGTTAGTATTAAGAATTGTGTGTTTGTTATGGGTTCTGTATGGCAAGCTGTTAAAGATGTGATTCTACACCAGCTGCCGTGTACAGCAGTTGCTAGGCAGAAATCTTCTTTCCATTCAGAGCACTCATTCTGTAGTAGTAGAGGTGGTGATCTGTATTGCAGCCAATCCGGGGCTGAAGTTATAAAATATATAAAACATGAAATACATGTACAAACATACTACGTGCCATTATAACCACATTAAGAACTGTATACAGCACAGTGTAAACATATTTTGTGCACATTATCAAATTAAATAAATTCATACATAATTTATTTAATTTATTAATTAGTTAATTAATTTATTATTAAATTAGATCCTGCCAAACCAACCTGGTGGAGTTCTATGACTGGGTAACTAGGCAACTGGACAGGGGCCATGCAGTGGATGTCCTGTATCTGGACTTCAGTAAGGCGTTCGACTCAGTGCCACATGGAAGGCTGGGAAGGAAGTTAGTAGGCACAGGGCAGGTGCAAAGCTGGTGAGATGGGTGAGGAACTGGCTTCAGGAAAGCAACAGAGGGTGGTGGTGGGTGGGGAGCTCTCACACCCAAGGGTAGTGACGCGCGGTGTTCCACAGGGCTCTGTGTTGGGACCAGTGTTGTTTGGGATATTCATTGCAGACATATCATTGGACATCAAGAGCAAGATCAGTCTGTTTACGGATGATACCAAGGTAGGAGCGGTGTTGGATGACCTAGGGGGATGGCAGGGGTTGCAGGATGATTTGGCAAAGCTTGAAACCTGGCCAGACACCTGGCAACTGGGGTTTAATGCCAAAAAGTGCAAGGTGCTGCATTTTGGGATGAAGAACCCAAGGAGGAGTTACCAGCAGGGGGGAGTGCAGCTAGCCCAGACAGAGGAGGAGAAGGATCTGGGGGTGCTCATTACAGGGTCAATGAACAACTCTGTACAATGTAGGAAGGTAGCTGCAAAGGCCAACAAAATGCTGGGTTGTATTGCAAGGGGTATATCCTCGAGGGAGGAGGTGATTCTGCTACTGTATAGGTCATTAGATTGGAAGCTGCACCTGGAGTACTGCATGCAGTGCAGCCCGATGTCTGAGAAAGGGACATTAAGAAGTTGCTGGGGGTGCAGTGCAGGGTGACAAAAGATGATCAAGGGGCTGGGGACTTATCATACGAGAGGAGGCTGAGGGAGTTGAACATGTACTCACTGGAGGAGAGGAGGGACGAGGGGCATGATTGAAATCTTTAAGTACATGAAAGGAATAAGCAGAGATAGGTACAGAGGGGCTGTTCAAAGTAAGGAGGAGGGACACCAGAGGCCATGATATGAGACTGGAGGGAGGAAGGTTCAGGAGGGAGATGAGGAGACACTTTTTACAGAGAGGGGTGGTGGCTGGGTGGAATCGTTACCTGCAGAGTGGTATCCAGTAGAACAGTGGACTGCTAAAGGGATGGGATAGGACAAGGAGGGTCAAGAAGGGAAGGGTGGAAGGGGGCAGCTGCAAAGATAAAGGGCATGCATATTCGAGCAGACTATATAGACCTCTAGGCCTTTATCTGCTGGCAAATTTCGTATGTTCATAAATACAACATGCAGCTTAGACAAACTGTTACATACATATAATACAAAATACAATAACATAGAACAATTCACAATCCTAAAAATCAGATACCTCACTGGGATCTAATAAAAATAAAAAATACAAACAGTATCATCAAAGACTGTACACATTTAGAAAAGTAGACAGTGTCAGCAGAAAAAGACCATCAGGCTGTCCAGTCTGCCCTGTTTTCCCTTTCCTAGCCTGAAACCTGTTGTCTAGCTAGTGCTTTTGCCCTTACCCCTGCTCTCCTTCTGCCTTACTGCTGCCTGCTGGAGTGAGTAACTGTTAAGTCCTTTACTCTGTCCCAGCCATGTATGAATTCACATATGGCTTTTGTGCCTACTACATGGGCTGGGAGGCTGAGCACACCTTAAAGGGCATACATTCATGCTTTTCATTTGCATCTGTTTTCATGTTCTCATCCATTACTTCAGTCAAGATGTAATGCGCGGTACTTTTTTAGCTCTCAGATAGGAGGAGAATATTGTTTTGTTTTGTTTATTTACACTCTGGAAGGTCCATGGGCCAAAGACCCATTTTCATGGTCGACCAGAACAAGTATACAGTCCGTAAGATAAAAACATAATACATCAATTGAACATGATACAATAAATCAGTTGAACTTGCAGTATACAAATATGCATAATAAATACACATAGCTATATAGGGTAGCATTTACACTGGCTATTCGACAGTAGAAAGTTTTGCAGTACATGTTTATAACTGTTTAAAGAATTTCCGGCCCCCACTATTGATGCTGGAAGTGAATTAGGAGAGGAAGGCAGGGTGTAAAAGATAGTCTTTTGACCAGTCACAATTCTCATTTTGGGAATTCTAAATTGACAATACGAAGATGATCTAGTGATGACCTAGAATAGTGTCACAATTTCATTTCCATGATTGTAACACTGTTAAATAACTTTAATTTCCATCCTTGTAGTTGATGAACAAATCCTGAGCGTTTGCTAATGCATTAAAAGTTGTCCTTTACTGCTTGCTGTGTCATCTCTGAAGGTGGTGTGGTATCAGTCCAGTTGAAAGAATGAGCATAACAAGTGATGCGCATTTGCTGGGCTTTGCTTTTCTAGTGGCCAAGTACTAGTAGTAATGTACTTTATTAATGATACGGTTCCGATTGCCCAATTGAGCATAGTTCATTTTCAGTGGGTCCTTAGTGCAGAGTAGTTTCCGAGTACGTAATCATAAGTTGTTTGCAACAGACAAGGTAGTATAAGTTACCATGTTATCTTGGTTAAAAAAAGACTAATCTGTTTTTATCACCAGAATAAATAAAAGTTAGCAGCAGTACTTAAGACTGGAAAAACATTGCAGTTATTTCCACACTCATTGACACTATGGCTATTCTTTTAAGAAACCCCTCCACCACTGAATTATGCTGAAGTGACTGCAAAATGAGCCAGAAATGGCTCTTAGGGAGTTAAAAGACCCCCTTGATTGACAGCTCTGGGGAATTGAATTACCCTCGTCATTAAAACAGGAAAAATGAAGGAATGAAAAAGAAAAAAAAAAAGGCAGTGAATATTGCTGATCTATAGCACCTGTATTGAGTTCCTGATGGTGTCTTCATTAGTAGTGCTGTGGAACCTGCATGAAGCAGCAGACCCTCTTGTTTAAAACGGGGAATGTGGCAGCAATGCCCTGAAATGAATCATTATTATGGATTTGAATTTGTTTTTGTCCAAGTATACTTTTATTGGATTTATGTAAAAGGACACACAACAAGCACTTTCAGGTGTAACAAAGAAACAGTACAGCAACTCACAGTAATTCATGACATGCAGAAGTAACAGGAGGCTGCCTGCAGCAAGACATCATGACATTATAGTATGGCTACCAAATTCAGAACATTAAAATAAAAGAGACGACCTGCAATTAGGGATCCAGCAGGGGGCTCTTAAGTCCTAACCCAGGGAGCTGATGGTAGAGGCATTGAATACTTTGTGACCGGGCCTATAATTGTAACGCATAAAATTACCAGGTGAACTTTGCAAGGCACAACAGTGTGAACAGGACAAGGTTAAGGGGACCTAAATTCTTTCTTTGAATTTTGTTAACCGGGTAGTCTCACTGAGACTGTGTCCCTTTTTCAGAAGTGACCCGGAATTACATTCAACAGTCATTCAAAAATACAAGTAACAGGCCATGATAAGATATAGACAGCAATGTAAAACCACAAAGTACAAACAGTATTAACAAACAGCTTATGTCTAATACGTCTGATCATATAAGGGTTGCCTCTTCTGCTGGCAGACAATCAAGAAATATGGCCCAGTGAGTTTCAAACCTATCCACCCACTGTCTGAAATTGTATGGGAGGCATTCCAGAGGGAGAACTCTGATCACCAGATCTCATCGCATCTTAATTGTAGGCACCTCACATGGGAACTAGGTGTTCTGTATGTACTTCCTGACCAGTAGTAGAGCTACAAGGACCACCCTGGAGTAAAGTGCCCAGCTCAAACCTCCCAACCCCAACAACATCAAGCAACAGGGAACATTGGTCAAGCAATGGGCCAGCAGAAGATCCTGACGACCTTAGCCAATACACACCCAATAGGGCTGCAGCTGGGCACACTTCCAAAGGTAGTTTTGTTTTGTTGAATTTTGTTGACCCGGTAAGTCCACTGGGCCTAGAAGTCCCTTTTTCAGGGGGGAGGGGGGATACAGATGGTAAGCAACTGAAATTGAACCAGATTAAGCTGTTGGTGGTATTTTTAGTGAATGAGGGAAATTTGGCCAGGACACTGGGGAAATTCCCCTACTCTTTTTGATAAGTGCCATGGGATCTTTAACATCCACCTGAACTACCACCAGTCCAGGCAGATGGGAACTCGGTTTAACGTCTCATCCGAAAGACGGCACCTCAGAAGTGCAGCACCCCTCTCGTGCTGCACTACAGTGTCTGTATTGGATATTAACCCAAGTGCCAGATGTGGGAACTGAACCCACAGCCCTCTGATCTCCTGGCCTCAGAGGTGCATGTGCTACCTACTGAGCCACTGACACTGCTAGTGGCAGTGGAAATAAGTCCCCCTCTCCTTTTTATACATTCCGCGTATAGACAAAACCTCCGCACTGAACTTGTGCACTGTGGCTGGTGGGAACTACAGTCTGTTGATTGATTAACTTACATTGAGCTTCTTTAAATTTTTTATATGCCAGCAGACCCATGTGGTTATCGCAGATGCACAACCATGTTTTATTCCACCCTATGGAGACACCTATATGCTTTGGTTTCATAAAAATGAGCTTCACGGGTGCCAAGCCTGACTACTGGGGGAGTACCTATGCAGCAAAAAAAAAAGTCCCTAGCCTGTTGAAATCTAAAAAAGTATACCTCGACTTTGAAAATGCCTTTGATAGTGTTTCCCACTTTGAATTAATTGTCACTTGTGGAAATTAACCCCAGTGAAAGTATTATTAGATGGGTCTCCGCATGGTTGGCAAAGAGGAAACGGTGTGTGATTATCAAGGTATATACCTCTAGCAGTGCCCTGGTTACTAGCAGGGTACTGCAGGGATCAGTGTTCAGATCTACCCTTTTCAACATTTTTTTGGCGTCTATAGTTTGTAACAAAAAATTGCCTCACTACATTCGGGGTGTATACCTCAGCACTGGAGGATGGCTCATGTGGTGCCCATCCACAAGAGTGGCCCCAAGGATGAACCAGGAAACTACAGACCAGTGAGCCTCACATCCATCGTGGGTAAGCTAATGAAGACTATCCTGAAGGAGAGGCTAGTGGCCCTCCTAGAGGCCAAAGGACTACAGGACAGCAGACAGCATGGCTTCATATGTGGCAGATCCTGCCAAACCAACCTGGTGGAGTTCTATGACTGGGTAACTAGGCAACTGGACAGAGGCCATGCAGTGGATGTTCTGTATCTGGCCTTCAGTGAGGCATCGACTCTGTGTCGCATGGAAGGCTGGGAAGGAAGTTAGTAGGCCACGGGCGGTGCAAAGCTGGTGAGATGGGTAGGAAACTGGCTTCAGGAAGGCAACAGAGGGTGATGGTGGGCGGGAGCTCTCACACCCAAGGGCAGTGACGAGCGGTGTTCCACAGGGCTCAGTGTTGGGACCAGTGTTGTTTGGGATATTCATTGCAGACATATCATGGGACATCAAGAGCAAGATAAGTCTGTTTGCTAATGATACCAAGGTAGGTGCGGTGGTGGATGACCTAGGGGGATGGCAGGGGTTGCAGGATGATCTGGCAAAGCTTGAAACCTGGTCAGACACCTGGTAACTGGGGTTTAATGCCAAAAAGTGCAAGGTGCTGCATTTTGGGATGAAGAACTCAAGGAGGAGTTACTAGCTGGGGGGAGTGCAGCTAGCCCAGACAGAGGAGGAGAAGGATCTGGGTGTGCTCATCACAGGGTCAATGAACAACTCAGCACAATGTAGGAAGGCAGCTGCAAAGGCCAACAAAATGCTGGGTTGTATTGCAAGGGGTATATCCTTGAGGAGGGAGGAGGTGATTCCGCCACTGTATAGGTCATTAGACCACACCTGGAGTATTGCGTGCAGTACTGGCGCCTGTATCTGAAGAGGGACATTAAGTTACTGGAGGGGGTGCAGCGCAGGGCGACAAAGATGATCAAGGGGCTGGGGGACTTATCATACGAGAGGAGGTTGAAGGAGTTGAACATGTACTCACTGGAGGAGAGGAGGGACAGGGGTGACATGATTGAAACCTTTAAATACATGAAAGGAATAAACAAGACTGGTACAGAGGGGCTGTTCAAAGTAAGGGAGGGGAGGGCCACCAGGGGCCATGATATGAGACTGGAGGGAGGAAGGTTCAGGAGGGAGATGAGGAGACACTTTTTTACAGAGAGGGTGGTGGCTGGATGGAATGCGTTACCTGCAGAAGTGGTATCCAGTAGAACAGTGGACTGCTTCAAAAGGGCATGGGACAGGACACGGGGAAGGGTGGAAGGGAGGGGCAGCTGCAGAATAAGGGGCGCTAGCTGCACATTTGAGCAGACTTGTTAGACCTCTAGGCCTTTATCTGCTGGCAAATTTCATATGTTTGTAAAAAAGCATAGGTAGCAAAATTCACAGACGATATCAAAATGGGGGCATTGGTCTCAAACGAACAGGATGCTAAACTGTTCCAGGAGAACATTGATGATTTTGTAGATACGGCAGTTGAAAAGAAACTCCCGATTTAACTTTAGTAAATGCAGGGTTATGCATCTGGGTAGAAAGAATGGTAGGCATCAATATTATATAGAAGGAACTATACTACTACCCACTGACCAAGAGAAGGATTTGGGAATACAGATAGAATAATATATAGGTTCTGGTGTATTACAAGGCAGTAATTCCATCTCGAGGTTCTGGAGACACAAGAAACCTCGAGCGCAAAGCTGGAGAGGTTTCTTGTTTCCCCAGAACCTCGAGGTGGAATTTCTGCCTTGAAACACCTGAAACTATTTGTTATTTTTTGTAATATACGGATGCGAGGAATTTTCAACTTCTTACTTGTTTCAGCTGTATGGCGCTGCGGTCTGCAGAGTTAGACTCCGAATCTTGTTCCTTGCTCCTCACTTGCACCCCTCCTCCCATTCCCGTCCCCACTTCTTTCTCTCAGAAATAATAATAAAAACACAGTTTAGACAGTAGTCTCGTCGGTGATCCCAACAATACTATTACGAGGACTGGAAGTATAGTATTATTGGGCCAGAAGTATAGTGTTACGAGGACCAGAAGTATACTATTACGGGACTAACTAAGATATTACAGGGATTTTTTTATATGCTTTTTGGGGGTATTATTTTAACAATCCATATATTACAAATCATTAGTGACCTTGGTTTTTCTAGACACTGCGCAGAGGTAACAAGGAAGGGATATGAAGTATTTGCATCTGTCAGGAAGCATATTAAGAGTAAGGCCAGTCAGGTGGTGTTGCCACTGTATATGTCCTTGGTGTGCCCTCATGTGGAGTATTGTGCCCAGTTTTGAGCGCCACATTTGAAGGGTGATGTGAGAAGGGTGGAGGGGGTGCAGAGACAAGCAGTGAGGATGATGGAGGGTCACAGGGTATGACCTATCGGGGAAAGATTGGTATCATTAGGGCTGTATTTCTTACAGTACAGAAGGTATAGTGGGGACATGTGCCTCACATACAAGGCAGTGAGCAATAGGGAACTGTGGGAATGTGTGAGACTAAGTAGTAGACCGAATGTGACTTACTTTCTCCCTGGCTTTCCTGGTTGGCACCTCTCTTCAAGGCATCTCCCTCTTGGGTATCCAGCCACAATCTGGTCCGTCCCACAGCTTCATCTTCTGAAGGCCATCACCTTCTTCCCCCGTGGATTACCCCCCTGTGGCGGGGTGATGGGGAGACCACCATCTCACCCGCCAGGGGTTCCAGTTCTGGCAATGCCCTTCTGAAGCTGGGGCACTCGTATAACTGCCATCAAGCCACAGCAACCAGGATGCCATTTTTCCCTGATTGACTGCTGTGGAGCTTGGTGTGCAATGATGCCAATGAACTGGTTGCGCATGCTCCCATGTGTGCCACGTCAAGCCTCTGTCATGCTCCACCCCTTAAAATTGTGGCACTGGGTCGCCTACCCCCAGCCTTTGCTAGGGCTCAGGTGCACAGTGACCAATGGTCCCCCCTTTCCCCAGAGATGGAGAGCAGTCCATCGGACATGCGATCCATCTCCCCCACGATGACCCCTGCTCACTCCCAAACACGGGTCGCCGGCGTGAGGTGTGGTGACCAGTGCCTCAACCCTCAGTGTCACCGGGCCGGCCAAGGGGAGAACATTTTATTAAAGATAAGGAAGAGAATTGGTTTTCACCGCGAGTGGTCACGGAGTGGAATGCCCTGTCAAACTCTGTAGTATCTAGTGACAGTATTGGCCAGTTCAAGCATGTACTGGATGAATACTGTAAGACTCACTGTTTTGAATTTAATATATAAATAGTGCAGGTCAAAAATGGCTAATACTAATGACCTGTTTACATCCTATGAATCCTATGAGTAATCTCCACCTTCTGCTGCCATTCCATGATGGAAATCACCCTGGTGGCAGATGCCAGATCTCCCACACATTGAATACCCTGGGTGTATCAAACCCTAAAGCCCTGATCCTCCAACTGCAGTAAGAAAATCAGTTGACATGCACTGGACTTAAAGGGCAGAATTTAGATTCTGTGGTTGCATCGTCTTGTTTCCAGTTGGGCCCAGCTTCTTCCTATTTCTGCAGCTGGGCAGATTGGTGCACTGGAAGAAGTGAAATGCCTAAGGTCACCATAGTGAGGTTTGAACCTGTGATATTCCAGTTTCTAAGCCAGTGTGCTAACAAGAAGACCACATTACCTTGCGATGAGTCCCTGTCTTAGCAAAAGCAAGTACTGCGCCAGGCTGGAGCAGCCATGAGCTCTGCTTGAGCCTTGCCTACATGTGCCTTTTTGTTATCTATAAATGTAGACACCACAGTGTCTGTACATGTGTAGGTGCCTCACCACAGTGTCTGTACATATGTAGATTGCCTCACATGTCCTTTGGATGAGGGAACTGCAAATAAACCATAAGCCGTTCAGCATTGACACCCTAAGGATGCAAGAGGCAACTCTCTTGAGGAGTGTAAAATGCCTTAAAGTCTGTATTGATAGTGATTTATAAAGATAAGGTATAAGGTTGAGCTGAATAACATATAAGTAAGGCACTCAACCCTTAACACTTTCCTTTCTTTATCGTTGAGATATTATTCATCCAAAACTTCCATATCCACCTACATGATCTATTTTTAACTTGACTAAAATGCGCCCTTAAATTATACATACTTTTGCTGTGCGACGGTTTCAGGACTTTGTGTCCCTCTTCAGAGCATAGGGCTGCAATGTGCATCTTGGATTACCTGAATTATAATAACCTTCATGTATTTCCAGTGATTTCTGCCTCCTCTTTAATTTTCTGTGAGCGACTTCCCACCAGTTGAATCCTTTCACTTGTGCAGTTAATCAAATTCTGGAGTACTTGCTGTCCCTCTTAGATTCTGGCCTGCAATACTCCTTCATTAAGGTGCACCTGGCTGTTATTTTAGCCTTCCATGTGCCCGTTGATGGTGGTATAGTGTCACACTAGAGGTGTCCAGTCCATTTTTGAGAGGCATTCTTCATCAATCAATCAATCAGAATCTTTATTTATTCAGGCGGACATCATTGAGCGAAGCTCATTTACAAGATGGACCTGATAGGTCAAGATCAAAATAAAGTATAGTAGCATACATAAACAAATACAGAGAAAAAGACAAAGACTTTAATATAAATAAACAAGTACAGTAATAAAAAAAAAAAACATATATACAAGCAAGGTAGCTAATGGTTTTGGACCACAAAACAAAATAAGTCAGACAGTTTGACTCAAGTGACTGTAATGTATTGGGATTGTGAAACTGGTCAGGTGTGTTGTAATTGGATAGTTACTTAAGCAAATAGAGATGGGGGGATAAAAAAGGAAATGGCAATGGATTGTAGGGGATATTGTAGCTAAGTTTAGAAAAAGCATATAAAAGGAGATAGAAAGAAAAAAGAAAGGGGGGTAAAGGGTAAGAAGGGACTAGGCTTAGTGAAAGCAGTTGCATATCTCAGGAAAGAGACTTGTGAAGAGCTTTTTAAAGGATGCTATAGGTATGAAGGTGTTCAACTTTAGGGTCTTCTGCAGAGAATTCCAGGTAGATGCTAAAAAGTAGCTGATTGCAGATCTCCCGTGCCGAGTACAGACTTTAGGTATCTTCAAGGTGATAAGGCTATTGCTTCTTAGGGCATATGATCTAGGTGTAGCCAGAGTAAAGCAATCAGAAATATAAGGTGGAAGTTTGTTTGACAGAGCTTTGTAAATCCATAAAGCAGCATTTTTATTCCTCCTAAGGTGTAGGGATGTCCAGCCAACAGCAGTATAGAGAGAGCAGTGATGAGTGTTGAAAGGAAAATCTGTGATGAATCTTAGAGCTCTGTGGTACAAGGTATCCAGTTTACTTAAATAGGACATAGTACAGTGGCCATATAGGAAATCTGCATAATCGATGAGAGAAAGAAATGAGGCCTGTATTAGTCTCTGTTTTGACTCTCTGGTTAGGTAATGTTTGATTCTGAAGAATAGGCCAGTCTCTGTCTGAGTTTTTAGAGCTCCTCAACATGATGAGTGTAATCAAGTCTGTTATCAATCCATACCCTAAATGTTTGAATTTATCCACATAATCAAGGTTTTCTCCAATGATGGTGGATAATTGGGAAGAGTGTTTGGTGAGAGAGTGGTAGAATATATAGGAAAAGAACATAGCCTTTGTCTTCTTGGCATTTAATAGTAGTTTCTTTTCAAGTAGTTGGTGTTGCAGCAGGGAGAATTCTGATTGTAATAACTCACAGGCCTTTGATGGTAAGGGATTACTGACATACAAGACAGTATCATCAGCAAAAAGGTGAACATTGGCAACAGTGAGGTTGGAATCAATGTTGTTGATGTAGATAGCAAAAAGGATAGGACCCAGGATGGATCCTTGCGGTACTCCCCTTAGAAATGATTTTGAGGAGGATAGGACACCTTCATTTTTCACCTGCTGTATTCCATCAGTGAGGTAACATCTGAACCACCCAAGAGAGATTGAATCCAGGCCTAAGGAGTGCAGTGAGGAAATTAGCAGCTCATGATCCACTGTATCAAAGGCTTTGCTTAGGTCTAGAAATACAGCACAGATGCTGTTTTTTTTGTCTAACTCAGTTTGCCAATCATTTGTTACTTTTGCTAATGCAGAAATGGTACTGTGTCTGGTCCTAAACCCAGATTGAACAGGGTTAAGGAGATTATTAGCATTGAGGTAGTCTCTTAATTGGATACTCATTAGTTTTTCTAACATTTTAGACAGCACCGGTAGGATGGATATAGGTCTTTAATTGTTGAGATCCATGGGGTCCCCTGATTTGAGGAGGGGAAACACTTGTGCTGTCTTCCACAATGAAGGAACAGAACCAATGGATAAGGACAGATTAAAAAGATGAGTTAGGGGAACTGCAATGGCATGTAGAGCAATTTTTAGAAAGTAGGGGTCCAGAGAGTCTGCACCTGCACTTTTCTTGGTGTCTAGATGCAGCAGTAGGTCTTCCACTTGTTTTAATAAAATTGGCTTGAAGGAGAATGAAGAAGCAGCCTTCTGTCCATCGAGAATGGAATTTAAGTTGTGACCGTAATAGATTTGCTGGGGAGGAGTCAAAGGCTAGGCCAGCCGTAGTGAAGTGATTATTGAATGCATCTAAAATTTCACGCTTGTCAGTGATAACAGCATTGTTAAGGTGCACTTGTGATGGCAAGGAAGTGCTAGAATCCTGCCCTAGGATCCCCTTGATGGTGCCCCAGAATCTGGCTGGGTTAAGGTAGGAGGCATCAAGCTCAGCTGTATAGAAGGCAGCCTTGGCTTCTCTCACTTTTTTGGTGCAGCTGTTTCTGGCTTTTCTGAACTGCAGCCAGTCAAACGGATCCTTGGTCTTTCTTGCCCTTTTCCAGAGTTTATCTCTAGCAAGCAATGCAGATTTAAGATCGGCAGAAAACCAGCGGCAGGATTTGCTTTTTATTCTAACGCTAGTGAAAGGTGCATGAGTATTGAGGGCACCTATGATAATGTCATTTAACACCTTCAGTGCTGCTTCCACAGAAGCTGTGTGGTAGAATTCTTGCCAGCGTAGAGTGATATAAATCATGGAGATATCCTTCAATGTTAAGGTTTTTTTTAGACCTTCTTGTGAGGAATTTCGCAGGGTTGGTTGGCTTGATTGATGATCTTATCCCTGCTATAAGACAGTGATCACTTATATCACTGAATAGCACTCCAGCATGTGAAAACAGGTGCGGTTTGTTTACCAACATAATGTCAAGTAGGGTGCTGTTACTTTTGTTTTTTGAGTTAATTCTTGTCGGTTCATCTATTAATTGAGTGAACCCATATGTGTCACAGAAAGATACTAGGGGTGCAGATGCATTGGAGAGCCAGTTTAAGTTCAGGTCACCTAAAATGATGGTGTCTTCGGGGCCTAGTTTAATTATATTTCCCAAATGGGATAGGAGTTGAAGGCCGGCAGAGGGGGGCCTGTAGCAGCCAACAAATTGAGAAGCTGTCATTGGGGAGAGCTATATTAAGGGATAAACATTCGAATTCTTTGGGCAATGATGTTACACTAAGGCAAGATGCAGAAATATTTGATTTAACATAGATAGCCACTCCACCGCCCCTTGTCAGGCGGTCCGATCTGAATAGCTGGTAGTTGGGTAGATTTATTTCCCTGTCATGTGTAGCAGGTTTAAGCCATGTCTCAGAAATTACCAGAAAGTCTGGCAAGGTGTGTCAACCAGGCCTGGATTAATGAGATCTTTTTAGAGGCTGTATGTATTAATGTGAAGGAAGCTTAAACTTTAATGGAGGCTAGGTCTGATGGGGAGGTAAAGCCTTCTGAGGGTCCTGGATTAATTTCAACATTGCCAGCGTAGACCAGCAAGAAGAATAATAGTTTAATAAGGGCTTCAAGTGATAGCAGGAGGGACCAGAAAGAGGGCTTTCTTCTTGCTCGGGGTCCAATCTATAGAGACGGTCCAGGATGGATTAAGGCTTAATAGCTTGTCACAGAGTACCAGCTTGATGGACAGGTACAAGGAGCACTATAGAGCCAAGACTTGAGCATGGGCGAGGGAGATACATGACTGGTTGTGACCCTTTTGAGGGCTACCCATGGATTACAATGAAGCAACGGTAGTGCAAAGTTGAGGAATCGATAGGCATCCACTGGAGGTGTGACAGAGGTCAGCCTGGTGTCGTATTATTCAAAAGGGATGGACTGGAAAGGTATCATCCTCTAGATATATAATAGGTGAGAGAGAAAGAAGCAGTAGGAGAAGCATCAACATGATAACGGTAACTAAGGGTTAATAATAGTGAAGGCAGTGGGGGACTGTTACCAGATTATTGGCTAGAATTTGGCTATGGGGAGATAGGAAATTTGGCGGAAGGTGTGTATAAAGGAACACCCAAAAGGGGGAGGGTGGGCAAAAATTTTAGGCTTCCCGTACCTTCCTGGCTGTCTCTCGGCCTCCTGGTTCTCTGTTCGGCCCGCGTCGCCGCCTGGGCCTGGAGCCCCGGCGCTTACTGGGTGCTCGAGGGCAGGGTCGGCTAAAGTAGAGGAGACAGAGGAGAGCACAGTCAGAAAAGCACAATTGCAGTAATCAAACGATTCTGCAATGAGGTGCTAAAAAGTTTTGCACAACAAAAGACTGGGGGGGGGGTACGGTGCCTTAGCGTCTGGCCCACCAGAAATCCCACCAAAGGACTGTATCACTTAAGTATTTGAAAGAAATACAACATAAATCCTAAAATTTTAAACAATTCAGTAAAACAGCTCTTTTTGGGAGAAATTACAATGAAAATCACTAATCCCGGTCAGTTTTTGGAAGTGCAAGCTAGAGCAGAAGTCAGTGAAGAAGGAGGACCAATCGGAAGTAAGGCTCAGGTAGCGCCGCCTCTCGAATTGGTCGCGCTTTCCTGCACCTTCCTGGCTGTCTCTCCCGGCCTCCTGGTTCTCTGTCTGCTCGCGTCGCCGCCAAGCCCGCTGGCGGCTCGGAGCCCCGGCGCTTACTGGGTGCTCGAGGGCAGGGTCGGCTTCCTGGCTGTCTCTCCCGGCCTCCTGGTTCTCTGTTCGGCCTCATCTGAAGCCTCCCATCCACAATCCAGCCCTGCCTTGGGACCTAAATTTTGTATTAGAGAAACCTATTTTGGCTCCTTTTGAGAAGACTGCAGCATGCGAGCTACACTTTCTGTCATGAAAAGCAGTATTTTGATTGCTATTACTTCTGCTCGAAGGATTTCCAAGCTTCAGGCTCTGATGTGTGAGTCTCCTTGTTTGGTTTTCCACAAAGACAGGATGTCCTTGCACACCAACCATAAGTTTTTACCAAAGGTGGTTGGCTGAGTTTACCCTGAATTAAACCATCCACCTACCTGTTTTTTTTTTTTTTCCCCCGGAGCATGCCAGTGCAGGGGAAGCATTGCTCCATACCTTAGATGTACATAGAGTACTCAGATTGTTCTCATCCTTTACAGATTGTATTGTGAGACCTTCTGGCACCATGCAATTCTTCTTAAAGTTGAGCTAATCCAAATTAATTAATGAGCATTTGCTTATGCTTCCCATGATGCTTTGCATTATTGGGATATGTGCAATTTGTGTTTTCACTCAGATGATATGTTCACCCGACAAAGGACTGAAGGAAGTCCTCGTGGCTGTTTGTTTCCTTCGCCCCTGGGAAAGAGGGTATACCAGTTTCTAAACAGTGCCTGTCCAAATGGTTGGTCAACTGTATTATTTTCTGTCACAGGAAGTATGGTAAAGAACTTCCTGGAGTTGTGTGCGGCCACTCCACCAGAGGCATGGCCATTTCTGATGCCTATTTCTGAAATGTCAGCCACTGACATCTGTGCCGATGCCTCTTGGAGTATTGTCCACACTTTCACTAAACACTACAGTCTGGACATTGCCTCTAGGAGAAGGGCAGGCTTCGGCCTGGCTGTGCTTCAAGGCCTCTCGTCTTATGCCTATAGCCTCCAGCCACCCAGGCTGTCTCTCTGTCAGTACTGCTTGGGACTCATTCCATAGGTGTGGCCTGATGCAAGAGATACCCCCGATAAAGATAGTACAGTTACTCAAGACCTTACTGTAACAGCAGGTCTTCAAGAGGATCTCTTGCATCAGGCCATGCTGTCCTACTCTCTGTCCCCCTTGGCCTTTGGGCTTCTCTCTCTTCCTGTCTCTTCATTTCCAGAATGGTTTACCTTCTGTTACACCTTGCTTAGTGGCAGGAACCTCTGGCTCTCCTTTGGTTCCCCAAGAGGAGATCTTCTGTATGTGGTCTGTGGCGGGGGAACTGAGAAGGGTGTGGGGCCGCCCACGTTTCTATAGGAAGGCCCTTAGTGGACTGCTAGTTAAAAAGTTTCTGTGTTGTCCTAGTGCCTATTGGGTGTAGTTCCATAGGTGTGGCCTGATTCAAGAGATCCTTTTGAAGATCTACCGTTCCGGTAAGCTCTTACATAACTGTACTTTCCTATATGCATTTCCCCCCATTCCTCTTAATACAGAGGGTTTTGCTCAAGCTGTAATGGAGAGTGCCACTATCATCCTCATCGCTCAGTTATGGTCTCACCAGATATGGCTTTAACTCCTTAAACATCTGGCAGTGGAGTCTCCTGTCCCTCTGCCTCTGTGTGAGGGTATGTTGTTACAAGGCTAGGGGTCTCTGGTCCAGCTGGACCTGATGTCTCCCTACAGCTACATGCATGTATGCTGAAAATATAGCAAGTGCTTGTTTTAGGGCATCCCTTAAGGTTGCTGATGACCTACTTGTGGCTAGGAAGTCTTCTACCAGACATACTTGTTTCCTAAAATGTAAGCACTTCACTTTGTGATCTGCTTCCCAGAGTATGGACCCTTTTATATGTCCTTTGAATGCTGTTTTGGAATACTTGCTTTCCTTGTCTGACTCTGGCCTGCAGTATTCCTGTATTATGGTGCGTTTGACTAATTATGTCAGCTTTCCATGCCTCTACTAATGGGCATGCAGTTACCCAATTAAAGGACTCCAGTACATTTCTGAGATGTATTCTTTATATGAAACTTCCTATCCATATTCTAGTCCTGCTTCGGTACTTGAATTTGGTTGTTGGAAAAATTGACATTGGCTCATTTTGAGCTTGCTGCGAGTTGTGGCTTACATTTCCAGCAATGGAAAACATTAATTTTAGTTGCGTTGACCCCTGCTTGGAGGATTTCTGAGCTTCAGGTTTATGTGTGAGCCTCCTTATTTGATTTTTCAGACACAGTCTCTTCGTATGAATCCTAAGATTCTATCGAAGGTATGAATCTTACGTTTATACCGAAGATGGTGCCTGAATTTATGCTGAATCAAATGATGCATGTTCTTGTAGATTATTCCGAGCATGGCAACCAGGGTGAGGCGCTGCTCAAGAATTTTTTATTTCATTTGCCCCTGAGAAAAAGACACTCCTGTGTCTGAACAATTCCTGTCCAAATGGCTGGCACATTGTATTACATTCTGTTACAGAAAGTATGCCAAGGAACTTCCGGTGGTGTTCGTGGTCACTCCACGAGGGGCATGGCCACTTCAGTTGTTTGTCCCTGCTGCTTTCATATGTGCTGTAGCCATGTGGAGCACTGTTCACACTTTCACTACAAACATTACAGTCTGGACATCGTCACTTGTGCACGTGCTGGTTTTGGTCTTGCTGTATTGCAAGGCCTTCTGTCCTGATTACATACATTCAGCACTCATGAAATAGGAACTGGCCTTTAGATACATGTGCAATGGATAAGGGATAATTGATGTGTCCTGGGATCGCTTGTATTTAAGTGATTTTTTATTAACGTATTTGTCTATTAATAACGTGTTCAGTGTTTTAACTATTGTTTAATACAGGATTTATGTAATCTTTACTAATTACTTAATTGTATTAACTGCAACTGTGCAAATATAATTTGTATTTACTTACTACAGAACCATCTTGAAAAATAGGACTGTGGTCCTAATGGTGTATTTGTACCATCTTTAATGCTGTACAAAAATATTTTTACTACTACATATAAGGCTGCATCCTCCCTGTTGCTTTGTACTGCTCCAGTCATTCCAATGGTGTAGCCTAATGGAGGAAATAGCCTTGATGAAGATGGAACAGTTACATAAGAACTTAATGTAACAGTAGGCCTTCGAAGGAATCTCCTCCTTGAGGCCGTACTGTACCCTCCTTCTGTTTTATATCTTGAGGGTTATAGCAGCTGCTGTGCCTAAAGCTTTACTCCATGCATCTTGTCTTAAGCCTGATGCCTCTAATTGTATGCCTGGTGCTGGTGTCATCTCCTGGTTTCCTCATGGTTGGAGACCCAATCCACATTACATATGCATAGATGGTGCATGTCATTGTTGGAAGCCCTCGGTTAGCAAAAACGTTTGAGTGATCCTGATGGTGACAGCTTATAGTTCTAAAGGTGTGGTCTAATGGAGGAGAATCTCTCGAAGATCAACTGTCATAGAAAGTTCTTGCATAACTGTTCGTTCTTCTTCCAGAGAGACATACATGGTGTCACTATCTAATGCGCCCCCCCCCCACATTGTGACCTCACCTCCCACCTTTTTTACTTTCTCCCATCTCTGCTGTGGCTACTCTTACTGCTTTCAACTCCTTATCGCCCAAAGGGCACAGCCCTGATGATTTGGATACCAAACTCCTTGACCTCTCTGCTCCTGCTATTGCTGCTCCTATCGCCGCTGTTCTTATCCTGTCCTTTCAGCTCCAAATTGTTCCTCAAATTTGAAAGCAGGCTTAAGCCTTCCTCTCCACAAAGGGAGAGATGCCTCATTTCCTGGGAATTATCATCCAATCTCCCTCCTTCCTGCCGTGGCTAAGGTGCAAAAAAACACTTGTCCTCTTTTGGCTCTTCTCCTTCCTTGACTCTTCCTCCTCCTTCTTTCCCTCACCTTTCCAGTCTCATTCCCAAACGTCACTTCATTGTCTCCTTCCCTCCTTTGTGTCACTGACTCCATTCTAAAAAGTATGTACCATGGCCAAATCACAGTGGTCATTTTTATTGATTTGGGCAATTCCTTCATTGGATACAGTCATTAGTCCCCTCCTGCTGGGTAAGCAAAGGTTGGGTGGACTATCTGACCTGGAAGTCTGGTGTTTCAATTCCTACCTTTGTGACTGGAACCAGTTGGTCCAGGTCAGTGATTCTTTATCTTCCCCTATGCCCATCAGGTCTGGTGTCCCCCAAGGTTGCATTGCTTTTTCTTTTTTTTTTAAGTGATCTTTCCTTAGTCTATCTCCTCACACATCCACATTTACGTGGATGACATGGAGCTTGTTGCCTCCAGGGCCTCGGTCCTGATGTGGAGTCAGCATTTCATCAGGACTTTGAAAATGTCCAACACCGGTTCCACTCGAACCAAAAAAACTGTCTATATGACGTTTTGACACAAAGCAGATGGTAGCTATCCTCCAACACAGACCAATCTTCAAGACTCTAAATAGCCTGGCTATCCCCCACCATAGTAATGCTCAGCTCTGCTGGGAATATCTGTCATGCCAGTAAAGAGTGAGTGTACAATGCGTTATGCATCATTTCCTCATGAAGCGGGGTGGGTATGTTAGAATTACCCAACCCCGTGATTCATATGTATACAGGTTGTAGCACATGGTTCCCCTAGGTAAAGACCTCCAGTTTTCCCCGAGCTGGCAGTGGAGGTGTGATAACACGCAGATCAATAAAAAGGGGGGCAGGTACCTTTTACATTTGGAGTCTCAGGGAGTCTTCAGTGCTTGGATTGGCTTTAGGAGGGGGGAACTGAAACTGGGACATACCTGCAGGTGACCAGTGAAAGCTGCATTCTCAGGTGGAAGTTATGTCCATAGTGTTCTTCTTCTCTGGTGATATTTGCACTGCTTTCAGGTGGGAGACAGTCTGTTGGATGGCTGCTGCTTGTTTTCATCTTTGAACTTTAGGTAACTGTGTGGTCCAGGTTTACTCTGACAATTCTGAAGACCGAGTCTCTGTGTCCGGTCTTGGGGGCACTGGAGACTGGATGGTTATGGCTCTAGAATGCAATTTTCATATGGCTTGCTCCACAGTAATGAAAGTTTTTTGGCCATCAGAAAAGTTGTTGTCGAGCTTTGCTCGATAAGGGGTGTGGAAGCAGAGCTGCTTGGCATGTAGCAGTTTCATTACCGGTGTGTAGGTATATCTGAGAGCAGTGGTAGCTGAAGAGTAACTGTTGTCCCAGAAGAGTTGAGTGTTTTTAAATCGGACCACCTTCAATATCCGGGCAATATGGATGACTTCTTCCTTATCAGAGAAGTGCAAGAAGTGAATAATTACAGAGTGGAATAAAGCTTCTGGTGAAGTACGCTTTGGGCCGAGAGCCCTTTGAGCTAGTTTCGTGTCAAAGATTCACTCTGGCAGGAATCCCAGGGTGTTGTGAAGTAACTCTTGTAGGAAAAGTATTAACCATGGTCCCTCCACCCCCTCCGTGAGCCCATAAATACGTATAGTATTGTGACGGTTAAGGAATCCTGAGTCCTCCAGGCTGTCTTGCAGATGTTGATTGGTGGTATGAAGTTGGAGAATGTCTCGTTCTGTGCAGTCTAAGCTCTGGTTTGTGGTGGTAAGTTGTTCTTCCATCTCTGTTTGCTGCTTATCAAATTTATTGATGTCCTGAGGGCCATAGTTGTAGAGTGAATTTCTTTTCTGAAATCCCTCAGTTCTGCCTGAATGAGGGCCATTTGTTTCTTTAGAGTCCCCGATCTACTCAATGAAGCCTGGTGGTAGGGTTGCTGTGATGTCACTCGTTGGTATGCCTTTTTCTTTTCCTATGCCAGCTGGGCTATTAGTCCACTGCCTTCAGGGGTAACTGGAGAGATGGACACATCTCGACTCCCTTGAGCATTTCAGTCCTCCAGGCCCACATGCACCAGAAGGCCGTCCCCTTTTTCCTCTAGTGGAAGAAAAAGGCTATAATTCACTGATTTTTCAGTTGGTTCTCTATCTGATGGCATGAGGTTGCCTTATAATAGTATGTGTGGTTCATATCTGCCTTAGGCACATTGGTGCCATCTCAATTGCAGGGGGTCCCAACTTGTTGGGCGTACCCCTCTTAGTTTACCTGCCAGAGCCACATGCATCAGGGCTGCTGCCTTAGTATCAATACCCATCTGCTGTCTAGCTAGTGGTGATGATTCTCTGGTTCCATACGCTGTGACCTCTTTGTGCCACCTAGTGTGCCCTTGTTTCTATCTAGAAGTTAGTCGTCAGGTTTTATATTGTTTATTTTCCTATATCTTTTCCCTATTCCTTTAGGTTTTGGCTAGGGAGCTGGCAATGGCTGCTCGGCTCAGAGCCTGCACACCCTCCATTTGGTGCTGTGCGCTTGCCAATAACTGTAGAGACTCCCTCACCAACTTCAAGCCTGTTTGCCAGGAGAGAAACAAAGTGGAGAAAAATAAAGAGCGGACTAAAGAGATTAAAAGCTTTTCTCCTCCATCCCAGACCTATAAGTTAATCAGTGGTGTAATCAATGGTGAACATATTCTGGAAGATAAACGGTTACAGTAAGCATGTAATTTTTGTTTGCATCTCAGCTTGACTATACTGCCTAAATAAATTGGGGGACTTTGCTGACAGTCCCTGCCCATTAGGGGTCACCCTCACAGACAGTGTGGTCTAGTGTTTGTAGGAAATGAGGAGAGTACAGTAGTTGGTTACTCAAATCAAAAAAATAATATTGTCCCTGAAGTCATTGCCAACTATGGGGTTGTTCATGATACTGAGGAAGGTGATGACTCCAGGAGCAGTGTTGAAGTTAGCACCAAGCATGGTGTCAAGGGCAGTGCTGGCTATAGTGATGAGGTGACCCTGCCTCTGCAGCTGTCACCAATCCTGAGCCCAATGCTAGAAGTGGTGCCGTTTTGGTCTTGGATGGTGGCCTGGAGATGGAGTTTTTCCCAAAGCAGCTGGATGTCACTGCCACCGGGGAGGACCAGGGTCACCCTGTTGGACCTACATGGCTCTGCTTTCCTCACCTTGGGGTTCCCCTCATGGACACCAATCGGGTCACTCTTCAGATGTAGGAGGAAACCCTTTGAGTGAATCTGCTAGGCCTTCCCTTAGGGTGAGGTCCCCTACATGGTGCAGCAGCCCAACCCGAGGCCCTCAAGACCAGGAGTCTTGACTTCCCCTAGTAGGGCCTAGCTAGTTCCTGGAGAGGTTGCCCTCATTCATAGGCCTTAAAGGACCCTTAATGCAGGATCAACACCGGGATTTCATTGGTGCCTTACAGAGTTGGCATAGGGAGTTTGACAGGGCCCAGTACAGACCCATCTCCCCGACACCAATGGTTCCTGGAGTCAACACCTTATCTCCCTGTGTGTCCTCCTCAGAGGACAATGAATTGTCTATACACCTTCCTTCAGTTGCTGAGTATGTTTTGTACCAGTGATTCTTGGTAGAGATGCACTTGGCTTGCATGCTTTTACAAGCAGAGATCCAGCAGCCCTGTTGTTGGGATTCCTTGGAGTTCTCAGTCTCATTACTACTATTGTTCCTCCATGCCTAGAGCTATTAGGAGGCATTTAGGGGAGTGTTGAGGCATCCATTCTTCAATCCAGCCATATTCAGGTACCACCTCACACAGTATTGCACACCCACAGGGTCCACATGTGAGGTACTGTCTCCCGCTCCGGGGCTTGAAGTACTGCAGACCCTGTGAGCGCCATGGCATCTTGTGCATGACGAACATCTAGAGGCAGATTCTGCTAAGACAGATGCCCTTGGCAGGAAGATTTTTCCTTGGCACGTGTCCTAATGTGTATTTCTTCACATCAGGCATGTATGGCGACCTGTAATCATTGCCTGTGGTTGTAGCTAAGCACACTCTTAACTACACTTCTTCAGAGCAAGACAGTCGGGCAGGCCATTCACATTTCTGCCCAGGACCTGGGGGTAGCTCTGTACCAGTCAAGGGCATCTTACAATGTGAACTAGGTAACCTCTAGGCTGGCAAGACTGCAGTCTGCATCAGGAGGACAGCATGGCTTTGCCTGTCCCGACCAGCTGCTTTGGTCCAGTGTAAGGTGCTTAACTCTCATTTTCAGGGGGCTGATTTCTTCTCTCCTCAGCCTGGGTGAGGGGGAAACTGTTGGGGGGACATCTTTCTCTTCTGTCACATGAGCTCCTGCCTGGCCATGACAAGTTTCAGTTCTTGCTAGACCTGTAAGGAGCTCCTGCCCTGGGGTGTTCTCCTCAATGCAGAGGGTATCCATTACCCTCAAGGTGAGACAGCTTCTCCCTCAGAAAAGAAGTGAAGACTTGGTATTTGGGTTTGTAAGTGGGAATCAATGGTGAAGGTTGATTCTTGGAAGATATGAAAGTTACGCAGTTACTGGAACTGTTGATCTTCTCGAATATCTTCACCATTGATTACCACACCCACCCATCAGACCCTACTCTTAATTCTGCATTATAACTCCACATGCTCCAGAGATTTCTTCCTTATTCCCTTATGGGCAAAAGGGGGACATTTTTATGGCTGCATAGCAGAGGTAGGTAGATGTATCACTATTACATAGAAGAAGAAAAGGGAGCGCTGGAATGTCTGGCATGTTTTCAAATGCACTCATTGAAAGGGGGGATCTGGCAGCACATGACTGTGAACACACCACAGCTGTGGACAGGTGTGTCCTTCCACCAGTGTGAATTCTCTCTGTGCATCCTCTCCATTCAACTAAGAGAAAGTGCTTGCAGTCTCGAGGGATTTTTTTAAATTTTTACTTCTGTTAACTCCTTAAGTCCCACGCCGCATACCCTCTTCCCATAGCTAGATACCCACTGTGAGAGAAGGATTAGCACTTAAGGGTTAATTTACAGATCACAGCCACTGCACTGCAGGAGCTGACTGAAGTCTGATCTGTTATGCTATCAGCCACTATACAGAGAAGGAGAGTTGTAACTGCTGTAACTAACGAGCATATTTGTTGCTGTTGTACGTAGACGCATTTTTATTACTATTTCTGACATGGGGACATAACTGAAGGAAGAAAGTCTGAGGTTAACTGATTTAATACAGGCAGACAGGGACCAAAACAAATGAAAATCTACATGATGTGTGATCTGTATGCCCCAGAATATACCAAAATGCTGACAATCTTGACAGAAATCCACAATTAGCCTACGAATACTTACAAATAACAGTCCTGGAATCTGGTGACATCTATTAAGCAGAAGCTCACAGCACAAGTTTACTTGATCAATATTTATAAAAAAAAATGAATATCAGGTGGGAGAAAAAGGCAGCATCGACAAGGGACCCTAAAAGGGTGAAAAATAATTATTTCAATGGGAACAGAAGGAAAATCACATTAGGTAGATAAAGGAGGGTACACACATAATAAATAGTCATTTAGATTAAAAAAGGATAATGCAAGGTTTATGTACCCTTTAAAAAGGAAGGGAAATACATCTGTATCCCCAAAGTCAGGGAGGCAGTATAGCCTAGAGGTTAGTGGTGAATCTGAAGACCCAGCAAACTTGGGTTTGAATCACAGAACCTCCACTTACATACAGTGTGACCTTGAGCAAGACATGTTCCCTCCTTTTGTGAAAGTCTCTTTTTTGTTTTTCAGTTTCCCATATCTTTAAAACCAGCTCTGTATCTAACTCTACTGTTACAGCACTATTGGTGATCTGGCCAATTACATCATTGGTTGCAGTCAGTCTCTGGTTCCTGATATGCCATAGTCATAATATTGCTAGATGGCTTCTAATCCCTGTAAAATATCCTTTTGCAGCTGTATTGGCTCTGACCAGAGCTTGTTTAACTAGCTTCAGTCAATCATCAATCAGGTAGCATGGGTTTTGGTTTTCCAGGAGTCTGTGGGATACATTCTTTTTGGGGGGGTAGGAGGAAGTAGGCTGTTGGTTATCTAGGATCTGTAGGTTATCCAATAGGTAGGGAAATGGGCAGACTGGGTGGGCCTAGCGGTCCTTATCTGCTGTCAAAGTCTGTATTTCTGTGTTTTTAGTACATTGTGCTATCTCATTTACAAGGAGGTCCCAGTTCTGCAATCCCCACTTGCTTTTCAGCCAGTGCCGCATGCTGCAGGGCTGCTGGCTTGAAAGATCGCTCTCCATCTCCTGTTTGACTAATGCTGTGAGGCTCTGGGTCCATACCCACCTAACCCCTTCAGGCCACCTAATGTGCCCTTCTCCTTTAGTCAGTGGTTGGTAGTCAGATTTTATTTGTTTTTTATATTTCCTGTATCCTTTCCCTATCCCTTTGGGCTGGGAATATTCTTAGCTCTCTTATTTTTCCCTACTTTTTTTCTCTCCTGGCGAACAGAACTGAGGTTAGTAAGGGCAATGGCAGTGGTTATTGGCTGGCACGCTGCACCATGTGGGGTGCACAGGTGCTGTGCCCAGTTGCCATTGCCAGACCCCTGGCAAAAGCTTTGCTCCAACAGGGCCATAGTGCCACCAGCCCAGATCAATAAGTGGTGATCAGCGGTGAAGATACTTTGGAAGAACAACAGTTAAGTATGTAACTTTAATTTTATGTGGAACGCCCTGTTTTGAAGTGATGAATTGGTTTGATAGGGGATCTATTATGTTAACTGTTATTGTTATGCCTATATCTGTTTGCTGTGTATCATAGTGAGGGATTGCGCAATGCATGAATTTTTAACAAATGGCCATAGCGTTGTTAATTTATTAAAAATTTAATAAAATTATTAACTACAAGATGATGTACTGTAGGTAGGCAAAGGCTTATCGACCCATCTAGTCTGCCCAAAATGCTGTGTTACATTTCAGCTAGACTGTCTAGGGTAAATACATTTTTTTTCTGCTTGTTTTTTCTGCTGGCGTTCCCCGATGGCACTCCCCCAGCCCCATCACTGACCCAGCTCCCGGACTTGTAGGTCAACTACCATTTGCACAGAGCCATATTGGCAGATGGCCTGTGGTTTTCTTCCTGGGGCATCTGCGTGTGACATTCTTAATCTGGTGCATGTTGACACACATGTGTCCTGTGTCAGCACACGCCTCACTGCACCTGCTGATCCATCAAGCAGCAGGCTGGTGGCTGGACTGAGTCCCCTTTCTGAGGGAGGAGAGCTGTCCTTGGGATGCTAAATCCTGTCACACCCAGTTGGCTCCTGAGTGACCCTGGTCTGTTCTGGAATCTGGGTCGCTGGCATGCCTGGAAGTAATGCGTACAGTGCCTCATCCTTCTATGCCACCAGGACGGCAGGAGTCGTCCTTTAACTAACCTTCCCTCAACAGCTAAGTATACCAATTTCATTGCAAAACCTGAAAGCAAACATGAAGGCATGGACCAGTGCTTGACTGTTGTGGTGTTAAGACTGCAGAGAAGTTCACACAGCACAAGGACTGAGTTTCTCCCATTCAGACTGCGCATTTCAAGGTCATGGATTTATACTAGTATTGATTCTGCGGTGATTTTATCACTGGGTTTTAATCATGGATGATATTATTGTATTTAAAGGGGAATGGAAAGGTGTTGGGTCCATCATAGTCTAATGGCCCGTGAAAATATCTTTCAAACAAGATATTGGGCTTGCCCATTGTGTTAGCTATCCAGAGATAAAACTATCAATCTGTAAATTAAATGAAAGCAGCAGCCATTTCGTGGAATCTATTTTTTTTTTTTTTTATTTTTATTTTTCATCTTTATCCTCCTCCTTCTGACCTCCGGTGCCCCCTCCTTCCGTCCGCTCATGTCCCCCGGTACCTACCTTAGGGATCTGCCCCTAGAGTGCCCATCCTCCTCTCCTCGCACAGTGGGGTCTGTCCTGTAGGTGGTCCGGGTGGACTTAGGGCGGACTTCATCTAGGGCTGCCGGAGGGGATTTTCCGTTTTCTCCCCTTACGTCCCCACTCCCCTAGGACGCCTTGCGCTTGGGACGTACGTCCCGAGTGGTAGCGTGCTTACGCACGCAAACCCTCGTGCGCCGCGACGTCCCCCCTCCCCGACTCCGACAAGCGAAGCCGCCTCCATCCCTTCACTGCCGGTGCTTCCACTGGCTACGGAAGGAATGCAGAGCGCAATGCGCTCATGGTAACCCACCCCTGAGGGAGGAGAGCATCCGTTGGGACGCTCGATCCTCCCTCTCCCTGCCGACCTCCGGCCACCCGAGTCCGCCTCGAACCCGGGTCGCCGCGTAGCGCGAGGTGTGGCGTCCAGCGCCTCAACCCTCAGCGCCACCGGGCCCATTTCGTGGAATCTTGAGACCCAAGTGTGAGGCTGCCATGATTAGGTAGTAGTCACAGGACCTGTACTAGGCCTTAAGAGTAGAATGGGACCGATGACCATCAAATGAGAGCTTTAAAAAACTAATAGTCAGAGTATAATAAATTGAATCTCTTGTGGCTGCAGCCTGTGGCTGACCTGAGCTCTGAAAGGATTTTACGATGTTTTAGAGTGGCACACAGTGCAAAATGTCAAGGCAGGGGGATAGCAGGATCAACCAGATTATAAACCTTGAGTACAAAAGCAAAAAATTGTAGGCTAAATCTGCTAATGGGAGACCCCCCCCCATACTTGAGTGAGGGGATTTACTCTTTGAGTGTTCCCCTTTAAGAAGTTGAACAACTACATGGGGGGCTGTTTCTTCAACCACACACGGGATAAACGTGTCACACATGTGTCATGGAGCTACATGCATTGCTGACAAAACGAGTTATAGAACCTTGTAAATGCCAAAACAGCATTATTTGCAGTGCCAGCTCAGTTGCAGACACTACCAAGCTTTCCACTTACCATTCTGCAACCCCACCACATCAGAGTTTGAATCGGAACGGGTACTCCTTCAGCTTTTAAAATAACCTCCCCAGCTTTCACTTGCATTTTTCACTTTTGTGGTGATTCTTGGAACAACAGGGTTGGAATCGTAAATAAAATTGTGAATGGTGTTACTTTACAGAGAGAATGAAATGGAAAAAATATTGTTTGATGAAAAAAGCAACAACTAAACAGAATCCAAGAACAGTACAAGATGCTGACCCATCCTGGCGGCAGTAACACTTGAAAGTTAATCATACAGTATTTTCACACACGTACCATAACAGCCCATGTTATGGGGGAATGACAGACAGATGCTGGGGAGGACGTACAGATAAAGGGAACCATTACCACACATTTTGGGGTTGTTTCAAAGTCAGGAGCTACTGGCACCAGATCCAAATAGAACTGAAAAGGATCTGGGGTCAGAACATTGAACATAATTTCCAGCAGTGTATTTTGGGACTCCCCACTGTCACCACCACCTCCTCCAAATTTTACTTCCAGAAGGCAAAGAGAAGCTTTTTGTGGTTAATACAATGTGTCTGATAGCTACAAAAGGTATCACTGCCCATTGGTTGTCCCTCACATTACCGTCTGTGACGGAGTGTAGGGATAGGCTGAAGACTGTAGTGGTCATGAAGAAAATGACAGCAACTCTCCGGATGGCACTGGAGAAATTCTTGGATAAATGGTAAGTATGGCATGAGTACTCGGTACCCCAGGGAGCCTGAGAATGAAGGGGTCCCAAAAGGGGTGATCTGAAATGGGGTAGTTAAAACCCCTGTGTGCACTCTGTCCCCATCCAACCCTCAGACTCATTGACCACAGGCAGGTTAGAACAGTCCAAATCAATACACAGACACACAGTTCTTTGTTTAAAATGTAGAAGTTAATTTACGCTGGGTTTATGGTTAACACCCAGTGGTGTTGAAATGTAATAGAATTTCAGCACAAGGCGTGGAAAGGTACTTACATGTATACTGGATTACAGACACTAGATTGAACTGTAAGATCACTGAGAATGTCTCTCTTGCAAATTGAAGTACAGTACTGCCATGTATAATGCTATGAACAGCCAGTATGCATAGAAGCTATGTATCATTTCTTGAACGTACTTGTGCTACATATAAAAGACAAAGAACCTCTGTGCACAAGAACTGAGGCGATGGTTGCCCCAAAAAGCATTTGGCTGGGAAGCCAAGTTTCAAAGAAATACAAAATCACACATGCCCCCACAATGCAAAGCATCATGGGCTGTATATGCAAATCACCACAGACTATTATGCTGGTTCAGCTTTAAGCAGAAATACATGGTGCCCGAAAGACCTCTCACACAGTTTGCAGAGGGTGCCAACAGAAGACATAGACATGTGTTTCGTCCTACCAGGACTTATCAGTATGCCTCATCTGTTTGACACCTCAGTGGAATGAACCAGCTACCCCAAGATGGTCTATCTGGGTTATGTTGTGGTGAACACAATTAAAACCAAAAAAAAATTAAAAGACAAAGAACCTCTGTGCACAAGCACTGAGGCAATGGTTACCCCAAAGGGCATTTGACTGGGAAGCCAAATTTCAAAGAAATGCAAAATCACACATGCCCCCACAATGCAAAGCATCATGGGCTACATATGCAAATCACCACAGAATATTATGCTGGTTCAACTTTAAGGAGAAATGCATGGTGCCGACTGTAATGTACAAATAAGCCTGAAGTTATGAAAACTGATGCTGAACTGTAGCTTTGTGCTGAGATTTCATCACAGGTTTTAATCCTAACTACCCATTTAAGTTGTAGTTTGTAGATGAGCCATTGTATATTAATAGTTGATCAGTATGCACTGCAAAAAGTTTCTGTATTCATTTGAAATGTGTTGGGGTGAAGCTTTGACCTTTGGGATACAAAGAAATGTCCTAAATGATGTAAGCTTGAGACCCCGTCAAAGTAACTTCCAATGATACTGCATCATTTGCTAACAACATGTGTATTTTTGGGGTAGTCAGAATGATGCTGATTGATATCCATCAAAAATAAAGCTTGGAAAAAGTGGAAACATCTGGAACGACTCCAACCTTTTGCAGTATGGTACATAGCCTGTCACTCAGGTGCTGATAGCACAAATATGCTGTTCTGTGTCTGATGTTACTGCCGCTTTTTCAGATAACTGAGCTGGGAGTCTCCAGAGACTTGAAACAACTAGGAATCAGAGTCTAATGCTCCTCGTTCTCTGAAGTTTCAAAGAAATTCAGCACTACACTGGCAGCAGTAAGGCTGTTAAAATGTTTCAGTGTTAATAACAATGAAATGAGCAGTATAGTTATTTTAAGAATCGGTATGGATTAGAGGTCCCTAAGGCCCTGGACTGCCCTGTGCTTAGTTACGATTGGAACTTCCCTACTTTAAAAAATTCCCCCATGATCCAGTGTTTCCATGCAGGAAAGCTTTCAGATCCCTTTACCCAAGCTGTGAAAACAGCAAGATATTGGTCAAGGAAGCAGATGTGTGCAGAGTGATGAGATATTTCTTGTTTAGACAGTCACTTTTTTTATGAAAAGAAAGTTGTATCCATCACACGCAAATAAAATAGCCACCAAAGCAGTATTTCTATGATCTCAAAATCAGTCAGCATGTCCAGAAAAGCACCACCCAAATTAATGTGTAACAGTAGTGTGAATGCAATTCAAAAACTCCGCAGCAACAGGGAATGGTTCTTCAGTAACTACGTGCTGTAGATTCAATTCACCATCCACACTTGGGTAGTCTTCCACTAAGCAGGCTCAGTTACTGAGGTCCTGTGGTCCTCCAGCTCCATCCCCACTGCACTCAGATCTTTTCTTCCACTGGTAGGAGTGGCAGGAGGCCAGGTGCTACCAGATGCAGAGTGCAGGACCCAGAATGACACGGAAAGTGGGCAAGGCAACTCCAGTAAGGAGTCTTGCTCAGGAATGTCCAACTGTGGTGCTGTAGGTTGCCTTCTTATGGACCTCTTCCAACAGAGTTTCCTGAGCAATGGTCATATATTCTATGAGGGCAGCCAATGAGGACTGGTCTCCTGAAGGGAGCCTGCTGGTTAGCAGGATACCGTCCCAACAACACAGAGCCAATGGAAAGGATAATGCATCCAAATTAGAGTCCAGATAGAGTACTACTGACCACCAACCCGGAGTATGGACAACCCTCTTCATTTGGAAACAACTACCAACAGAATACGACTCTAGGCCAGAGTTTGGACTTTCTCACATTCTTGAACAAGACTCCTTACTGGAGTTGCCTTGCCCATTGTCCCTGTCATTCTGGGTTCTGCACTCTGCATCTGGCAGCACCTGGCCTCTTGCCAGAGCCCACCAGGACATGTGGATTACAGTACGTGGTCTTCCTGAGTGGACTGTCTGACTTTTTGAAACATCCACGGCAGAGGGGCTAGTGTCTGACTTTGTGTTCTGCAAGGTGAAAATGAAGGGCAAATCGGACAAGCTTCCAGACAAGGAGTCCAAGAACTAGGGCCACCTTGGCGATAAGGTTTATATAGCTGCATCCCTGGGCATCCACCAGGCCAGCTATGTGGCTTTTAGATAGCATGTTATAGTACACGAGCACTTCAGCTCTCTGACCTCACTGATCTGCTCCCTGAAGAGTCACCAAGATCTGGAATCTTTGCTTGATGGTGACCAAGTACAAGTTGCAGACTGCTGTGGAGCACTGGCCACAGTGGTTTCCATATTTGCCATGCCTGGTTGTGGATTCCACCCTTTACTCAGAAAATCCAGCAACAGAAGGAAGATCTGGGAGGTTGGGGTGCACATCTTCTGGATCGCAGAGTGCATGGATCTGGTTGCTAAGTGAGACATGGCTTCACATCAGCTTGCTGGAACTTCACACAATTTGCCTAGTGCTGGTGGAATTTACACTGCTGTTCCAGGGTTGAGTGTCCAAACCAACACAGACATCATGACCACTGTGATATACCTGAACAAACAGGAAGGTACACACTACTTCCCTCTGTGTCAGGAGGCATTGCTGACATGGTCTCTGGTCCACTCCATGCAGGCAGATCTGGCAGCAGTTCAGGTCATGAGAGCAAACACCCAGCTGGTGGATTCTCCCAGTCCTGTAGGAGTAGCATTCCATGAGTGTTCACTACACCCACAGATGGTGTCCAAGGTGTTCTCTGTATGGGGAACATCATTAGTGGACCTGTTAATTTCCTGGGGGGGGGAATATTCTTTTGTACTTGTCCCCTTCAGCAGGATACATTGCAAGGGGGGATGCACTCTTCCCGTTGGGCTCAGAACCTTCTGTATGCCTTCCTTCCATTTCCTATGGTCCACAAGGGAGTCCACACCTGACTGGCTGAGCCAGTTCTGGCATCACAATTTCCTCAGTCTCCACTGCAGCTACTTCCACTCCTGCTGGACATGACGACGAGGTCAGAGGGAATAAGAAAGCATCCAGACCTGCAGTTCCCTGACCACCCGGTTCCTAATTTCAGGCCCTTGCGCTTTCAGAGGATGTTCCTCTAGTGCTGGAAAGATCTCAGAAAGAGTTGACTCTCAAGGCATATACTTGCAAGTGGACGAGGTTCTCCTACTGGTTCAAGGAGCATGGATTTGTGCCCATCTCCTGGTCAATGTAGCACATTCTCTACTTCTCTGGTCCCCATCTCAGACAGGGTTGTGAGCCATGTCCCTCAAGGTGCACCTGGCCTCCATTTCAGCATACTGTGCCAAGGCAGGTATGCCAGCAGTGACACAGGACAAAGTGGCCATCAGTTTGGTTAAAGGTATTGACCACCTGTCCCCTTTGAAGTGTGAACCATCTTCTTCCTGGAACTTGCTACTGGTGCTGTCATAGCTACTGGATAAGCCATTTGAGCCTATGGATAAGTGTCATCTCTCACACTTGTCATAGAAAATCATGTCTTTGATTGACATTACATCAGCCAGACAGATGAGTGAGCTCCAGATTCTACCAGTGGAGTCACCATGTCTGGTTTTCCACGAGTCCAAGGTTGTTGTGCACCCCATGTGAAATTCTGAGTTTCACCTAAAGCAGATACTCATTCTACCAACTTTCTTTCTGAAGCCTAATGCTTCGGATGCTAAGCAGACACTTCACACACACACAGTGTTCACAGGGCTGTACTCTTCTACCTGAAGCATATTGTGGAATTTAATGGTGAAGCTTAGCAGTGGTTTGTGTCTTTGGAAGCGTGGTTCCCAGTAGAGAGTCATGGAGGATCAGCTAGAACAGTTGGGTCTAGATACTTAGGACAGGAGGCTATGGTGTACTCTTTGCCCTCCCTTGCCTCCGCTCCCCCCATTCCCCCGATAGAGTAACAATGCCATCGATGCAGGAGTTATACCAGAGACCTCACGTCACTCCTCCCCAAATAAATGTGAGCCAGGTGGTGTGAGTGTTCTGACTTGATGTTATAGTGCAGTTTTTATGTCTATGGTATGAGTTGCTCTACTGAGCTGTAACCTCTAATGTGATATATTGATTGTACTGTGTGTCAAAAAAGTTTTCAATTAAAAGATATTAAAAAGATATTTACCCCTCAAAAAAATATAAGACTGTCCTTGAGATTTGTAAATGAGAAAATCTAAAGTCTCTTGCTACATGAAAATAGGTTCTCTTTCAAATGTTAAAAACTGGTTGTTTATCCTTTGGGTAAGGATTACGTGTCAGCAAAGACAGTATTGTAGCTTGGTATATGCATGAAGCACCGACTGATACTTTGCGCTGGATTTTCAAAACGGGTGGATATAGTTGCTGCTGTATGCTGTGCTTGGGTCTGGTCCAGCTGCATGAATCCAGATGTCCAGCATCCTATTTTAAGCCACTCGATCCATTTGCAGCCAAGTCACAATTTGTGTAACTAACAAAAAAAAAGGGCAAATTTAATGTTCGTCCTGAAATAAAGCTAATAGAAACATGCATGCTAGAATATCTGCTGTTGTAAAACAGGGGCAGGTAACTCCAGGACAGAGTCTTTTAAAAATCATTCCTGTCCCCTGTCTGGAAAGTCTGTGGTCAAAATTATCCCAGAGAAGCAGGCTTAAAGACAAATCTTGAGCTGAAGGCTCTCGAGTCACATGTGAAATTAGTTTAAGTGATATCTTAGTGGGCTGTCTTGGTGCAGGCTCTTAAATGGTATTACATATCCTGTTTGAGTCTCTGTATTTGGTTGTTGGGCTATCATTTGAAAGCTGCTATGACATCAGGGACTTGTGACAAAGCACTGAAATCACTAATTTGCTTCGCAATTACAAAACTAGGGAATCTGAGAGTCTCCATGATGACATCATTATTTTTTACTTTATTTCATTTTACATGGTACCTTTTTTTTTTTCTTTGTATAGTTTATGCCCCCACTTGTGTGCCTTACCTCCATCTTGTCTCATCGGTCCATGTCAATGACTGCCATCCAGGGTACCGGTTGCTACTCTGGGTTCTTTTCCAGGCCACTGTCCTGTCTGGCACTCTGCAGGCATCCCTGATTTGACTGGGCTCCACATGCCTTCTTAGTGCACTGTGCGGGTATACGGTCGTAATAGCATAAGCCAAAATAGCATGTACGTTACAGCGCGTTGTAATTAGAGTGCCTTACGTATCAGCGCAATGTAAAAATAGCACTGCGATGTGAAAACATAGACAGCTTAATGTCATTCTCGCCAATAGCTGCCACTGCTACCACTTCCATTGGTTGTGAGTGCTCCCATGGGAATCCTACCCTCCCCCGAGCTGGAGCTGCTGATTCCTGGCCTGCCGCATCAGCTGCCATTGCTGTGACCCTAGATGTAGAATTTTGTATGATGGCAGAGGAAATGGCTTAAACCTCATGGACAGTTGTAGCATATGTGATGGGTCTGGTACGATTGCCCTACCGCCAACACCTCAACTCTGCTTGCCCCACTTCCAAAATACCGACTGCATTAATTTCCCGAGTTTGAAATCCCGACATGTCAGAAAGTTGGCAGCAATGGTATCAGACCCCTCTGACTCCTCTGAACCACCAAAAATGAATAAATATATTTTATGCAGGGTATTCTCTCCTTCTGCAGTTACGAAATCTAAAATCAAGGATGAGGACTGCAGCGCTTAAAATACGCAAATCTGGTTTCTTACCTGGGGAATGGCTAGCAGTTCACTGCAAACTGCCTGCTTTCCACCCGCCGTGCAGCAGCACTAGATCTTCTTCGAGGTACAGCTCTTGCAGCAGGTTACACCATTAGGACTGAAGCTGGCCGGTGTCAGGACCCTCCGACGTCGGTCCCGCCCCCGACGTCGGGCGTAGTACATAAGGAGGCGGTCCCGCCAGAATCCCCAGTTTTTTCTCGCCGTCAACTTGCATGTCTTGACCTCTTCGGTTAGTACTAGCGCACGACATCCAGGAAATCCTTTCCAGATCGGAAACTTTAGAAGAAGTTCTTCTTCAAGACTACTTTTCTTCATCTGATGTCCTCCCCAGCTTCAGTGGAGGGCCATCCTTCTAAGTGCGCTTGTGGGAAGCAGATCCCATTTAAAGACCCCCATTCAGCCTGTGTTCGGTGCCTGGGCCCGGACCACGACACCCAGGCTTGCTCCTTCTGCCAGGGCTTTAATAACCGGACCAGAATCCGCCAACAGAAGGTTCTCCAGGCTTTCCTCCTTGAAGAAAAGCTCAAGGCCATGGATCCTTCCTCCAGGGGGGAATCTTTGGGGAAATCCCACAGGCACCACGAGAAGCATTGGGAGAAGGTGAGACCTAGATCCCCCTCCAGGGCCTCGGACTCCCGCAGCTCTGGCTCCTGGTTGGACTGCTCCCCGTCGAGGGCCCACTCTCAGCCTCCCCCGGTAGTGGTCAAATCTGCCAGTGGCTCTTCGACTCTGCGGCCTGCCAGGACCTTCAGGCCTTCTTCTTCTTCTGCTAAGGCCTCTTCCAGGTCAGGGAGCATCACAAGCCTTCGTCCCGGCACTTGGCCTCCGACGTCCGGTCTGTCTCCTTGCCTCCGCCTCCCCAATGCAAGACCAAGGAGCTGACCTCCCTTAAGAGGACGTTGGACCCGACGTCGGCCAAGATCCACAAGAACTCCCGTGAGCCAGCGGCAGTTCATCACCCATCGCCGATCAGGCATTTTCCCCCAAGGACGCCGGCCGGGGGACCGGCGCCTGCTGCCGCAGACAGAAGAGCCACACTGCCACCTACCGAAGTCGGTCAGGAGGCATTATCGGAGGAAGAGTCCACTCAGCCCGAAGACCAGGCGGGCGACTCTGGACCCATCGAGCTCCAGCGGGAACCCTCCCCAGAACCGGAGACCCCCAGGGAGCCGACGCTCGGCCCCGACGACAGACCACCAGCACCTGGCCCGTCGTCGGGACTCAACTTGGCAGAGGTGAAGAAGCTCTTCACTTTCTGGTGGGACACCATCAAAAAGGATGTGGTCACCACGCACCCTCCTCCCGCACCCGCGGCACCACTGATACCTGCGCCCCCTCCTTCGCCCAAAGGGGCAGCAGGCCGAGCACCTTCCCCCTAGGAACCAGTAACACTTCGTAGGGGCAGATCTACAGAGAAGAGAAGGCCTCCGTCTAGATCCTCTTCCCAGAAGACGTCGGTATTTGCTGTCAACGGAGAACTCCAGATCTGACATCTCTGAATGCTCCAGGTCTTCTTCACCGATCAGCATTCCTTCTCCGGACCCACGCAACCTCCCTAGGTCTCCTCCGGATGACCCCTCGTTCTCTGAGATAATGAGACACATCCAAGAGAACATGGGATAGGATGTGGAAGAACTGGACCCCGAAAGATTACGCCTCGCCCATTACCTTCGCCAAAAGGACCCTAAGCCTGTGGTAGTACCACCCTTGGTGGACATCTTCGTGGACGTCACCAAGGCAGCGTGGAGGCGTCCACTTTCCACTCCGGCTATGCCGAAGAAGGCTGACTGCCTGTACAAAGCACCTAGGGAGGACCAATACCTGGCTAATCATCCTCTAGCTGACTCCCTGGTCATGACAGCCTCTCATGACCGGTCTCAGAAACCACAACATCTGAGCACGCAGCCACCGGATCCAGAGTCCAAGCAACTGGGTGTGCTGGGTAGGCGCACTTACATGGCCGCAACTTGCGCCATCAGATCCCTGAATTATCTGACCAACATGGTTCAGTTTCAGAATGCGCTGTGGGAACAGGGGCAGGATCTGGTGAGAGAAATTGCCAGACGGTGGCCCAAAGGAGGAACTTCTTCAGCTCCTCCGCACGGGTTCAGATGTGGGGACCCAGGTGCTCTGAGCCGCAGACGACTCTCAAGGGACTCTTCGCCAGAGCGGGCAGCTCAGGTATATGTCTCCGAGACACTCATGGTTCGCGTTCCGGTTTACCCCGGACGCCCAGAAAACATTTTGGATGCCCCCTTTCATGGCGAAGTTTTGTTTGGTGATGCATCGGAGAAGGTCATCACCAAATTACAGGAAGCCGGGAAGGCCGTAAGATCTGTCCAGGCCATGTACAGATCTAGACTCCGTTCCTTTCATAGGAACCAGAGTCGTTTTCGCAGCCGGACTCCGAGACAACAACCTCGTTCTGGTCAGCATCAGAGGGGCTCCTTTTCCCAGAAGGCCCAGGTCAAAACGTCCTCAGGTAGGGGCCAATGTGCTTCCAAGTTGGCCCAGCCTGCAGGACCCTCTGCTGCCACAGCATGACTCCTTCCCGGCCCCGGCCCCTCCTCTGGATCAACGGGAAACAAAGGTCGGGGGTCGCATCGCAGACCACCTGCCAGGGTGGCGTTTGATCACCACTGACAGGTGGGTGCTACAGCTGGTCAAAAAAGGCCACTTTATAGAATTCTTAGACAAGCCCCCCATGAGGCCTCCTCTGCTCTTCCATTACTCAGGTCAGTACGCCCTGCTCATCAAGCAGAAAGTGCTCGCGCTTCTGCAGAAGGAAGCTCTGGAGCACGTTCCAGGGAACCAGATAGGAGCAGGATACTATTCTCACTTCTTTCTGGTTCCAAAGATGACAGGGGACCTCCGTCCAATTTTGGATCTCAGCGACCTCAACATATCGGTCGCCTACAAATGCTTCCGCATGGTGACCCTCCCGGGACTAATCCCCATGCTGAAGAAAGATGCTTTCTTGGCGTCCCTGGATATGCAGGATGCCTACTTGCACATCCCCATCGCTCAGGTGCACAGGAGGTTCCTGCGCTTCGAGTTTCTCGGTCGCCACTACCAGTTCCGAGCACTTCCTTTCGGGCTGTCATCAGCACCAAGGGTATACACCAAGTGCATGGCAGTCATGGCAGTGTCTCTGAGGAGACAGGGTCACTATGTGTTCCCGTACCTGGACAACTGGCTTCTCATGGCCTCCTCCAAGGAGGCATTGCTGCTAGCCATTCAGCACACCCATGCTCTTTTCCAGTCTCTGGGCATCTTAATCAACTACGAGAAGTCTCTCCTGGTACCGTCCCAGAAGCTGCAGTTCGTAGGCACAGTTCTGGACACAGTCAAAGGGAAAGCCTTTCTTCCGGAAGACAGAGCGGAACGCATATGATCCCTCATAAGGGACATGTCAGCGAAGAAAACCATCCTGGCCAGACTGGTCCTTTGCCTGCTCAGACACATGGTTGCGGCCATTACAACAGTCCCGATGGCAAGACTCCACATGCGGGTAACCCAGTGGATGCTAAGGGTGCAGTGGGACCAAAGGCAAGACCATCTGCAGCAGCCAATCAGAATCACGCAGACCGTGATTCGGGACTGGCAATGGTGGCTAGATCCGGGAACTCTCTCAGTGGGGGTTCCTTTCACAGCGCCGTCCCCAGTGTTGATGCTCTCTACGGACGCCTCAGGGCTGGGGTGGGGAGCGCAGCTGAACGGGGTGAGGTCTCAGGGAACATGGACTACACAAGAATCTCGTTTCCATATTAACATATTGGAGATGAGGGCAGTCCTTTTTGCCCTGCAGGCCTTCCAGTCGTAGATTCCACCCAGTACTCTCCTGTTAGACAGACAATACTGCGGTGATGTACTACCTCAACAAACAAGGAGGCACACACTCCTACCCACTTTGCAGGGAGGCAATGAGAGTGTGGGAATGGGTAATATGACACGGCGCAAACCTCATTGCAGTTCACGTTCCCAGGGTGGACAACACAGTCGCAGACGGCCTGAGTCGTTCTCAGGCCACAGTCCACGAGTGGGAACTCCTACAGGAAGTGGCAGAGGATCTGTTCCACAAATGAGGTACTCCAGAATTGGATCTATTCGCCTCCCCATCCAACGCAAAACTGCCCAATTTTTGCTCGCTAGATCCAGGGCTTGGTGTTTTCTGACGAGACGCGTTGTCCCCCCCCGGGCGGGCAAATTCCTCTACGCCTTCCCTCCTTTCCCATTGATCCAGAGAGTCCTTCTCAAACTTCGCAGGGAGCACGAGACGCTTATTTTGATAGCACCTTTTTGGCCCAGACAAATTTGGTTCCTGCTACTGAATCAGTTGTCCCGGGAACCTCCGCTGGCCTTACCAATCAGCTCCCACCTGTTGTCTCCTGAGGAGGGTTCATTAGTCCACCCGGACTTACGTTCACTGAACCTGCATGCTTGGCTCCTAGAGACATAGCCATGTTGTGACACGGGGTCTCACAAAAGGTGGCAGATGTGCTTTCTGCCCGCCAGAAAACCGGCGACACACGCAACATACGCCATGAAATGGCGTAGATTTTGCCTGTGGTCTCAGACTCGCAGTTTCTCACCCTTAGACCGCCCCGAGAAGCTGGTTATGGAGTACCTGCTTTTTCTATTTCAATCTGGGTTAGCTTACTCCTCGATTAAAGTGCACCTTTGTGCAATCTCAGCTTATCATGCCCCCATAGGCCAACACATGGTGGCCCAGCTGGACACTACCCATGCCTTTTTAAGAGGGGTCCTCCACCTTAGGCCACCCATCAAGGATCCTGTCCCTCCTTGGGATTTACTCTTTGTCTTGGAGCAGCTTACGCTGCCACCCTTTGAGCCTGCCGCAGATTGTGAGCTACGTTTTCTGTCGTGGAAAACGTTGTTTTTGGTTGCAGTTACTCATGTGCAAGAAGCCTTATTTAATTTTTCATCAGGACAGGGTGTCTCTGAGGACGAATCCTAAGTTCCTGCCTAAGGTGGTCTCAGCCCTTACTCTCAACCAGGACATCGATTTACCAGTATACTTCCCTAAGTATGCCAATCGAGGAGAAGCACTGCTTCACATCCTGGATGTGTACAGGTGTCTCAGATACTATTTGACCAGAACCAAACCGCACCGGAAAGCCGGAGCAGCTGTTCGTTTATCTGCTGAGAGGATGAAAGGGGCCCCGTTTCAAAACAAACCTTTCACACTGTCTTATCCAGTGAATTTTTTCCTATGACAAGCATCAGAAACCCTTACCTGGAATAGTCAGGGCCATTCGAAAGAGGAGTGACTACCTCCTCTTTGTGCACTGAAAAGAGCGTTTCTCACGCCAGCCATATATAAGCTGCAGCCACCTGGAGTTCGGTGTACACTTTTATCAGGTATTATAGCTGATATCGCTCAAGGCGAAGAGCGGTTTTGGCCTTGCTGTTCTTCAGGTCTCCTGTCCTAGGCTCAGGACGGTCTGGATCTCCGTATTGCCTCCTCCCGATGGCTTTTCTAGGCGCCATTGCTTGGAAATCAGTCCTAATGGTGTAGCCTGCTGCAAGAGCTGTACCTCAAAGAAGATAGTACAGTTGTGTAAGAACTTACCGTAACAGTAGAACTTCGAGAACAGCACTTGCAGCAGGTACTTTCCTGCCCACCGTTCCCCCTTGGAGGAAGTAGGTTCCAGCTTAACATTATCCTTAGGATCGGAAAGGTCTGTTCTGAATCTTGGCCATCTGATGGCGGGTCCTCTGTCTCCTCATCTGATGTCATCCAGCGGCCAGAAGTCTCCGGCGGGAGAACTGGGGATTTTGGCGGGACCGCCTCCTTATGTACTACGCCTGACGTCGGGGGTGGGACCGACGTTGGAGGCGGTCCCTGTTGAAGACTGCTAGCTAGAAAATTTTCCATGGGGTCCTGACGCCGGACGGCTTCAGTCCTAATGGTGTAACCTGCTGCAAGAGCTGTTCTTGAAGATCTACTGTTACGGTAAGTTCTTACGTAACTGTACTTTCTCCTCCTGCTGTTGCTGCCAGTGCTCTGAACATGTCTCCCCGATGCCATGGCTTACAGTCAGATGCCTCACCACCACTCTTAAGTTGCAAGTAAGTTTCTTTTTAAACTAACAAAAGAGTCTGTGCCTGAAAAATAAAGAAACTTGGCAAATTTTTTTTTTTTTTTTTTACATTTTTTTGGGTTCTGGATCTGTTTCGGCAAGTCACCTTTCTGAGGAAGCAGCACAGAGGAGCTGTGCACCCGATTGATAACAGAGACAGCATGTAGAAATAATGCTGCGAGCTGTGCCATCTATTTAATCGCGGTATTGCCTGATGCTATAGCAACAGCATGCTTTTTTCTGTAAGTGCGAATATGTATGTGCTTAAATGACTAGCGCTAATATTGTTGCGCGATGTTGACACTAAACCCACTGTGTGGGGGATGCTACACTACTGAGGTGCCGTCCTTTGGATGAGATGTTAAACTGAGGTCCCTTATGCCTTTCTCTGGCCTTATTCCTGGTAGAAATTTAAGATCCCATGACACCTAACTTTGAATAGTAGGGCAGTTTCTCCGTTGTCATAACCCACATTCCCCATCAGGTGAATGAAACCCATCCCCCAGGACACACCTGGAAATGAGCTGTCACAGCTCTGTGTGCCTTTCCTGGTCAAAAATTACCGACAAATTGGGTGGTGGGGGGGCACTAGAGGACGCTTTCACTTCAGCTCTCATCAGCTCGCCTTTAAAACCTATAAAACTTGAATTCTGTTGTAGGACTTTTGAACTGTGAATACATTACTCAACAGAGTTAAGTGGCAGGATTCTGTCAGTGAAAGTCAACAACATGGGACGTACTAAAGGCATGGGAGGAGGAGCTCAGAAATCTGGGACAGCTTCGCAACAGGCCACAAATGAAACACTGAGCCCTTCACAATCTAGTGGCCCACAGCCAACGGGGGAAGCTCCCCTGGGACACTGTCATAAAGGCAGTCCGAGACATGGATCAGAAGATCGAGCGCAACCTGGAGCGAATGGGTAACCAGGATGCCTAAACTGAAGCTGCTGCCTCCTCTGCCAAAGAAGCAGATGAACGATCCATAAAAACCCTGTCCACAGTGAATAAACTAACCCAGGAGAACTCCCACTTCCGGGCCCGGCTTGAAACCTTAGAGAATGGGGCCAGGGCAATGAACGTGTGCATCACTGGATTTCAAGAAGGTAGCGAGGGGGACAACACTCTCCAATTCCTGCGTACCTGGCTAAGAGAATCCCTGCAACTACAGGATACTTAGCAGGACTCTGACCAGCGGCAGACTTACCGACTAAATCATCATTCTCCTCGCACCAGCACTTCTCCGCCACGCACCATAATGTTGGTCACGGCGGGACTGGAGATATGGGATAACTAATTTGGAGCAGCATGAGCTAATCATCCTCTGCAGCATGAGGGTCAAGATGTGCGCTTATTGCCAGACTGGGCCTACACAACCCGCAACGGGCGAAAGCAGTTTGACGGCATCCAGCAGCAACTACGCAGTTTGGGGATTGCCCACTCATTACTGGCTCTAGCACGAATCCGTATTCTATACAGGGGTAACATCTACCAATTCAGTAATGCCAAAGATGCAGGGAAGTGGACCTAAAAGACTGCTGCAGAGTTCCGGAGCACTCCAGAGAGTCTCTGCCACGAGAACTCTGATGAACAGTTGGAGGGACCATGAGTAAGAAAGGGACTTTTGGACAGTCCAGCTGAACTCTGCACCTTGGCCCTTCCTGCAGTGATCGGCTAGGAAGGCAACAAAAACCAACTGCAGCACTGATGCTTTGCCCCATAATCAGGCAGGGCACTGTTAACAGTTAATCTGGTTTAGAGTTTGGTTTCTCAGTATTAGCGCTGTAGTCGCTGTGGGTGAAACAAGTGCTCAAACATTTATGTTCCAGATGCTATTGATAAAATGTAAGGTCCTGATTATTGAGCTCATGTTTGAAAATCCCATATAATTACATTGTAGGCATTGTCAGATTGGAGATGTTTGGGATTTAATCCTGGTAGAACTTGGGTTCCATGTTTACTATTTTGGTGGTATTCACAGTAAGTTTTACATAAGCTGTTTCTGCTAAAAGTTGCGAGGTAGGGGGAGCTTTATTGATTGAAGCCTAACAGATTCCTAAAAATAACTTTACTAAGGCCCTGTACATACTGGCGACCGATTATAACACGTTATTAAAATCGGTCCCTAGCACGGTTGTTGGAGCATCTACATTGCATTCCGACAACCGTGCTAGGTGAAGCGGGTTCCCAGGCATGACTGTAGCACCAACTCTAAGCATTATGGGTGCCGCAGTGCATGACTGGATACCTGTGAAGAGGAACTGAAAGCAATCAGGGAAAAAAGTGCATCCTTGGAACCAGTATTTCAAGGGCTACTAGGCAATACTGGTACCGCTTTTTTTTTTTTTTAAATCCTGTTGCTCATAAAATTACTTTTCCCATAGGATGGGTTGCCTTAACCCGTGTTACAGCATGGTTTGCATACACATGGCTGTTAACATGGATTAAGGCTACTCTGTTCATCTAAAACCGTACTAAAGACTACCTCTCTAGCAGGGTTTTAGCACGGTTTTAGAACATGGTTGTAACGTGGTTTTAACCGTGTTAGGGGGTGGACTCAAACTGTGTTCCAGGAGCTTAAGACGGTTTAAGGCAGTTAAACCATTTTAAGCTGCCTAGTGTATACAGGGCGTAAGACTATGGACATAATAACCGACTAGGTTACAGCTACTGATATCTTTTGCCTAATGATGCAAGTGTCCCACATTTCTTGTGAGGCTCAGTACATGGGTTTAAACGTCCTTGCTATTAACTTGAGTAATGTTGGTATACCCCCAAATGCTGCATCATTTCTGTAGATTTTAAATTATCCTCATGCTAACATGAGTGATGGAAAGTAACACAAAATGTGTAGTATTTACAGATGGATTTAACTGTGTGGCTTGTATTATTGAAAAATCAATAAAGTTAAAAAAAAAAAAAAAAAAAACCGAATAAATAATGGAGCTTGAAGGCCCTGTCCTTCCACCTGAGTCTGCGAGCATGGCCTCTGCAGTACTTCCAAGACTCCTCCAGCCTAGGACTGGGAGTAGAGCTCACAGTACAAACCCTGGTCTCCAGTATGGGCACTCAGTGCACTAATCCCCAGTGGCACCAGACGGGGGGGGTATATTGTATGTTTGATATACACTATATATTTCCAGTGGTTTTATATAGTTATTCATTGTCTTGGAAAAGGCTGACACCTATCTAACAAATTTTGACTGATAGACTTGCCATAAGCAGCTGTCAGTCCTGCCATCCTCCTGATTAGTGCTGTGTTCTTTATTCCAGATTGATGAGCTGTATGAAGCCTACTGCATCCAGAGAAGGCTCCGAGATGGTGCTCACAACATGGTCAAGGCATACAATGCTTCTCCAAGTAGCAAAGAGGCCAGGGAAAGCCTAGCAGAAGCAATCAAGGGCTATAAAGAGTACACAGAGGTATGGCTACAACAAGGTTTGGTTCTCAGTTGCAGTGATTGCAGAAAACAAAGATCAGGAGCCAGCACTGTACTGCCAAAAACAGCAGATGAAAAATGTTATCAGATTCAAACTGCAGCTACTAGTTACTTTTTATTTTTGAAACTTTTTGTTTGGCAGTTAATAGATTATTTTATCTGCTTCAGTGTGTTGTATAGAGAACTTTCTCAAGCTGTTCCTCTTCCTACCCAACTGCCATTGTGACAGTACTCATTTTACAAATCTGCAGTCGCCAGTCTAGCAGAACGAGGCAGTGTTGTTTAGTGATTCGAGCACTGGTTTGGGAACTGGGAGATCACAGGATCGAAGTCCACCACTGCAAAATACACACTGTGTGACCTTGATCAAGTCACTTAACTTCTCAGTACCTTACAGTGCTGTTATTAAAGGAGAGCTGCACTAACCCTCCCTGTAAAAGTTGCTTTCAAGGGCTGGTTCCAGTTTCGTTAGTGTTACATGTATACATGTCTATTAGTAACCACAGTGGGGGGTTCTGCTTTACAGTCTGGTTTTCAGTGCCATTTTGGAACTGTGTGATGTAGTTTGTGTCCCTCTCAACCACAGAGTTCCATAGTAGAAGATGGATGCATTGTGCCATCAATGGGAGAGCTGAGCAAGGGACATAAACTACATCCTAGAATTCTAAAATGGTACTTTACTACATGTGCATAACTCAGAAATGTCCTCTAGGAGAATTAAAAAGCCTGTAGAGGTGGAACAGTAACAGAATTTGTAACCAGTGTTTAAGCATAAACTTTCACAGGAGAAAATGACTTACAGGTTCAGTGCAGTTCACCTTTAATGTTTGAAATTGCATGCTGCAACTTCTGTTTTGGAAGCGTGCCTGCTGCCATCCCACAGGCAGTTGTGGGAGTCCCTAGCTCTTGTTCTGCTAACCTCTGCCATTAGTTGGCAAGGCATAGCAGTATAAAATGATCCAGGGAAACACATAGCTTTCCGTGAGAAGGCAGTAGGCAGCCTTCGTAAACAAAAGTTGGGGAGCTATTTCAAACATTCAAAATAGCATGTAAGGTAATTTACCTGCTTAAAACTCTAATCTGGTGTTTATATAGTGGCTGGGAAAGGCTCTTTATTTTTCTGGTGTTTCCTTTAGCATAACTCTTCATATGTATGCCAGTATGAGTACTCTAATTTCCAGTAATTTAAATAACATCTTCAGTGTACAAACTAGATTTTGAAAATACAGTACCTATCCATTGAACAAATGTCATCCAAATATTACTGAGGTCTTTTCCTATAGATAGTCATAAATCTCTTTATACAAAAGATGCTCATGCTGCCTTTTAGCCAGCCCACCGGCACAGCGGTAGCGCTACCATTTGCAATGTCAGCAACCTGGGTTAAGTAGCGAGCCAGGGTTGCTGGAGGGCCAGCTGGGGGGAGGAGGAGGATCGAGCGCCCGTCAGGCTGCTCTCCTCCGAGGAGGATAGGCTGCAGGTCCCGTTGCAATACTGACACCTGTGTGTCCACAGGTGGAGATGCAACTTGGAACTGCAGAGCATGGGGAGGGCAGGACTTTGGTCGCGGTCCAGAGCGGCGGCACATCTTGACATTCCCTTGTCTTCTTGGACCTCCTTGTGTGCTGTCATCCTCGGGGGCAGGAGAGTACCGGAAACATGGAAAAATACCTGCATCTGTGCCTGGAGATGGGTCCAAGTGCCTTAGCCACACAGCGGGCTCTAGGGGAAGCTCAGCTGGACCACCTGACGCAACACATTGGAGTTGAGGGGACAACCCGGGGTCCCCCTCCTTCCCCGCCCAGAGGGTTATCCATAGCAGGATGGGGGTTGGTCCTCTGCAGCGACCCCTAAATGCCTGGCGGAGCCCTACAGGACTCCTGGGGAGGGGTCCCTAATGGAAGGGACAGATGCGGTGCTGAGGGGGCATATAAATAGTAAGTAGTAAAAAAGCTTTTTAAATACTTCATTTTAAAGCAAATTCTTTAAAATAACCCTAACAGCGTCAAAATGATATATTAGTGTAGATACCAGACACACAAGACTGAGAGGTTATGGAACATGTTTATAAAGTGATGGCAGAAGAATGATGAAAGAGATTAGCATATATTAAATACTGTTTGTCTGTAAGAAAATGGAAATAGAATGAAGGGAAGAAAGCAAGCAGAAAGGGGAAAAATTCCAAAACATAAAAAACGTGGAAAATGTGCATCTTCTGTTTGATGTTAAATTAGTTGAGGATAATTTTTTTACACCCTATCTGTGCGTTAAAAACAAACTAACTTTTCCAGGATATGCAGAGATGTTTTGAGAAATCTTCAGCAGACAAGTTGAATCTTGAAGTGCGCATTTTGTTTGTATAGGAATTCTGTCTCTTCTGTAATAATTTCCCACCTCTTCTTGAAAAAGAAGTGATATTGTCTTTGGTTGGTTTATTAATAATAGATGGGTTTGACAGTTTGCTTTTCATAGTCCCGACTTCAGAATTTCAAGGTAGTCTTAGTTTTTTTGTGGTGTACCATTTCATTATTCCCAGTTTCAAACAAGTCCCATAGTTGTTTTCTTGTGAACAGAAAATATGTTTGTGCAATCATCTCACGCAGTTGGATCATACTAGCATGCTTGCTTTACTGCCTGCCTATTCAGCTGGGAACATAATGTCTAATAATGTGGTATGCAAGAAATAAAGTTAGAAACCATAAACAATTATGCTGCTGTGAATTGTTTGTATATGGATTGTCCTAGGATAGCCTCTGTAGTGTTACAGTGATTCCGCAATGTGTCTTTGTGGTAATTCTTTCTTGGGTTTTGACTGTTGTAACAGAGCTGCGTATTGTCACGAAAAACATTTGTCTTCTGTTTGCAATTACTGTCATGGACCATTCTAAACATAAAGCAGACTCCTGGCTCTTTTGTAGTCTAAGCAGGCCTAGAAATTAGTGGTATTCCACCCTGTTTAGCATACCAGTTTCTGTGAAAGCATACCATTTTCTTCTTGCTGGTATTCCAACAGGAGTACCACTTCAGTATGCCCTTCTTCTGCAGTTTAATCTATACAGTGCTCTGTTAGATAGATGGGTACTAGATTCGGAAGGGAGGATACCAAATTTGTATTTTGGTATTCTGCCTCCCACACCAGATTATTAACTTAATTCCTACCCCCGCTAAGAATATTTGGAAACCCACTGTGATCCGTAAGGGTTGCTGGTTATCATTTCTGAGATAGTTATTGGATACTTATGGCCAGTGCAGGCTAGTTGCAACAACATTTGGCTGAAGTCCAGCAGACCATGAAGGAAGAAAGCACTGCCATGGATCTGTCCAGTAATATCCAGATATATAAATTTATAACCCTTAGTGTTTTCATCGTACTCTGTCTTTTGGCTTTGTTTTTGAAAATAAGTTCAGTTTTGAGAATAACTTTTATTTAAAGCAGCAGTGCAACAAAATTGGGCAAACATTTCTCTACTTTTTTGTTTTTTCACTGTAAAAGATTCCAGGCATCTTCCAGTTTAATTTGGTGGTGGCATTTAGCGCCATCAAAATGTGAGTATTTTATAAATGTTGTAATGTGTTTTTTTTTTTTTCAAGAAAAAAAAAAAGATAGCCACCACATTTGGCATTGAAATAACATTGTAGACCTGGTAAAGGTTAGGATCAAGAAAAAAAAAAATCATGGTGCGCAGCATAGAAGGTACCTGGAAACGTAAATTTAGTAGGTATTCTAATGTGTTTAACTGTAGCTGAACCTAGCCTTTTGGAAAAACATTTTTCTTTGCCTAGCTGCTTGAATTACTTCTTGTTGAAGGATTTGAGGCAGGACACTTAAAATACAATAAAACATTATTTTCATGTCTGCCTTTCCTCCCTACCAGAACATGTGTGTCCTGGAGAGTGACCTGGAGAGCCAGCTCGGAGAGTTCCATGTCAAGATGAAAGGTGCGTACTACTTGTTTCTAGAGCTCTGGTTCTGTAAGAAGCAACTGAAGGTATTCTTTTGTGTGGTGCCCCGATTTGGCTTACAGAAATGGAAAAAGTGCATTACCCTCTTTGCTTGGAATAAAAAGTGTCTAAGGTTATACAGCTTGCCACCTTACAGCTTCCAAAACAAAGTGGCCTTACTAAATATGCTTCTGTATTTTCAGGCTGTTCAACAGTCGATGCTAATGTGTTTGTCTAACTCCAGCACTATACCTGCTGGCAATATAGTTCTCTTGCAAGCCTGTCAGTTTCCTTTGGAGGTGTCCCATACCCTCCTGGAAATTTTCTTTTTGTTTTAGGAGCAGGGTGTTCCTGTAGGACCTGATACATACCCCTCATTTAATTTGTAATAAACTGGTAAAGAGAACTGCTATATCAGAATAACTCTTCCACATATGGATTAAAGAAAAGTCTCCCTGCTCACTCAGATCTTACTTTTGGTCTCAAGACCAGGAAAGTCTATCCGGGGTCTGTTTATAAATTTTTTTAATCTGCAAGAATCAAATACCCATTTTTTTAGGTGTTTCAATCTTGGGTAGCTCTGTTTTATATGTAAGCACAATTTTAAACTCCGTTCTTACCTAGACTTGATACAGGACTGAAGTAATAATGGATTCAGATTTTTTGTTCTTGTCTAAATTCTCGCTGCCAAATGTTATACTTGCTTACGTGCAGTAGAGGAACTTTGTAATCCAGTTAATAAAGAATTGCAGTACTCTTTCTGTGAGGATACAGCAGCATGCGCATAGACCTTATTATTTGAAAATACCACACAGAGGAGTTTTCTTTACCCTCTAAAAGTGTTTTTTTTTTTTTTTTTATGAAAACAATCATTGAAGAGATTGAAAAGAAAGACCTGGGAGTAGCCCATAGGTCTCTTTCTGATGACAGATTCTAAAATGTAATGAATTATTATAACATCTGACATCAAATCATCCAGACAGTGTAAGACAGTTAAAATTATTGCTAATGCAGTAAGTATGAGCATTAGAAGGGGATTTGTTGTGAGATATGGTTTCCGTACACACGAAGGGATGTGGAAGGATTGGCGAGGGTTTAGAGGAGATTTACTAGAATGTGGTAGAATAAAGTGAAGAAATTATGGAGACAGATTGGAAGCCCTAGGATAGTTTAGCCCTGAATTTAGAAGATTTAGTGGTGGCTTCATAACTATGTTCAAAATCATGAAGGATAAAGTTGATATTAGTTCTGAGGAAATTTTGGGGGGAAAAAGGTGGTGGACAGACAAGGACTCAAATTTAAAATCGAGAAGTTAGGATATAGACTACATGTGAGGATACATTACATCAGTGAACAGGGTGATTAGACTATGAAACAGTCTGCCATCAGCTGTGGTTGATTTTGATAGTGTCATAGCATTTAAACAAGAGTTGTTCAGATTTCTGACCAATTAACGGTAAGAAATGTCTGCACTCATTCCACTGCGCTGAGCACATGGCTGTTAAGGAATGCAAGCAATGCCTGGTTCTTGTATAGACAGAAATAAAGTCTGCAATATTGAGGATTAAAATTACTGTTTTGACTTAACAAGATCCCTCTGGCCTATATATCAAAGACAGTTTGTTTCATGCTGAACGCATGGGATTTAAACATTCACATATTACTGCAACAGCTGTTTCTTCTTAGTGATGAGGATTTATATATTGGCAGAGTAAACTGAAGGATAAAGGGAGAATCACTTTGAGTAGCTGTAATCAATTTGAAACAACTGCCTCATATGATATATCTGTAGATGAACTTGTAAAATCATAGCTTTTGCTTACTTTACATGAAGCTAGTTAGAACATCGATTACACTTGCAGTTCTGGCTATGTTGAATGCTTATTGCTGTTCTGCAAGTTCTGCTGATGTTATGAAACTGAATTCCTGACCTAATTTTACATCCATTGTTTATTATGGGATTCTAACATCTGTTTTACTCTCTTTACATCTTCTAGCCATGGCAACCAACTGCTTCATATGGCAACCAACCAGCTCTGTTGCCTGTCTCCCAAAGGGTCTACCTTACCTGCCCTGCAGGTTACCTCCCTCTGGTAGGGCATTCTGGAGTCTCAGTCCAGTGGCAGGGGGCTGACCGTCAGGCAGTGCGGGGCCTGAGCATGCTGAGGCACTGTCCTGACAGACTGGGAGGCATTTTCTTCCTCGTGCTCCACCCCCCACCTCGATGCTGGCTGTGAATGCGTATGCTGCATGCATGAAATGGGCTTGCGTAGCATGCTAAAGCTCTATTTCTCCCCACTTATGCCATTCCTTTTTTCTCCACTAGTTGGTTCTCAGGTGGTGCTTCTTTAATGGGACTTGGGTCAGCTTCTCACCGATAGAGGAAAGTGTAACATTGTCTTCCCAGCTTTGTGGGGTGACATTTTCTGTAAACTGAAGTAGAGGCTTGCACATTTAAGTACTTGACCCTGGGATCGACCCTTCTTTTTCTTGTCTTAGAGGCAGCTGCTCTAACCATTCAGCTAAAAAGAAACCTTCCTTTTAGCCAAGGTGCTAGACTGGCTGCTGTTCATCTCATTTTGTTTTATTAATTTAGGGTTATAACCATATAATAACTGATGCTCGTTTCTTCCCATAGGGAAACTGGATTGTAATTTCTCATTATAACCTGCTGGATTTATAATGAACACGCACTACCAGTTCCGGTCTCTCGCATGCGCCAGCCGCGATCTCTCCTCCTGGTGCCGGGCTAACCTTTCGCCACCGCCCACAGTTTGGCCACACTCTGACTCAGCAGTGGTAAGTAAATTAACAGATTAGCAAGTTTTTGTAAAGGCTGACTTAAAAAAAAAAAAAGGTACCTGACTAAAAAGGAAAAAATAAACGTTTTGTCACAAGCTGCAGACCATACTGAAACCTGACCAGTCTGTGGCCATCTTTATAAAATTGCTGTGGCAAAAAAGCGAGCACCAGCAGTTATATAAAATAAAGGATGAGTAGGGTGTGTAAAACCTGTAAACCCCTTGAACTTTGCTCTCAGGGTTTATGTGGCATCCCACACTGGGGGAAGGGGGAGTTAAAATTCTCGTTATAACCTCCTACCCAGCCATTCTTCTCTGTATAATTAATTTAGGCTGCAATCTTCATATTCTTCATTAGATGGCACTCTGGTCACTGATTCTGTATACAATACATCACGTCCTCATTTTTTTTTAAATTTATTTTCTCGCTCTCTTTCGCCATCAGATGGCGCTCTGCATCTGGTCTGACAGCCAGGATCATATCCTCATCACCAGTGTAATGTCGCCTTCCCAGCTACGGTGGGGGAGACATCTTCTGTAAACTGAATTACAGGCATGCATCCTTGCATCCCTGGTCTCAGAGTTAACTGCTGACGAGATGTTACACCGCATCAGGTCACTGATTACAGCTACTGTAGAGTCCTGTGGAATGTTTAAACCTCCTCCTTCCACCAGCCCTCCTGTGTCCTGGGCATATTCCCGAACCCCAGTATTCCTCTCTGTGTTTAAAATGCACATCTGGATTATGTTTCTGTAGAATGCAGAATTTTGAAATGCCCCTTGGAGCAGTTTTGGACTTAAGCCACTCTCCAAGTACATTTTGTTCTACCACTGTATTTGTGGGGTTTTTATTGTAATAATCACTAGTCTTATGGACAAAAGGATTTACAGTCTCAGGGAACCAGGAAACACACCACCAAAGCTCCTTTCATTTTCTTTACAACCCATTACATAACAGTATGTATGCAGTAAGGCACACCAGAGTCTGTAATTATTTATCAGTAATTGCATGCCTCAAGTGTGTTAGGCACAAGGTGCTTGCACTGAGTGCATTTAAACACAAGGAGGAAAAGTAGAGTTAAGGTACTGACCATAATTACACATCCCTGAAGGGACCCTATTGTACATAGAAAGATGGTTTTGAATTTATGATGTGGGGCTGCAGTGCCCAGCAGCTGCTTAGGTTAATATAGATAATGAAAGCTACCTTTAAAGTAACGTTGTAATTTATATTATGAACAAAAAACAATATTCAAGCTCAATCACCACCTCGGGTAGGCAGATTCCTTGGTATGATTTTCCAGCTCTAAATTACAGTTGGTGTCAACAGCTTTTTAAGGTTCCGTGGCGCACACTTTCTTTCTTTCTACAGAAATATATGCTTTTGCTGCAGTGTGCTGCATTATGTTCCCATACTGCTACTATCACATACGTTATATTATCTATATAGTACATTTATAGGACCTCCAGTTGGAGTCTCTTATTGTATAAGAGAGTCCTCATGAGGTTTGGGTGAGAGGACCACAAATTGAAGATGAGCTGTTGTGGCTGCCCAAACCTTTCATGAGAAGATACAAGAAGACACACCCCTTGGAGGCTTTATGTAGTTATAAATCATACTAACTTACTAAAATGCCAGCAGAATAGGCCTAATGGTCTTTTGTGTCTGCTCGTTTGGTCAGCCCCCAGCCTGGGAGCTGACCTTGCTGTCCCCGTCTCCCTCTCTGGCTTCTCCCTTCCCAGTCCTGGATATTCTCGCTGCACTGGTTTTTGCTTCCAGAACCCTTCCCCTGTACCTGTCCCACCCCCTCTTGAACCCCTCCACCGTTTCTTCCTCCATCCCCCCACCAGGCAGTGCATTCTGTGGCTCCACAACCCTTTCAGTGAAGTAGCACCTCCTCCTTTCTCCCTGAATCTCCCCTCCAGCTTCCACCCATGCCTCTAGTTGCCCCCCTCCTTCTTTCAGAGCACCCTGACTGCTCCTCCCCTATTTACCCCCTTCATGTACCTGAAGACCTCTATCATATGCCTCCGGTCCCTTTTCTCTTCCAATGTGTACATATTTAGCTCTTCGAGCCTCTCCCCATAGGTCCTATCCCCCAAGCCCCAAATCATTTTGGTTGCCCTCCTCTGGACCCTCTCCAAGAGTTCAGTGTCCATCTTTAAATGTGGCCTCCAAAACTGCATGCAGTACTCGAGGTGCGGCCTCACCAAGCTATTATACAATGGGAGTATCACTTCCCTCCTTCTGGAGGTGATCCCCCTAGCGATGCATCCAAGCATCCTGTTGGTCTTTGCCACTGCCCTTCTACAAGTCTCCGAGTTATTCATCTTGACATCCACCACCACCCCCAGGTCCCTCTCAGCCATCGAGACTTGCAGCATTCCCCCCCCCAGGGTGTACACTTGGCCCCGATTTCTGGCTCCTAGATGCAGTAGCTTGCATTTCCCTGCAGTGAACCTCAGCTTCCGCTTTCTAGACCATCTTTCCAGAGCCTCCAGGTCCCCCTGCAGGGCCACCCTCCCCTCCTTCCCATCCACCACCACCTCCAGTTTTGAGTCATCCGCAGAGAGACTCATCTCACTCCTGATACCCTTCCTTATGTCAGAGACATAGGCGTTGGAACAGGAGGGGCCCAAGGACCGATCCCTGAGGGACTTTATTAATGTCCCTCCTTGGGGATGAGACTATCCCACCAACCACGACCCTCTGGGTCAGGTTCTGGAGCCAATTTCGTATCCATCTGATCATCTGATTCCCCACCGCCTTCTCCCAGATTATCAACAGGCCCCCATGAGGACAGAGTCAGGCCTTGCTGAAGTCAAGAAGGGGCCGTCCACTGGTCTCACCCAGGTCCAAGGCACTGCCACCCAGTCATAGAACTCCCACAACGCTTGTCTGACACATGATTTCGGGATGAATCCATGCTGTCTATCGTCCAGGCACCCCAACTTTTCCAGGTCCCCCTCATGTCTCTCCTTGACAATGTGTTTCATCACCTTGCCCACCACCGATGTCAAGCTGACGGGTCTGTATTTCCCCTGCCACCTCCCTTGTTCCCCCCTTGTGGATAGGCACTATATGCACCACCTTCCAGTCCTGGGGCACCCACCCTGTCCTCAGAGAGATGCTGAAGAGCTCCACCAGGGGTTTCTCCAGGACATCCTCCAGTTCCTTCAGCACTCTGGGATGTAATTTATCCAGCCCTGGTGCTTTCTCCGTCTTAAGGGACCTGAGGGCTTCCCTCACTCTCTGCCGTGATTTCCACCTCCTCTACCTCGTCCTCCTGCTTTGCCTTCCCCCACCTGCCAGTGATGCTGCCCTCTCCAGACCTGCCAATCAGTAAGGGTCCCCCCCATCTCAGTTTCACCATCTTCTCCCATGTGTGATGCAGTCCCCCCATTTTTCTTGGTGAAAACTGAGGCGAAGTACTCATTTAGTACCTCAGCCTGCTCCCCCGGGTCTTGTGCCCATCCCTCCCCTGTTTTAATCCTGCTAATCTGCCCCTTCACCCTTCGTTTTTCCCCAATGTATCTAAAGAACCTCTTGTTCCCTCTCCTAATTTCCCTGGTCAAGTTCTGCTCCTTCCTTGCCTTAGCCGCCCTCACCACCCTAGTGGCCCTTCTGACCATCAGCTCATACTCCCCTCGGTCCCTTTCACTCCTTGAGCACTCAAATTGCCTATAGGCCGCCTTCTTTCCCCTCACCACCTCCTGAACCTCCCTGGTCCACCAGCAGGGTTTTCGGGCCCTACCGCATTTACGTCTTACTCTTGCACATGTGCTGGTAGCATCCTGCACCCCCCTCCTGATGATTTCCCACCTACTGTCAGCGTCCATGTCTGGTCCAATCCCATCCATGTGTTCCTTAAGGATCCTTCCCATTTCCTTGAAATCCACCCCCCAGAAGTCAGTTACCTCCGTCTTTGTGCAGCCTTCTAACCCTCCTAGGTTCAGACAGAACCAGACCGTGATATGGTCACTCCCCACTAACGGGTCCCTTACCTCCAAGCCCCCAATCTGGTCACCATCTGCCAGGACCACATCCAATATCTGCTCCTCACTGGTCGATTCCCCCACCTGCTGAGTTAGGAACGCGTCCTGAAAGACATCCAACAACCTCTGTTCCCTGGCCGCCGAGGATGTCGTAGTCTCCCAGTCTGTTCCTGGCATGTTTTAAGTCCCCCAACACCACCACCCTTCCCCTTCCCAATCTGCGTCGTCTCCCAGCATCTGCCACCAGACTCTCTTCCAGCTCCTCCGCCAGCGCAGGGGGTCTATACACCACTCCTATTTTTACTCTCTTGCCCCCCCCCCTTATTATCAAGGTGACCCAAATTGGCTCCACAGTTCCCTCTGCCTCCTCCACTCCTCCTATGACAATGCAGTTTTTGACTATTATTGCTATCCCATCTCCCCTTCCCTCCCCCCGTCCTTCCTGAACATGGTATAACCCTCCAGGTTCAGGTCCCAGTCGTGCCCTGCAGTGGCCCAGGTCTCCGTGACTACTGCCACATCCACCTCTCCCTCAGTTAGCATGACCTGGAGCTCAGACATTTTATTGCCCAAGCTCCTGGCATTTAGCAGGACTACCTTCCACCCTTTCCCTCTCCTTCCATTTCCCCTGCTCGTGTTCATGACCAACTAAATTTAATTATCACATATTGTTTTGGAGAGGTAAAACAAATTTATAATTTATTTTTTTAGGTTTGTTTTAACTGTCCTCTTCTCCCCCTGGCACTATTATGTTATACGCTACCCTACTACCTGAGCACTTACCTCACTCCAACCTGAGCTGGGAGCCCCAACCCTTCTCTACGGGCTCTCCTCCAAAAATTACTCTTCTCGTGTAATTGTGACCCAGGCGGTGCTCTGGCTCTCCTCCTTTGTTTCACTTTGCTAATCTTTGTAACCTGTTATGTAATAAGTCATTGGTATATATAGATATTCACCTGTTTACATGCATTAATCTACATCTGTAATAAATGTGTATCCTGCAAGTCCTGTAACTCCTGGGGCGCCCCTGAAAAAGGGACCTCCGGGGCCCAGTGGGCCTACCCGGTCATCAAAATTCAATAAATAAGTGGTACAGTCCAAGGACTATGATGGTAATCGCAAGTGACAACCAAGAGAATAGTGCCATTGATTGGTTGAAGTTCTAAATCATTAAAGGGAAATGTCCCTGTGTAAATACCCAACACCTCAGTGTGGGGCAGCCCTGGATTAGTATTTTTGCAGTAATATTTTTTTTAACTTACAAGCTGTCTGTGTGTTTTATTTACTCTAGTTGATCCTGATGTTCCTTCTGCTGGCATTCTGAGTAAAGTGCCTTAAGCGGCAAATCTCACAAACACGGTATATAACTGAGGCGCGCACTGCTTGGGTGCCCTTTGACCTCTTCCCTAGCCTCCTAAACCTGTCACATGACACGGAGTAAGCCTGCCACATGACAGGGAGGCTGGGAAGTACAAGATCCAAGCTGAGCCAGGTGTGTGCGGTTCAGATCTCACAAAAACTGAGCCACTTGCATTCAAAGTGGCTCGGTTTTCAAAGGAAGACCTTGGCCCATCCCTAACTTTTGGAGAACAAAAAACACTCAAAAGCCTGTACTGTACCATATATTTTGAAATAAATTACTAGTGCTGAGGACTAATAACATAGCGTAAGATCATTCTTCACTACTCTTTATCTGGTACCAAGTACATTAGCACAAGCACAAATCTGTGATCTGATCTCACCACTTAGGTTCATCAGTTTTGCTGTCTCTTCTCCCTTTCCTTTCATTTATCTCAGCATCCCTGAGTGTCATGTTTCTTTGCTGTCTGCTGGCTTCTGCTGTCAGCTTTGCCTGCTGTTTTCCTTGTGTAATATTTCTTTTTCCTCTTGGCTAATGTTTCAGCTGCTGAACTTGTTTTCCATTTTTCTTTATCATGGTTTGAGGTATCCATTGCCCCTCTATACATATACTGTTATGAGTGCCTTTGTTTTCTTGTGGAGCCATTGGGATTTGATAGTAGCCACTTCTTCGGTTGAGAACGGAAAACCATTTGCTTCCATTAAGACAATCTAAGGCACCTTGAATCCTCATAGTATATTGATCTGGGATAGTCCGTTTGTTAAAGGGGGAACTGTCATCAACATTGTTTCTTAATGTCTCAAAGTCCATAAAAAGCTAATTGGAGTGAGCCATTGTATTTATGTGTGAGTCTTTGCAGTCCAGAGTTATTCATGTGTAAATCAGCCTGTAATTAAGGGCTGGGGCAGCCATATGTTTTAGTCTCCCGACAGAAAATGATGTCGCCGTGGAACTTAGCCCTTCATTTACTGCAGGTTAAATAGGAAATCATCTGTTTTATTAAGTGTGTTTTAAGGTGTTGTTACAACACTTTCTATATTTATAATAATTGTTTTGTACGTACATTGAAACTAGTAAGTTATCACCTTTACATTTCAAACTCTTAGTAGTAATAATCCATCTTTAGGATTGCTTTAACCTCTAGGCTATACTGCTAGCTGATCATTAAGAATTGCACATATCTCACAGCTGGCTCTGTGGTGTCAGCAGGTATTGGGGCCCCATACTGTATCAGGATTTCTAAACCCTGGCTGTGTTCGTCGGTGCAGATTTCTGGGGCTGCCACAGTACCAACTTCTGTTTTACTCCATTCCCTCTCTTACAGCCTTTTCTCTTACAATTTCAGGTGTGAACTCTGGTCTACAAGATACAAATGTTGCTACTTACCTACTGGCCTAGCATCATGGGGTCAGCCTTGATATGTGTAGTTTTTGATTTACAGCTGGCAGTACAACCTGGAGTTTAAAACCAATAGCTGTGAACAAACTTCTTTAATCCAGCAGAATGGGTTTTTATCCCAACATGCTCTTCTTGTATATTGTGTGACCAGAACAAGTCACCTAACTTCCCTGTGGTCCCAAAACACACCCAGAAATAAGCTGTAGTTGTGTGCCTTTCCTGGACAAAGACAGTAAAAACTATCTGAGCATGTGTTATGATTCTGAAAATATTATGCTCTTTCTATCCAGATTTGACTTGAAAAGAAAAAAAAGTGGGACACCATTAATAGTTTTTAATATATGGATTCCTCATTTAATATACTCACAAAGCATACAAAAAAATTTGGTAATACCATCGCAGCTCCAGTGTTAATACTACTGTCAATCAATGTTAATAGTACTGTCAGTAAGTGTTAATACTATCATTCCTCAACAGAACAATAGTGTTATCACTAAACCTGTACAGCGCAACCGCAAATCTGCCACTCGACGTCTTTCAAAACGTGCCTCCTGAGTGGCCGCTTTTTCCTTACTGGGCAGGCAAATCAACAGTTGAAACATGGCGGCCATCTTTTGCTTAGCGCGAGTAAATTGTGTGCTCAGGATTTCCCAGGTTTTTTTAAAACACTGGCCAAAAATGCAATTCTTTTGCTGATCCTGCATTCCCTGTTCCCCAAAACATCAAAAAGTAGGACTGCCTAACATTTTTTCTCGTCTGTGGTGCGAGCAGAATGTACAGAGTGAGGGGCTCTGAAATAGACAGCATGACACAGTGCAGTGGTCGGCCATGATGCAGACAGTCCTTTAGCAGCTCGTAACAAAATAAAAAAAATTGCATCCATATTTTAAAAAAAATAACGGCTAGGTCACCGGACATTATCGGTGACATACCATCTCAGAACCTCTCGATGGTATTCACTGGTAATTCCCGGTGACCTATCCATTATTCTATTTATTAATTCAAAAACACATAGATGGACAACATTGTTAAAACTTGCATAATTGGAACTGCATTATTAAAATATAGAATAATATATGGGTAGATGTGTGTAACCAGAATTTTACGCACACACACACAAGGTATGGGATGCTACATTAACCCCAAGGGCAAAGTCCAAGAGGTTTATAAAAACAAAACATCCCACCCCAAGGGTGTGTGCAAAATTCTGATTTTTACACCCACCCACCCATATATTATTTAATTAATGGTGATAATTTTTTTCCCTTTCAGCACAGTTCAGTTAGTGCAGCACTTCTCTCAGAGATACACACACACACACGCGTACGCACGCGCGCGCACACACACAGCCGGTGTCTCCCGCTTTTTCCTTTCTTTTTTTACATTACAATGGGGATAGTTTTCTGGAAAGTTGCGGTCCATTGGCAGAGCTGCAGCGTGTAAGATGCTCGAAGGGCATGAGTGGCAGGTTCAACCAGATTGATTTGTTTCCTTTACGGTAGAAAATCCCTTTCCATCCAAAGTATTTCAGTAAGAAACTGTTATACATTTAACTTCATCAAAAAAAGTAAAATACTCTTTTAATAATGCATTCTAGGGACATGGTTATGTTGTTCATCCACACTTATTGACAGGTTCCTTGCCGCTTTAAATCTTGCCGGAAGGTCTTCAAGCTGGCTCCTCCCACCCACCCAGGTGGTAAAACTCTCAGCTCCACCCCATGACGCCAGATCTTCCTTACCGCTTGGAAGCTCAGGTTCCCTCCTTAGCGCCCTGCGTTTTAGACTGGATCCTAATTCTTCGGTTCGCCCGAAATTGGTTTTGAAGTTTTCTAAATTTCGGTCTTCATCTTCCCTCGCGGCTGTGATGGACAAATCTATTCCCGGCTTTCGGAGGTGCCCTTGCGGACAGAAAATGTCCAGGATGGATCCGCCTCACATGCGTCTACTGCTGGGCCAGATCACGACCCGCAGGCCTGAGAGTTGTGTCACTTTTCTTGGCCAAACGCCCTGGACGACCGCGCTGCCTGATTGAAGCCTGGCGCCCGAGAAACGCTTTCCTGCCAGTAAATCAAAAGAGGCTCATTGAGCGTGTCCGTGGCGGCTGGCTCGGCTGAGCAGCTCAAGCAGATGATCGCCTCAAGGAGGAGGCAGCCCAGGCCGCATCTTCCTCCTCCTCCGCCGCATTTATCCCGCCTTCTGAGTTCCTCGTATACAGCTTCGTTCAAGGAGCTTTGTCAGTCCCTTTCCACGAAAGGAGAGGGGCCATCGGGACATTCTTCTCGGCCCAAGAAGGAGTCAAAGGAAAAGTCCCACCGTCGGCGTTCGTGGGAGTGGGAGAGGTCCCCTTCCCCAGACAGCCGACCGTCGACTTCGGTCGACGTTATGGCTGAGGCCGCTGGCTTCACGGTGCCCCCGTCAGGCCAGCCTGCCGAGACTCCCGTCGATGAAGTCGAGATTTTTCTCGATCCGTTAGATGGGCTGTCGACTGCAGAAGCCGACAACCCTCCTTCACTGGTTCCCCCGGTGGTTACCAAGGATCTGCATGTGCCTTCTGGGCCGCAGACCCCGGTTAAAGTGCCCGAGCCGAGGGAAGAGCGGGTGTCCCCCGCCTCTTCCCATACCCACCTCGGTCCCCGAGGGTCTCGGTCTCGGACTCTCTTCTCGGTCTAGGCCATTCCGCCGACATCGCCGGTCTCGGGTCTCATTACTGAAGTAAGCGGTGATACTCTGCTCTCTTCTCGGCCCCTCTTCCCTCGGATGAAGGGAGGCTTCGGTGTAAATTACGCTGCCGCTACGAGGAGCTTATGTGGCAGCAGTTTCTGTTGTCCGGGCCTAAGCCGACACTGGAACAGACCCCGGCCATCAAGTGGCTGTCACCTGAACGACCGAAGCAACCACTCACCTCAGTCGAGCTGCCCACTCCAGGGCCGGTTGCTCAGCCAAAACCAGCTGCTCCACCGATTGTGGTGGAACCTCTGCCTCCACAACCGAAGTCTGGGGCACCACCAAGGATTCTCGGTCGGGTCACGCGCCTGCCCCAGGGTTGTCGGTCACCCTCACTCCCGACCGGCCCTCGCAGGTGGAGGGTGGCTCAGGGTCGAGGCAGTTTTTGCAGACTCTTCGAACTGGCTGACGACTCCTCCCTGTTCTCCAGGCAGGTCGACCTTGAGTCCTCCGGGGCCAGTCATTGGACAGTAGCCCATCGGGCCTTCTTGGTCTGCTTCGACTCATCTCGGAGTCCACCGGGATGCAGCTTGAGCCTGTGTCCAATGTGGGGTCGGCATCCCCTGACGGAGATACTGGACCGAGGGGATTCTGCGGAGGTTCTTCCGGTGGCTGAGGCCATTGTCGCCCAGCCTTGGAGCTTTGGCAGCGGCCTGTTTCCTGTCCTGCACCGGCCAGGATGGCCAGGAAGTATGTGGTCCCTACCGGCTCTTTTCCCAAGCTCGGAGCACCCTCGCCGAGGGGTTAGTCACCACAGCTTCCGTGTTCCGCACGCCGGGATGGATAAGCCCACCAACAAAGAGTCCCAAAGCTGGACTTTGCCGGCGCAGTGTACGCTGCATCCTGCCTCGGCCTCCAACAGGCCAGCTTGGCCATGCTGATGGCACACTTCTCCCACGCCTCTGGGCTCCCTGGATGAGGTTGTCCCACTCCCTGGCCTGACCTGCAGACCACGGTCCGCCAGGTGTGGGACCAGGGTAGGATGGTGGCGGCAGCAGCTTCAGACTGCTCTGGACTATAGGTGATTCTCTGCCAGGTCAGTAGCGTCACAAGGTGTGCCTGTGTGCCGCAGGGCATGGCTGAGGATATCCACCTTCATGGCAGATACCCAGCACAAGTTGGCGGATGTCCCTTCTTGGGACTGACCTCTTCGGCCCTGGAGTGGAGGGCACCTCCACGGATCGAGTAGTCCAGTGCCACCCTGACTCGGTCACCTCCGCCCAGAGGGACAAAGTGTCGCTGAGCAGCAGAAGTCCTTTGTCCTTCAGCCCCTGCATCTTGACCAGCCCAGCAGCACCAGCAACAGGGGCCAGCAGGCTCGCGCTGGCATCCCAAACCCAAGCCGGGCGGTTTCCTCCAACAGGAAGCAAGGAGGTAAAGGCCCAGGAGGTCCTTGGCCGTGTCCCTCTCCAAGCCTGCCCAGTGACAGGTTGAGGAGTGCCGCCCCAGCCTCGGCTACTTCCCTTGGTTCCCCTGGGGACGGCCTTCACTTTTTTCTGTCTGGTCCGCCTATCACACGGACCACTGGGTGCTGAGGTGGCAGGAAAGGCCTGCCTCTGGAGTTCGAGCAGGCTCCACCCTTCGAGCCATCGCCTCGGGGGCCACGGGGTCAGCCTCGCCTGTTGGCCCGCCGAAACGACATTGCCCTGCTCCTAAAACGAGGGGTGATCAGGAAGGTGGCGGATCCTCCTCCAGACCCGGGTTTGTGTCCAGGTACTTCCTGGTCCCAAACGGACAGGGGGCTGATGCCCATCTCGACCTGCACAACCTGAACAAGTTCCTAAGGTCTTGACCTTCAGGATGGTCATGCTGGCTCAGATAATCCCATCCTGGAACGAGGCATGGTTCTGTTCCTGACCTCCAGGATGCATTCTTTCACGTCCCAATCCTTCCGGGTCTCATTGGAGATTCCTCCACCTCAGAGCGGAGGGATCCCTTTACGAAGTTCTGGGCCATGCCCTTCGGCCTCTCTCTAGCTCCCAGGATCTTCATCAAACACATGGCAGTGGTGACAGCATTCTCATGGGACGCCAAAGGGTCGGTGTACCTCTACCTGGATGACTGGCTGATTGCAGCCCTCCAGAGCAGGAGGCGGAGGGGTCCAGAGATCTTGAAGTTTTAAATTTTGTCTTCATCTTCCTCGCTGTGATGGACAAATCTGATTCCTCTGCTTTCGGAGGTGCCCTTGTGGACAGAAAATGTCCAGGATGGATCCGCACTCCACATGCGTCTACTGCCTAGACCTAGATCACGACCCGCAGGCCTGAGAGTTGTGCCGCTCTTTCTTGGCCAACGTCCTGGACGATCGCGCTGCCTGATTGAAGCTCGGGCGCCCGAGAAACGTTTCCCGCCAGTAAAATCAAAAGAGGCTCATTGAGCGGTGTCCGTGGCGGCTGGCTCGGCTGAGCAGCTCAAGCAGATGATCGCCCTCAAGGAGGAGGCAGCCCAGGCCGCATCTTCCTCCTCCTCCGCCGCGGCATTTATCCCGCTCTCTCTGAGTTCCTCGTATACAGCTTCGTTCAAGGAGCTTTGTCAGTCCCTTCCACGAAGGAGAGGGGCCATCGGGACATTCTTCTCGGCCCAAGAAGGAGTCAAAGAAAAGTCCCACCGTCGATGCTCGTGGGAGTGGGGGAGGTCCCTTCCCCAGACAGCCGACTGCCGACTTCGGTCGACGTTATGGCTGAGGCGCTGGCTTCACGGTGCCCCTGCCAGGCCAGCCTGCCGAGACTTCTGGCCGATGAAGTCGGATTTTTCTCGATCCGTTAGATGGGCTGTCGACTGCAGAAGCCGACAACCCTCCTTCACTGGTTCCCCCGGTGGTTACCAAGGATCTGCATGTGCCTTCTGGGCCGCAGACCCCGGTTAAAGTGCCCGAGCCGAGGGAAGAGCGGGTGTCCCCCGCCCCTTCCCATACCCACCCTCGGTCCCCCCGAGGGTCTCGGTCTCGGACCTCTTCTCGGTCTAGCCATTCCCGCCGACATCGCCGGTCTCGGTCTCATTACTGAAGTAAGCGGTGATACCGTTCCTTCTCGTCCTCTTCCTCGGATGAAGGGAGGCTTCGGTGTAAATTACGCTGCCGCTACGAGGAGCTTATGTGGCAGCAGTTTCTGTTGTCCGGGCCTAAGCCGACACTGGAACAGACCCCGGCCATCAAGTGGCTGTCACCTGAACGACCGAAGCAACCACTCACCTCAGTCGAGCTGCCCACTCCAGGGCCGGTTGCTCAGCCAAAACCAGCTGCTCCACCGATTGTGGTGGAACCTCTGCCTCCACAACCGAAGTCTGGGGCACCGACCAAGGATTCTCGGTCGGGTCACGGCCTGCCCCACAGGTTGTCGGTCACCCTCACTCCCACCGCCCCTCGCAGGTGGAGGGTGGCTCAGGGTCGAGGCAGCTCTTTGCAGACTCTTCGGAATCCGATGACGACTCCTCCCTGTTCTCCAGGCAGGTCGACCTGGAGTCCTCCGGGGGCCAGTCATTGGACAGTAGCCCATCGTCCTTCTTGGGTCTGCTTCGACTCATCTCGGAGTCCACCGGGATGCAGCTTGAGCCTGTGTCCAAATGGGTCAAGTATCCCCTGACGGAGATACTGGACCGAGGGGATTCCCTCGTGGAGGCCTTTCCGGTGGCTGAGGCCATTGTCGGCCCAGCCTTGGAGCTTTGGCAGCGGCCTGCTTCCTGTCCTGCACCGGCCAGGATGGCCAGGAAGTATGTGGTCCCTACCGCTCTTTTCCCAAGCTCGGAGCACCCTCGCCGAGGGGTTAGTCACCACAGCTTCCGTGTTCCGCACGCCGGGATGGATAAGCCCACCAACAAAGAGTCCCAAAAGCTGGACTTTGCCGGGCGCAAAGTGTACGCTGCATCCTGCCTCGGCCTCCAACAGGCCAGCTTGGCCATGCTGATGGCACACTTCTCCCACGCCCTCTTGGGCTCCCTGGATGAGGTTGTCCCACATCTCCCGTCTGACCTGCAGACCACGGTCCGCCAGGTGTGGGACCAGGGTAGGATGGTGGCGAAGCAGCAGCTTCAGACTGCTCTGGACATAGGTGATTCCTGTGCCAGGTCAGTAGCGGCCGCGGTGGCCATGTGCCGCAGGGCATGGCTGAGGATATCCACCTTCATGGCAGATACCCAGCACAAGTTGGCGGATGTCCCCTTCTTGGGGACTGACCTCTTCGGCCCTGGAGTGGAGGGACACCTCCAGCGGATCGAGAAGTCCAGTGCCACCCTGGACTCGGTCACCTCCGCCCAGAGGGACAAAGGCCGCTGTCAGCAGCAGAAGTCCTTTTGTCCTTCAGCCCCTGCATCTTGACCAGCCCAGCAGCACCAGCAACAGGGCCAGCAGGCTCGCGATTGGCATCCCAAACCCAAGCCGGCGGCTTCCTCCAACAGGAAGCAAGGAGGTAAAGGCCCAGGAGGTCCCTTGGCCGGTCCCTCCTCCAAGCCTGCCCAGTGACAGGTTGAGGAGTGCCGCCCCCAGCCTCGTCACTTCCCCTTGGGTTCCCTGGGGGACGGCCTTCACTTTTTTCTGTCTGGTCCGCTATCACCACGGACCACTGGGTGTGGAGGTGGTAGGAAAAGGCCTGCCTCTGGAGTTCGAGCAGGCTCCACCCTTCGAGCCATCGCCTCGGGGGCCACCGGGTCTGCAGCCTGGCTGTTGGCCCGCCGAGCGAGCATATTGCCCTGCTCCTAAAACGAGGTGATCAGGAAGGTGGCGGATCCTCCTCCAGACCCGGGGTTTGTGTCCAGGTACTTCCTGGTCCCAAAACGGACAGGGGGCTGGCGCCCCATTCTCGACCTGCACAACCTGAACAAGTTCCTAAGGTCTCGGACCTTCAGGATGGTCATGCTGGCTCAGATAATCCCATCCTTGGAACGAGGCATGTGGTTCTGTTCCCTGGACCTCCAGGATGCATTCTTTCACGTCCCAATCCTTCCGTCTCATTGGAGATTCCTCCACCTCAGAGCGGAGGGATCCCTTTACGAGTTCTGGGCCATGCCCTTCGGCCTCTCTCTAGCTCCCAGGATCTTCATCAAATACATGGCAGTGGTGACAGCATTCCTGCGGCGCCAAAGGGTCCGGGTGTACCCCTACCTGGATGACTGGCTGATTGCAGCCCCCTCCAGAGCAGAGGCGGAGGGGTCCAGAGATCTGGCCCTCCAGGTTTGCTCTCAGATTGGCCTTCTCATCAACGAGGCCAAGTTGGAACTCGTGCCAAAGCAGGTGATACAATTCATCAGGGCAGATCTCGACTCTCTACGAGCCAGAGCACGGCTCCTGGTGGACAGGGCTGAGGTTCTTTACTCCTTTGCCCAATCATTTCTGGTTGGGCAGTTGTGCCTGGGCCTCATGGCGACCTGCACCAGCGTGGTCCGTTGGGCCCGTTGGTACATGCGTCCCCTTCAGTGGGGACTGGCCAGCCAGTGGTCACAATGCTGCGATCCGTTGGACCAGCCCGTGACAGTGACCCAGGAGATGTGGAATGCTCTCCAATGGTGGATCGTTCCAGCACACCTGCAGGAGGGCATCCCGTTCGTCCACCCCGAGCCGATGGTCTCTCTTTCGACTGATGCATCTCTGATGGGTTGGGGTGCCCATCTGGGGAAGCACCGAGCGCATGGCCTCTGGTCCCCTCGGGAGTCCCGATGCTATATCAACCTGCTGGAGCTCCGAGCGGTCCGTTTGGCTTCACCGCGATTCATTTGTTTCTACGGGGTCATGTGGTTTAGGTCCAGACGGACAATACCATCGACTATGTACTGTCTGAACCGCCAGGGTGGGATGCGCTCCATGCTGTTATGTAAGGAAGCTCTCCGCATATGGTCCCTCGTGCGCAGCCTGGAGGCGGATCTCCTAGCCATTCATGTGGCAGGAGCCTTCAACACCCTGGCTGATGCCCTAAGCCAGATAAGGGCTGCGTCTCACGAGTGGTCTTTCCTGCCGGAGGTAGTACAAGACCTGTTCTCCCACTGGGGCACGCCTCAGGTGGACTTGTTTGCCTCCAGGGAGAATGCGAAGCTGAGTCTGTTCCATGCCGGCCCCCCTCAGCAGGGCTCACTGCAGGGGGATGCCTTCTCGAGGCTGTGGATCCCGGGCCTCTTCTACGCCTTTCCCCCATTTCTCTTGATCCACAAGGTGCTTCTCAAGGCGAGGAGGGACAAGGCGCAGGTGATTCTGGTAGCCCCAGACTGGCCCTGCCAGTTCTGGTATCCCGATCTCCTCAGCCTCAGCTCCAGGCTCCCGATACAGCTTCCAGCCCACCTGGACCTGATCTCAGTCAACCAGGGGAAGGTATTCTATCTGGACCTTCAATCCCTGCACCTGACGTCCTGGTTCCTGAGCGGCTAGAGTTCCAGGCCTTGGGTCTTTCTGACGAGGTCCTCAGTGTCGTTGAGGCGTCCCATAAGGAGTCGACCAGGAAATGCTACGCCTTCAAATGGAAGAGATTCTCCATTTGGTGTCAGGGGAAGGGCTTAGACCCTTCCGTCTGTCCCCTGGCTAGCATTCTGGACTACCTGTGGTCCCTTTCTCAACAAGGGATGCGGTCGACGACCCTTAAGGTGCACCTGGCAGCCATCTCCGCTTACCGAAGATAGCGGGCGGAAGCGGTCGATGGCATGAGAGAAGGTGGTCGGGCTTTTCAAAGGCCTTGACACATTCCCTCGGTGCGAGAACCTCCACCTCGTGGGATCTACTGCTGGTATTGGCCAAGCTCATGCAAGTTTATTCGAATCAATGCACAGGTGCGATATCTCCCACCTGTCGTGGAAGGCCGCCTTCTTGGTGGCTATCACATCAGCCAGAAGGATGGGAGAGCTCCAGGCACTTTCCATCGAGTCTCCTTATCTGGTCTTCCATAGGGACAAGGTTGTCCTGCGCCCCACCCGAAATTCCTTCCGAAGGTGGTGTCGGAGTTTCACCTTAACCAGGTGTTGACTGTGCTGGTGTTCTACCCCAGTCACACCTCGGAGGCCGAATATAGGCTCCATACTTTGGACCCTAGACCTAGACGAGCGCTCGCTTATTATAAGGAGTGGACGGCTGAAGTTCGGGGAGAGGTTCGCCAGCTGTTTGTCACCTACACCGAAGCCGCACCTGGCAGACCTGCAGTCAAGCAGACGATAAGCAGGTGGGTCACCTCCTGCATAGAGCTCTGCTATAGGTTAGCAGGCATGGAGCCTCCCAGAGGGATAAGAGCTCATTCTACCCGCCATACCGCTGCATCGGTAGCTGCTTCCAGGGATGTCCCTATCCAGGATATCTGCAGGGCTGCTACCTGGAAGTCGGCACTTACCTTTATTACCCACTACCACATCGACCTTGAGTCATGCCGGGATGCTGGTTTTGGGGCCTCGGTTCTCCAGTCTTTTTTTCCCAAGTAAGTATCAGGCTGTGCGCCTTGCCTCCCTCCTCCCGGAGAACTGCTAGGAGTCTGCCAATAAGTGTGGATGAACAACATATCCATGTCCCTAGAAATACAGGTTACTCATCTGTAACAGGAGTTCTAGGAATGGTATATGTTGTTCATCCCACATTCCCTCCGACCTCCCGGCCGGCGCACAACCTGGCTTCCAGCGGGCTAGATCTGGCGTCATGGGGGCGGAGCTGAGAATTTTACCACCCGGGTGGGTGGGAGGAACCAGCTTGAAGACCTTCCGGCAAGATTTAAAACGGCAAGGAACCTGCCAATAAGTGTGGATGAACAACATATACCATTCCTAGAACTCCTGTTACAGGTGAGTAACCTGTATTTTCAGGTTATGCATGTTTTAACAGTGTTGTCCATCTGTGTGTTTTTGCAATTAATAAACAATTAATAGTGTCCTAATTTTTTCTTTTCAAGTCAACATGCTCAGATTGTTTTCACTGTCTTTGTCTGGGAAAGGCACACAACTACAGTACAGCTTGTTTCTTGGTGTGTTTTGGGACCACAGGGAGGATAAATGACTTGCTCCGGTCACACAGTATACAAGTAGAGCATGTTGGAATCAAACCCCATTCTGCTGGATGAACAAAGCTTGTTCACAGCTCTTTGCTTTAACCTCTAGGCTATGCTGCCAGCTGTTAGTCAAAAACTACACATTTCAAGGTTGGCCCCATGATGCCAGGCCAGTAGGTACATAGCCACATTTGCATCTTGTAGATCAGAGTTCACATCCAAAATTCTGAGAGAGAATGGAATAAGATAGAAGTCAGTGCTGTGGCAGCCTCAGAAATGTGCACTGACATGAACACAGCCAGGGTTTAAACATCCTGATACAGTATGGTGCCCCAATACTTGTTGACACCACAGAGTCAGCCTTGAGATGTTTAGTTTTTAATGATCAGCTGCAAGTATAGCCTACAGGTTAAAGCAATCCTAAAGATGGATTATTTTTACTAACAGCTTGAAATGTAAAGGTGATAACTCACTAGGTTCAAGGCACATACAAAACAATTATAAATGTAGAAAGTGTTGTAAAAGCACCTTAAAACACACTTAATAAAGCGGCTGATTTCCTATTTAACCTACAGTAAATGGAAGGCCAAGTTGCTCAGCGACATAATTTCCTGTCCGGAACCTAAAACACATGGCTGCCCCCAGCCCTTAATTACAGGCTGATTTACATGTGAATAACTCTAGACTGTAAAGACTCGCACATAAATACAATTGCTCACTCAACTTAGCTTTTTATGGACTTTCAGACGTTAAGAAACCCTGTTGATGACAGTTCCCCTTTAAGAGTTTGATAGTCTACGCACATGCGCACATCTCCATTTTTCTTATGCATGACTCACAAGGGAGCAAACATAAGGGATGGTAGAGCCCAACATCACCCTCCCCTAGGCTGTCTCACTCTGTGCACGGCAGGACTCCCCAGCCTAGGCCTTGCAGGATCCAGCTCCTGAATCTGCAGCATAACCTGGGTCACCAGCACAGATGCACAATGTGCTTCGACTGGGGCATTGAGCAGCCCTGACCCTCTTTATATTTGACCAGCGGTGCCTTCACACTCCCTACCCCTTTACAAACTATTTTCTCAGATCCTCATACTTTTGCATACCCTCGTTATGTGCTCAGACCCTCTGCCTTCACATACTCATCAGCCCCTTCAAACACCCTCTGCCTCTTAACAGGTCTTGCATCCTTCTGACTGACTTAGTATTTCAACTGGATTCACAGCCTTCCTTGTGCAGTCACTAATGACATAGTAACTGTGTTGGGAAGGGGGCAGGGATGACACCTTCGAAATGGCCCACAGGCCCATTCTCAGTGCTGGTGATTCTTGCAAATCTGTCCATAGACTTTAGTAACACTCCCTGGCTGTAGAACTCTTGCAGGTGGGCAGTGGGGGCATTGTGAAGCTGTGACTAGGTTAGGAAGAACTGGCAGGGGATGCTACAGTGAGGGATCGGGGACCAGGGGATGTGGGATCCACTGGACACCAGGGATTGCAAGAGGAAAGGGGGGTAGGGGACAGCCAGGGAAGCATGACAGCACCAAACATTAATTTGTTGATACACTTGCCCGTAAGGGGGAGTGAGTGGAGAGAAATTTTTGGCAACCCTGCTGTTCCCCATGTGCACGCAGTATGTCATAGTGGTCTTGTGACTGGTGCAGTGCGCTGCATCGACAGTATGACGGAACAGGTCACACTTACCTCTGCTTGCTGCTAACTCCCTGCTACCCAGGTAGTGTCCTCAGATACAAGGACCCAGCAGCCACAGTGCTCAGTGTCTACAGTTCTTGATTAAAATCTGAGACAAATGGGGTAATCTCAGTTGTAGCCGTAGTCTTTTGGAATTCCATCCTGATGTCAGTCCAGTAGAGTGCAAGTATTGGCTACTGTAAGGCAGAGGTCTGGCATTTAAACAAAAAAAATGTGTTTTTTTGTTTTTTTATTTTGGACTACCCTGGCCACATCACACGATTCTGCCTTTATCTTGCTGCTACCTCGTCTTTGTGTCTGATCTGTTTAGTATGTGAATTATTGCAATGTATTTATTTGTATCTTTGCAGACTTTTTTTTTTTTTGTCCCTTACCCTGCAGCCCCCCACTCTTTCTGGCTGCTGAGCATCCTTGTCTGCCTGCCAGTCTCACCCTTTGCTGTCACTTTTATTTATTTTTATTTTATGTAAGTCTTTGATTACAGTGTAAGTGCATTGATCCAAGGGACCATTTTAAGGCATGACCTGAGCTCACAAAGTGTCATAACAAAATATACAATATACCACAACAGATACAGCAAAATATACCTACAGGTATACAATATACAACAACATATACAGCAAAATATACATACAGGTATACAATATACAACAACATACAGCAAAATATACATACAGGTGCAATCAGTGTACAGGCAGAAAATAGTCGAATACAGTATAGTTTACAAAATGTCAGGGTAAAATCAACAGATACATTGTAATTTCAACAGTGTTGAGTGAACAGGAGTACATTACAAATGTACACTGGGGGAACAGGGTAGGGAGAATATGAGACAACGGGGGGAAAAACAGTGCAAATAGCAAATACGAATGAACATGGCATGCTGAATCTGAAAACAATAGGAAAGACTGGATTGTTGTTCAAGGAGCAGGGAACCAAGTGCTTTTAGTGGTAGTACAGTTATAAAGGGGAAAAATAAAATGGAAGAGAGGGCAGAGTTATTGGGAAGAAGGGAATATCAGGTCGAAGAAAGGTTACTCTGGCTCGCATAGGCATTTGGCCTTTCTCAGTAACCAGGTTTTGAAGGTGCAGTGGGTATCAGCAGATTGGAGCGACACAGGGAGGGTGTTCCATAGGGAGGGAGCTGTAACTGATAGCGCTTTGCCACCCATAGCAGTGGAAAATCTAGGTATCTCCAAAGGGGGACTGAGGACACATGTAGGCACCTGGGAGCTGTTCTGGTTTTTAGGAGAGACATGTACGGGGATGCATTGCCACCTCTTGGGGTGTTGTCAACGATGCAGCCTATTATATAATCATGATGGCCAGAGAATGGGACCAGCCAAGAGCCTGGTACAGGTTACAGTGGTGGGTGGAGTTGGGTGCCACTAGTGCAAATTGACATATATTGTTATAGACTGAGGTAAGATGCGAGCAAAGGGCAGAGGACGTATGGGTGTAAATGGGAGGCGCAGTAGTCTAGGATAGGGAGCAGGTTACCTTGGGCTGTTGCTAGGTGGGCCTCTCTGGTCAGGAACTGTTTCAGCCGATAGGCAGCCCCGAGCTTTTGGTTAACCCGTTGTACAACAGAGTTCACGTGCTCTGTGAAAGAGAGGGAGGGGTCAAGGATTACTCCCAGGTATTTAAAATGTGGGACATTTTCTAGTAAAGAGTCCAGCTGGTGTGAGCCCTGAGAGTGAGGAGCCAGACTTGGCTATGTTGGCCAGGTATAGTTTGGACCCAAGAAGCATCGCCTTTGTTTTTTTAAAATTAACCAGGAGCTTGTGTGACAGGAACCAGTTGTGGGCTGTGTGAGGTAGACAGCCAGCTCTGGGTGCTTGAGTGCTGTATTAATTTTTTTTATTACATATCAAATATATGATGGGAAGGTCAGTTGGAGGAAACTACTATCTTACTGGAACTGACACATCAAACCCCCAAGGGATAAGATAAAAGGACAGGAGGTATTTTAAACTGCAGAGATCTGAGGTGCAATTACCTTGTCAATTTGCTTTCATCCCAGGAAATAAGATTAGCCATTCATAATGCCCTCAGGGAGATACTTTGACTTGCATAGTTGCCAGGAAGGACTTGTGGGGAGGGGTGTCGGAGAGAGGCCAGAATGGACATTGAAGAGGTTTGATGTCTGAGCCAGGGAGGACCCAGACGAATTTGGAAAGTCCAATATACTTTGCCCCGGGGAACCCTTGAATTACATCAGAGAGACCTTTGAGGTGTAGATTCCAAGGCCCAGATGAGATTAGAGCGACAAACACACTTTTGCTTTGAATACAGTGACTTGGATCAAAGAAACTTTTGAGATGTATGTGTAGCAGAACACAAACCAGTTCTGAGAGTTAACCTGAGGAGAAGAAATTGAGTATGTCACTTATCATGCTATTTTTTTATCTTGTTGGGACATTCTGTGCTTTAAAATATAACTTTTAATACTCCAAGGGGGAGTTTAATGACAGCATGAGAAGGCCGGCTCAGAACTGTTTTAATTGCTGAGATGAACCTTGACAGAGACACACAAGACAATATTTCTGACTGAGAGAAGGGAGACCATCAAAGCACTGAAGTAAGGACCTTAGACAAGATTAGTCTGAAGTTATTAATTGTAGGAACTGTACTTTTACCTGTTTGTTTTAAGGCTTTATGTGTTGGGATATATATTTGTTCTGTATTTATTGTTCTGTTTTGATATTTTAAAGTAAAGAGATATTTTTACAACGGAATTGTCTGGAGTGCCTTGCCATTTCTTTTTATTTAAGTGGAGCTTTTAAAGGTTATAAGTAACACTGTGTATGGGCTTATTGTATACCAAATTGGGAAATGGATAGAGTTTTCTAAAGTCTTGCATAGAGTTCTAAGGGTTCATTTGAAAGACCTGGTTGGGTGCCCGTAGGCAAAGATATCTGGCCCTCGAATACAGAATTATCTGAGCCCGATAATTGGGTACGCTAACAAGAGGTTATCAGTTTGAATCCTTCCAGAGCTTGAGACTAAGGTGACTTGAACCCACAAAACAGACAAGAGGGTTACCTTGTCTGTTCACTGTACACAAATCGTACGCTCAGAGGTTGGCACTTTGGGAGTAGAGGGCTGACCGGCTGAGTGAGTTGTGACAGGCCGAGCCATAGTTCTGCGAGAGGGTAGCAGATATGTTAGTCATTGACTTATCACTGCAAAAGAGGATGAGATCATCGGCATATAGAAATGCTTCACAAGTAGGGCAGTCAGTGGGGAGGGAAGCAATAAAGATAGAGAATAGTCGGCCCAGGATGGAGCCCTGAGGGACACCCATGGAGACAGGCATGTCGGGGTAGAAGACAGCTCCGATATATGCGGTCTGGGATCGACCAGCTAGGTAGCTCCTAAACTGCTGTAAGGTTCCCAAGGAGCAGCCAAGTTGCAGAAGAGTGTTGTATAGGAGGGGGTGGTTGACCAGGCCAAAGGCCTTGGTCAAGTCCACTGACACAGCCTCCGTAGCTTTGCCCATGTCCATGTTTCTAAGAACATGATTCATAAACAGGACCAGAGCAGATGAGGTGCTGTGGGACTTCCGGAAGCAGTGTTGCTGGCCAAACAGCAGATTATGCTTCTCAATGTGATCAGACAGTGGATGATGGACTGTCTTCTCAAGGAGCTTGCTCAGGTGGGGGGAGCAGGGAGATTGGTCTATAATTGTCGGATGAGAGGGGGTATGCCACATACTTACTTACATTTACTGCCACCTGGCTCCCCATGCTGTCCCCATGTCCTCGGAGGGTCTAGCGTATCCCTGCCTGGTGGCTCCTCTGCCTGGTGGACTGGAGGGAAATAGCATTCCTAGGGATCTTCCAAGGTGTGCAGGGCTTTTGGGGGGGAGCAGTGTGCTAGGGGGACTGTGATGTGGGGGGAATAGGCATCCATCATCTGGCAGGCCGTGATGGGTGCTAGTTTTCATTTTCTGGGCCCCTGCCCACATCCCAGTGGCGAAGACCACGGCGATGCGGTGGAGGTCATCCCTGTCGGTAAGCTTCTGCACACTAGCAGATGTCGCTTCCTGAGTGGTGCCCTGCAACACCCTCCACTGGGAGGAAAGCTAATGCTCTATCTCCCTCCCTGCTGGCCTCTGCTTCTGACTTTCGAGACTCAGGGCTCAAACCCGGGTTACAAATGTGCCAAGCAGGTGGCCCACTGCTCAGTGCATGGAGTTGACAACTTATTTATTTAAATGTAATATGATGCACTGTGGGAATGAAATATGATTTATAAATAGAAATTTAAGCTAACCTAACCTATTCAGTCCTATCTTATCCAATCCTGTACTGTACTATCCAGTTCTTCTGTATTCCATCCAGTCGTAATCTATTGTGTCCAGTCCTGTCTTATACCATGCCTAGCCTAACTTGTCTTATTCTACCCGTCCCTGTCCTATGTCAGTGGTTGCAAACTATGTGCCCACTAACATCTTCCCTCCTGTAACTCGAAACCTTTAGTGTGTATAGTCCCATAGGGTGGTAAAAAAAAGAGGGTGACTTTTTGTCCCCTTTGTTGAGTTTGCCTCTTTAGGCAACTGAAAATGGGGCTGTTCATTTTCTTTTATTATAAACATTTTAACTCTCCTAGGCCTGCCCCTTTCTGCCGACCCTTCCAGCTCTGACCTTAATTTCTCTCAGACGTATTCCACAGATGCACAGGACTACATGGGTGTTGAGTGCCTTGATCAGTAGTGCAGGGCGTGTGAGTTGTCGGCATCATCCTGCCTGCCAGGGTTTTCTCCTTCACTGATTCTTCTCCTCGGGGGAACCAGCGTACAATGACGCACATTTTCGTGTGCTTGCATCCTGGCACGCTAGCAGTCAGCAGCCTCCCCACCCTATCTTGGTGTCTCCAACTGCACTACCACCTAGCTTCATCCAGGTGGCAGCCAAGGAGTGGATTGCATCCCCACCCCACCACCTGAAGGAGGCGAGCTGTTCCTGTACGCTACATCCTCCTTCCCCCGGCCCGAGTCTGTTCTCAAACCCCGTTTCTCAGCATAGTAAACAGTAGTGCTGTCGCTGGGATACTGGGCTGGCTGGGCTTGTAGTATTTTAATTGGTCGTTTGCTTATAAAGTTTTGAATACACAAAATCTAAGCCTTAGCCAGGCAACCTTTTTATTTCTTGCATTCTGTTCATACTGCCTTCTGTACTGTACATAGTCTGACTTAATGTAACCATTTTTCTTTTTCCCTTGGCTTGTTTTAATGTTGCTTTGTTTGGCACCACCTCTCCTTTCTGGTCACACTGAACTGTATAACATGTTGATTCAGACTTACTGTAAGTTTCTAGTTTGCTTTGTAGTTTAATTCTCAGATGGCGGGCAGGATATCTGTCTCCTGATTTTCCTGGTTTTTTTGTTGTCTCCTAGCACACAGGCAGCCGAGGCAAAGGCTAGCCAAGGAGGAGCAGCAGTGTCTTCCACTTCCTTCATTTCCTAGCTAGCATAGGACAGATGGTTCAGATTTCATTTTCATGAAAGACCCAGCAGTATTACTGAAAACATAAAGCAATGCATGGCACCACGGCTGTATGTAATACTACCACGGAAACTATTCCTAGGGTTGTAAGAGTGTTTTTGTGGGGCATTCTTAGGGTATGACGTGAGTGGTTCTGATACCCTAAGAATGCAAATGATACCACTGTTACAACCGTAAGAGTAGTCTCCATTGCATTATTAATATATTCAGTTATTGATCAAGGCTGAGCAGTAATGTATTGAATATTTTTTAAAAACTCCCTCCGTACAAGCCCATTTTCAGTGCACCTACATGAAACGTTCTTGACAGAATGAGTGTTTCAGGCACATGAGAGAGGAGAGCTGCAAGTAGTCAGAAGCACTCCTGTGATCTATAATGCTTTCTTAATTTTAGTCACTGAGCAGGGAGGACTCAATCAGCAGGACTCATTTTGTTGTTAAATATGTCCGTGACTAAGTTGGCTGCACGTTCACTTGAGAACCAGGAAGATTGGATGGTTGGAGGTTCAACCCCTTCCCGCCCACCACCACCAGACGCTTGGGTTGATACCCAACACTGACACTGCAGTGGCTTGTTGGAGGGACTGATCTTCAGATGTGAGGTTAGACTGTGGTCCTTTCTGCCCTTCTTGGTCGCTGTCCAAGTGAAAGTTAAAAAAAGACATGGCACTTTTTGAAAGAGATGGGAAGTTATCCCCTGTGTCCTGGCCAACAGTCTCTTTCAGTAACAAAGTTTCTAATGCAATATGACTGTGTATGTGACATTTGCATGCTTAATGGAAGCTGCAGGTATACCGCATACATTCTGTGCACTACTAGTATCTAGCGCATTGCTCTGTAATGTATTTTGGGATATAGGTTTTTTAAATTGGTATTTGTTTTCATCCCTCTACTTGGCTTCCCTTAGCCTGGCAACTACTCAATTCCATCAGTGAACCCGGAACCCAGAGGCCCTGCTTACTGCCCCATGGGGTCACCTTCCTATTGGGGGAGGGGGGCAGGAGGTTCCAACCGGAGTCCTGAATCCAGTGGTTGACGGGCTCTTCAGTGCTGGGTAGGAGAGCAGTGCATGGCCCAAGTGCGACAACATTATTCCAAGCCAAGAGGGTGTTTTGTCCCCTGATTTGTCCTTTTCTGAGATGTGGGACTGTGAATGTGCAGCTAAGCACCCAACCAGCGTGCGCACCACAAGGTTCCCTGCATCTCTACTCCCACTATTGTCACTGCTTGGCTTGTGCTGTCTGGACACCTCCAAGTGATGCTCAAGCTGCAGTGAGCAGTCTGCCTTACACCTGGATATGGAGGGCAACCCCTGGGACTCTCAAGCCTCTTCCCTCAGACTGGTCTCAGACGACATGGGCTCGTTCCTGAAGCCGGGTTAGTGGCATTGCAAATGGCAGTTCTGCCGGCTGCACAAGCGAGATACAGTTGTATGAAAGTTGCTATAGCAACATATTATGTTATGCATTTTTCTGTGTTTTCAGCAATGATCACCAGCATAGGGCCAGGCAAGCCTCAGTTAACAGAAATTTGTTTTAATGTGTGATGCATCAGTCTGTGCTAGTTAAGCCTGATGTGTTAACAATGCTAGCGTAGTCCAGCGAACCCACAAATCCTGCCCTGACCTACTCAACTAATTTTCTTTGCTGACTGCTTACCTGTTACTGTGCCCTGATATTATTTTTTATTTTTATTTCTTATAGGCCTGCAGCAGTTTAGCAGCTAGCACTGTATAGGAAGCAACTTGAATAATATTGGAAAAAACTGTATAGTAAAGATGGCTAGCACTGTATAGGAAACACCTTACACTGTATAGGAAACAATGGCTAGCACAGTATAGGAAACAGCTTGCACTGTATAGGAAACAACTTAGGCTGTATTGGAAATAATGTATAGAGATAGCAGTTACTACTGTACAAGAAACAACTTGCACAGTATAGGAAACACTGTATAGGAAACAGCTAGCACTGTGTAAGAAACACTGCATAGAAACAACAGCTAGCATTTCACAGGAAGCAACTTGCAGTACATAGGAAAACCTCACTGGAAACAGGAGTAGCTCTAGAGGACCGGAGGAGGGCACATGTAGTCCTACTATACAAAAGTGGTAGCAGGGAGGAGGCTGGCAACTACAGGCCTGTCAGCCTCACATCGGTAATGGGAAAGTTAATAGAATCACTGCTGAAGGAAAGGTTTGTGGAATATATCTTGAATCCAGTGGGTTACAAGAGCCAAGGTGCATGGATTCACAGGTGGGAGGTCATGTCAAATGAATCTGATAGATTTCTTTGACTGGGTGAATAAGGATTTAGATCAGGATGGAGCAGTTCACGTGGCCTACCTAGATTTCAGGAGTAGTGGACATGGCCTACCTAGATTTCATGGAGACAGATTGGTTTAAATATAGCCCACTCACCAAATTGTTTCATAAGATTTTATTGCTTTTAGGTTTTCAGGTTGTTTCCACACATTATAGGGTACAGCTGATACAGTACACACATTCAGGCATTTCGGAATACATCCTTCCTCAGTGCTGTACTATGTATCTACAACATGAAAATATATATATAATTATTTCCTAATCTTTTTTAGTATACACACGTTTTTTAATTATAAATCAAATTAATTCAGAACTTAGAAAAAATATACAGCTATGCAGGCACTCTCACCTAAATATATTTACTTGAATTTCAATGTTAAATCAATCCCCATCTTTCATTTATAAAATAAGTTGCTGATCTAAACAAATAGTCACATACATAATATTGCACTGCCACAAACCCTTCAGGGTGTCTACATGAAGAGAAAATACATGTAATATGGACTTGCCTTTTATGTATCCCTTGTTTATTTGTCTTATTTGATTCATTTAACTTCTCACTCATGTAAAAAAATATATTTCTTTTCAATGTTTTGTATTTTTCTCATGTTACCCAGTAATCTAAATTTATATATTCTTCAAAACGTGCAAGTTTTATATGTGTTTGACCTTGTAACTGCATTTCTTATCATCCTTTTATGTGCAAAGATATTTTCTTTTTGAGTGCCTGTGTATTATCTATCATCTTACTTTTAATTTCTCTTTAGAAAAGTTAGCCCTGTAGATGCAGGACTTTTACTTACTTTTAGAAAGATTTTAACAACACGGGACCTCCATACTGCTCTCTCTTCGACGGAGGGATACATAAAGGACAAGTCCATATTACATGTATTTTCTCTTCATGTAGAGACCCTAAAGGGTTTGTGGCAGTGCAATATCATGTACGTGACTATTTGTTTAGATCAGTAACTTGTTTTATAAATGAAAGATGAGGATTGATTTAACAAAAAAAGCTGCCACTGTATTTTTCTTTCTGAACGAGCTGGCATCCTCATTAACTATCTTCCGTCCCTTTCATAAATTAAATAAGATAAAGCCCTCCTTGCCCACTAGTTTACACTGCTATCTGCTCTGGAGTGAGAGAGAGAGAGACACCAACCGCACATTTAAACACTCACTGCACAGCTTGTTTTATAACACTCGCTCTCTCAAAAAAATGATTTCTTTTCCTGCACAATATAAAATGAGAGAGAGAGAGAGCAACTTCACATTTAAAAAGTCACTGTGCAGCTCGTTTTATAACACTCGCTCAAGAAAAATGTTTTTTCCCTCCACAATATACAAATCCCAAACACCCAAAAGAAAAAAATATTTTTTTCCTCCACAATATAAAACACGTACCAAACACCCATGCAGAGGCATATTAACAGAAACGGTTTCCAACAAAGGTTGCTGCAGACAGACCAAAGCCACAGCAAAAAAAAAATTAGCGTTGTCTACTGGCTCAAACAATAAATCTGCACTATTTTTTAATAAAGTATACCTACTCATTCAAAAAAATGAAAAAAAAATGACTGTAAATTTATTTTTTAATCTTTTTTTATGTTTCTTTTACAAATGAGCCATTGTATAATAGCAGTAATGCACTCCAGGGTGTGTGTTGGGATAACGTCACTTCTGGGGTGATTAGTCGCACTCGGCCTGCGGCCTCGTGCCTAATCACCCCAGGCGCGACGTTATCCCAGCACAACACACACCCTGTCGTGCATTATTGCTTAATTAGCTCCTCCCTACCAGTTAACTTTTTTTCTCTTTAATGAGGTTTTGACTGCGCTGGACCACAGCCATATTCTACCAAGATTTGAGTAAGGCTTTCAACACCGTTCCACATAGGAGGCTAGTAAGCAAGCTGTGTAGCTTAGGAGTGGGTCCAAAGGTGGTAAACTGGGTAAGAAATTGGTTAGGGGATAGGTGACTGAGGTTGTGGTAAATGGAGTTCACTCTGAGGAAGGGAGGGTGACCAGTGGGGTGCTTCAGGGATCAGTGCTGGGACCGGTCCTCTTTAATGTCTTTATAAGTGATATTGCAGAGGAGCTGGAAGGGAAGGTCTGCCTCTGCGGATGACACCAAAATCTGCAGTAGAGTTGACACTTTTGTGGGGGGGATGGAAAGGATGAGCAGAGACCTGAGAGAACTCGAGGAGTGGTCATGGGTATTGCAGCTGTGTTTCAGTGCATAAAAGTGCAAAATAATGCACTTAGGGCACAGAAACCCAGGAGCGCAGTACAACACGGGTAGAGTGGTCTTGACAGTGACCAAGCAGGAAAGAGGCCGGGGAGTAGTAATATCAAATGACCTAGAGGTGGCCAGGTAGTGTGACCGGGCAGCAGGGTGGGCTAGTGGGATGCTTGGGTGCACAGGGTGGAGTATCACCAGCAGAAAGAGGGAGGTGGTGTTGCTTGTGTTTAGATCACTGGTAAGACCCCACCTAGAGTACTGTGTCCCGTTCTGGAGACCACATGTCTGGAAGGACATAGAGTGGAGGTGGTCCAGAGGAGGGGAACTAACGTGGTGCAGAGTCTACATCAAGAGACTAAAGGACCACAGTATGTACAACCTGGAACAGAGGAGGGAGAGGGGGGATATTATAGAGACTTAAGTACATTATGGGGGTACATAAGGTACAGGAGGGAAGTATTTTTCAGAAGAAAAGGTGCTCAAGAACAAGGGGACATGCTACGAAGCTGGAGGTGGGCAGATTCAGAATAGATGTGAGGAAGTACTTCACAGAAAGAGTGGTGGATTCCTCAAACAACCTTCCAGAGGAGGTGGTGGGGTAAAAACGGTGGTGGGATTCAAAAATGTATGGGATAAGCACAAGGGAATCATAAGGGGGAAGGAGAAAGAGCTGCAGATCGGGCACAGTCTGCAGTAATAGTGTAGGTAGGGAGAAATGGGCAGACTGGATGAGCCAAGCGATCTGTATATGTACAGCATATGTACTTACAGTGTCACTTTACATACTACTGAAATGCTGTAAGTGTTGATGTTATCTAATTTGTTGTTTTTTTTTTTTTTTACTCTTTCTTTATCACTCCTACTTTCTGCCACTGTTCACTCTCTCAGAGCTCCCCTCGAAGGTCCCTATCAGCAGCCCCCCCCCCCCGAGTAGTCTGCCCCTAGAGTACTAACTCTTACCCACATACCTGCAGAGCCTCGGATTACCCTCCGGGCAGGGTGGCAGAGATCCCCCTTGTCTCCCCCTGAACGACTGGGAGCACATACATCAGAGTCTCTCTTGGGTGCTGCCTTCGGGACCGATGCTGAGGCTCATCGCCTGGACCAGGGCAGGATTTTTTTCCTGATGTTCTGGTGCGTCCCTCCCCTAGCGTTGTCGTGCAATGGGGACAAGGCTGCTGGCGCGCGTGGAGACCGACGTCGAAGCCAGTCCCCTGCCAACGTCTGCCCTTGCATGGAATGTCTCCCCATCCGCACCGACCACCCTGAGGTTCCCCCAACAGGTGGCGTTAATGCAACGGAGAGTATGGTGACCCCCTCCCCAGAGAAGGAGAGCTGCCATTGGGCGCTCAGTCCTTCTCCCTCCCCGTCGACCCGAGTCTGCTCCCGAACCCGTGTCGCCAGTGTAGTGCGAGATGTGGCGTCCAGTGCCTCAACCCTCAGCGCCACCGGGCCGGCTTATCTAATTCGTTTTGAGGCAGTTCTGGTCTCTTGATGAAAGGAAGAGTTGGGTCAAAACTTTCCAATCCTATAGTTATTTAAGATCATGATAATTGTATGCTGGTGGGGCAAGCACATCGACCATTTGAGGGTCTGTTACTATTTTTGTGACATTTTGGAATTTGAAAAAAACCCACAATCACTGCTGTTACACCGTTGGGGTGGGGGTCCTGCAATCACTTAGTATCTTCTAAAATGTACATCCGGCAGCATAAGGCATCTTTTCGGCTACAAGTCGCATATTACGGAGTTCTGAGGCCACTGAAAATCCAGCCCCAGAGTAGTGGGTTTCCCTGAAGCATTATGGACGGATGAGGCTCAGTTCAGAGTCAAAACCCCTAATGCACATTTTTTCTTGTTTCATACATTTAGCTTGTCTTCTCTTGCTCTCAGGCTCTACCTACGTTGGGTGCCCTGTCTCAGCTACGTCTGCCTGCTGGGCTCGCTCCTGGCAATGTCACATGTTTCCAGGCTCCTCCAGTTGTTTGTGGCTCCAAGTTGTGGGTCTACCCCTTCCCACGGGCCCTCTTCCACTACCAGTGGAGAGAAGGAAGCCCACTTCTGACTGGGGAAAATGGCTAGGGGAATGTGTACTGCACCACAGAGGGTCAGATGGAGCATGCACACAAAGATCACTGGACGGGCAGGTTTCCACTTTTCTCCCCCTCCCACATGAATGCACATGTTTGCTGCTGGCAGGGAAGGGGGGTGTCAGAAGGGGAGTGGTCACTCATACCTCCATCGGCACCTATTTCATCCCACCACTGGGGTTTCTACAAGAACAGTTTGAAGGCATCCCCCCCCCAACTGGATGCTCCTTACCCTCTCTGCTGGCCTGTATGCCTGATGCCCTAGGTGCTGGGTGCAAACCAGTCTCTCCAGCACCCTGAGTGGATGCCCAACTGCTCTGTATCACAGAGTCAGCCATATGTCAGTTGTAGTATGTGGTGCGATAAAGGAAACATTGCTGAATGGCCAATCTTTACAAGCAGGACACCATGAAGAGAAACTGCTTGTGGTATTATCAGACACCAAACAGGATATCCCTGACCTGATGCAGTTAGACCTTTATTATCCTGGAATCAGCAAACAGAGAGACTATTTCTTAAAAAAAAAAAAACATGATAAAGAGTGCAGTGAGCAATCCTTGCTGGCTTATGCCAGTCCCCTGAGGAAATAAATGTGAGCAAGAAGGGGAGGGTGGAAAAAGGAAAGGAAGGAGCACTCCTGGAGCCAAAGAGATATGCTAGACCTGAGGCTTCCTTCATTACTCAACTAGCTTGCAGATCACGACCCGGAACAAACTTGCAATGTTCAACACTTCTGGGAAAGACCAAGAAAAAAAAGAAAACCTGTTTTTTTTTTTTTTAAGGTCTTATGTATCTTTGTTTTCTCTTTTCCATTTTTCTTTGTTGGAGGGGGGGTGTGTGTGTGCTGTCTTCTTGCTTGTTGCCCTTTGTTTCTCAGTGGATGGTAGTTATTCCACAGAAGCAATTGTAAACACGTGTGTCTCCTCTCCAGGCAAAGCAGCAGCCTGTTTGACTTTTATTTAGTTATTTCAAAGATATTTTGCCAAGCAAACAAGTTTGTTGAGGATAAATCAGCGACCTTGGCAGGAGTCTTGCATAAATTAACCCTTGCTGTGCCGTGGACTGGTTTATCAGTCCAGAATTCCTATACGTTCTAATTCTGTTGGCAGCCTAAGGGTTAAAGGGACACCATCAACCCCCCGGACAATTTTGGCCATTTTAAATGAAGGTGGGGCTTGATAGTGTGATAATGATAAACCACCAGTTGAAACTCCAACTCCTACCTACCTGTTCCTGTTTCCTGTCCTCCTGGACCTAGACGTAATCATCCTGCTAAGCATCTGCTTGGGTCCCTGCTTCTGCCTTGTTTCACTGCCACACCACTTCAGTCTCCTCCCTACAGTATGAGATCAGACAACACCGCACCCTTTAGGTTGTTCACCTGTTGTCAGCATTACACTTGTTCACCGACCACTGCTGCCTGTCTGAATGTGTACTTGTTAGGTGTCCTTTTTGAGCTGTACCACGCTTTATTCTCTGCATATGTAAGTTTTATATTTTTCTAACTTTGTACAAATATTTTATCTAATGTTGTTCTGCAGTTTTGCATTTAGGTAATATGCTGCTGCTCTTCCTTTGTTCCCTCCCATGGGTTGCACCTGGAAATGAGCTCCGGCTCAGTGTACCTCTCCTGGTTACCATTTTTCAAATAAAAAATAAAATAAACACAAAATTAAATTCTGTGTTTTAAGACCACTTAAAGTCTGAAAATATGTGATACAGCATTTTTTACATGCCAGGAACACACTCGGTACAAGAGAATGGGATGCCTGTGTTTTGGTGCATGTTTAGTAGGTTTATTATAAATTGTCTGGACGCCTTTCTGGATAAGATCAGATTTGGTACTATTGAAAATCTGCAGTGGTCAGCCCATCAGCACAGACATAGGGGTACTGCTCATGATGTCGGTGACATGGGTTTGGAAATGAAACAGGGTAACTGAGGTTGACCAGTGGGAGGAGAATTGAGCGCACCAGAGGTCACTCTTCTCTGGGGCATGGTAGTCGCTGCCTCAGCCACAGTGCTGCCACCTAACTGACCATAGGTAAAAGTGCGGTGGAGGCAAAGTAGGTGGGTGTATGTTGATCAGGCTCGAGGATGCCACGCTGTTGTGCACGTGCTCCAGTCCTCATCAGCCCATGTGCACCTATGTCCAGTAGCAGATGGAGCAGATGCCGGGTAATCAAGAAATATACCCCGACTGGGGATGACAGAAGGCTCCCTTCCACAGGTCCCACACTGTCGACTGTGGTGCTCACCTTCTGAGGCTGATTGAGAATGTCTCGGGGCAGGCCATGATGACCAAGAGTCCCATTGTGAGATGGAGGAAGCTACGGGATTCAGTGTTCCTTTCCAGGGTTTACAACACATCTTGGTAGTCTGACCAGAAAGCATCTGCCTCTCCCCAGTTAACCTTTACAGTGCCTTTGGATAGGACAACATAGTGCTCTCCATGGTAGCACACTGTGTCACAGACGGCAGTTGTGAGGCTAGCAGAGGAGAGTCAGATGCATTTTGAAGACTCCGTTAAAGAAATAGTGCATTGTAAGAAATACTGCATCATCTACAATATCCGGCAGACCAATCAAAAGAAAAAGTAAAAAAAAAAAAAAAAAAAAACTTAGAAAACACTTAAGTTAAAACATAATTGAAACAAAAATAATGGTTTTCAGCTGTTGTAGTAGAAAGTTGCTAGTTATGCATCCTACCTATTGTTGTTTTCTTTTTTCCTTTTTTTTTATTTAAAAAAATAATACAAGTGAAGAAACCACTGTTCCCAGTACAGAAATAGCTAGGTATATTTTACATAATGTACAGCCTCATATTACACCAGGATATGGTACTCTTCTTCCTGTGTTACATATATATTAAAGGGATCCCTTAACATGTGACATTGTTTAGTCCTGAACTGGCTCAGGAAGGAGCAACAGCAGCATGACTTTGGACTTAGCCCTTAAATAATGTTCGAAAAGTCCCATTTTAGCACTGTGGAGCTACAAGTAGGTCATGTCTAGTGACTATAAGCCCAGAGCCTAAAACTGGGGGAAAATGTTCTCTGAAAACATCTGATGACACAAAACATAGTCTCGCACCATCAGTCCCCAGGGGCATCGATGTGGTTGAAGCGATCCAGAAGAGAGCTACTAAAATGGTGTGGGGGGTACACAAGAAGCCTTACAGGGAGAGGTTGTGGGAGCTCAACATGTACTCCCTGGAGGAGCGGAAAAAGAGAGGGGATGTGATTGAGACCTGTAAGTAACTTACAGGGGTGAACAGGGTAGAGGAGGAGGAGAAGGAGCAAAAGAGCATTGGGGGGGTATGCTGTGAAGCAAGCTTGAGGGGGAAGTTTAAGAGGGATGTCAGGAAATTCTTGACAGAAAGGGTGATGGATGCGTGGAACAGCCTGCCAGCAGAGGTGGTAGGGGCAGTGACAGTGGTGCTTCAGACATGCATGGGATAGGCACATGGGTATAATAAACAGAGGTAAGGGAGGAAGGAGGGGCACCTGTAACCAAATAGAGTGCTGGGTGTGTAGTGCTAGGTAGGAAAAATGGGTCAGACAGGATGAACCTACTGGTCCTTTTCTGACTACACATTCTATGTTTCTGTCAGACAAATGCATTGGCAAAAACAGTGATTACTGCAGAAAAATAGGACAAAACATTATTAGCATATAAAGAAACTTTCAACTTTTAACCCTTATCAAACAACATATTCCATTCTAATGAAGGTGATAGAGCAGTTTTCAAAAGCTCAGTACCTGAACTGTTGTTGAGCCCCGTACAGTCAGGGTTGAGTTGGAAAAGATCGGAGCTATTCACATTAGGCTGCATGCAGTATGGGAAACCACTCAGGCTTATAACCCCTTGCTAGTCACAGCCACGAGGCAGTGGCCATCTCAACCCGATGTTCACCGTCCATGCCAAGAGGCTCCTGACCCACAACTGGAACCACTAGTTAATAAGAATTTGATTTGGTACCCCCATGCCATATTGGATACCTTCAGTACCAAATTTCAGCACCTTCCATTGTAACCAAGCGAGTCCTATACAAGTAGAAGCTCCAAAACACCCCCTCCTGCCAGAAAACATTATTTTAATCAGTTGGTAAAAAACTTTTCTACTAAAATAACTCCCTCGGAACAGAAGGCCTAGGGCAGAACATAACATTACTCATTAATATTTCAAATAGACCCAGAGCATATTATGAGTTGACAGGCATAACAGGAGTTCCTAATTTAAATCAGTCCTTCCCGTCTCAATCCAGGAGAATCAGGGGGTTGTTGAAGTCCTCTTGTATTTTCTCAAGCCTTTTACTTGCCTCAGTTGGGTCTTTATAAAGGTGTATTTACCTGCACTTGTGATTCACAATTAGGCGGGCACCTGGAGAGTATGGGAAATCTCCAGGGTCCACAGTCCAGCTCTTACCATGACGAAGCACCTTTTACACTGGTAGGTAGAGTAACTCAGATCGGGGAAGGCATAAATCCATGTCCATCCTCGGGGCAACTGGCCTTTCTGTTTTGCAGCTTGCAGGATTATGTCCCTTATATGATTGCCGCTAATAACTACCAGGAGGGTCCTTGGCTGTTCTGTGTCCCCTGGTGTCCCTTATACAAGTGCCGCCAGTAACAACCAGGAGAGTCGTTGGCTGCTCTGTGTCCCCTGTTCTCTGTTTTGGAGTATTCTGTAAGCTAATTAGATCAAGCCTCCGACTTCTAGGTTGCACAGAATCTTAAATGATTCATAGGAGCAGTGCCTCATAGGGGCCGGGTCCTCCCACTCCTTCTCCTCTGGGATCGCACGCAACATTCTCCAGCTGTTTTAGGCCCAGTTGGAGTACCTTATTCTCTTCAGTTATCCCAGAGACCACAGCAGCCAACTTGCTGGCTAACTCTGTAGCAAACTTTGGATCTGTTACCATCGAGTCCAGTTTAATTCTAGAGTTGTAAAGTGGGTGTTTATTGTGCGCACTTTTTTGTCAAGGTCTCTTGCAGCAAGGCCAGCATGCTGGTAGCGTTACTGCTTGTGACGCTGACGACCCGGATTCAGAAGTGAACCTGGAGTATCAGAGGGCTGGCCAGGGTGAGGTAGGGTGAGCATCTGCAGGACAGCTCCCCTCCTCCAGGGAGGGAGGGCTGTGGAGCCCAGTGAAAGAGTGACTCCTGGTGGAGACTGGGAGTACACCAGCTGGGACCACTTTACGTAGGGCAGAGGCGATGGTGAACAGTGGCGCACCATTTATGAAAGCAGGCATATAGTTCCTGCTTTACCAAAAAGAGTAGCTGACTTCAAGGTAAGAAAAGAGTCCGTTTTATTAGTTTGATTGTCTTTTGGTTCATAGTTGTGCCGAGATGTGTCTTGTGCTGTTGGCCTCTAGCTCGGCCCCTCCCCCTTTCTTCTTTTCTGATCAGCATTCAGTTGTGTAACACACAGATACAGCTGATGCAGAATGCTGCATCTTGTCTCCTCACTCAAGCGTTCTGCAGATTCCTTGGAATCTGCTGATTCCATTCTGTTGTAGATATGTTGTATAGTAAGAACTTATGATGCAGACTCCCATTCCAGTGGCAGAAATAGAGTCAGAATTGGAAGTTGTGATTCTGCATCTGACTCCGTATCCATATTTCTAACATACACCCCCCAGTACAGTAAGCACAGTATTGACCAAATAGCCCATTAGTGGGCCAGAAACCGGCCCTCTTCCTCCCTCTCCCTTTTTTTATATTTTATTTCTTTATTAAGAAACTGGACCACTCAGAAGTACAATTAGATTATCCACCTCAACATATACATGATTTAAAACATATACTCAGTATTCATGGAGTTCATACAACTGTATACATTTCATTGTCTCAAAATTGTCAAATGTAAGCATTTAATAAGTACCACTACTCTGGGGTTTCTTTCTTGTTTAGCCTAGTGTGGGACATCCTCTTTTACTCAATAATAGGTGTATCTTGTTATTACTTCCCTACTATACCTAGTTTCTTTCTGTTACTATCTTGTTTGAGGTGAGGGTATTGCTCTAATTCCTGACTTCTGTTTAATCTTTTCTAATGGAATTATTTTCCTGTTCATAGTAACTATACGGGTCAGAGCTTCTGCCCCTTTTTCTTTTCACTGTCTTTATGCATCTTCTCCCTAGGTCAGGGAACGAAGTCCATCATATTGTTCCAACTGGTGCATGACCCATTTTTGCCATCTTAATTTAAAAGAGTGTAATCTATCTAATAATCTTGCTGTTTGCCTTTCCAAGGCATACATTTCTGTAGTAGTTACACTTGAATCTCGAGTGGGACTGTTTTTGATCATCCACAGCCTTGTTATTGTTTTGTGGGCAGCTAAGAGCAGCATAATGATTTCTCTGTAAATTAAGTAAGCTCAATCTTAATCCTCTCGGAGATTATAGCAGTCAATATAAATTTTGGAGTAAAGAGATCAGCACTGTCATATATGGTGTTCATATAATTTAGGACCATCTGTCAATGTGGAGTTATTTGTAAACAGGACTATAAAATGTGTGTGTGTTCTGCCTGCTTTGCCCCACATCCCTACCAGCACTCCCCGAGGGGGTCCTCTGAATATTTTGAGACCACCATAGGTGTTTGAAAGTACTTGGTTTGAAAAAGAGGATGCCCCACACAAAGGTAGAGCTGCCCCCAACCTCCTATCCATTGCTATGTAATGTAATGTAAAAATTTATTTATACAGAATTTTTGCTATTAGGGTTCAAAGAATCCCTATTTACAAGGCAAACCTGTTTGCACAAAGTTCAAATTACAAAGTTACAGCACACGATAATCATACAATACATAGAGGATAAAGTATGGGTCTGGGTGTGTAACGAGAATTTACACACACCAGAGGGGTTTGAGGCTACATAAACCCCTGAGAGAAAGCTTGAGGGGTTTATGTAGCATCAAACCCCAGGGTGTGTGTGTAAATTTAGTTTACATATACCAGATCTATTTTATTTTATATACTGTTGGCTTTCTTTTTTCACCTCAACAATTATATAAAATAAAAGAGGCTGCTATGCGCCGCAGTCCAACTACGGCATGGCGCTCTGTCGGCTTTCAGTTTTATTTCAAACATTTTGTGGGCAATCTGGTAGCAAATGTGGTTTAATTTTTTAATTGAAATTTAAGTTATTTTACAGTGTTACTCACGAGTGTCCGTGGCAGTTTATATCCATGCTGGGTTTGCGGTTTGGGAGACAGTGACCGAGAATCGAGGAAGTTCAAGCAGGCGCATGCGCAGAGTGGGGGAATCTATGCGCGTGTTTGCCGTTATAAACGCTCCTTTATAACAGCACATTATGCCACAGTTTCCCTATGGGAAAAAGAAGATGCCGTTAATTATGTATCATTCATACATAGCTAATACATATATCGCTATTACAATTACATGACACCACAAAGTAAGAACTCATTCACTTACATCTTATGTATAAAATATCATATGTTGATATTAAGTGGGAAAAATTCACCTATTACATTGGCATCTAAAACACAACTCCTGCTTTACTGCTGTTTTATACTCTGTAGTAGATTGTTCTAAATCTCGAAGAAAGGTGGGGAGTCCATTCCAACTTGTAGCAACCTAATATTGTAGGGTCATATTACTAAAACTATTTTTTTTTTTCGGAATCAAAAGATCTCTAGCTTCTAGTTTCCATAAGTTCAATCCGTGATTTGGTTTTTGAAGTTTATCTACCAAATAGTGTTGAGATCTAGTTTTGAATAATCCTTGAATTAAATTTAACCAGATACCCTTAGCCCGCTGATGTAATGAATTCCATCCTAATTTAATATACATTGTACAGTATCACATCTCAATACAAACCTTGCTATTTTGTTATAAAGCACCTCCAAATTTTGTAATCGCTTTTTGGAAGTATGCCTATAAATGTGGCTTCCATAATCTATTATTGGTAATACTAATTGATTTACTATATTCAGTCGCATTTCTTTTGTTAGACAATTTGATGTACGTCTCATTGCTTCGATTTTTGCATGTTTTCTTTATTAATTCTGTTACATGTTGTTCAAAACTTAAATGTTGATCAATTTGGATATCTAAATATTTATATACTTGAGTCTGCTCTAAAGTTTTTCCTTCCTGAGTCTTAATTATTTTTGGAATAGTTATGTTTTTCCTCTCTGGGCCAAAGCACATTATTTGTGTCTTTTTATGATTTATCGGTAGCCCAAGTGATGAGAAAAAATCCTACATAGCCAAAAAATCACCTTGCAGTTTTTGTTCTATTTCTCCTGAATCTTTATGTGCCACTATCAAGGCTGTATCATCCGCATAAAGTCTACCTTGTGAATATTTTATAATTTTTGGTAAATCATTTAAATAGACTAGGAACAAGAGGGGACCCAGGATTGATCCCTGGGGTACCCCTCTTATCACAGAGCCCAAACTAGACTTCTGACCATTTAACATTACAAATTGAGATATGTTATCCAAATACGACCTAAACCATTTACAGGATTCTTCCTCCACTCCCATTTGTTCCAATTTCTTTATTAGAATACAGTGATTCACTAAATCAAATGCTTTTGATTGGTCCACGTATACTGCACCCATGGACTTTGCCTCCTCTAATGGGGTGGCTATTAAATCTAAGAATTCAGTGAGTGCAGTAGCTGTGGACCCTCCCTGTCTAAAACCCGATTGAAATGGAGTTATTTTTTGGTATTTTTCAAGATGCAGTGTAAGCCGCTTACTACGGACAGTTTTGTGCAGCTTCATTTTGTCTGCCTAATGCAATGTCCGTAGTTGCTGGCATGGGGCATCACTACCTAACAAAATGTTGCTTGCAATATTCAAAGCACTTTACAAAACAACCGAGAGAACTTTAGGAAGCTGTTATTAAAACAGTACCCCATAAGACTCTGCATGGAACTTCATAGTATTCAGTACATTAGTATTCAGTACAATACTGCAGGTACTGTACAGGCATAGTTGTGATACACATTTTATATTTAATGTATCAGGCTTATTAGCGCTACATCCCCTTGCCAGGAACAGTACAGTACCGCACCTCTTACTTTCCCGGCAGGAGCTCCCTAGCTTTCTTGTGACAGACCTACTCGACACTCCTACTGGCTCTTCCTCATAGTCCACACACAGTCGCTGAAACGGATCACCATGGGAGGGGGGTTAGTGGTTATAAGTGGGGTAAGTGCTGACGTGCCTAAGTGCTTAATTATAGTGCTAAAAGTAGAACTTTAATGGCTCACTTAGCATTTATCACCCGCATCGTCTCTCTGCAATTGCCAGCAGGCAAGGTCCGCATAAACAAGTATAACTAGTATCAGTGCCTATGGGAATGGTTTGGGTTTCTTATTTTTGTCCGTGATATCCGGGTCCGCCGTAGGTGGCGCCGACTGTATTCCATTAATTGACCATGAACAAGCTTTTCCAGGACCTTAGAAACTTGATAACAAGGCTATTGGCCAATAATTTGAAGTGACCATGGAATCTCCCCCCTTATCGATTGGGATAACTTTAGCCTGCTTCCAAATTAATGGAAACAGACCCTCCCTAAGACTCCAATTGAAGGTGTCTCTCAAGATTGGCGAGAATTCTTGGGCAGCTTCCTTTAAAAATCTATTCTCAATCTTATCAGGGCCACTAGCCTTGTTGGTCTTCAGTTTGTTTATTATTTTTTGTACCTCTAGGTTTGTCACTGTTTTAAATCTGAACTTTGGTATACGATTGTCCTGAGGATTTCCAAAACCTAAGTTATGGTCCACATACTGTGTATATTTTGTTTTAGTTACAGTTCCCAAGTTCAAATCAGGGAGTTTAATAAAATAACTGTTCAATATCTCTGCAGCACTGTCTGCCTCAAATGCAATTCCATTTTGGCTGTTTTATCTCTGTCTGATTTCTAACTGGGTTTGTAAGATTATTTATTAAGGCCCAGTATGTTCTTAGATCTGTTGTTTCCTTAATCCTTTGTTTAAAATAAAGTGCTTTAGATTTTCTTATTTCCTGAACCACTCTATTTCTTGTTTGTTTGTTTTTTTAATTATCCCATACTTCAGGTTTCAAGGTTTTATTAGCTTTTTTCCAAAGCTGATTTTTTTTTTTACCCTAATCAGCTTCTTTAAAGTAATGGTTATCCGTGGCAAATGATTTTGTTTTTGAACAACTTTTTTCCAGGGAGCAAAGTGATCACATGCCTCAGTAAACATTAATGTAAATTCCTGTACAGCCAGATTTAAGTCAGGAATTAGGAAAATTCTATGCCATGGCAAACCCTGTAAATAACAACCTGTTAAATTTGGTATAACTTCTTTTATACTTAGTTGGAGCTTTAACTGTTGGAACTACTTTAGCTTCCAAAGTAATGGTACATTTTATCACATTGTGATCCCCTAAATTAGGTTCCCCAACCCCTTCATTTACTACGGTCAGTTCAGGAGAAATGAAGCACAAATCCAATATGCTTCCTTTGCTTGTCAATTTTCCTTTCCTTGTAGGAGAATCTATTATCTGTACCAGGTTTAGGCATTTCTTAGAATTTTCCAAGACCTGATCCCTAGGACATCCCCAGGCGGCATTAAAGGGGAAGTCTCCCACAGTTTCACGGCCATATTTTCCCAACTTCTTATGAGTAACTGTTGTGTGCCTTCTGCAGTTGCCAGCAGTCCTATTGCTGTCCAAATCTAGATTATAAATAAAAATATACAGCCCCCAGAAGTTATCAATGTGTTTGTCCTCCATTTTACCATCAGTGCTGCTGGAGGATGATGTCATCAGAGCAGCCAATAATGGTGCTGCACTAAATGCTGTTCCACCAGTAAACAGAACCCACAACTCACTTTCCCCTCCCACTGAGCCCCACCACCCCGCTTCCCCCCCAGTCAGCAGCGGGCGGCAGCTCCCACCCACAAGCCGCGCCCGACTGACTCCGTGACAGTCAGCTGTACCATTGGTCTAGTTTACAGATAGGTAACACACAGTCCAGATATGTGAATGAATTCATTCACGTCTGGACTGTGTAGTACGGTACGGTCTTTACAGTTCCAAAGGTGTGACCCAGTGGAGGAGATATCCTCAATGGAGATCTGCGTACCCCTGCACCTATTCTGACTTTCCTGGGCCCCAATCCGAAGTACAAAGCCTGTTGCTAATGCCCACCAAGGAGGACCCAGTCTTTTCTGTTGCTAATGCCTACACCAAGGAGGGACCCAGTCCTGGATAAACACCACAGCAGTTTGCTAGTGGCTTTAGTGCCTGCCCAACTCGGTCTGTCTTTTTTCCCCCACTACACACCATACCATCCCAGAAGCCCGTGGTTCTCCCTCGGTGACCAGAACCGTGGGTACCAGGCTCTGCCATATGCTTTATTGAGTAAGGCATCTGGTGGTGGCTTCACCCAGGGCTTTCTTTAGGTCAGCCAGCTCAGGTCACTCCGGGAATGGTGTGTATGTTGTGGGAAAGAAGACTGACCGTGGAAGGTAGACACTAATGCAACTCGCCAACCTGCACAATGGATCAGAGATGGGGTCCTTCTTGGGGAAACTTAGAAACAGACTTTGCCTTCTGGATCAGATACGTCAAATGAGCGAATGCATTGAGCAACTCTCTTTGAGTGACAGAGGAATAACGCATGTTATTTTGGGCAAGTTGCGCTTAATAGCGAGTGTAATGTGAGTGAGGGTGACTTGTGGTGGGACAGTATTTACGTGCAGTAGTAATTAGTGCAGTCACAGAGATGGGTATTAATAGTAAGGGGGGGGTTTAAGGGCACAGTCCCCTGACGGGGTGTGGGGCTGCAGTTCCCCTAGCAGAAAGTACAGTGTAGTGTTAAATAAGTGTGTTAGATACTAAGCGATTATGTTCTTGTTTCCGTAGTGAATGGATGCCTTTGTTGGCTGGGTTGGGATTGTGGTTCCGTCACGGCGTAGTGGGTAGAGTAGGGTGTTTCTGTAGTTGTATCTCGTGTGCTGTCATGGGTTCGAATCTAGCAGTGTCTCCTTCAGTGTTATGGGTGTCTGTATTTGACTTCTTTTGTGGTGTTCATGAAATGTAACATCAAGCAAGATCTGGGATTATTGTCAATATATATATATTTTTTTTAAACTGAAGTTGTTGTTTTTATGTTTGCTGTTTTTTGATATTCGCTGTATTTGTCGCGCTCGTTTGTGTTCGCTCATATTGTCGGCGCTGGGTTTATTTTCTGCTCTTTTGGCATGGAACCTCTGGATCATGTTCCGGAGGACTCAAACAAGGGGCCCGGAGACCCAGTTATGCTGGTGGGAAGCTTGGAGGCTTGCTGGGGTTGGTGGGGTTATGCTTTTAGACTGGGGATTGGGAAAGAAATAGAAGCCAGGATCACCTGACAGTAACTGCCTCCTCCGTTTAGCCTGAACCAGCATGACAAGCAGACAGGGGACACAACAGTGGCCCATTAAAAGTAAGGAAGGGGGAGGACTTTTTTTCTGGCCCACTAATGGGATCCTTAGTGTTTGTACTGATTGGGCAAGGCTTTAAAAATACCAACAGCATTTGGTTGTGGGAACGGAATTGGATTTTGATTCTGCATCGAACTGGGGGGTTCAGAATTTGGGTTTTTGACTTTGAACACTGAAATTCTGGGAAAAAAAGCTTGAAATCCAGTTACTTCAGTTCTGTTCAGAGGATTCTGAGCAACTGTGCTCTGTGTCTTTACATACCTGTAATGCTTTTATGCTTGTTTACAGAAACCACACAAACCGGAAAGGATTTACCTTCACTTTTATGCATATTTTAATGATTACTATTTCATTTTGTGCATGAAGCTGGGCTGTGGTGAGGTCCACATAGTGAGATGGCAAGCAGAATGTGGTGCCAATTGAAATATGTCTGAGCTAGCTCCTCCGTATAGATTTGCATACCCACAATGCTTTGTGCTCAGGTTGAGGCATTTGATTGTATGTGTGTTTATAGAAGTCACACAAATTGGAAAATATCTGCCGCCTTGTACCATTTATGCAATCTACATATTTCTCTTATTTCTGATCAACATTTAAATTACATTACCGCTTTGCAGTCACTATGACAATAAAAGACTTCAAAAGTATCTGCTGCCAGGAAGCAGGAGTGTTAAAGGCTGCCTGTCTTTGTAGGATTGATTTTATGCTAACTCTGGAATCCAAGGAGTTGTTGTCGTTGGGGGCTGTTTTTACCATTGCCAGATTTCACTTTTTTCTGTAAGTTTAAGATGTGAAAAAAGTGGTGCAGTCCTTTTGCGCAAATTATAATTATTATAATGTTTAACGTTGTCTACTGTAATTCAGCTGTGGCGAGGTCTGAGTAGTGATATGTCAAACAGAAATGTAGTACCAGTTGAAACATTTCCTAGTTACTTACCCCTCCCCCAACACACATAGATTTGTTTGTTTTTGTTACCCGGGTAAGATGTGCTAGCCATAAGAATGACCATTTTCAGGCACGACCCGGGAGGTTACAAAGTATTGGAACAGAGTACATGAACATATTCAAAGCAAGTAAGTGTTACAAAGTAGTGGTACAGGATACATGGCAAGATAAAGAATTGGTACAGAAAAACATGGCAGGATCTGAAAAAATCCAGAACAGAGATAATTGCAGTGCAGACTGAGCAATTCTTAGTACATCTTATCTATGATGCTTTGTGCTGGGTTTGAGACTTTTTGATTGTATGTATGACAGAAGCCACACATATTAGAAAGTATCTGGCTTCTTGTATCATATATGCAGCCTATATATTGTCGTTGTTTCTGATGAGCATTTAAATTACTTCACCTCTTTCTACTCAGATAGTAAAAACATAGAAATTGTCGGCAGATAAATCTTTTTTTTTTTGTCTTTGGTAACCGGGTAAGGCCCACTAGGCACAACTGCCTGTTTTCAGGGGCAACCTGGGAGCACTGGGCGGTTATGTAACTTGCTCAGAGTCGCACAGTATGCAGGTGGAGGTTGTGAGAACCAAATCCAGGTCTGGTCTGCTGGATGTACCAAGCTCGTTCACAGCTTGTTACTCTAACCTCAAGGCTATACTACCAGATAAGGACCACTAGTCTCATCCAGTCTGCCCTACACTAGTTTGCGGCCTCTGACCCTACCTGGTCAGTGGCTTTTCACTACTCCTTCCTACCTCTGAGGTTCCCTCATGTCTGTCCCAGGCATGTTTAAATTCCTCCACTGTGCTCACTCCCACCACCTCCTGTGGCAGATTATTTATTCCATGTGCCCACCACCCTCTCCGTGAAGAAAAACCTTCGCACATTTTCCCTTAACCTGCCACCTTCCAATTTCATATCATGCCCCCTTGTTCTTGTACTCCTCCTGTATTGGAAGATGTCTCTGCCCTGCACCTTGTTTATACCCTTAAGGTACTTGAATGTTTCTGTTGTGTCCCCCTGATCCCTCCTCTCTTCCTGCAAGTACGATGTTGTTGTCCTTCAGTCTCTTCTCATATATCTTTGGTACAAGCCCTGTACCATCTTAGTTGCCTTTCTCTGGACCCCCTCCACCCTGTCAATGTCCTTTCGAAGATGTGGCCTCCAGAATTGCACACAGTACTCTAGGTGAGGCCTGAGCAGCGTTTTATACAAGGACATCACTACCTCCCGCCTCCTGCCACTGATACCTCTGCCTGTGCACCCCAGCATGCCACTGGCACTCCCTGCAGCCCTCGCACTCTGCTCAGACACCTTTAGGTTGTCTGAAATGTGAACCCCCAGATCCCTTTCTTCCTTGGTAATTGTCAGCAACCTCCCCCCCACCCCCAAATCCTGTAGCTCTCCCCAGGGTTCCATCGTCCCAGGTGCATTATTTTGTACTTCTTTGAATTGAACCTCGATTTTCACACCTCAGACCATTTTTCAAGCTTCCCCACCTCCCTCATTCTCTCCACCCCGTCTGAAGTATCCACCCTGTTGCAGATCTTGGTGTCATCTGCAAACAGACCTTTCCCTCCAGCCCTACTGCAGTGTCTCTACATGAACAATGTATTTGTTCCAAGCTTACAAACAATTTATTTACACAGAATAGCTTAGCTGAGATGCTATGTATCTATTGTGGGGTCCTGCTTTGGCCTTGGACAGCTTCATGCCCCTTAGTACTATTGGTACTTTGATTTATATATTATCTGCATTTCTCTTTGCTTTTTGTCATTACTAGGAATATTTGAATAAAGGCTGGATCATTGTCTCTCAGACCTGCTTCTGGTGCTTATTCCTCACCTCAGTAGCTCTTTAAATAGCGTCCTGATGGAGCCGACCTTAGGCATTGTCATTACTTGTCATTCAGGGACTTCATGCTCATGTGACTGACGCATTGGTTTGAGAGAGGACTTGGGGAATATATAGGTGTCTCGTAACTGCAGTCCCTTCACATTTTACTCCTTTTGACAACATGTTTAAAGGAGGAGGGGCAGCGATACAGGCTCAAGGTTTAAAACAACAATCTATATGTATTAGGTGTGAACACAAAAGTCATTACATAAATGCTGGTATTTGAGCTACTGTGTACATAAATTTCATGTATATACATAGCAGACATGTCATGGTGCATTTATATACAGAGTAGGCACATCATCATAACATCTCTTCCCCCACTCAGTCAAGTAACCACACTGTATTACAATCTGCTGCTTAAAACTACTTCCCTTTATATTCGACAGCTTTCACCTCAGTCTCAGAAAACTCACACTACAGTTCTGACACAAAACAAAAGTACCTGATTTTTTTTTTAAACACATAACCTGCCCTACCAGCTCTTACATGGCTGATTGTCTCTGCTTCCACCAACCCTCCATCCAGCACTGCATGCCTGCGTCTGAAGTCATCACTGTAAAACAGACATCACAAAAAACTCCCCTCAATAACTACACCATTTTGTTTTTAGCCCCCCAATACCTTGCATTTTCTCCGTTTGAGTCTCCAGCTGCTCCCAGTTGCTTCATCCTCACTCCAGGATCCAGAATGCTCCATGCTACTGACGTCTCTGTAGTAAAGCACTGCTTGCCATGTTTTTTGTTAAAGATAACAAATCTGAACTGCAGTCCTGGAAAAAAAAACTGCACCTGAGCCTAGCGACTGCCTCCCTCTGCACTGTGACCTGCTGCATTTCCTCACTAAGCAGTGCCACCACGTTTCCTGTCAAGTTTTCAGTAAGCTGTTCCTCAACCAGTATTGCCGTGTCAACAGCAGCGCCATGACGTGGCGTCTATCACAGTGGCCATAGCAACGACATTCCTCTGAGGCGGAGGAGCATTAGTTCACCAAACAAAAATGGAAATTTTAAAATAAAAAAAAAAACAACAAACCCTTTTTAAGAAAAAGAACAAAAACAAATACAAGGTCCCTGTCTGTTATTTGAAATAAGCAACAGGGACCGTGTGGAAAAAATACTTTAGTTTCACACAAGCTGCTTGACCTTGGGCACATCACTTGTGGCTAATGCCACTCGTGAGGTTACCCAAGGTCAGACAGCTCTTGAGAAAAATAATTAATTTATTCCACAGGTTCGCGTTTTTGTATAGGTTACCACATTATTGAACTACAATACAGCATAGAAACATAGACTTTGATGGCAGATAAGGACTGCTTGGCCCATCTAGTCTGCCCATTTCCCCTACCTACAGGATGGGCCGCAGATCTTAGTTAACCAACAGCCTATTTCTTCCTATCCCCCCACAAGAATTGCCTTATGTCTGTCCCATGCATTCTTGAATTCTCCCACAGTTTTAGACCCCACAGCCTCGTCAGGAAGGCTGTTCCATGCATCCACTACCCAATTTGTGAAATAATACTTCCTGAATTGCCCTCCTTCTATCTTTAAATTGTGTCCCCTTGTTCTTGCAAGTCTCTTTTTCTGAAAGATGCTACCCTCTTGGACTTTGTTGATTCCACTGAGGTACTTAAAAGTTTCTATCATGTCCCCCCCCCCCTTCTTTCCTCAAGGGTATACATATTAAGCTCCTTTAGTCTCTCCTCATATGGCTTCTCTTGCAGACCCTGCACCATTTTAGTTGCCCTCCTCTGGACTACCTCTATCCTGTCTATGTCCTTGCGGAGATGGGGTCTCCAGAACTGGACACAGTACTCCAAATGGGGTCTCACCAACTGTCTGTACAGAGGGATAACAACTTCCTGTTTTCTGCTGCTGATGCCTCTCCCTATGCATCCCAGTATCCCCCCAGCCCTCCCTACTGCCTTATCACATTGCTTGCTAACCTTAAGGTCATCTGATATGATTACCCACAGGTCCCTTTCCTTTTTTGTTGTTGTTACTACCTCCCCACCCATTGTTTATTCTTCCCCTAGCACTTCCTCTTACTTCATGATCATTCAAGATACCACATAAGCTAAAGTGTCAACACTTCAGCTAATGTGGTAGTTTGAGTAAAACTGCCATAAGGGGACGTGCTGTATTGCGGTACCTTAATGCGGTAACCTGTTCTGAGATAAATGCAGAGGATTAGGATGGATACCACTATGTGTGTGCATGAACAGTGCAAGTCACATTAAACTGTTCCACCAACTCACTAATTTCTCATTTTTCAATGGATTGCTAAACACATGCACTGCTCATTGCACTGCACTAATAAAAGTTACCTAATGGTTTGTCTCTAGTGGCTTTTCACTTTCAGAGCACTTTGCAGCTCTCTGGAAACTTATCAGTGCAGTGCAATGATCAGTGCACACATTAAGCTACCCTTAAAAAATACTTAACCGCTGAACTGGAGCCTGATTTTATTACTGCAGTGTGCAGTACAGATCTGCATAATCAAGTTTATATTCATCATTTATTTAGGACAAAAAGAATTCCAGGCACCCAAGCACATTACCTGAGAGCTCAACTGCTAATTGCCACTGTCCTAATGCCTCTGCTCATTCACAAAGAGATAAGTTGCCCTCGAGGTGACATTGTACTATCCTCATACGTGCATGTGTTATGAAATCTCTGTGACCCCCTAATATGTTATATGTTTTGAAAGGAAGTGTAATTATGAGCTTATAGATGCTACTTGACTCTGAAAATGAACCTTTTGTAACCCTTTGAAAGATAAGAAACTGCTGAATTCTTGACTGCATACCAGAAGCCAAGAATTATGCAGTTTATTTCTTTCTAAGCATTAAAAGGCTCATTTTCAGATTCAAGTAGCATTTGTAAACTTAGAATCGTGCTCCATTTCAAAATATATAAAAATACCAGGGAGCATAGAAATGTCATAACTCGTGTGCACGAGTACAGTACAGCATCCGTTCGGGGGCAGCCTTTCTCTTTGTTGAATGCACAGCGGAGGCATTTATTTGGGACTGCGACAATCGGCAGTCAAGCTCCCTAATACGCTTGGGTTTATAGACCACAGTTTTTCCAAAATAAAATAAATACTGTATAAACTGGATTAGGCAGATTTGGGGCCATTCATAAACTGGAAATTCATTTGAAAATGTATTGCATGAACACTGGGAGGGAGCTGAAGGGAATGTACAGTGGCGAAAGTGCATTGCATGGTAGTTAATGGTTGAGAAAGTGTCTGTATTTTAAACATTTAGAATTGCCACTGCAGTGTCAGCACAGAAAGAAAAAAAGAAAGAGCAGAGAGTTGAAGGAACAGTTTAATGTGACTTGCAGTGTATACTGTTCACATAGATATATATATATATATATGTTTTCTGTTTTTCAGATTGTCTGTCCCTTAAGCAGGCGACCACCCAATCCCATCACCCCAGCCTGCAGCCCTCACGTCCACTCCAAAACTAGCATCCACTCAGTGGTGCTGAGAGAATGGGAGCGCATGGGTGAGTTGAGAGGTACAGGTGGCTGCACTGAGCCTGACTGTAGGCTTCACTATGACAGTTCAGCTGGTTTTCTGCCTCTAATTTTCACCCTCCCAGGACACCGTCAGCAAGGGCTCCAGTGTGAATATGCCTACAGTTGTATGCCATTGCATTTGGAGCCAGTCAGCATCGGTCCACCCCAGCCTCTCTAGCTTGCACTATCACCTGGTACCCAGGTAGCTGTGCTGCTGCAGAGATTGTCATCAGCCCACCCCAGAGCAGGAGGGCATCCACTGAGATGCTCAATTTATCTCCCTCTGACAGCCTGGGCATTGCAACCAGTAGTGCTATTGCTGCACTTAGCAGAAACATCAAGCTGTTAACGCCAGCAAAGTTCTGGGGCCCAGTTCCTGGATGCAGTTGGTGGCAGAAAATATTCAGACTGTTAAGAAGCCCTGTTGCAGTGCCGCCAAACACTAGTGTACATGGAAGGCTGATTTACTTGCTGGTGGAGGTGTCTGCTCACCAGCTAATTCTCAATGCAGGTCACTTGGCCAGATGTTAGTGTGCACAAATGGCATTTGTATCTGCTAACATGGTGGCTTGCAACATCCCTGGTTGTCTGAACATGGCATCGCACCAGTTACATTGGGTTATGCCACAGCTAGGTAGCATGGGTACTGGCTCTACTGCCAAAGTCCTCCCCTTACCCTCCCAAACCCATATCTGTGGGCCCACTTCAACATGTTTGTTATACGTTTCCTGGCTACATACATAGATCCCTAGTGATCCAGTGACCAACTCTAACTGCTCCCAGTCTTTAAAATGATCCCTCATGTCCAGTGGAAGATTACTACCTAGCATTGTTCCCGTGACTTGTGCTTTCCCTATTGGTCTCATGTTGATCTCCATCCCTTGCCAGCTCCAACCAACATGGTTGTAAAGCTGTGTACGACTCTCTGTATCATCTGTCTTAAATAGTTTATATTTTATTAATTTTATTTTGTATTTATTTGTTGACTGAGTGTATGCTGTGCTCCAGTGGACCTTTTCAAAGCATGACCCAAGCCCATCAGGGCAATGCAGAAGTGTAGAGTGAGCGGTATAACACTCAGAGAGTAGATATGTGTATGACAATGAAACATTTGGGGCAGAGGTTTACAGGAGGATAACATATTAAAGCATGGTAGATTGTACATAAATATGCCAATGAATGCCAGGTAGTAGTCTGTTACAAAATGCTAGAAAAACTAAGGTGAGGGGTGTTGCAAAACAAAGCAGTGGTGTTCTCGAAGGGTCAAAATGTTTTTGCATGAGTCTATAAGACAATTGCTCGGTGAGCTGTTGCCCCTTTACCCACATGGTCATCAAGTCATTAGTAGTGACCACGTAGGGAAGGGCTTGCAAGGAGGCGCAAAATAAGAGTTTGTCACCAAGTGGTAGTGGGACCATGTAGTGAGAGCCCCTATTTTTTTTTCCATATGTATTTTGTAGGTTTTTCCATGTTCTCCCTGAACCCTTGCATCCCTGTGTAGTGTGCGCATGAGGAGGCACACGCACATCATGCACTAAGGGATGCCTCACCCTACTAGTCGCTCCGTTACCGCCTGTGCCTGCCACCAGACCTCCATCCAGTGACAGTGGGATTGCGGATGGGTGACTTTCCCCCTCTTCCCAAGGATAGGAGAGCCAGTGCTCAATCCTGCTCCCTCCCTCCCCGTGCCGGCACCCCGATGACCCGAGGTCATTCTTGAACCCGGGTTGCTGGCGTAATGCAAGGTGAGGTGTCCAGCACCTCAGTGCCACCATGCTGGCCTGTGAGAGCCCCTATTGACTGTTACATATATGACACTCGGGGTTCCCCACTGTCTGAAAATATAGGTTGGTGGCAGTGGTGCTCAGGTCAAAATGTGCATTATTTTTGTGGACCTCCTATATGCACTGTACATGTGCATAAACTGATTTTAAGTACAATATAATGTGCTGGTATCAAAACAGGGGTAGTAATGCAGTAAAGGATATCAATAAAAGACAATTTTGGAGGATTTTGTAAAAAAAAAAAAAATCAGTCAGTAATGGATAGAAATATTGGGTGGTGGTAAAAAATATAGAGCGGTGGTGAAAAAATATAGGGTGGTGGCCCACCGCACTAAAACGTGAATGGGGAACACTGACACTAGTTTGCAGTGTTCTGGTTCTGTGTTTCTTTGGTTTCAGGACATGCCCCACATATTGTCACTTTCCAACATTTCAGAGTGTTGTTTCTCACAGGGGTAGTGAACAGCTGAGAGATACACCTGTGTTCAGAGATGAGGAGGTAGAGGCAGCTTAGGACAGAGTTGAGTTGAGATTTAAATCGCAGGTTTTAAAGCAGTACAGCCTCAGACACCTGTACTCCAGTGTACTTAATTACATTTCTTTTGGCAGTCTGTAAGATTTTTCCTTACTGTACTTGGCCTACAGATAAAAGGCCAATTATTAGGAATAGGAAGAGCTCCCGCTGTTTAATACACACCAGCACTTTGAGTGGTTAAATGAACAGAGCACTTTTAACAAAATGTCTATTGTATGGTAGATTTTATTTCCCAAGATATCAGAGTTATTCAATATTACCACCAACAGCTTAATCTGGTTCTGCAAGTCCGTTTGCATCTGTACAATATTTCCCCTTCCCTTTCCCACTGGGTCACACCTGGAAACGAGCCACGGCTCAGTGCGCCTCTCCTAATCACCAACTTTCAAATAAAAATAAAATAAAAAGATGTATTGTAGAATAAAATAACCATGCTACAAATGTGTACAATGTTTTGAGCTGAAAAGATAGCTGTTTGTCAAACAAAATGAGTATTTGTTACGTTGAATTTAATCCATTGTTTCTACAGCCTAACTCAGTAGTACAGAGTAAGGGAGAATGTTTTTGTTTGACAGTTTCCCAACTGCAGGCTTATCCTTTGTTAGCCAGTGCAGTGGGGAAGGGGCCTATTTTGAGAGGTCCTGTCCTTCCCTCCCTCACTATAATTAGTGGTAGTCATTGCTCATTCCTGAGAGGCTGCCTGCCTAGATCTGATGACTATAGCTAATGTAGGTTTTTTTTTTTTGCTGTGTTGCAGGACTTGCAGGGTTTGCCAGGCTCTGTGCAGGCGATCAGTATGAGGTAAGAACAAAATAACATTTATCGATTGTATCCATAGTAGACGAGCAAATGTGTATTTGCATTTCAGCACTTCTTGTTGGTGAAGATCATGATCTGAAGAATTCTAGGGTAAACTAGCTGAGACAAAGATACAGGCATTAAAAAACACACAAACAGCATGGCCAACAAGCAACTCCTCAATCTGTATTTTTTATTTTTTAATTCAGCTGCTTGGCCCCTGTTGATCTGCCACCTTATGCCTACTATCCGTTAGTCCTCGAGACTCTAGTCCTAACCGCTAATCCCCTCGCCATCATACCGGCAGAGATCCACATAGGATAGGACTCTAAATGTTGGTGCCACCATGTAGGTGGATCAGAGCACACATTATTTTTACATATTTACACCCTGTTCCTGTAGCCCACCCACTTTAATGACATCGACATAGTTTTTGGTGGCCTTGGCTGCCGCAGCGCAGTCTGGGCAGCCCCAGTCCACCACGAGGTACAGCTTCGAATCCAGACACCTCCATTTTGTGGGCTGGCTCATGCTGCTCTCACAGCACTCCCTAGCCCTGGGCCGCTCCAATTCCAGTGCCCCAGACTGTCTCCCGACCCCAGGTCGCTGGCATGGAAGCACAACGTGTTTCTGCTGTGCCATTGGGTGGCGCCATTTTTTTGTTTGTTTGCTGTCATTGTTTAACAGCTTACCCAGCATAGCCCAGCTGAGATGCAACATCTTATTTTCACTAGGGGCTTTTCTTCTACCCATTTCCACATCTGGGTGGATGGGAGCACTGGGAAGTTCCGTGACTTGCTCAAGGCCATTTGAACTGGTGATCTCCTCATTCCCGAGCCTGTGCTCTAATCCCTAGACTATGCTGCCTCTTTCATATCAAAGGCAATGGAATATGTGTCTTTGTGTCTGTCAGTACAGAGATTTTGAATGAGGTGAGAAGTTCTCAATAAAGTGCTGTTGCTACCTCCTGCTTCTGATTTATCTAAAAGAATACCACAACACAACTGCTACTACTTCTACTCTGTGGCCTGCTCTCTACTGATGTCGCCTTATCCTGCTTGGGCTCAGGAGCACCCACTAGCGATAGTGAACTGTGATACGACTGAGAATGTTTCCTTGCTTGGCACCGTACCAGCACAGCCCAGCACAGGACTACATAAATGCGAGCTCAGTAGCTCATTTGTTATCACCAATTTTTGACCCCTTCCCCCACAGGACTGTATGAAGAGTGGCCACATTGCAGTTCACCGTGCAGTTATTGCTGATATTCTGTGATGCAGCTGGTTTGTGGTTGGCTAGGTCAGGAGAAGGGAAGTAGGGTGTCACGGTGGGTGGAGGCCTTCCAGGGAGAAGGGCTGCTAAGTGGTACATCCCCCACCAAACAGGGGAAACTAACAGAATTGGAAAAAGAAAAAAAGAAGGCTATCACTAGCAATGTTTTAAAAAGCTCTTGTTAAGATTGCTGTTTGACTGCACGTGCTGAATTCATACTGTGGACCGTTTTGGGATAGTGCTAGCATGTCTCTGTTGCTGAACGGCACAACATCTCATAAGAGGTTTAGTTTTTTTTTTAATGGTGGGTGTGGCCACAGAGGAGGAAGTTTTGAAAACTTTAAAGGGACACTGTCAACCCCATTTGGCCTTGGTGTTCCTAGTTTAAAAAGCACATTTTATGATTGTTCTCATTCTATAGAGCCTGCTGATGTGCTGGCTGTTTGATTCAGATTCCTTTTTCCTTTAGCTTAGGTAAACAATTTGGAGCAAAACAAGGCTGTGTATAACTATACATTCACATGCATTTCAGTCCTAATAAGCAAGGAGGCAGATTAAACAAAAGCAACATCAATGAATTTTAAAGAAGGTAAACAAATGTAAAATGTGGGTTTTGACCTAGAAATAATATGATGCAAAAAAGGTTGACAGTGTCCCTTTAAAATCTTGTGTGTCAATTCAGGTATACCATAAAAAAACAAAAACAAAATGGCATGTTGATGATTTTTGCCAGAAGTACATTATTACTAAAAAAAAAAAAATATATTTTTTGCCAGTTTTTGTTAGTCACCATGTGGTTTTTTTTGGCAGTAATGTACTTCAGGCAAAAACATCAATATATCCATTTTATTTTTATTTTTATTTCATTCCTGAACTAAGGTATATGGTTTTGAAGTGTTTAAGCTTCCTGCTCCCATGCTATGCTGGTCATAAAAAAAAAAAAAATTGTCCTGGTGTGGTGCTGTGCTGTGCACCATCAGAAACATGAAATAGCACTATCCTGATACATCTTCAGTAGGAATGCAGTACATACATTTAAAAGGTAGCCTGAATAGAGGAGATGTTTCAAAATTGCGAGCCGCAGCCATCTTTAATGAGTTGAGTCCTTAATTATAAAATTAGCTATAAAAGTTGTTTTGAAAATATCTGAGAAAATGAAAAATACACTGGTGATAAGTCTAAGGATGTCAGAAATAACATTTTGTTGCCAAGAAAAAAATATATTATGAATTATGTTGCAAACTAACAAACTGCTGCTGCTTTGAGACTAGCAAGCTAGATTCAACAAAAAAAAGGTACTTTCCTTTTTTAAGCATCTACAACGTCTAATGCCTTACTTATAATATTCTGTGCCTCAAAACACTGGTCAAGGCTTATGGCAGTGCATGTATTGTGAGGATTATTCAATTAAGTAATAAGGCACAACAGGTGTAGGTCTTTGTAGGGTTTACCCACACCTTGGGTGGTGTGTCACCACAAGTATTTTTAAAGGAGAAGTCCACCCAGAATGTGCAAAAACATATGTTATGTAGAGTGTTTTGATATGTAAAGTCCTAGTGTGTCCTTCCCTCTGTCCGCTATTAGGAGTTTTTCCTAAATTAGCCTGCTAGCTGTATGGTAGTTTTATGACCCCTGGGGATCTCCATCACAAACAGGTTTATTGGCTTTCTTTCTCCTACGATGCACCCTGGCTCATGTGACAGTAATGTAGCTATGCCCCTAGACTTAGCAGGGCCTGTCACAACTCAGCCACAAAGATAATACTTCTTTCAGAGAAGAAGTCACATTGCTACATTTTGGATGAGTGTAATCATAATTATTTTTTGATATTAGTACCTTGTCCTGCTATGTTACAACCTATAAGGTGATGTTTAATTTTTGCTACTTGGTACTGGTGCAAAAACTGAAAGGGACTGAGAGGAATAGAGTAAACAGTGACATGATTCTCACACACACACACACACAGACACACACAGCAGAGAATAGCAGGACAAGGTACTGATATCAAAAACTAATAATGATTTCACTCACCCAAAATCTAGCAGTTTGTCTTCTCTGGAAGAAGTATTTTCTCTGTGGCTGAGCTGTAACAAGACACTGGCTTACTGCAGGGGCAATTAGACATCACACCAAAGGGCACTCTGGGAAGACTAGGGGCCATAAAAGAAACCAGAATGGTAAACTCCAAGGGCAATAAAACAGGGAAAGTTAGAAAAACATCTCTCACAGCCAGAGGAAATGAAAATACTGGGAACTGGTTAGAACAAAGAAAAAAAGACTATTACGTATCTTTCTCTGATTTTAACATGGAGTTTTTCCTTTAAAGAGAACACAACTGCCCCTCGTACCACCCTCAACCCCCAATTTAGGCTTTCAGCCACCAAAGTAAATTTTTTATCACATACCTGCTATAATATTTAATCAATTCTGGAGGTTGTAATGGATATACTTTTGAGCAGCATGGCACCATTTTACATTCTCTGTGTGGCGCCATTCACTTTGTAAAGAACATGCATTCCAGTTACTGGTGTTGAAGCAGTTTTAAGTCGCTAGCAAAACTCTGTAAAGAAAAGTGCTATCCTAGTACTGTAGTAGTAGCCAACAGTTCTCTTTGATGCTACATTTGCTACTCTGACTAATTTGATGCCATTTTAATGAGGGAACTTGTTACTTTTCAAACCTAGATGTGTTTCATGGAGTTAAAATACCTTTGGTTATGTTTTGGTATATCCTGCACTTATGGGTGGACATATGTTTTTGTGAAACTGTAAATGAATCGGTTGGGAAGGTATTGAAGGTGGCAGTGTGACCTGCTGGTTAGAACACGTTCTTGGGAACCAGGAAGATCATAAGTTCATATCCTGCAAGATCCAAACACTCACTGTGTGACCTTGGGCTAGGACCACATGGAAACCTTTTTGCAAGCAGTCAGCCAGGGGCCACCCACAACGACATCAGACGTTGGCTCATACATAAATATGGTGGCCTCTCCTCTTCTCAGTTCTTTTCTCACCGCAGACCATATTCGACAAACCACTGAAGGAACTGCTTCTGCAACAGCCATTTTTATTTACTTTCATAGCGATCGAAGGAACTGTCAAAGCCATTTTGGTATTGCGAGTGCATAGGCAAGAGCTACACCAGCGACTCCCACAAAGTCCGTGTCTGCTGCCTAGTCCCAGACCACAACGTGAAAGCCTGTAACATTTTCTTGGGTTTCAATTCCGTGACCAGGTGATGCTATAAAGGGGCTGTCAAGAAAAAACACCTCGTGCAAAAGGTAACCAAAATGGAGAAGGAGCTCCAACGGAAGAGTGCAGCATTACGTGCAGCATTGCCAGACCAGTCAACTGAATCCAGGTCATCCAAATCCCAGGACAAGGTGTCAGGAGGTCACAAACACAAGCACTGGAACAAGGATGAAGAGAGGCTCTCCCCCCACGCATTCCAGGTCACCCATCTGCTCTGCTAGTACAACCTCCTCAGCACTGTCATCCACTCTGTTGGCGATGCCACTCGTGCCCCACCACCGACAGTCGACATGACACCAAGGTTGGGGCAGGCTTGGTACAGGCACAAACAGGTCTAGTATGCCTGTAGTCTGGGTAACAAGCTTCCTGAATTAGTGGCCTTGATGGAGGAGGAACATCTGGATATCATGGCAGTCACAGAAACATGGTACACACAAAACCACGACTGGGACATAAACATACCAGGATACACTATCTACAGGAGGGACAGGGAGGGTAAAAGAGGAGGAGGAGCAGTTCTTTACATAAGGGAAGGAATAAAAGCAACAGAACAAAAGGGTAAACAGGGAGGAGAAGAAGCACTGTAGGCAAATTTGGAGACGAGCAATGGCACCACAATACGCACAGGGTTGTATACACAGACCCCTTCTCAGGGAGGAAATGGACTGGGAAATTATAGAAAGTATACTTAGAATGGCAGTAAAAGGGGAGATATTGCTGATGGGTGATCTGAATATGCCAGATGATAACTGGAGTGCAGTTGCAGCTGCCACTCCGAAGAGTGCAGTTATTCTAGATGCCCTACAGGGGGCATGCCTTAGACAACTAGTACTGGAGCCCACTCGAGAGGGTGCAATATTAGACTTGATTCTCTCAAATGGAGGTGGAGAGAGGATCACAGATGTAGAAGTGGGTAGCCATCTGGGAACTAGCGACCATCGAACAGTATGGTTCACAATAAACACAGCAATAGAGTCAAGCCATACAAAGACAAAAGTACTGGACTTTAGGAGGGCTGACTTTGCCAAAATGGGTGAGTGCCTAAGGAGTGCACTAACAAATGGGCAGGGAGGAGGGGTGGAAGAACAATGGGGAATAATAAAAACTGCCATCACAGAGGTAACGAGCCTTTGTGTGAAGCAGATAAACAAAACAAGACGATGTAAGAAACCACTAGGGTTCTCAAAGGAAGTGGCAGTGAAGGTTCAAGAGAAAAAGAAAGCATTCAGGAAGTACAAGGAATCGCAGAAGGAGCTGGACAGAGAACTGTATCAGTTAAAGCAAAAGGAGGCTGGGAAGGCAATCAGAACAGCAAAAGCCCAAACCGAGGAAAAGATAGCCAACTCAGTTAAGAAGGGGGATAAAACCTTTTATAGGTACATCAGGGAGCAAAGGAAGACCAAGGGAGGGATAGTGAGGCTTAATAAAGGGGAGGGAGGGTGGGCAGAGGGAGACTGTGAAAAGGCAGAGATACTAAACAAATATTTTTGCTCAGTATTTACAAATGAAGAGGGGGAGGTACATAAAACAAACAGTAGTAACACTCTGGATATAGAAGTTGATACCAGCCCATTTACAGAAGAAAGGGTTCTGAAAGAACTCTTAAAACTGAAGGTGGACAAAGCAATGGGGCCTGATGGGATTCATCCCAGAATTCTAAAAGAGCTAAGGGTAGAACTAGTGACACCACTGACTACCCTTTTTAACAAATCATGGGAGGATGGGGTGGTACCCGAGGACTGGAGGAGGGCAGATGTGATTCCCCTTCACAAAAGTGGGAGCAAGGCAGAAGCAGGAAGCTACAGACCTATTAGTTTAACCTCAGTGATAGGGAAAATGATGGAATCACTTCTGAAGGAAAGAATTGTTGAGTATCTAGAGGTCAGAGGGGCACAGGACCCTAGGCAGCATGGATTCACAGCGGGAAGGTCATGCCAGACAAATCTAATAGATTTCTTTGACTGGGTGACCAAATTAGTAGATCAGGGAGGGGCTGTGGACATGGCCTACCTAGACTTTAGCAAGGCATTTGACACAGTCCCACACAAAAGATTAATATACAAGTTAGCCAGCCTGGGAGTGGGTCCCAAGATGACAGCCTGGGTAAAGAATTGGCTGGAGAATAGGACATAGAGAGTAATAGTAAATGGAGTCCACTCAGAAAAAAGGAGGGTTACTAGTGGGGTACCACAGGGTTCAGTATTATGACCGGTCCTCTTCAATGTCTTTATAAGCGACATTGTGGAAGGACTGGAAGGAAAAGTATGTCTCTTTGCAGTTGACACTAAGATCTGCAACAGAGTTGATGCACAGGGTGGGGTGGAAAGGATGAGAAGGGACTTGGCAAGGTTAGAGGAATGGTCAAATGTATGGCAGCTTAGATTCAGTGCTAAGAAGTGCAAGGTAATGCACCTGGGAAACAAAAACCCAGGGGAAGAGTACACAATGGGGGGTGAGATACTAACAACAAAAAATGGAAAGGGACCTGGGGGTAGTCATATCAGATGACCTAAAGGTGGGCAAGCAATGTGAGAGGGCAGCAAGGAGGGCTGGGGGGTTACTGGGATGCATAGGGAGAGGCATCACCAGTAGAAAACAGGAAGTTATTATCCTCTGTACAGACAGCTGGTGAGACCCCATCTGAAGTACTGTGTGCAGTTCTGGAGACCCAATCTCCGCAAGACATAGACAGGATGGAAGCTGTCCAGAGGAGGGCAACTAAAATGGTGCAGGGTCTGCACCAGAAGGCGATGGAAGAGAGCTTAAGGAGCTTAATATGTATAGCCTCGGGGAGAGGGGACATGATAGAAACTTTCAAGTACCTCAAGGGAATCAACAAAGTCTAAGAGGTAGCATCTTTCAAAAAGGGTGTGCAAGAACAAGAGGGCACAATTTGAAGATGGGCGGCTCAGAGGTAATTTAAGGAAGTATTTTTTCACAGAGAGGTTTGTGGATGCATGGAGCTGCCTTCCAGAGGAGGTTGTGGAGTCAAAATCAGTGGTGGAATTCAAGCATGCATGGGACAGTCATAAGGCAATTCTAGGGGTTGGGGGTAAGAAGAAGTAGGCTGCTGGTTAACTAGGATCTGCAGCTTATCCAGTAGGTAGGGAAATGGGCAGACTGGGTGGGCCAAGCGGTCCTTATCTGCCGTCAAATTCTATGTTTCTATGTATGGTTGGTACAACACCATCGACATCTGGGGACTCTGCCTTCCCTGCCAACTCCTCCAATTGCACCCATTGACCACACAGGCGCCAACACTCAGGCAATTCTGTCATCTTTTTCAAAGATTTATTATTTAAAATTTGGATGCAGCCTTTGAGCTCAGAGCTCATTTTCGAAAGCTCCATATCGAGAACAGTACAATAGCTGGCAAGCATATTGGGTATGCAAAAGCAAGTATGAATTTACAGAACACATAACATTGGTAGTCAAAGCAAGTACAAGTAACGCTATACAGTAAGATAAAACTATGATACATAGACGAACTGTAAAAAACAATGGAGGGTATGGAGCTCCATAGGCCAGCACCCAGAGATGTGGGATTGTCACAGTTGTATCAGTAAAGTGAGGATGGGAGGCCAGAAAGTGAGAGATAGGTACAGATGGTTAGGGGAGGAGGAGGAGGTTCCATGGGGAGGGTACAGGGTTAAAGGTGTGCAATTAAGGTTAGGTAGGCAGTGGGGAAGAGGAAGTAGAAAGAGGAGGCTGGTGGCAGGGCGATGAGGGGGATGTTAAGGGTCAGTTAAAGGTCCTTGGGATAGGACGTGGTGAAGTCAGCTTTGCTAAAGCAGAGGGGGGAAAAAGCAGTCTCGAGGATGAAGAGTTCAAGGTCGTTTAGTAGTCACAGCTGCTGGAGGTAGCTAGGTAGTGCTTCAGTTCTTTTTTAAAAGAGCTGTATTGTTGGAGTTGGCTAGATCGGCAGGGAGTTCTTTAATCCAATGTGGGCACTAGCGGCTCTAGCCACAAATGGTTACCAGGGCACAGCTGGGGCACAACAGATGGCAGCCAGGGCACTGATATATGGTTACTATGGGGGAAGCTATGCACCATATGGGGCACCAACTGGGGCACAGCATTTTTTTACCAGGGCACGTGCCCTGGCGAGCCCTGGTGCAGAGCCGCCACTGAATGTGGGGATCTATAAGCAAGGCCCCTAGAATTCTGCGACTGCAGAATTTTGCGCAGAACCCGTAGTTCATCAGAGAACTTTCAAGTAGCCAAAATCTACTCTTTTGGTGAGTTGTTATTAATATTTCTGTTTACCCATAGAATCTGTTTCCCTTCCCCTCTTTTTATATCCAAAACCCCCCTATATGCTCAGAATGTGATGTTATCATTGCTATAACATCATACATTAGTAATGAAATGGCTGCATTCTGCAACAGAAATTAACAGTCACTTATCTACCACAGCTCCCACTGCCAGAGACGGTGGCACAGCACATCATGCATGGTGATAGTTGCTCAAACTGCACTACAGTCTAATACAATTTTCAGTCTTACATTATTGCACTAGGGCCAACTTAAACAAAACCTTGTCAATCGCACAGACCTGTTAAGTCCATACCTCACTTTGTACAAACCTATTTGTGCCTTTAAGGTATAGAGATGTCATCTGAAATGAATAACTGGTAAAATGAATTTAAACTGTCATTTTAAGAAAAATAAAGTAATTGTGCCAGAAAAGTGGAATATAATAATGTGTAGGCCTGTTGAAAGAATAGACCTGTTAAATAAATAATTGCACTGTATGCATTTTGCCAGGGTTATTGATTACATATTGTCATTGGTTGAAAGAATCACCTAAAAGTTATGGAGAAATGTTGTGTGCCGGGACAGCTGTTGGGCCAGAGGGTAGCATGCTATGTTTCCGTGCCGGCAACTCAGGTTCAGAGATTAGCTCTGGGAGCTGGCTGGGCAGCACAAGGATTGGTGGAACACATCACTGCTCGGAGCCTGGGAAGGTATGGTGCAGTGTTCTGTCACATGATGGACACATTGTGATGGGCTGGACAGCACTATCTCACTATTGGTTCACATGCATGTCATGGCCTGATGGTGTTACGCAGTGTGCCAGGGAAAGCAGGTTGACATGAAAAATGAGTTTTGCAATAACTCCTCTATTCCATTTCCAATGGGACCTGTATGAATGAGGATGCAAGTTCATGGAAATTAAAAAAAATATATATATATACACATACACACACACACACACTGTATATACACACACACAGTATCTCTGTCTCTCACCACACACACACACACACACACATATTTCTATGTATGTTACAGACTGCATATAAATATATAAGTGATACACAGTGGGAACCTCATGAGTGGTGTAGAAAGCACATACAAATATATGTGATAGACAGTGGAAACCTCATTATTGGGATAGATAGCATGCATATATAAATACATTATTTATCACATAAGATCCCCTTTGCATATCTCATTTATGCAACAGGGTAGGACCTTAAGGGAGAGACCTTTGTTTTGCCTTTTTAGGCATAAAATTATTTTTATAAGTCTGTTATTTTTGAACTAGTTTTACTATGCTTTACACCATCCTGATTGCCATAACCACTGTAATTAAAGTGAAGTCAGGATGACAAGCTGACACTGTGATGTAGTTGTTTGTTAGTGCCTCAGAACTTCATGAAATTACAAACCACATACAGAAGTTCTGCGGCAAATGGTAGTCTTGCCGCAGAACTTGGTCCAACTGTGCGCAGAAAAGTAGGGGCCCTGTCTGTAAGCAAAAGAGTGCTGAGCGAGAGAGGTTTTCCTGAACAGTGCAGATAGTGAACATTGTGCAGCGTCCCTGATGCAGTGCTGAGTTTGCAAGAATTGCAGTAGGTTGCAGGTGGCAGGTGAGGCAAGACTAAGAAGCACTTTCAAACAACATGAAGTCTTGCTATATTATGACAGGTGCAGTTTGTCCCACCACTAGGCATGGAGTTTCGAGCTCGAGCTCGGTTAGAGAAGCTCTGTCTGGTTATTTTCAAACCGAAACTGTCAGATTCTTTACTCCGCCTCACTGAACAGTCGCTCCGGAGATTTCTCCTACTGCTCGGTTCATTTCTCGGTTTAAACAGTATTTTCTCGGTTAAATTCAACCGCGAGTATTATTATTTTAACCGCAAACCGATCGGTTCAATCTCTGTCTGTGGTATTGTAAGTAATAGATAGGTTTATTTCTGTGTGGAACTTGTAAATTTTTATCGGTTCGGTTTGAACCGATCAGGTTAAGGCCATGGATTTTCCTGTGGTAGGGAATTCTCTGTTTGGGGAGCAGACAGAGAATTACATGAAGAAAATGGATGAATATAGAACAACTTATAGGAGTGCACAAGCCAAGGAGCGGCAAGTCACTCCTCAGAAGCAGACCCCCAGGGGTAGCGGTAGGCTTTTTCACAGGCCTTTTTACCAAAGCCAGGCTTCTTCTGCTTATGCTTAGAGGGGGTTCTTCAGAGGCAGAGGCAGACGGGGTGCAAGCAGGCCTGCTTCCACCACTCAGCCTAAAGACCCTGCCAAACAGGCACTCTGATGGGGTGCCCAGGGCCGGTTCTCCATTACCTGTAGGGGGCAGGCTGGCTTACTTCGTTCAGGACTGGAAGTCTCTAACATCAGACAAGTGGGTCCTGGAAGTAGTAAGCCAGGGTCTGGTTCTCAGCTTCAAAAAAATTTCCAAAGATGAGGGCCAGATCTTTTCCACCTGCAAACCCTCTAGAGACCTTTGCCTTAGAAACAGAAGTCTCAACCCTCCTGGCTCTCAGAGCTGTAGAAAGGGTCCCCCCCCCCCACTCCAGGGCAAGGGTCTGTACTCCAGGTACTTCCTTACCCCAAAAAAGACAGGAGAATGGCGGCCCATTTTTGACCTAAGATATCTGAACAAGCACCTTTTGAAACCAAAATTCAAAATGGTGACTCTGGCAATAATTTTACCTTCTCTAAGGCCAGGGGACTGGCTAGCTTCCTTGGACCTCAATGATGCCTATTTCCATGTTCTAATCAGAAGCTCCACAAAAGTACCTCAGATTCGAACTGCCCTCAGGCCATTACCAGTTCAGAGCAATGCCCTTTGGCCTCACCTCTGTCCCAAGGGTATTCACAAAATGTCTAGCAGTAGCAGTTGCTCATTTAAGAAGGCAAAAGATTGCTATTTTTCCCTACCTAGACGACTGACTTATTGTAGGCCAGTCTCAGAACAAGTCAAATCACACCTGCAAGTTACCCAGCAGCTGCTCACCTCTCTGGGTTTTCTGCTCAATCTCCCAAAGTCAGTGCTGGAACCTGTTCAGGTACTCGCCTTCATAGGTGCAGAACTGGATACAAAGCAGGCCAGAGCCTTCCTGCCCTTAGAGAGGGTAAGGAACCTGATGGCCCTGGCCTCTTCCTTCACTCTGCAGGTCTCTCGACCAGCAAGGCACTTCTTACAGCTCCTAGGACACATGGCTGCTTCCACAGCTGTAGTGCAAGGAGCAAGATTTCAGATGAGGGACATTCAGTTTCACTTGAGGCCTTTTGGTCTCAAAGAAAGATCCCTTTCCAAGTTGATCCCAGTGACTAGACCTGATCCAGGCCCTTCAGTGGTGGCAGGATCAGAGCAATTTAAGACTAGGGGTCCCCTTCATCCCTCTATCTCGCTCCTTGATCCTTACTACAGATGCGTCCCTTCTGGGATGGGGAGCTCACATGGGCGACCTCTCCACCCAGGGAGTGTGGTCCCCTCAAGAGTCTCTGCTCCACATCAATTTGCTGGAACTCAGAGCTGTCTTTCTAGCACTTTAAGTGTTTTCTGCATCTGTTCAGAACAAAGTGGTACAGGTCAGAACAGACAACACCACCACAATGTGGTACATCAACAAACAAGGGGCACTGGTCTTGACCTTGTGCACGAAGCAATGAAGTTGTGTCTCTGGCTTATTCCTGAACACTTCCCTCATAGCAGTTCACCTCCCAGGAAAGGACAATGTCCTTGCAGATGCTCTCAGCAGGATTTCCCAGGGCCATCACGAATGGTCACTGGATCCCCAAGTACTGGGGATAGTTTTTGCCAGATGGGGCACTCCTCAGATAGATCTTTTCGCAGCCCCAGACAATCACCAACTTCCACTGTTTTGTTGCAGGCCCCCAGTGATGGGCTCAGTCCCCCTGGATGCCTTTCTCCTAGATTGGGAAGGGAAGTTTCCATATGCCATTCCCCCCTTCCCTCTCCTTTTCAGGGTGCTAGTGAAAATCAGATCCCAGCCTTGCAGGATGTTTCTGATTGCTCCGGATTGGGCCAGGCAGGCCTGGTACCCACTCCTTCTGTCCTTAGCAGTCCATCTTCCCCTGTGCCTCCCCAGGAAACACAACCTGTTATCTTGTGCCCAGGGAGAGTTTGGTATCCAATCTCAAATCCTCAACCTCAAGGCCTGGCTCTTGAGGAGTTAGAGTTTGCTGACCTACACCTTTCTCAAGGTGTTCTTGACATCCTGAAGGCTTCTAGGAAGCCTTCCACTAGGGTTACTTATAATTCTAAATGGAAAAGGTTTTCCATCTTGTGCTCTGGGAAGCATATTCCCCCGGAATCTGCTGATTTGCCCATTGTTTTGGACTATATGGTCTATCTTAACTCTTTGGCCCTGAGACCAGCTACCCTGAAAGTACATTTGGCAGCTGTCTCTGCTTTTATTTCAGCAGGAAAGCCCTCTTCTCTTTCCAATCACCCTGTATTTTCTAAGTTTTTCAAGGGATTACTTCATACTAATCCACCTTTCAGGGACCCGGCCCCTGCCTGGGATCTTAATGTTTGCTTTGCTCAGCTGATGCAACCCCCTTTGAACCTCTGTCTTCTGCAGAGCTTAAGTATTTGACTTGGAAAACTGTTTTTCTAGTAGCCATCACTTCTGCCAGGCGCATAAGTGAGTTACAAGTCTTGTCAGTGGAGACTGACTTTATTTCCTTTCACAGGGATAAAGTAGTACTTAGGACTAACAGGAAGTTTTTGCCTAAGGTGGTTTCAGATTTCCATCTTAACCAATCTGTCTCCCTTCCAGTGTTCTTCACTGACCATTCCTCCTCTAGTGAGAGGAGGTTGCACAGCTTAGATGTTAAGAGGGCCCTTAGTTACTATATAGAGCGTACCAAGGGTCATAGGTTCGAATCCCTCCAACTCTTTCTCACTTATGGTGAGGTTGGGAAAGGTAAACCTGCCACTAAGAGATCCATTGCCAGGTGGATTGTCGTGTATCCAATTTTGTTATCAAAACCCGGGAAAGGTTCCCCTTCAGGCCTGAGGGCTCACTCTACCAGAGGTACAGCTCGTCTCTAGCTGCTGCCAGAGACATCCCTATCTTGGAGATATGTCAAGCAGCTACCTGGAAAGCGGTACACACTTTCACCAAGCATTACTCCTTGGATATCCAGGCCAGGAAGGATGCTAGATTTGGCACAGCCGTGCTTCGAAACCCTATTCCTAAGTAGGTTCAGTCCTCCACCATGAAGGTACTGCTGTGTATTCTGCAATTGTCATAATATAGCAAGACTTCATGTTGTTTGAAGAAAAAATTACTCACCTTAGTAATGTTGTTTCTTCTAATGGAGTCTTGCTATATTATGACACCCCCCCCCCAGCCTGCACCTCTCAGAACTTCTGCTTGGGTATGGGGTGGGCAGTCCAGTGTTGGCACTTGTTATGCCCATTTTATGTTTTTTTCCACCCCTTTTTGGGGTGTTGTGTTTTATTTTATCTTATGTTATTATTTTTCTGGTCCCCTGACTTGAGTCTTGGTGTTGGGACCAGGGATAGGTGTTGATATTTAGGTAGCCAGTTGGCTAGTGTAGGTTACAGCTTCCACACAGAACCTTAGTGAGTTTTTGCTCGTAACGATCTGACAGTTTCGGTTTGAAAATTACCAGACAGAGCTTCTCTAACCGAGCTCGCACTCTAAACTCCATGCCTAGTGGTGGGACAAACTGCACCGGTCATAATATAGCAAGACTCCATTAGAAGAAAACAACATTACTAAGGTGAGTAATTTTTTCTTCTTTCCCATGGGGCATACTTGGTACTTTACTCGCCCTGGCCCTTTTCAGATATGAATAGATGTGTCTGCTGCCTGACCTTCCGGTTCCAAGGGGGGTCCGTCGACAGGGCCTGACACTAACCCACCCATTGATGCCACAAGGTACACCCTTGCCACAGCCACCTCACAGAGCGCCACCAGCCCGCTCCCTTCTCCCCATCGCCCCACTTGATGATGAATATGAATGCAATCCTGACTTAATAATGCAGGATGAGGAGTATGAGGCTGATGACTACGCTGAAAACCACTATGACTGTGGCACTATGTCCACTGCTTCAAATTGCAGTGAGGACTCTGTGGCACAAACACTGTGGTCCCCTCCAGAGAATCCCGCTTTTCTCACCACAGTGGAGCAGTTGCAAGCTGCCATGAGCTTTGTTCTGGAGCAACAGGACACTACTAAGAAAAATATCACAGAATTCCTAGAATTACCAGAATCTCCTGCAGTTGTGGTGCCACCTCTCTGCTCCCTGCTTTAGAGGATTCCACCTTTGCTGCCTGGTGCAGGCCAAACAGTACCCCAGCTGTACCCAAGGAGGCAGACAAGATGTACATAGCCCCTTCTGAGAAGCCATTTTATGCCATACAACCTGAGGCAGACTTGGTGATGATTAATGCTGCTCATGGTTAAGTTCAAGGCACCTAAGCACCTTGGTTCCCTCCCCCTTGATAGAGTCCAAGAGGTTGGATGTTTAAGGCAAAAGGACCTCTTTGCCTCAGCATCACTGGGCCTTCATATTGCCAGCTACCAGGCCCACATGATGAAGTACCAGAACTCGCTTTGGAGGAAGGCCAAAGCAGGTGATCAAGCCTTACCTGTGGATATTCCAAAACAGGAGCTTATCAAAGCCTCTTACTACTGGGGCTGATGTGGGCAAGCATTTGCTCTGCGTAACCTGTGATGTCTCAGATGCTTCTGCCATGGCTGTGGCCTGTGACATCTGTCTCAGGAGATATTCTTGGCTTACAGTGGTAGGTTTTGTGAATGATGTGCAACAGTCCATTCTCAATGCCCCCTTTTGAGGGTAGAGGTTGTTTGGTCCTGAAGTCCAAGATATTCTGTCAGCTCTTAGAGCCTCAGGCAGAACCCTGAAGTCTGTGCATTCCCTCTACCATATCCAGCTGGGGGTAGGAGCAGGGTTCCCTTTCATCCAGCTGGTGTCAAGCAGCATCCAGCCACCAGACAGCAGGGCAGGGGCAAGGAAGCAGTACCACCCCAGGTGCACTTTCAGAAGTGCCTAGAGGTGATGGCACAGGGGAAGCCACCCCAATAAGCTCTGCCTGTCTCCTTATGCCGCCCCTAAGCACCTTTACCTCCAGGGGTGGTTGTAGGGGGGCACCTCTGCCTCCATTTAAAGCAGTGGAAGGAGGCAACTACAGATGCATGGGGGGGGGGTCTGGAAATCTTAGAAGAGGGCCATGCTTCGGAACTTCTAGCCATGCCTCCAGATCATCCCCCACTAGTGACACATTATCTTACAGAGCACCTACTTTGCTTCTGGAGGAAATGTAGACTTTGCTACAAAAGTGGGCCAACGAACCTGTGCCATTAGAACAAAGGAACACAGGCCTTTACTCGCGGTACTTCCCTTGTCCCAAAGTGGACAAGAGACCTGCGGCCTATCTTGCATCTCGGAGAGTTAAACTTCTTCACAGAATACAAGAAGTTCAGAATGGTCACTTTGCAAGGCCTTCTCTCACTGCTACAAGCAGAGGATTGGATCTGTTTCCTTGATATGAAGGATGCATACCTCCATGTCAAAATCTATAAGCCTCACAGAAAATACTTGAGGTTGCAGTTTCAAAGGGAATATTACCATTTTAGAGTGTTGCCCTTTGGCTTGTTTTCTACACCATAATACTTTACCAAATGCTTATCAGTAGTGGCAGCAACCCTTCACAGAGAAGGCCTTTGTTTTCCCCTTTCTGGATGGACCGGCTATTGAAAGCCCACTCCTGGGTATCAGCTGCTTGAGACCTTTGCTTGAACTAGGCAGCTGTTTGATGCTATGTGGTAACTGTCAACATACCAGCGTCAGTGCTGACACCCTGTAGTACTGCAGTACATAGGAGTAGTCTTGGACATGGCCCAGGGCTCAGCTTTCCTGCCCCTGGGCAGGACCAGTTGCCTGGTTGCCAAAGCACAGCTAGTGTATGACAGTCATTATGTCTTAGCAAGGACGTTCCTACGCCTGCAGTGCCTCATGGCAGTGGCCATTGTTACAGTACTGCTGGCCAGACTGCACGTGCAGATTCTCCAGAGGATCAGCTGACAGATGACCTAGAACAAATTTATTTATTTATTGAATTTTGGTAACTGGTAGGCCCACTGGGACATTACTGCCCCTTTTTTCAGGGGTGGCCCGTGAAGAATGATACAAAAAAGAAAAAAAAAAAAAAACCATTTATAGAGACAGTGCAGTTTACAATTGTGTTATAACAATTTCAAGGATAGCTATATACATGCAGTATATACATCACATAGGATGTGCAATTACAAAAAAACAGAATTAGACTGTGACAGTGTAATAAGTCCTTTATGTAAGGGCTAACATAGTAGGAGCAGGCATGAACAGCACGGGCTGAGGAGAAGAGTAGACTACCAAAGGATTCAATCAAGGTATTGTAGCTTCACACAAAAAATAGGTTAGATGGGCAGTGGAGTAGTTCCACATGGTAGATTTGCTGTTCAGGGAAGATTTGAGGAGAGTTATCAAGAGCAGGCACAGACAAAGAAGGCGGGGGGGGGGATGGCAATGAGAATTTAAATATGGGGAAAGATGAACAGGAAAGTAAAGGATGCAGCAGGGAATTCAGGAATTGATGACATAGAAAGCAAATGATCTATGAGCCATAACAGGGAGGCGGACCGAAGTGCTCGCTATGGTTGCTGAACTGGAACAAACTCACTAAAGCAGGGAGGAGTGTATTTATGGACCAGTTTGTGCATCAGGCAGAGGGTGAAAAAACAAAATTTGGATTCATAGGTTAACCAGCCCAAGGAAGAAAGGACATCACAGTGGTATGTATGGGCATTAACTCCCATGGCAAATCTACCCACCCTCTGATAGGCCAGTTTAAGACGGGTCAGGACTCTAGAGTTGGAAGTCAGCAAAAGAGGTGCACAGTAATTTAGTAGGGGGAGGAGCGAAGCAGCTGTGATCCTATGGTGAGAGGCCGATGTGAGGAAGGGGCGGATTCGGTAAACCATGCCAAGCTTTTGGTTTATTGATTTGGTACGGAGGGTGACATGAGTGTCAAGAGTGAGTGCTGTATCAAGGGTGACTCCCAGATATTTAAAGGATTGAACTGATTCCAGGACATCACCATTGCGGGCTAGGATCACAAGTGGGGATTAAGTGGAGAGGATGGAGGATGGGAGAACAGCATGCTCTTAGGTTTTTTTTTTTTTTTTTTGTATCCTGAACTTTGATGTTGAAGGAACCAGTCCTCAAAAGCAGGAAAATCACAGGCTAATTCGTTGTTGACCCACCCAAAGTCAGAGGAGGAGCGGTAGATAATGGCTTCATCTGCATATAGATTTACAGAGGCTTCTCCACAGTTGATAGGTAGCTCGTTAATGAAGAGGGAGAATAGGAGATGGCCCAGGATGGAGCCCTGAGGTACTCCATGAGAAATGTGTCTGAGGTCAGATAAAGAGCCAGCCCACTTGAACCTTTGAGAGCGGTTAGAAAGATAGCTCTGGACCCAGAGTAGGGCATTGGAGTTGAACCTAAAGAGATGTAGCTGAAGGAAGACCGTGGTTGACCAAGTCAAAGGCTTTAGTCAGGTCCACAAACATTGCCCCAGTGGCAAGGCCTTGGTCCATGGCCTGAAATAGATCAGAGGTGACTTTGGTTAAGGCAGTAATGGTGCTATGATTTTTTTCGGAAACCATGCTTGAAGGGGGAGAGCAGATGAAGAACTTCGAGGTAGTTCTGTAGGTGGTCATATAGAATATGTTCCTGGTTTTTTGCAAATGGACAGAGGATAGAGATTGGCCTGTACTTCTTGACTGGGGTATTCGGGCCACCCTTGTGCACTGGAACAACCACTGCAGTTTTCCCCTTATCTGGGACAACGTGCGAGAGAAAGGACTGGTTGAACAGGTCACGGACAGGGTGTGCCATAGCAGCAGCCCCAATTTAAGAAATATAGGTTCGAGGGTATGAAAGCCGGGGGATCCATCAGCTTTCAGACTGACAGGTAGTCAGTAGACTTCTTTAAATGTGGCGAGTTTCAGGTGGAAGACAGGGCAGGCCCCAAGGTTTACTGTGGGGAGGGGTATCGGGAGGCAGGGGAGGACTGGCGAATTGTGAAGTGTAGCTAGAAAAGTTAGTGAAGAATTCATTGAAGCCAGAGGCAGTGGACTGGGGGTCGGAGAGGGCAGTGCCCTGGATCGCAGTGGAGCTGGGGGGGTTCTGTGGTCTTGCCCTTGATCAGTGAGTTCACTTGCCTCCAGAATTCCCTAGGATTGCAGAGATTCTCTGTGTGGAGAGACCTGTAATGGAGGCGCTTTGCTGAATTAATGTTGCTCTTCCACTTGTTTCTGAGCTACCTATAGACTTGCCAGTCCGCAGGCAGCCCACTACGTTTATATCTCCACCAGGCTTTATCTCTGGAGGACGTGAGTTTTCTAAGCTCTCTGGTAAGCCAAGGGTCTTTTAGCCCTTTAGACCTACACTTTTTCAGCGGAGCGTGAATATTAACTATTACAGTGAAGGTAGATATAAAGAAGTCGAGAGTTGGGCCGGCCCGGTGGCACTGAGGGTTGAGGCGCTGGACGCCATACCTCGCGCCATGCTGGCAACCTGAGTTCAGGAGCGAGCTCGGGTGCGGGGGGGTCGGCAGGGGAAGGATTGGATTGAGTGCCCGTTAGGCTGCTCTTCTATCCCGGGGGGAGGGTATCAGGGAGCCCGGTGCTCCGGTGGCCCCTGGTGGAGATTGGGGGCGCTGCAGAGCACTGGGGCTGCACATAACCATATGGTCAATGCTGGCAGGGTTGCAATGTGCCAATGCATCGGGGGCTGCCCATGCGGTGGGTTGGGGAAAGCAGCGCAGAACAAAGGAAAATCCTGGCTCGTGGAGCAGGCAACGGCACCAGTCTGCCATGTCTTCTGCTGGGCTCTCCTTGGTTGGCCTTTCATTTCCTCCCTCCGGGGCCCACCTGCAGTCAGAGTCTGTCTTCTAAGAGAGCCCAAGAGGCATAGGGCTACCTTCCCCAGGTGGGTGAAACCAGGGCTGCCGGCAGCGGGGGGGGGGGGAGAGGAGGCACAGTCCGAGAGATCCACAGGCGGGCAATATAAAGGACTAGGATGCCTGAGAGATGGCTCCACGAGCCACGACTGGAGCGAAATAAATAAAAAAAAAAAAAAAAGTCAAGAGCCTGGTTGATGTCAAGGAGTGTATTGATGGGTCCCCAGTGAGCTTCATCGAGGGAAGCAACAAAGGCTCTAGGGTCAAAATGGGACATGTCCCGTACCTGGAAGATCTTTGCAGAGGGTTTAAGGAAGTTGTTGCGCCAGATGCAGTAGGTAGGGGAATGGTCACTAATACTGTCAGGAAGAACACCTACATCTTTAACTCAATGAGCACAATTGGTGATCACCTAATCACGCAGGGAGTGGTTGCCAGTATTAGTATTAATTTGAGTCGGTTTGTTAATTAGCTGGACTAGATTGCTATCCGCAAGTACAATACACACCTTATATGAGTAAGGGCTCAACCAGTCAATGTTGAAGTCACCACAAAGAATGAGGTTGTGACGTGGAAGGTTGGAGAGGGAGGTAATGAAGGAGGGAGGGCAGGTACTGGCCTCCTGAGGGGGCAGGCAAGCACACCCCACAATTATTTTCTTAGACGATCCAAGGGCCAGGGAGAGAAATAGATTCCACTACTTGGGGGCCCGGAACAATCAAGATAATCTCGGTTGCGTTCAGGTCAGGTCTGATATACATAAGGACCCCACCACCCCTTTTTCCCTCCCTGTCCTTTCTAAAACAGTTGTAGCCTGATAATGCTACCTAATGCTGGGCTTCAGCCATGACTCGGTGATGCTAAGTGCATCAGGCGCATGCTGTCTGACCCAGGCTTTGAGTTCCACCGTTTTAGGGCGAAAGCTATGAACATTTAAATGGGCAGTTTTCAGCCCTTTAGGGGTACTGGGCGTTAAGGTGGGAGTGCATGGTGCAGAGATTGGTCCAGGGTTGAGCTCAATATCAATATCACCTTCCCTAATTAGCAAGATGAGTAGGGGAAGGAATGTTAGGGATGAGTTGCAAAGTTGGTGTCTACTGGACTTTGAACGGGTAGGAGAGAGGCACAATGATTTTCTTAGCCTATGGCCGAGGTATGCAGCACTACTTTTAGGAAGACATGGAAAAATGAGATGCACATGTGTTGCATCATATGTGCAGTGATAAGATGGGGTGTGCAGACTGCAAATAGGAGGCAGTTTTAAGGAGTGGGCGATGAGGTAGTCTGCTGAGCAAAGGAGTATAAAGCAGGAGAGAGTGACCATAAAGCCAAGCTTATCCATTATAGGAGATTTGTAGAAGGTGTTGGAGGCCAGGATCCTACTTCGCTCTCAAGGTTTACCTATTATCACACAACTTGGGTGTGTAAAAAAAACTCCATATCAACTCCCTACATATGCATTATTCTCTATATATAGGTGATTCGGGTAATTTACTGGAGTGGATGGCTCTAGTTACGTCACCTGTGCGCAGAGTGATCAAGTGGTAGATGGAACCCAGCAACCTTTTAAAGAGGGTTCCTAACTGATCCCTTCCCCTCTACAGATTCTTTGCTTCAAGGATGAGCTGGGGTGCACACTTGTTTCCCATCAGACACAGGGTACATGGATCCTAGTGGAGAGCACCTTGCACATAAGTATTCTAGACATGAGTTGTTCTGTATAGGCTCCAGGCCTTCCACACCTGCTTGTCCCCAGGTCTTCTGTTAATACAGGTGGACAGTGTCAATGTGATGTATTACATCAACAAATTGGGGGGGGGGGCTCGTTCCAATCCCCTGCAGGGAAGCAATAAGAGTTTGGTATTAGGTTCTAGAACTTTCAGCAGTACATGTTTCAGGCACCCAAAATGTCTTGGCAGATAAGCTAAGCAGGTCCCAGTCCAGGATGCACGAGTGGGAACTGCTGAACTTGGTGGTTTACAACCTATTTGTAAGATGGGGTCATCCAGAGTTGGACTTTTTTTTTTGTCCCCGTAGAATACAAAACTGCTGCTTTTCAGCTTGCTTACTCCAGGGCCTGGAGTTTTCTGGCAAGACGTGTTGTCCCTTTCTTGGAAAGGGAGGTTTCTGTGTGCCTTTCTTCCTTTCCCTCTAATTCAGAGTGTACTATTCAAGCTCCAAATGGGGGGGAGGGGGGACTTTGATACCCATTTTTCCCTTATGGCCTCAACAGATTTGGTTCCCTTTACTGTAACAGCTAGCAGTGGAATGTCCTGTGACTCTGCCCCTGTGCAAGGATATGCTGTCACTGGAACAGGGAATCCTGCTCCATCTGGACCCAAAGTCTCTCCATCTGCACGCATGGCTCCTGAAGACATGGCCACTGCTTATTTGGGGGTTTCTCAAAAAGTGGCTGATTTTTTTTTTAGTGGCTGTTAGAAAGCCTGCCAACAGATCCACTTACTCTGTGAAGTGAAAGTGGATTGCTTTATGGAACGCTTCCCACCGCCTGGATCCACTCACATGTTCAGTCAGTCAGGTTCTAGAGTAGCTGCTGTCCTTATTGGATTCAGGTCTGCAGTATTCCTACATCAGAGGGCACCTGGCTTCCATATCAGCTTTTCATGTGCCTATAGAGGGTCGTACAGTTGTCTAGCTGGAAGTGGCTCGTGCATTCTTTTCTTTTTTTTCAATTAATTTTCCTTCCGGTCACCACTGACCGGGGTTTCTTCAGTCGACCTGCCTTATCCCCTCCAGCCTGAGAGCCTCCCATCTGCCCCTGTGTAACTCGACTCACCCGTGACACACCGATGGAACCATTTCCCCCAGAATACACCACCTTCTGCTCCTCTGCGCTATCTTCCGGTGCTCCATTAGTGGAGGTGACGTTGGGATCAGGTCGCAGTGGGCAGGATCTGGCAGTGGAGGTGGGGGCAGGTGATGTCTACCCCCCAGCCGATGGGTGGTTTCCCTTGTTCTGGAACTCCCCCTAGGCACCCAGATGTGCAATGCCACTCAGTGCTGCCGGGCCTGTTCCTGCACCCAGCTTGCGAATGGCTGCCGAGGCACCTCTGCCTTTGTGTCTTGTGCGATTCCTTGACTGTGGTGCTCCCAGCCTCCGCTAGGAGTCACTTACACCGGGAAGTCATCCACCCACCCACCCCAGGAGAGCTGTCCTCCGGACGCTCAGTTCTCTCCTTTCCCACCGACCCCCGGTGACCCAAGCTTGCTCACGAACCCGGGTCGCCGGTGTGGCGCGAGGTGTGGTGTCCAACACCTCAACCCTCAGCACCACCGGGCCAGCATTGCTCGTACATTTTTAAGAGACATTCTATATCTGAAGCCTCCCATCTGTATTCCAGTCCTGGCATCACTACTGCTTGAAGGATTTCAGAGCTACAGGCTCCAATGTGAGCCTTCTTATTTGTTTTTCCACAAAGACAGGGTGTATTTGCATGCAAATCTTAAACTGTTATCAAATGTGGTGTCTGTTTACTTTAAATCAGACCGTCCACCTTCCAGTTTAATATCCTGAGCATGCCAATACAGGGGAAGCATTGGTCCATACTTAGATATACGTAGACTATTCAGGTACTATATACACCACACAAAGGCCTGCAGAAAGTCCTTGCAGTGTTTTCACCCCAGGACAGAGGGTGCCCCAGTTTTCAAACCGTGCTTATTCATATGGCTAGCTAACTGCATTACTTTTTGTTACAGGAAGTATGGTAAGGAACTTCCTGGGGTGGTTCAGGGTCATTCCACAAGAGGCATGACCGGTTCATGGTCATTCCACAAGAGGCATGGCCACCTCGGTTGCTTGTTTTAAAAATGTTTCCACTGCAGACATCCTTTGTAGCTGCTGTCTGGGTGTACTGTTTGCAGCTTCACTAAACACAACATTCTGGACATTGTCTCTCATAGACAGGCTGGCTTTGGCCTAGCTATACAATAAGGCCTACTTTCTTAAGTCTGTGGGCTCCATCCACCAAGACTGTTCACTGTCATTACTGCTTGGTAGTCATGCCATTGGTGTGGCCTAATTTATTTATTTTTTCTAATTCTATGTATTCTCTGCCATACCCAAACTCTCTCCAGAAGGTCACTTGGCACTGTGTCACGATCCCGCCCGCCTGAAGTCCTCCACTCTTTTCTCCTCTTCACTGACTCTCCAGCTGCTACCTGGCCACCCAGACCCCCAGCTCTGAGCCCCCCCCAAGGTAGGACCACCTTGCTCCTCGTGGCGCTTTGTAATCCAGAAGCGTGGCCAGGCAGGGAGGCGAGCAGAGGATCGAATGGAGAGACCCGACATTGGGTGTGGTTGGCCGGCTCCTGTACCCTCCTTCACCTATCGGGAGGCAGGGTATTTCCGTATGTTCTGCCCCTTGACACAGCATGCAATGGCGTCAGCATGGGACCTCCCACAGACAACCTGCCATCACCAGACCCCCTCAACTGGTCCCTGATACTGGGCGATGCCCCCAGCCTCTGCCAGGTACCGCCACTGAGTGAGGAGTTCCCAGAACCCACCCCGGGAGAAGAGAGCAGTCCTTTGGACGCTGAATCTTATCCTCTCCTGCTGACCCCCAATGGCCCAGGCTTGTTCCTAAACGCGGGTCGCCGGTGTGGCTTCCAGCACCTCAACCGTCTGCATTACCAGGCCGGCCAGTTGGTGTGGCCTGATGAGAGATATTTTCAAAGAAGATAGAACAGTTATATATTTACCATAACAGTACATCTTTGAGAGAATGTGTTTCATCTGGCCATTCTGTCTCACTCCACTTCCCCCTTATGGGCCTGCAACTCTAGCTTTTACTGCTTAGTCTCCATTCTGTTCTCTGTATAGCCCTCTGCCTTGCCTGGTTTTGCAGAGTGCTGGGTACTCTACTGGTTCCCTACACAGAGGTCCTCCAAGTGTGATCTCCAGCAGGAAACTGAGGAGAGATGGGGCTGCCCACATTTATGTAAGAGCTGACCTGTGATGCTGTCATAGGCAGCCTCTGGCTGACTGCTGGCAAAAGTTTCCATGTGGTCCTAGCGCCTGAAGGCTTATTGTTCCATATGTGTGGCCTGACGAGAGATTTTCTCGAAGATCTAATGTTAAAGCAAGTATGTAACTGTTATTTATTTTTTGATAGTTTAAAAGTTATCAGTTTCCTTGCACTGTTTTGTGGTTGAAAAGTAATTTTTCTATTTTTTCTTGGCTCCTGGTAAGTTCCATGAAACCACAGTAGTAATTCTGTACCGGGTCCTTCCCTTTGTTTAGCAGTCGCTGCAGTTTAATATTTTTGTATTACAATTGGCATTTTTTCCGCATAGTGTAGGTGAACAAAACCTCTTCTGGAAAAGGTTGAAGTGTTTGCTTTGATTATGATAGATAAACCTAGGAAAAGAACAAGCTTTACCGGATTTAAACACTACTTTCTCACTCGCGTGTCCTCTGTAAAACAGGCTGTGTGCACTTTAGAAACGGAGTAGTGGGCCATCAGATGGTGTGACGTCTGCTAAGCAGCAATTACCAACAGGGGTGTAGCCAGAAATTCTGTTTTGTACACAGTCTCCAACAGTTGCACCCCCCAAATTTAAAAAAAATGTACACATCCTCTCCAAATGGTACCGCCTCCCAAACAAGTCAGATTGTTGTCAGATTATCCTTCTAATCTCTAAAGAGGTTATACACGTATCTGTCTCCTAAACAACAGAAGTTTGAACAGAGACACTCCTCAGTGGCCTAAACTAACCCAAATACTGCAGATTAGAATGAAAATGGTAACAGAAAGGCATATGGTTTGTGACGGGCACTCAACAAAACGGTACTCAAATGTGTACAGTGAGTATGCCTGTCTACACCCTTGGTTACAAAACAAGCTGCTAAGCCATCTACAAGTGACAAAGACCACAGAACCCTCAGGGAAAATCCCATAAAGGAGCATTCTACTAGTGGGGTACCACAGGGTTCAGTATTAGGACCGGTCCTCTTCAGTGTCTTTATAAGCGACATTGCAGAGGGACTGGAAGGAAAATTGTCTCTCTGCAGATGACACAAAGATCTGCAACAGAGTTGATGCACAAGGTGGGGTGGAAAGGATGAGAAAGGACTTGGCAAGATTAGAGGAATGGTCAAATGTATGGCAGCTTAGATTCAGTGCTAAGAAGTGCAAGGTAATGCACCTGGGAAACAAAAACCCAGGGGAAGAGTACACAATGGGGGTGAGATACTGGCAACAACAAAAATGGAAAGGGACCTGGGGGTAGTCATGTCAGATGACCTAAAGGTGGCCAAGCAATGTGAGAGGGCAGCAAGGAGGGCTGGGGGGATACTAGGATGCATAGGGAGAGGCATCACCAGTAGAAAACAGGAAGTTGTTATCCCTCTGTACAGACAGCTGGTGAGACCCCATCTGGAGTACTGTGTGCAGTGCTGGAGACCCAGTCTCTGCAAGGACATGGACAGGATGGAAGCTGTCCAGAGGAGGGCAACTAAAATGGTGCAGGGTCTGCACCGGAAGACATATGAAGAGAAACTAAAGAAGCTTAATATGTATAGCCTTGAGGAAAGGAGGGAGAGGGGGGACATGATAGAAACTTTCAAGTACCTCAAGGGAATCAACAAAGTCCAAGAGAGTAGCATCTTTCAAAAAAGGTGTGCAAGAACAAGGGGCACAATTTGAAGGGGGCGGCTCAGAGGTAGTGTAAGAAGTATTTGTTCACAGAGAGGTTGTGGATGCATGGAATGGCCTTCCGGAGGAGGTTTTGGAGTCAAAAATAGTGGTGGAATTCAAGCATGCATGGGACAGTCATAAGGCAAATCTAGGGGGTGGGAGTAGAAAGAAGTAGGCTGCTGGTTAACTAGGATCTGCAGCTTATCCATTAGGTACGGAAATGGGCGGTCCTTATCTGCCATCAAATTCAAATTCTGTTCTGATTGTTATGGAAAAGAGGCATGCAGAGGACCAACAAAGGACCTCTACTGGTAAAACATCTCTCAAAATTCCAATTTTATTGAAAAGAATAGAATTTCAGCAATGGGATAGGCAGATTTCACACCTTCTATGGAATGGAGATCGCCCAAGAATTGCTTTTTATTTATTTATTTTTTTATTTAGTTGTTTAACCAGGTATAGCACACTAAGCTGAAAGCTTTTTACAGGAGCAACCTGGGAGCACAAGGAGGTTAAGTGACTTGCTCAGGGTCACACAGTATGCAGGTGGAAGCTGTGGGATTCAAACCCAGGTCTAGTCTGCTGGATGGCACCAGATTTGCAGCTCAGAGCCTTAGACCACTGCGCTATACTGCCTCAAAGAAGCTTTAAAGATGGACTCTGGCCAAAAGTGCTACATTGCAGAATTAGAATAAGCATATCCCCAATAAATCTCATACTAAGCATTAGGTTTTTGTGTGACTTCATTTTAAAGTTATGGACTATTTTGTAACCCTGATTTCACTACCCGTTCAAAAAAAGCTAGTTTCAGTGGAGAGGTGCTGATGATGTCATCTCCTGAACTCAGTGTAGCCTTCCCTGTCAGCAAGCTTATAGAACCCGTTTCTCCAAAGTTAAAAGATCATTCTGCAATGGTTTTCACGAGTAAAACAGGCAGCGGCATTCTAAAAACAGTGCTATGGAATTGATGTGTTTCAGGTTTTGTAGCAAAGTTGACAAATTTGTATTTTAATGCCTTTTTGGTGTGGTTCATTTCTCCAGAGTTGCAGGATGCTGAGTCAGCATGCCTCCAGGCTGCTGATACCATGTGAAGTGTTACTCTGCAGTGCCTGTTTGGAAGTTGTATTGCTACAAGTGTTGCAGTGTTGGTAACTGCATTGCTGTTTGTCGGTGTCTGCTTTACAATAACTTTTAATAGGGGCCTTATATGTGTTAATTCCTACTAGGGGTGGAAGTGTCATCCTTGGTAAAACAATCATTGTAATGTGGAGTACAACGCAGGTGAGCCTGAATATAGCTCAAGTAACAGCCTGTCAATGAGAAGACAGAAAATGAGCTGTGCTTAACTGAGTCTCCCATTCATTCATACTTCAATGATGAATACAAAATTGATTGATTAAGCATTGAGCTGGCTACTACATAGAAACTCTTAGTAAGGTTTCAAGACAGCACTACGTGTCCCACCCCCATTTGCAGGGTGATGGAAGTGCCATCCTGGGAAATCACCTCAATTGCATGATAGGTGTGAATGATCACAGCCTTTCACCACATCAGAGATATCCAGTCTGCAAATCTCGCATTAGTGTGCTGTGACTTAGCACTCAGCAACCCAGAAGAAAAGGACCACAGCAACAAAACACCAAAAACAAAAATATGAATTTGTCAACTTTGTTACAAAACCTGAAACACACATAGGTTTTAAAGCAATGTTGATTGAATGGTGCTGCCTGTTTTACTGGAGAAAACCATTTGCACATAGCTTTTAAACTTTGGAGAAGCAGGCCCTGTAAGCTTGCAGACAGGGAGGCCTAGGCTGTGAGTTCAGGAGATGACATCATCAGCACCTCTTCACTGAAACTGACTTTTTTGAACAGGCAGAGAATTTAGGGTTGTAAAATGATTTGTAACTTTTAAACAAAGTAATTTAGGGATCTCAGTTTTGGCGTGAGGGTGACTTGGGTTATGTTAATCCATATTCTGAATTTATTGATGCCAGTAATTTGTGACCATAGTCCCTCTTTAAAAAACCATCAGCTACGTGAATCTAGGGTAGGCCTTGCATTGCCCAATATGCTGTGGCTACATTAATTACCCATATATTGTGCTGGTTCCGACCAGCCTCAGGAGCCCCTCAGTAGGTCTAGGTAGACAGTATCTTAGCACACGCTGACCTAACCATAGCTACTGTTAGCAAGCAACATGTCCAGACCCCTGTAAAGCACCATCCCTTTATACGGTGGATATCCTCAGTCACTGGAGATGTTTCTTAAATAAAAAAGAAAATGTCATAGGTGCCTGATGGGTAGGGTTCCCCTGCACTTGACCCAGCCTTCATCCCGGCAAACATGGGCCATAAATTCCATCTGTGGTCCCGATTGGGTCTCTCGCAAACTTTCCAATTCTATCAGAAGGAGATTTTTAAGACCTTTCACCAAATACAAGCAGAGTTCCAGCTGCCACAAGCAGCTTTCTATCGAGATTTACAAATCCGTCATTTTCTAATCAACACTCTAGGTCAAACGGTAGGTCCTATCTTTCTGCTGCTTCTGCTTGTCCATACTGAAGTCTCCCTCAGACACCCAATATCCCGCTGTTACCAGGCATTAATAGATGTCCATACTACCTTATTAGACATTGTACAATTTAACTGTGAGGTGGAGATGTCTGTAATATTCGGCAGTGGCAGGCAGTCTGGATCAAGCAACATAGAATTTCCTGCTCCTTTACTTGGCGAGTATTTGGATGGAAGGTCACTAGCCATTATTTCCGAACACCTCAAATGACAGTCAAATTCCACACCACATGCGACTCTTCCTGTTGGAGAGGCTGTGGATTTGCGATCTCCACACATACTCATGTGTTCTGGTCTTTCCCAGTGCTCTCTCAATATTGGAAGGAGGTGGACTTTGCCTTGGTGACTTTGATCCCAGAGCTGGGCACCCTCACTCCAGAGATCGCCCTACTATTGCACGGAAGCACCACGTTTCATCGATAGTAAATCTGCCAACATCCTGTACAGTGATGGCAAAATGCTGACACCCACACCCCCCGAATTTAAACATAATCAACTCTAGGTTACAGTGGTTTTGGGAAGGGTCAAAACACTGGGAGAAGTAGTGTCAGTGAACCAGAGACCGTTATCAGTGACTTTCACTGTAATGGTCTTTTTTTTTTTTTGCTGCTTATCTCCCCACCAGGCCCCCCCCCAGCCCCATCACCCTAACGTCCACTGACTCTTACCTCTTGGCTTTAGAGATGCCAGCTGGCCAGGTGCGGCGCCTGCGGAGAGCCGGCATCATCCACCAGTTGGTGATATTTTCGGCCTTTGTGTTTCTCCTGACCCCGAGTGCAGAGGTACAGCATGCAATGATGCCAGTGGCCGAGCTTCCACCCATTGGGGAGGGGGAAGAGGTACTGTCCCTCCCCTACATAAACTGGGTACCCCTTGGTACTGCTCCTTCCCCCCCCACCTAGTATTGTAAACATCCATCTGTGTAACTTGTATACTGCCTCTGATATCCGTATGTATGTATGACATGATGATGAATTGATGCTCTGAATAGTGTACCACCCTGAAAATTCAATAAAAACAAAGTTTAAAAAAAAAAAAGTCTCACAAATTGAAGTTTTGTGGCCAAGAACACTGGTGGAGCAAACTGTCAATGCTAGTCAAAGATTCGCCCTCTCTAGAAGATATAAAACGAATGCGGCAATTTGTTAGATAAAAGGAAAATCCTGAAGCATCTCCTCCGTAACCCCCCCCATATGTAAGAATATTTTTGTTGTTACATGGTGTATTAGTGCCCCTGTATTATGGTTGAGTAGGCACTTCCATGCTAAACCCTAATTTTGGTACCTTACTCCTGTGGTATCCCTGAATAGATTAATCTGAAATTCGGCATACATATAGTCGGTGCAAGGATTCCTGGATCCTGTAAGCTTGGTAACAGTTGGCTCAGTGGTTTAAGAGTTCTAAACGGTTAAAAATATGAGCACTATGGTTTTTAAAACTTTTTTTTCTCCTCGGCAGTGGAGCATAAATGGTTGCAAGTTGAAACTCCCAGGTTTGTTAATGTTTGATACAAGATTAATTTTTGATAAGTGGCTTTAGTGAGAGGTTTGTTAAATTATTAAGAAAATAAAATGGTGTTTTTCAGGGATATGCAGCTCATTTTGTCCCAAATTTTTCATAACTGGATTTATGCAAAACTGATGCATGTCAGTAGGAAGCTGCATTCTTGAGATAAGACCCCTGCTTTTGTGAGTTTTAGCAGTCACAAAAGTGGGGAAAGAAAGGAGGAACTTTGTGCAAGAAAATCAGTTGGAAGTTAAATCTGAAAGTTATGGGGTCAATAATATAGAGTGTAAGGATGATTCCTGAAGTGATTTGTTACAGAAATCAGTGGTTTTCAGAATATTAATGAAATGAGGCTGTTGCATGTCACAGACAGACCCTGCTTTCATGACTTGTGAAGCTGCCCTCATGACTTGTAAAGCCACTTTCATGAGGTTTAGCAGTGACGAAATGGGGGAAGAACAGAGAACGTTGCTCATCAAAACAAAACAAAAATTTGTTGAAAGTTAAGTCTGAAACTGTGTAGTTGACAGTGTAGGGTGAAAGGTTAACTTTTTTTTAATGTTTTTTAAAATGTTATTGAAAGTAGGCTCTAAAGCATATCACAAAAACAGACTTTTCTTTTGTCATTCATGCATCTGTTTGTTTAACTCACAAAACCACTTTTGTGAGCTGCTGTAACCTCGGTTTTGTGCCAGTCTCAAAACGAGAAAAATCTACATGGCTTTGCAGGCCACGTCTGTGAACATGCAGCTGAGGTCTGTCACATATACAGCTGCATCATGATTGGCCCATACAGTAAAGCTACAATAATGCAAGCACTGCCTTGTCTGACAAAGTAAAATAGTGACACAGCAGTGCGTGCATAGTAGTTGCCGATACTAGGGTAATGACAGCATTACATTGTGTGATTGTTCAAGCTCCAAGGAACACCACACCACAGATTCACTACCACTTATTTTATCTCGAGTGGGGGGGCTTTTAATGGTGTTCACATCAGGGCCCTGTTATGATGTTGCCCAGCTACCAGTCATCACGGTAGACTACCCAACCATCAGCTGGGTTCCTGTGCTAAAATGTAACTGCCTGAAATGGCTTATTTTATACAAGGTGCAGTGCTTGAATTGGCTTCCTTTAATTAAGGTACAGTCTCCAGTCAGTCGGCAGGTAGCTAGTGAGGAGCCATCTAATGACGGACCTATATAGAAACATAGAATTTGACGGCAGATAAGGACCACTTGGCCTGCCCAGTCTGCCCATTTCCCTACTTAATGGATAAGCTGCAGATCCTAGTTAACAGCTGCCTACTTTTTCCTACCCCCACCCCCTAGAATTGCCTTATGACTGTCCCATGCGTGCTTGAATTCCACCACTGTTTTTGACTCCACAACCTCCTCCGGAAGGCCCTTCCATGCATCCACAACCCTCTCTGTGAAAAAATACTTTCTTACATTACCTCTGAGCAGCTTCCCCATCTTCAAATTGTGTCCCCTTGTTCTTGCACACCTCTTTTTCTGAAAGATGCTACCCTCTTGGACTTTGTTGATTCCCTTGAGGTACTTGAAAGCCTCAGACAAGCATAAAACAAACACAAAATTAGCGGCTCAGCCCTTGCTCATTTACAAACTTTAAAGAGAATTCAGTCACCTTTCACCCGTGGCAAATTTTACAAATATATTCTTTATGCCTGAATTAGCCACTTATTTTATCTTGGGATTGGTGTTCACATCAGGACCCTGTTGTGAAGTTGCCCAGCTATCAGTCATCATGGTAGAACTAGTAAACATAGTTTGTGAATGAGCAAGGGGTGAGCTGCTAATTTAGTATTTGTTTTATGCTTCAGAGATGTACAGCTGTCTCATTAGCTGGCTTCTCTCTAGTTACCTGCCAGTTGGTTGTGGATTGCACCTTAATTAAAGGAGGACAATGTAGGCATTGCAACGTATATAAAATAAGCCATTTCAGGGAGTTGCATTTTAAAATAGGGACCTGGGCGATGAGTGGTCTACCACGAGGATTGGTCGCTGGGCAACTTTACAACAGGGCCCTCCCTTTTCGACAGTATAATTATATGCATTTGCAAACCAAGAGATCCCAGTTTCACATAAAGATTCACATATGTTTTTTTTGACCACAGAAAAGCAAAGGAAGAAAGAAAGAATAGAAGTTTTGTTTAGTTTATTTACTTATAAAGCGTACTTTTTCAATTGCGACTCAAGGTTTACATGTGAGCAAGTTCATTAGAAGAAATTTAAAAACACAGATAATACCCATAAAATACAGGTTAATTAATGTAAGTGCAAAGCTTCCTTAACACAGATAATACCCATAAAATACAGGTTAATTTAAGTGTAAAGCTTCCTTAAAGAGGAGTGTCTTCATAAACAGTAAGTGAAGGGAGAAAACGGGGAAATTGTAGGACCCTCAGAATGGCCAACTCCTGGGTGCAACAAGGAAAATTTGATTGCACAGTCAGACAAGCAAGAGATAGACAAGGGACAGAATAGATATTCTTCAGGGATATCTCTGCCATCAGATCACGCCTATGAAACTTAGCCATCCAGTGTCAAAATCACATTGAAGCTTTTTCTGCAACTGTCTATTAGAGGCAGCCCACACCAACATCGGGCTCTGACGTTACATGCCCTATATAAGCACAGGTGGCCCTTCTCCCTCCTCAGTTCTTTCCCGCCAACCATCCGTGGAAGCTTTGTTGCTCAGTTCGACTGCCAGAACTACTTCATTAGTATTTGCCCTTGTATCACTTTATTTTAAAGTGATTCCTTTTGTCTTTGTATGTCAAGAACCACTCTTTCGTCTGCTCTCTTCTGTCACTGTGGAAAGAAGATTTCTTCTACTGACAACCACAAACTTTGTTTCTTCTGTCTTGGGCATGGCCACAACACTCTCGTCTGTGAGATTTGCCTGAAGTTTAGCCTCACCACCCAATGCCAACACTGGAAAGCCCTGCAGAAGTTCCTCATGGAGCAACAGGTATCCAGCAGAGAGCAGGGGTCTTACTTCCCCCAATCACCAGCATCTTCTTTGGGCTCAGGCCCAGGATAAGTCCTCGGGGAAACACTGTCATTGGGATAAGGACTAGCCTAAGGAACTTCCCCACTGACCGCTATCCCAGTCCCCTTTAGATTTTTCCTCCTCTTTTCCTGGGATCATTCCATTGAACACTTTGGTGTCAGCCCCTCGCTCCATGCAGGCCTCTGCTCATATCAGACCCCCCACAGAGGACAGTTTCCCCAGCCTTTACAGGGCTGTGGAGGGGCCTTCGGCCTCCGGGTTGTCTGCCCCAACCCCGCCGTTGAGACCTCTCTAATCTTGAGGTCCACTGGCACTTGGCTCCACCACTTTTACTATAGTTAGCGGCAGGTCATTGGAGCCAAGTTGTGTGCCCCCTCCATCGATCCCTGTGTTGAAGATGATCCCCTTTCCTGCTGTTGACCGTAATGCTATTCTTTCCTCCATTACTACATCTGTCATACAACAATTTGTTCCATGGCCTGGGCTGTCCTTGCCCGCTCCATCGGGTGCTGCCTCGGCATTGACGCCAGTTCAACCCTTCCGCCCCATGCGTTCTAGAAAGCCATCGATATTCCAGCTGTTGGTCCTTGCTTCAGAACAGGCCGATGTCAAGGAGGAATACCATCCTGATCTCATCCTCGATGAGGAGGAACACATTGAAGTGGACTCCTCTGACAGGTCTGCAGTTCCCTCCAAGAGAGAGGATTCGGTCAAACACCCCCCCCCAGGTCCCCTCGCCCCCAGAGGACCCCTCTTTCTTCAACATCATGAAGCAGCTCTCCTCTACTATGGGGTTCCAGACTGAGGAAGAGTATGTCACAAGGAGGAATCTGTTGGATTTCTTGGAGATCCCAGAATCTCTACCTAAAATGATTCCTCTCCTGTTGCTGGCACTGAACGATGCTGCAACTGCAGCCTGGCACAGGCACAACCTGGTTGCAGCCATGCAAAAAAAGGCTAACAAGCTTTACCAGGTGCCTCGGTCTGCCCTTTTATGCAGGCCAGCTGGAAACCAACTCTGTGGCAATTAAGGCTGCTCATGACAGGACAAAGGCCCCTGAGCACCTTAGTTCCCTGCCCCCTGACCAGAAATCTAGGAGGTTAGACCTGTGGGGCAGGAGGGCTTTTGCTTCTGCCACTCTAGGCCTTAGAATTGCCAGTTTTTTGGATCAGTTGATTAAATACCAGAATGCACTCTGGAGGAAGGGCATATCTGCTGATCAGGCCCTTTCTGAGGGTTACCAGAGAACAAGAGCTTCTTAAAGTTCTTCAGGCCTTGGAAGATGTCAGTAAGCATCTCCTTAGAGTCATCTGTGATGTTGCTGATACTACAGCCAGGGCAGCAGCCTCTGGCATTTGCCTCCGAAGGCACTTCTGGCTTAGAGTCTCTGGCTTTGCAGCTGACATCCAGCAAAAGGTGTTGAATGCCCCTTTTGTGGGCCACAGACCTTTGGTCCTGATGTGCAGGATATTATCAATGACCTGCAGGCCTCCGGCAGGGCTGTTAGGTCTGTCCACTCTCTTTACCATACCCAGCCTAGGAGTAGACCAAGGTCCTCCTTTCGTAAGGTCTCTCACAAGCCTTTTTCCAGGGCAAACACAGGGCCAGCATTGCCTTGCCTGCCCCTTCCCCCACCACTGGTTCCTCTGCTAAGCACTCTGGAGGATAAGGTGTGGCCCCAGTCACAGGATCAGCCTCAGCCTGACTCCTGGACAGAGCTCCCCCTTTGTTCCAAGCCAGGAGGTGGTGGTCAGAGGTCAGTTCTCCCGCCATCTGTCGCGGTGGAGAACCATTACTAGAGATGCTTGGATCCTGCAGATAATCAAAAAGGGCCATACTCTAGAACTTCTAGAACAGCCTCCAGATGTTCCCCCCCGTTCCCACCTCTTATCTGGACCTGGCAGAAGCGCTTAGGGAGGAGGTGCTCACCTTGTTGCACAAAAGAGCAACCAATCCAGTGCCCTGGCATCAAAGGACGAAGGGTTCTACTCCAGGTTCTTCTTGGTCCCCAAACGAACAGGGGACTTGAGACCCATTCTAGACCTCAAGGAACTGAACCTTTTTATCCAGTACAAAAAGTTCTGGATGGTCACTCTGCATGGCCTTTTTCCTTTGATCAAACAGGGTGACTGGCTATGCTCCCTTGATATGCAGGATGCCTATCTGCATATCATGGTTTTCCCCCTTCAGGCGATACCTGCAGTTCCTGTTCCAGGGGAGCACTACCAGTTCAGGGTATTGCCCTTTGGCTTATCCTCTGCACCACAGGTATTTACCAAGTGCTTAGCAGCTGTAGCAGCAGCCCTCTGGTGCAAAGGCCTCTATGTGTTCCCATACCTGGATGACTGGCTACTGAAAGCCCAGTCCATGGAGCTCATGTTGTTAACTCTAGAGTACACCTTTCAGTTGTTCCAGTCCTTGGGCATCACTGTCAATCTGCTTAAGTCTGTGCTGACCCTGTCCTAGTGGTTACAGTACATAGGAATGGTTCTGGACTCTACTCAGGGCAAGGTCTTCCTATCCCTAGACAGGGCAGACTGCCTCATTGCCCAGGCCTAGGAGATGGCTTAGAGCTGGTATATCCCAGCCAGGACACTTTTGAGGCTACTGCGCCTAATGGCCATGGCCATCATTTTGGTCCCTTTGGTCAGACTGCATGAGGGCCCTGCAGTGGAACCTCAGGGTCTAGTGGGATCAGCGATCAGACAATCTAAACCGGCTGGTCCTTGTCTCCTTCCCAGTCTGCAGAGTGCTTCACTGGTGGATGGACCCAGCCAGCCTCTTAATAGGTGTCCCATTCCTTATCCCCACTCCTCAGCAAATCCTCATCGCGGAAGCTTCGGATCTGGGTTGGGGAGCCCACTTCAGTCCTTATCAGGCCCAGGGCCTCTGGTCCTAGTGGGAGACTCACATCCACATAAACATCTTATAAATGAGGGCAGTTCTGTATGCCTTGCAGGCCTTCCAGAACCATCTCCCCTGTGCCCTCTGCTGATGCAGTCAGACGATCTCAGGGTGGTCTGTTAGATCTACAAGCAAGGGGGGACTCATTCCTACCCGCCCCCCCGTGATGAGAAGTGATGAGGGTCTGGTACTGGGCTCTAGATCACAGTCTAGAACTGCCAGCCTTCCATGTCAGGTGCCCAAAATGCCTTGGCTGACAGCCTCAGCAGATCACAGTCCAAGATGCATGAGTGGGAGCTGCTGACCTCAGTCACCGAAGACCTGTTCGGGGGGGGGGGGTCATCCAGAGTTGGACCATTTTGCATCCCCACTCAATGCAAAACTTCTGCATTTCTGCTTGCTAGATCCAGGGCATGGAGTTTTCTCGCAAGATGCATTGTCCCTCTTCTGGAAAGAGAGGTTTCTTTACATCTTCCCTCCCTTTCCTCTGATTCAGAGGGTGCTCATCAAGCTACAGATGGAGGGAGCCACCCTAATTCTGGTGGCTTCATTCTGCCCTCTGCAGATATGGTTTCCGTTACTGCAGCAATTGGCTGTGGAACCTCCAGATCTTACTTCGAGTGGGAGCTCTTGCAGCAGGCTATAACCATTAAGACTAACGCCGCAGGCCTTAGGACCCACCAGAAAAATTTTAGTTAGCAGTACCCAGCGGTCCGGTTCCACCTGGCGTCGATCACGCGCTACATAAAGTGGACCGGCTCCACACCCAGTTCTTTTCCTGCGCGACCTGCTCACGTTGGGGAAGTTTTGCTATTCAGCAGTTCCAGCTCAAAATTTGGATTTTTCTTGGAAAATCAACATTTTTTTCTCTCCTTTTTGACTTCAGTACGGTGTATGTCATCTCAGTCGTCTGTCTCCTCCTCCGGGCTGAAGAGGAACAAGTGCGATTGTGGCAGCCAGATACCATTGAAAGACGGCCACTCCAAGTACGTCTTCTGCCTGGGTCCAGACCACAACAGTGCTGCCTGCAAGACCTGTAGAGGCGTTACCAGCAGGGCAAGAATTCGATGTCTTAAGGCCCTAAAAGCCCATCTATTAGAACAGCAGATGGATGTCCTGCACACCTCGAGGGACAAGGGCAAACACTGGGACAAGGATCGTAGCCAGTCCCATTATCGGTCCCATCTCCCCTGAAAGCCTCTCTTCCTCCTGGGGCTCGGGAACACCACAAAGAGGACTCCAAGAAACTGGGCCCTCCTGCCAAAAAACCGACGCAGGTCAAGGCAGGACCATCAGGAGAAAGGCCGGCTAAATCTAAGGTGGAGCCACTGCGTGTGACTCCTAAGGCCTCTACGACACATACCTCGGCCCTGCCCAAGAAGGACTCAGCCTCACCCAGTTCAGGCAAGCTGCTGGGTGACAAGGACACCCCGGCACTGCCTCCTGTGAAACCGGCGCTGGCTGTGGTACCGACACCGGTGGAGGTTCCTCTGGTAGAAGACATCCCTGCAAAAAGGGCACCCACTAAGGTTCCAGTGACCCCCAGGTCTTCCACCCTGCAGGGCTCTTCTGAGGACTCCCCCACTCATGCCCTACTGGACCCTCCATCTTCTCCGGGTCCCTTTCTGGGAACAGCGACTGCTGTTTTTAACAAAGAGGAACTGCAAGAACTCTTCTCTTGTCTGGCATCGGTCATTGCTCCGTCGTCTGTCCTGTAGCTGTCTGTCCTTGGACTGACGTTGGTCAGGTAGCCACCGACACTCGAGCGGGGGGAGTCCTAGACACAGCTCAGGCTATTCTAGGCCCAGTTGCAGGTTATCTTCTCCTTCTTCTACTTCCTCCTCATCCCTCTCGGGGGTAAACCTACTGGCCCCCTGAAGATCCGACCTTTATGAATGTCATGAGGCACATCCAGGCCTCCAATGAATGGGAAACTGAGGATCTGGATCCAGAACGCCATCGACTGGCCCCGTTACCTAAGGCAGAAGGAGCCCAAGCCTCTGGTGGTGCCTTCTTTAGTGGACACCTTCCAAGACCGTACCAGGATAACTTGGAAGCATCCAGCGTCAATCCCAACTGTTCCAAAGAAGTCAGACAGGCTGTATAGAACCCCGAGGGACACCCTCAGGTGGAACACCATCAGGCGGACTCATCAGTCATTACGGCTGCTCATGACAAGTCTAAGCAGCCTAAGCACCTCAGCTTCCAGCCTCCTGACCCAGAATCCTCCTACTTGGACCGGGTGGGCAAGAAAGTCTACTCTGCCTCCACCTGCTCCATTAGATCCCTCAATTTCCTTACGCATATGGTCCAGTACCAGAATGCACTGTGGGAGAGAGGACAGGAGCTAGTCAATGCCTTGCCAGACTCCATGCAAAAAAATGGAGCTTCTGGACATATTGAAATCGGGCTCGGACATAGGCATACATGTCCTCTGTGCCTCATACGACACTGCAGATACGGTGGCCAGAGTGGCAGGTGTCTGCCTCCGGCGCCATGCCTGGTTGAGAGTCTCAGGTTTTCACCAGGATTTGGAATCCGGAATCCGGGATCTCCTGTCTAGGGTTCTGTCCTTTTTGGGCAGGAGATGGAGTCTCTTATCTCTCATCTCCAGGAGTTGGGCAAATTTATCTGGTCAATCAGGCAGATGTACAGAGGGGACCAGAAATGCACAAGACGTTGGCCTTTTCATAAGCTGTCAGGTGCTCAAGCCCATGGAAACCAACAGGGCTAGAGAGGTGGCTTCAAACGGAAAGCCGTCAACCAGCAGCCTGGAGGCGCTCCTTTTCAAGGCCCCAAGTCTTTCCAAGCCTCTCTGTCCACTCATAGCTCCACCCAATGACTCCCTCCCAACCCCTCCTCCTCCGGAGGCGGTACCAGGGGAGGCAGTAGGGGGTCGCTTCTCCCTTCACCTGAAGGGTTGGGGCTCCATTACAGTGGACCAGTGGGTCCTGGACATTATAAGGAGGGGACATATGCTGGAGTTCACCGAAATCCCCCCAGACACTACACCAAGGTCCTCAAGATATCCTCCTCCTCACATACCCCTTATAGAAGGAAATATTTGGGCCTTCTTGTGAAAAAGGGCGATAGAACCAGCTCCTCTGCAGCAGCGGGGAAAGGGCTATTACTCCAATTTTTTCCTGGTTCCTAAAAAGATGCAAAATCTTTGGCCCATCCTGGACCTCAGCTCCTTAAACAACTATATAGAGTACCGAAGGTTCAGGATGGTGACCCTTCCAGGTCTTATTCCTCTGCTGCACCAGGGAGACTGGCTCTGCTCCCTAGACAGGCAAGATGTATACATGCACATTGGGGTCTTTCCCCCTCACAAGAAGTACCTGAGGTTCCACTTCCAGGGGAAATGTTATCAGTTTTGGGTTCTTCCGTTCTGCCTCTGCTCTGCTCCTCGAGTCTTCACCAAATGTTTGGCAGTAGTATCTGTGGCTCTAAGGTGCTAGGGATATTACGTCTTCCCTTACCTCGACGATTGGCTGCTTGCGGCCCCGTCAAGGATGCGCCTCCTTCAGGCTCTTGGAGACACCTATATTCTGTTACAAGAGGTGGAGATCATCCTGACCCTTCCAAAGTCTTCCCCAGAGCCCATCCAAAGACTAGTCTTCATAGGGGTGGTCCTGGATTCAGTCCAGGGCATGGCTTTTCTACCTCCAGAGAGGGGTGATCACCTGCGGGAGATAGCAGGATTGGTCCTAGTAACCCTTCAGGTCCAGGCCAGGATCTTCCTCAGACTTCTGGGGCACATGGCGGCCATCCCTGTCACTCCTTTGGCCCGCCTCCACATGAGAATCCTACAGTGGATGCTCAGGGTGCAGAGGGATCAATGCTCCGATGAACTAGACCACATGGTCAGAGTCACAGAGCTGGTCAAGAGGACCCTACTTTGGTGGCTGGACCCTGTCAATCTAGAGAAAGGGGTCCCTTTCCATCAGGAACCCCCAAATCAGACCCTAACAATGGATGCATCAAATTAGGGATGGGGGGGCGCACCTAGAGGCCCGCCAAACGCAAGGGGTCTAGACTCCAGAGCCGCTCAACCTCCACATCAGAGTTCTGGAGTTGTGAGCAGTCCTCAATGCACTGAATGCCTTCCAAGAGGACCTTGTTCCAGGCTGTCTCCTATTTCAGACGGACAACATGGCGGTCGTCTTTTACATCAGCAAGTAAGGGGGAACGCACTCCTACCCCCTTTGCAGGGAGGCGATGAGAGTCTGGTACTGGGCACTGGAGCGTCACACCTCTGTCTGCAGTGCACATTCCAGGCCTCCAAAATGACTTGGCAGATCGCCTAAGCAGGTCTCAGTCCAAGACGCATGAGTAGGAGTTGCTACAGTCAGTAGCGGACCAGCTGTTTGATACATGGGGTCGTCCAGAGCTGGACCTCATTACGTCCCCATGCAACGTCAAACTGCCAACTTTCTGCTTGTTAGAGCTCGTGCCTGGTGCTTTCTGGCCAGATGCGTTGTCCCTTTGTTGGGCAGGGAGGTTTCTTTCTGCCTTTCCTCTCATTCAGAGAGTACTGTTGGAGATATAGGCCAAGGGGGCTCGGATGATTCTAATCACCCCATTGTGGCCTCGGCAGATTTGGTTCCCACTACTTCAGTGGTTGTCCTCGTAAACCTCCAGTTCTGCTGCCAATATGCTTGCAGTTGCTGTCCCAGGATTGGGGCATGCTGGTCCATCCAAATCTCAGGTCTTTGCACCTTCATGCTTGGCTCCTACAGATGTAGCAAAATCCAGGTATGGAGTCTCCCAAGAGGTGGCAGACGTCCTCGTCTTGGCGAGGTAGCCCTCTATTCGCTCCACTTATGCTTTGAAGTGGAAGCGTTTTTCCTTATGGGCATCGTCTCACCGTCTGGACCCCATTACCTACCCAGTGAACTCAGCATTACAGTATTTCCTCTCCTTATACCAACAAGGCTTGAGCTACTCTTCTATAAATGTGCACATGTGGGACTTTTCTGCATATCATGTCCTCTTGGGGGATAGAACCTTGGCCCAACTGGACGTGGCCCGCACCTTCTTACGGGGTATTCTGCATAAGAGACCTCCCATTAGGGATTCTATTTCTCCCTGGGACTTCCTGTTTGTGGTAGAAGCTCGCTCCCCCCCACCAGTGGCTGATTGTGAGCTGCGTTACCTTTCCTGGAAGGTTTGTTAATTAGTTGCTGTTACCTCAGCTTGAAGAGTTTCTGAGCTCCAGCCTCTGATGTGTAAAGAGCCTTATTTGGTTTTTCACAGGGAAACGGTTTCCCTTAGAACAAATCGTAAGTTCCTTCCTAAAGTGGTCTCAGAGTTGACCCTCAACCAATCGGCTGACCTTCCAGTTTTTTTGTCTTCTCCTTCTAATAGGGGAGAAGCTCTCCTACACACCCTGAACATTAGCAGGGCGCTGAGGTACTACCTCAAGCACATGGCTACACACCGTAAATCGGAGCAACTGTTTGTGGCCTTTGTGCAACAACCCTTGGGCAAACCAGTGTCCAAACAGACTATTTCTAAGTGGCTTGTCCACTGAATTGTGTTTTGTTATGAGAAGCACAACAAACCCCTTCTGTGCCCAGTTAGGGGTCACTTCACCGGGGGAGTTTTGACTTCCTTTGCTGCCTTAAAGAATGTCACCATTAGAGACATCTGTGCAGCAGCTACCTGGAATTCTGTGCATACTTTTGTGAAGTACTACAGCCTGGACATTGCATCCAGACGCCGTGCTAGTTTCAGCTTGGCAGTCCTTCAGGTACTCCTGTCCTGATTTGCTGTGTTGCCAGCATTATTCCATCCTTCCTCCTCCCAGGGTTAGCCACCTCCTTGGCGTGGGACTGCTTTGGGATTCAGTCCTAATGGTTATAGCCTGCTGCAAGAGCTCCCACTTGAAGTAAGATAGTACAGTTATGTAAGAAATTACCGTAGCAGTAGATCTTCGAAAGGAGCTTTGGCGACAGGTGCTGCTTTCCCGCCCTCCATCCCCCAGGTGAGGTGTTCAGCACATCATCTTCAGGCTTTGCTTCTTTCACTCACTAGAGTCCATTCGGGGGTCTTGGCAGGGTAACTGGGGTGGAGCCGGGGTCCGCCCCCTTATGTAGCGTGACCGACATCAGGGTGGAGCTGATGTCAGGGGGCGGATCCTGCTGGGTACTGCTAGCTAAGATTTTTTCCGGTGGGTCCTAAGGCCTGCGGTGTTGGTCCTAATGGTTATAGCCTGCTGCAAGAGCTCCTCTCAAAGATCTACTGTTACGGTAAGTTCTTACGTAACTGTTTTTTCGCCTGCCCCATTGCCAGAACCTGTTGACACAGGCACAGGGGACCCTGGTCCATCAATACCTCAAGTCCCTCCACCTGCATGCATGGCTCCTGAGGACATGGCCATTGCTCGGTTTGGTGTGTCTCAGAAGGTGGATGATGTCCTGGTGGCTGCCAGAAAACCTTCCATCAGAGCAACTTACTCTGTGAAATGGAAGTGGTTTGCTATCTCAGCCACGTTTCATAGCCTGGACCCATTCACCTGTCTGGTGAACCAGGTGTGGAGTATCTTGTGATCACCTCTGATACAGGACTCGAATACTCCTCTCTTAAAGTGCACCTGTCACCTGTATCAGCTTTTCATGTGCTCACTGATGGCCGTACTGTGGCACAGCTGGATGTAGCCCGTACTTTTCTGCGAGGCATTCTTCACTTGAAGCCTTCTATCCATAATCTAGTTCCAGCTTGGGACCTGAATTTTGTTCTAGAGAAGCTGATCCTGCCTCCTTTTGAGCCAGCTGTGCCTTGCATGTTACACTTTCTGTCGTGGAAAGCGTTACTTTTAGTTGCTGTTACTTCTGCTCGAAGATCTCGGCGCTACAGGCTCATGTGTGAGCAGCCTTACTTAGTTTTTCACAAAGACAGGGTCTCTTTGTGGACTAATCCTAAGTTTCTTTCTAAGAAGGTGGTGTCTGAGTGTACTTTAAGTCAATTCATCCACCTGCCTGTTTATTTTCCAGAGCATGCCAATCCAGGGGAAGCATTGTTTCATACTTTGGATGTGCATAGAATTCTGTGTTACTGTACACACCGTACAAAGGCCTGCAGGAAGTCCTCTCAGTTTCTTTCACCCCTGGCAGAGAGGGCGCTCCAGTTTTGAAACCGTGCTTGCCCAAATGGTTGGCCAGCTGTATTGTTTTTTTTGTTACAGGAAGTATGGTAAGGAACTTCCTGGGGTTTTTGAGGGCCATTCCACCAGGGATGTGGCCACTTCAGTTGCCTGTTTCAGGGGCATTTTAGCAGCTGAGATTTGCACTGCTGCAACTTAGAGTACTGTCCACACCTTTACCAAGCACTACAGTCTGGACATTGCCTCCAGAAGAATAAGAGCAGGCTTTGGCCTAACTGTGCTTCAGGGCCTTCTTTCTTAGGCCTCTGGCCTCTTGCCACCCAGACTGTTTTTACTTTCAGCACTTGCTTGGGACTCATTCCATAGGTGTGACCTGATGACAGAGATATCCTTTAGAAGATAGTTACGTAAGAACTTACCGTATCAGTAGATCTGTGAGGGAATTTGTGTCATCAGGTCATGCTGTCCCTCTCTCCATCCCTCTTTTTTTCTCTTTCTACAGCTCAGTTGTCCTGTTGCTTCTGCCTTTCTGCTGGCTAGGCACCTCTCTCTCTCTCTCCCCTTGGTTCCCTGGTGGGACTCCTATCTGCAGTGGCCTCCAGCTAGGGAAGGAACTGAGGAGTGAGCTGGGCTGCTCGCGCTTATGTAGGGCATGTAACGTCAGCCTGATGTCAGTGTGTGCGGCCCCTAATAGACTGATGCAGAAAAAGCTTCCATGTGATCCTGACGCCTGATGGCCAAGTTCCATAGGTGTGACCTGATGACAGAGATTCCCTCAAAGATCTACTGTTACTGTAAGTTCTTATGTAACTGTTCTATCCTTGCTTTTAACTCTTTCTGCATCACAAATGGAACAGGGTGTTACCCAACCCTGTCACACTCCTCTGCTGGACAGTCAACCTTTTCCTATTGTCTCTTCACTCTGGTATCTACTCCTGTCTTCCCTCTGTTTCAGTACCTCCCTAGCATCCCTCAAGTACCAGCTGAAACTCCTCCTCCTCCTCCTGTTTCCCCCTTACCTGATTGCTCCCCTTCCATTTGCCTCCTACTCAGGTTGTAGGTGTGGCTGAAATGCCTGATTTTGTTCTTGCTCTTGTTTTGCATCATCTGCTCTGTTCCATTTTCTTGTAAATATGAACACTGTCAGTGCTGTGTAATTGCATTAACTGTGTACTATGTCTACTTTATGTATTTGCCTTCCCTATTCCCTTCCCCCGGGTCATACATGGAAACCAGCCTTGGCTCAATGTGCATCTCTGTCATCAATTTTCAAATATGTAAATAATAAAGCCTTGTTATTTTAGTTGTAATTGCTGCCTGGACATATATCATTTTAGAGTGCTGGATGACATCTCGGGCTCAGGGTCACTTAATAAGCTGATGTGAGATTTGAACCAGGGCCTCCTATTTCTGAAGCCTGTACTCTAGCCACAACACCAGGCTGCATCTATGTCAGGGCTAATGGATGATGAAAAGTAACTAGTAAAGCAAATTAACAGAATGCATAAGGAAAAAGAACTGAGGGGGGATCCACTGGGAGGGAGAGAGGAGATGCGATTGGAGCTTACAAGTTCCTTTCCTTAGGGGGTTAACAGGGTTGATAGTGAGGACCTGTTCCCTGGGAACAGGGATACAGTAACAAGGGGGCACGGATGGAGACTAGTCGGTGTGTATGTGTGTGTGGGGAATTTTAAAGGGATGTTTGGAAGTTCTTCATCACCGAAAGGGTTGGTCGATCAGTGGAATAGATTGCCAAAGGAGGTGGTGGAAGCAGGGACTATAAATGGATTCAAGGTTAGATTTTTTTTTGTGTGTGTGTTACTTTATTCAAGTCTCGGATTACAACCTTTGAACTATGAGCTCGTTTACATAGGTTCCACATCAAAGAATACAAAATACATAAGTTCACATAGTACAATACAAATAACAAGCAGATTCAAACAAAAGAAAATGAGGTGTACTTTGTACATATGTTACAAATAAAGCAAACAAATTGGAGACAGATGATCAAGTGAGCAGCGTAAGTGTAAGAGGACAAGACGAGTATTATAGGTATGTAGGAGCAAGGGACAGGCAGGGCCAGTACCATTTGTCATTGGGGGAGGAGAGTAGTGAAGGTGGGGGAGAAATGGGATAGTGTATTTAAAAAAGGGGGATGAAAAGCAGAGTGGAGAGGAAGGGGAGAGTAGCAAAGATGTAGGGGAAGGTGGCATGAAGATAAGGGGAGTTGGAGGGGCGGGGTTAGGATAAGAAAGATGGAGAGGAATTGTAGAACCAAAATTGGAGGTGTCAAGAAATGAGAGAGTAGTAAGTGGAGTTGGATTGGTATGGGGAGTTGAGGGTCAAGTCTCAAAAGAAGAACACTTTTCAGCATTAGGTCAAGGAGACATATAGGAAATTGGGCAGGCAGCATGGACCGTCCCAGTCACCATTTTTTATATTTGTATCAAAAGCAGTGCTGTCCTCATCCCTTGGCTGCTACTGCTTCTTCATGTAGAAAAATCCATCCTTTCTAAATTAAGTGTTGCTGGCAGGGTCGTGACTGGGGGGGTGCAAGAAATGCAGTTGCAGTAAAGGCTGCACTGTCAGGGGACCCACTGCCTTAGACATTAACAGTAAGGAAACTTAATTGTTACAGAAAACCTTGCATCATTCTTTTTGTGCATTGCTTATCCATTTGAAATAGGGGTTGTTGGCAGTGGCAGCTGTAGGGACTGTGCTGAAGATTCCAAGTCCAGTTTTACAGGGTGGGGGTGAGGGAATACATAACAAAGAAGCAATAGGGAATATTTCTCAAAAACATCTGATCTTGGAGCAGCTGTCCCCAGGAGGAGCAGGGACAAATTACATTGCTTAGTTCCTTGATCATGGTGCTAGCAAGCGGGATGGGGAAGCGTGGACAAACTACGGATGCTCAGCATGACTGATTATAAAAGAACTTGTGTAATAAATATTTTCTATGCTCTAGCGGTTATTTTACGTTCATTGGTGTGGAGGTAGCGCCCCACTAGATATTTTGCAGGGGCGTCCTTACAGTCATTGGAACAGCCCTGGTAACTGGCAGAAACTTGATTAAGCCTGGGCTATTTTAGGAAAGACCCAAAGCCAAGAACGTCTATTTATAACCTACTGTTGGCGTTACCACCACTAAATATATGCAGTATTATGATTTAAAGCAGCTGGTGTTCATTTGAGAACTGAAAACATTTGAGTAAAATTATACTCAAAAGAACAGTGCAGTTTCAGCCTGGTTTTGGCCAGGAAGTAAAACTACTGCACGAGTTTCTTATGGTAATCAAATGGGAGAAAATTATCTGATTAAGAAACAACTTCTGTCTATGTTCTCCATCCCTTTATGTATTTATTGTATCAGATGTTTTTAATTGCTATAGTCATTAAATGCTTTATCTTATTAATATAAATCTGATAATCACAGTAGGTCTGAAGGGAAATTGAATGTGTTATTGAGAGCATTACTTGTCATATTTGCAAACTCGACTGAAACAGAGTGATCTGATCAATCACAGTTCACATCTGAAGAGCTAAAGGCAGCATGGCCCTGTGGCACAGATTGTAACACAGCAAATAACAGGTTCAAATCCATTGGCTCACTGAGTGATGACCAGCTGATAAGCTTGTACTTTTGCTCCCCCTGCTATTATGTTGGTTAAATCACAGGCCAGTTTGTTAGCATTGTTTCTTGGCCTGTTTTAAACCTTAACAAATAAATAAATGATGGTTTCCACTGTATAAACAAACAAAATAGACATTCCACGTCAGCTGCACTGTACAGGGTCAATATATTGTAACTTTGTCTGTGCCCATTTTCCTACTATTTAAACACGAAATGGACTGGGTAAAGTGCTGTCAATCAAAGCTAAGATTCAGAGTTGGGAAACGCACCACAAAGATGTGGATCTGTGGTAAAAATAACTAACTAGATAAATAAGAAATTAATTAAGCAATAAGGCACAACAGGGTGTGGATTTATTGGGGATTTACCCACGCTTTGTGTGGGATGACACGAGGTGCAGCCGAGTGACTAAACCACACAAGAAGTGGGTAAATCACCCAATAACTCACACCCAGGGAGTGCCTTATTGTGATTATACAATGGATCCATGTGTAAAATAAATTTAAAATGTGTTTAATTGTTTTTTATACATGCCATTCTTCAGTCGTGGGTTATGCAGGATTTACGCACGGTCATATGACATGTTTTGACCAATGAGATTACAGGATTTTCACACACCATTGTATAAATATCTCATTATTAGTTCAACAGCTATTCTGGTTACCTGTGGGAAATTCTCTCTTTAATCCAGATTGTTTCTTTGTTTAGTTTTACTGTAGATACAGGGAGTAGCAGCATAAATGATCACCAAAGACCTCCCCAACTGCAATAGCATTTTAGAAAGGACACATATATGGAACCTAGTATCTGTAAGAAAGCTGATTAGTATACGTGACCTGCGTATATCTTACCAATGCGCATGCGCAAGCAATGTAATATAAACCCGTGCGTGGCGGGCATAAAGCCTATGCTTTCTGTAGTGTGTGCATCTTTCAGTAAGCTTGCCAGTTCATTCTATGTTGGTGTCTGTATGATCATTACATGGTGTCAGAATGGACCGCCTGCAGCCTCCCACAGCACTCAATTTCAAGGGGAATGTTTCTGAAAAGTGGAAAAGATTTAAGCAGCAATTTTAAATTTTTTCGGTTGTCAGTGGACTCTCTGAAAAATCTCAGAAAATCCAGGCTATGACTTCTTGCACGTGGCAGACCTGGATGCCTTAGAGCAGTGGTTCTCAAATGATGAGGCCAGCCTCCCAAGGGAGACCCCAGCTTGTTTCAGAGGAGGCCCAGTCAAGTCTGAGAATGTACAGTGTTTACATTTTAAGTTTTGGCTGTTTTGTGTGAAAGAATAAAACAAATTAAATATGGATAATTGTAGGTGAGATTCTTTACTTAGCATATATTTGTGACCAGGAAGTCCCAATTGAGCCAAAACATGTTTACAGGTGTGTATGTAAATTAATGCCTGGGGCAGGCATGCTGAGTCAAGGCTTGTTTCTACAATAGGTACTTATATGCAAATTAGTGACTTGGAAAGGCACACTGAGTCAAGGCTCATTTCTATAGTAGGTATTTATATGTAAATTAGTAACTGGGAAAGGCACAGTGATCTGCTGCATGTTTTCAGGTGTGACCTGAGGTAAGGGTACAGGAAGTTACTTAACTGCAGGGTAAGAGGGGGAGAGATGAAGTGGCTAGGTTAGTTGTTCCAGACAGAGAGGAAACAGAGTAACAAGGGCCCAAGAGTCAGAAAAAGGAGTGACAAGTATAACCTGGGGTGCCGGGTCAGGGGTGTGGAGCAATAAGTTGAATAAAAAGAGAATATACTCAGTCAGCTTTATTAGTTTCACTTTATTCCTGGTGTACTATGCAAAGTAGGATTTATTTTTTTCTGTGGGGAGGGCCAAGATTTTTTCCAAATTTGAGGGAGGCTCGACATCTTTTTCATGGCTTTGGGGAGGCTCACTATCACAAAGTGTGAGAACTATTGTCTTAGAGGTATTCAGTACTTTCGTCTGGGAAAGAGCGACTGGTAAAAACTGTGGGACAGTTTGAAAGGTAGTGTAACCCAAGAAAGAATATGACTTATGAACAGCATTTGTTCAGTATGAGGAACCAGAATCTGGGTGAGTCCATTGATTCATACATAACTGAGCTGAGGATAATGGCTAAATCTTGTGAATTTGGACAGTTAACTGAATCGTTAATCAGAGGTAGAATTGTATGTGGCATACAGAGTGAGCATGTAAGAAGCAGGCTGTTGAGAAAAGCCAACTTAACATTGGCTGATGCCATAGACATATGCAGGGCTGCTGAACTGAGTGAAATGCAGATTAAACATTTAAATGGGAATGCTCAGGATGAAAGCTCAGTGCATGTGGCAGTTGTCTAGGAGGAAAAAGTCAGAGCAAGTGTCAATGTGAGCAAAAGGAGTTAGGCACCTCGAGCAAATAAAATCAAATGTGAAAAGTGTGGTCGTGAACATGAGATAAATGCCCAGCGTATGGACAATTCTGTAGATTGTGCCACAGGAAAAATTACTTTGCTAGGATATGTCGTGTGGGCAAACACAGTCAAATCCATGTTGTTAGAGAAGATGTTCAGGAGAATGAAAAGTACTTTCATTATTGAAACTGAATCTACATATAAGCCAGAGACTGACTAGAATGTAAATTTGAACATTAAACGGGGAAACTGGTGACTTTCAAATTAGACACAGGAGCACAGTGTAATGTGTTGCCTTTTCAGATGTATAAGGCATTGTCTGGAGAAGCTATACAAAGGTCATCAGCTAGACTTGTTTCCTATTCTGGGTATAAATTGGATGTAAGAGGCAAAGTGCTGTTGCGAACGTGTTTTAAGCGAAAGTATTGCCTGCTGCCATTTCAGGTGGTTAATGCAAATGTATAAGCCCAGTGTTGGGCTTGTCTACTTGTTTGGAAATAAAGCTTACAAAGAAGTTATTTTCAGTGGATGCTTCAATTGGAAGTGCAGGGGGGAACCACAGAAGGAGTACTGGTTGAATTTGCTGATGTAGTTGAGGAATTGGGATGCTTAGAAGGTGAATACCATATTAAAATAGATAAGACAGTCAGCCCAGTGATAACCCCCCCCCCCCAGGAAAATGCCTTTTGCATTACAAGATAAAGTGAAAGCTCAGCTAGAGAACATGGAAAGATTGGGGGTTATTGAGAAGATGGAGAAACCTACAAGCTGGGTCAACTCGATGATGGTTGTAGAAAAGCCAAAGTATGAGTTTGCATAGATCTTGACAGAGCAATTAAAAGGGAACATTACCCAGTGAAAACAGTTGAAGAGGTTGCAGCCAAGCTAGCAGGCGCCAAAGTATTCACAGTGTTAGACGCAGGGCATGCCTTCTGGCAGATTAAACAGGATGGGCCTAGCTCGGATCTAGTGACTTTTAATACACCCTTTGGGAGGTACAGATTCAGGCGTCTTCTCTTTGGGATTCATTCAACACCAGAAGTCTTCCAAAAGAAAATTTCATACATTTTTGAAGGGCTCGAGGGCACAGAGGTTATTATGGATGACATCTTAATATGGGAACTAATGTACAAGAGCACAATGTAAAGTTGTGACATGTCTTGCAAAGAGCCAGAGATGAGCATTTGTCTCAAAATTTAAAGAAATCCAAAATCAAAATGTCAGAGGTACGATGTATTGGACACAAGTTAAGTAACAATGGGTTGTTGGCAGACCCCAAGAAGATAAAAGCAATTACCCAGATGCCTGTTCCCCAGAAGAAGACTGACTTAAAGAGATTTATGGGCATGGTAAACTACCTGGCAAAATTAATTCCAAACTTAGCCACTGTAAATAAGCTGCTGAGAGAGTTGCTAGAGAAAGAAATAGCATGGCACTGGGAGGAGCGCCACCAACAGGCCTTTCAAGAATTAAAAACAGTTGTTGGTAACCCCTGGTGCTGGACTTCTGTGATTTAAGAAAACCCATTGAATTGTCTGTCGATGCATCCTCTGAAGGGTTGGGTGCATGTCTGCTGCAGGAAGGCAGGCCTGTTGCTTTTGCTTCTAGATCACTTAATAAAGCTGAAAGAAATTATGCACAAATTGAGAAGGAAACACTAGCTATTGTATTTGGCTGTTTAAAGTTCCACCAGTATATTTATGGCAGACCCTGGGTCCATGTTGAATTGGACCATAAGCCCTTGGAAAGCCTTTTTAAAAAAACACTGGCCACAACCCCTCTGAGAATTCAACGCATGATGCTAAAACTGCAAAACTATGATTTGCAAGTCCAGTACAAAGTGGATAAAGAACTTCATATAGCAGATGCCCTGAGCAGGGCTGTGGGAGACAATTCTGTGCCAGAAACTTAAACAGACAAATGTGAGATTCACACAGTGGACTACATGCCAATCAGTGATGAAAAACTGAAATTATTTTAGCAAGAAGACTGACAGTGATTCGGCATTAGTCAAGCTGAGAGACCATTTTGAATGGGTGGCCCCAGGACAAAACATCAGTGCACCCTGAGTAGAGACAGTGCTGGCAGTTTAGAGATAAAATCTCAACAGAAAGCAGACTTTTGCTGAAGAGGGAGAGACTGATCGTCCCCTCGGCACTGAGATAAGACATGTCAACCAGGTTACACAGCAGCCACTTGGGTATTAAAAGATGCAAGCCCCGGCCAGAAAAGTTTTTTTCTGGCCAGGGATGAACAGTCAGATCAGTGACACGGTGGCCAAGTGTGGCATCTGCCATCAGTTCAGAAAAGCACAATCTAGAGAACCAGTGCAGCCACATGAGATACCAGGCAGACCTTGGCAAAAGGTTGGGGCTGACCTATTTGAATTTGAAAGAGAAAATTATCTAGTAGTGGTCGATTATTACTCCAAGTACATTGAAATATCCAAGTTGCAAAATACGAGTGAAACAGTGATTACCCATATTAAATCACGATGTGCAAGACATGGTATTTCAGAAATTCTTGCAACAGATAATGGCCTGCAGTTTTCCTGTATATTGAATTCAGAGACTTTCAACGAAAATTTGAGTTTAAACATAAAACGTCTTCACCAAGATACGCCAAAGTAATGGCATGATAGAGTGGGCCATTCAAACAATAAAGAGACTGTTAAGGAAAGCACAGGTGGACCGTCAAGATCCATACTTAAGACTTTTGGAATTGAGAAATACCCCACTGAAGGGGTTATGATTTCCAGCACAGCTGCTTATGGGCCACAGAACCAGAACTTTCATGCCTGCCAGGCGTGAGCTGCTTAAACCCAAAGTACCAGAAGTTGATGTGACAGCTACATTGCAAAGAGCTCAAGAAACACAACAATCTTATTACAATGTGCAATGCCAGCCTTGCAGCTGGGACAGCCTGTTTACTTACGATCACCTGAGAATACCTGGACCCCTGCCGTTGTGGAACACCGTACTGAAGAGCCACGTTCCTATACAGTCCAGGCAAATGGAAAATTGTATCACAGAAACAGGAGAGACCTTTTGTTAACCCCTGAGCTGCGTCACGCTGGCGTCCCACAAAACTTACACGTCTGTGGAGAGAAAGAAGGAGGTGAGCAGGATGACCTTATGGAGGACGGAGAGATCCCAAAGGTGCCTGTAATGGAGCTCCCTTCTTACCGTTACGCCAGAACCAGTCCTAGCGAGCCTGTGGGGTTGGCCCCTGCCTGAGTAGTTGGGATCAGTTGTTTACAGTAATCCCAGCCCGAGATTTAGCCGTGCAGTGGATGTGGGAGATCCAGTTTGCCTGCACGGATCAGACTGAAACTCAAAAACATTCTGCCATATAGAACTTTAAATGTTTTCTGGTTGGGGAAGTTTAATTGAGGAAGGAGATGTAAAGGAAGTTAGTATGTCTGGCCTGTGTATGCCACCAATGCACATGTTTCTAGCAATGTAATATAAACCCGTGCTTGGCGGGCATAAAGTCCACGTTTTCTGTAGTTCTGGTGTGTTCATCTTTCAGTAAACCTGCTCGTTCGCTCTGCGTTGGTGTCTGCTTGATCATTACAGTATCACTGTTTGTTTTTCTAAACAAATAAAATTAACAAAAGGATAGCCGGTGTTTTTGTGGCCACAATGGAAGGTGTGTTGGATTTGCTCTCCCTGTTGCCCTCAGTTGTGCCACAGATGGATACATGATGCCTTGCTGTCTCTGTTTATTTCATTTATTTATTTTTTGATTACCGGGTAAGGTGCGCTAAGCAGACATTTGCCTGTTTTCAGGCACGACCTGGGAGGTTACAAAGGTAGGGTTTTACAGTTAACGATGAAAACATTAACATGGTGCTAGGATTAGTACAGTATGTAGCTAGACAACTCAACTCTGGTTACTTAGAGTGCAGGGGGCATACATTAAGGTGACATATTCAATAGCGTGAATGGCGCAGGTTACATATAGTACAGGGGAACATACAGTGAGAAAACAAATACAATAGAGTGAGTGGTGCAAGTTACATACAGTGCAGCGATACATATAGTGAGAAATCATATACAGTAGAGTAAAAAGTGTGAGCATATTCAGCTTAATGACATTTGTACATCTGAGACCTAAGGCAGAGGAATAGGCAAGGGCAGGGGGACCGTTCAGGCGATAGTTAATCGGAAGCCTGATCAGGTGGGAGGCATGTAACAAAGGCTAGGGTCATTCAGAGCAAGTGCATTGGGAGTGCTGTAGCAGGATTACCCTCTATTGTGTTAAAGGATTAATATTACTAAGAAAATGGCAAAACTGGAAAATAAACCAGAAGATTTAAAAATGCAGAACCTGAGAAACAGCATAAGAATTTTCAGACTAAGTTGACTGTATGATGCCAAATCCTTCCATGTTGCTGGTCTCATATTTCATTCTCATTGATACTCATTGAAAGAGCAGATGTCTGCTTCAGTACTCTAGTGATTACACTTTCCTAGAGAATGTTTTGTTTAATTACAATTGCTCTGAATCTGCCAAATGGAATTGGATTTGTCAGATTCTGAGTCAGTTTCAAATTTAGGATTTACAGTCTGAAAATCTTAATCTGTTTTTGCACAGGCATTTAGAATTTCAAATCTCTATCAGCTCTGGATTTTTTTTAATTCTTTTTATTGAAGATTTGCGCAGTTTTCTTCACATACAACATAACATACACATATATGTCAATATCGTTTGGTTACATCCAGTCAATACATTAGGACAGATGGCATTTTGACCTGATATTGTTCAGTAAATAGATTACTGTATTGCATTTGTGTGTGAGCATTATCGGGTAACAACATATGGCACCTATTCAGCTTATATCATTCTTTAGTCAGCTTTCTACTCCTGAATTACAGACTGCATAGTCTACATTTATAACGTGCTCCACCAGTACTTCTTAAATTAATCCTTACTCTCATTGTTCTCTATACTGTTACCACGACCACTTTAGTTGGGGGTCATAGTTGCTAGAAAGGGATCCCGCTGTCTGTTAAATTGGTCTTCCCAGCCCTTTAATTCATATTTAAGTCACTGCAGTGGCAGGATCTGAAAGAGACTTGCCAAGTTAAATGAAGCAGCCCCTGTACCCAATATACAGGTGCTGTACCTCATGGGGCTGCTTCCAGTGTATATCTTGCCATAAATAGTCCTGATGTTTAAAAATTATGGTGCTCATAAAATTACAAACACGGGGTCCCAAGGACTTCCTGGTTTCTGGTGCCACCCATGCTCCGCCCCTGCTCTCTGCAAGTTTATGATGCGACGCCAGGGAGAGCGCAGGGCCGTGCTCCATTATACTGTATGGGCGGCACCTTTTCAGTTTTTTTTTTTATATTATAATGGCCATCTAGTCATAAAACATGGGCACGGGTTGACTAACAAGGGCTTGTTCTGACTGTCCTCCCCCTGGCCCAGCTCAGGATCTGGAAATGGGTGGTGGGATGCGTTGTGTGGGTTCTTAGTGAGTAGTAACCCTCATCCAAAGTGAGAGCCGGGATCTTCACCATAGTTTTCCCTCTTGTGAGCTCTCTCCTCCCCTGGCATGGGTTGAACCTCTTGCTTGGCTTTAGAGATATGCAGCATGCTCCTAAGGAGGGAGCTGGCCCCCTGGCTCATCAGCAGGAGTTGCTAAGGTCCCGGGCTCGCCGCGAACCCACCCTGAGCACATTATACTGCCAAGCATCAGCTGCCACAGTCAGACAGAGCTGCCTCCAGATGCTGATTTATGAACTCTGATTGTCTGCACAGCAGGGCAATGCTGTGCCGTTGGGCCTTGGTGTGTCCTTGATACCTTCTCTTTTAAATGTGTTCAAAAAGGAGGATTATGACCTGCTTTTATCTAAATTCCTTCAATGGCTGGCGACCCGGGTTCGGGACTGGACTCTGGCCACTGGGGGTTGGCAGGGGCTCCTTCATCTGGGGTGGGCTCGTGGGGTTGCATCGCACCTGGGCGGCCCCTGGTGAAGACCAGGAGAAGCACAAGGTGTGGCGCCAGCATGGGGAGGAGTTCGGCAAGACGCTTGCATAAGTGCAGCACATCGTTGCACTGCTGGCTCTGGGAGACAGAAACCAAGGTGGAAAAAGGGCTGGGCACGACCAAGCAGCTTGATGGCTGTGCACCCTCGGACCTGGAGGCCTGTCGTGGAATTGCGTCGGAGAGTCCGGTGATCGCCATACTAGGACCCTCGCGTATTGAGTGAGCCTGCTGTCTTCCGGGTCGGTGGGGGCCGGTGGCTGGATGCCCCCGCCGGAGCGCTGCAGAGGCGTAAAAATCAAAGTATGATAAAAAAATAAATTCCTTCAATGGTTTATCTTCCAGATTTTCATGAAATATGGCCGTCAGCGGTGGAAGCTGAGAGGTCGGATTGAGGTAAATGGAAAGCAAGTATGGGACAGTGAAGAGATGGTCTTTCTTCCTCTAATTACAGAATTCCTCTCTATAAAGGTAAAGGGAGCTACAAAACAAACATTCATATTAATCACTTTATGGTGTTTACTGCTGTTCTACATATTCATTCTTTTTATAGGTGGCTAATAGAGCACAGCTATATTGCAATCATACGGGCAGAGGTTCAGCAGTGTCCCAGTAAGACCTGTTGAGATGCCCTAGGATCTATTAAGAAATGACAGAATGCTGGAGAGCCTCCATAGATGGTACGGTTCATATTCACAAATGGAATGAAGGTGTCTGATTTGTTCTGTTATGGTGCCCCTCTGTTGCAATCAGGGAGGAACTGGCTGTAAGGCATAATCATAGCGGAGGAGGGGCCAGAGTGTTAGAGAACTATTGAATGTGATAAGGCATGATGGTATCCTTGCCTCCACACATATCTCCTAGTGTTGCAGTATTATTGTTGGGAAATGAAGTCCCGTGCCTTTTGTAACAGTAATTCTTACCCTGACTGTCTTGCGGGACAGGGAGGGACGCAAAGGCTAGATATGCCACAATTTATGTGCTACTAGTGTTGCTTAGATGCACCCCTGTTGTATCCTTCTTCCTATTCAGTATTATGTATTCACGTATTCAAAGTTAGCCCCCCCCCCCCGCTATTGAATCTGCTAGGTGTGACTGGGTGTATCAAATGTAAAACCGGATATAAAGGTAAATAAATTAATTTGCAGTTCACTAGGATGATGAACCTGGTTCCTGTCCTAAGCCCAAGCCATCACACATTAGGTGGAACAAGCAGTGCCGAGTTTCTGTCTTGGATGCCTCTTACCTGAGAAAGCATGAAGAGCTTCGGCTCTTACACAACTACCACCTGGTAGCCCAGAATGAGGGAATCTTATGGGCAGGAATATGGCTTTTTAATTGGGGTGAGATCCTGCTGATGGCATCACACAGGACACTTGACATAGCTAGGAGACTAGCGTCCTGTGTCTAGTTTTGTGCCAAGATGTCAGTCAACTGTCGTGGGTGGGCTTGTTCTAGCCCACCTCTCATTGCCCAAAAATGTCTTCTATCTTGGTCTGCACTACACTGAGTCATATGGGGGGGGGGACATGGGGAAGGGGAATGGAAAATAGGTGCAGAAATTAGTGGTAATTCATGTGGATAATGCTGCTGTGTGCTTCCTGCCCAGTTGGTGGTGCCAACACAGCAAACTGTGCAGGCCCATCAACGCCATGTTACTGTTGCCACTTATGATGCCAGGATTCAGGAACAAAGCCCAAAATGTTGTCTGTAATGGCTGGCAGGGGAAGGAAGAATGAGCATCCCACAGGTCTTGTTAGGGGTTTGTCATTGGTCTGCTTCTGTGCTAGTAACACCTGGGGACCCACAGGTGGTGCAGGTAATGCTGGGATGGCTGTGGGAGGGGAGATGTGTGGCCATTCCAAGTGTATGCCCATTGTGTGTATGCACAGTGCCTTGTGCTTAAGTGTCGGAGGAGAATGTATAAAGAAAATGTCTATCAAGCTTCGTAAGTTCAGGCTCCATGTTTTCTACCTGCTCAGCAAAAACTCCAAATTTGGGACTCCGGAGGTGGTGGTACCCTGAAGGCCCTACTGCAGGGAGCAAACTGCGGGTCAGGTAAGAGAATTGGGACCCCTTGAGGACAGGGGCAGTTGATGAAGCTGGGAGTTAGCCAGAAGAGACGTATGGTTACCATAGCTGAGGGAAGAAGAGAGAGTAAAGAAATACACAGCAAACTTTAAATGCCTTAAAGTCTTCCTGTTTTCTGGTTCTACAGGTGACGGAACTCAAAGGTTTGGCAAATCATGTCGTTGTTGGAAGTGTCTCCTGCGAAACAAAAGATCTGTTTGCAGCACTTCCTCAGATGGTGGCTGTTGATATCAATGACCTGGGTACCATAAAACTCAGCCTGGAGGTGACCTGGAAGTAAGCCCGTCATTTACTGTCTAAACACTAAGTAATATGCTGGTTTATTGTCACACACGTCTTATAGAAAATATGTTCTACAGTTTTCAGCAGTGTCATAAACCAATATTACAGTCACGCTCAAATGTCTTCCATTTAGAGAGATTATTGAGAATTACTGCTTAATTACTGTTGAACTTCACAGTGTTGGAATTATACGTTATGAGCTTTGAGAGTTATGAGGGCTCGTGGTGACCCTATCTTTAAAAGTGCCCCTCTCTAAGTAAATGACAGTGGTGCAAGATTTACAGGGGCTCACCTCAGAGCCATAGGGGATGAGCTGTAGTGCCCCCCCCCATTCCAACACATTTAATTGTGTAGCTAGAGAGAATGCCATGATTACACTGGTTTCTGTCAGACTTGTGGCTTACACCTCTCAGGTTTTATATCCCAGTAATATCATAGGTACATAGGTCTGGTGAGACGAATTAAGATGCATCCCATTTAGCTCATCTCTCTGTTATCCTAACAGCAAGAGTGCCTTTTCCCTTTGGGGTAGTAATCGAGCATAGCCTTAAAATGCTGAACACTATCTGCACATGTCACCTCTTCTACTAATCCATTCTGCAATCCTATCACTTTTTGGGTGAAAAATGTTTCTGTAAATCCCTCCTGTCTCTCACTTTAGCTTGAACTCATGCTTTCTTGTTCTGCTATCCTGCATCCTACTGAACAGTCCATTCCAGGATCATGAATTCTTTTTTTTTTTTATTTTAATTTATATTTTTTAGGTATTTTTTCCCCTGGTTTTGGCCCTTCCCCGTCCTGTTCACTATCCACACTCTGGCAATTCTGCTGGAGACAACTGGGTCATAGGACGTCTTCAAGCTATGCTCCTCCCATCGCCTGGGTTGGGATATCCTCTTACTCTGCCTTTGGCATACCTTTCCTTCTGCTGGAAGAGACAGGTCTTCTCCTTCATGGCTCTGCATGTGTGGTAGGAAGAAGTTTTTCAAGTGCTTGATTTGGCGAATCTTCGAATTAAAGTCTAGTCTTTCAACTTAATAGTTACTCATGTGTCTTTCAGTTTTGCTCCATCAATTGGCAATCACAAAGGAATGGCAGAAACCCATTTTTAAATCCTGCACTCTGTGCAGGCAGAAAATGTTGACCATGGATCTGCGCAAAATGTACGTCTACTGCTTAGGTAAAGAGCATGATTTCGACAATTGTCCCAAATGTCGGGCCATACTGCTATTATTAATTGAAGAACAAAAGGTCACCCTCATCTTAGGTTGGCCTAAAGATTGCAAATCAGCTTCAGCTACAGCCAGATTGGCAGCACAGCTATTGGTCCTTGAGGTGGAGGCGGCAGTGGCTGGAACCCCATAAATTTTGGCATCACTTCAGCTGGGGCCAGCGTCGAAGGGTCTTTCTCTGATGAGTTCCAGAGATGTGTACGGCCCTCCAGGTGTTCAGAGAGAGCCCTTGCCACCACAAAAAAACATAAGAAATATCACCACCACCACCACAGGTTATAGGACAGGGATTGATCACACTTTTCCTGCTTTTTTGACTCCCTTGACTGCTTGACTTTGGTAGAGCTTCCTGTGGCCAAAGGCTAGGTTTAGGTTCCCGTGGTAACCCCACTGGCCCTTTCAGCGTTAACTCTGGTTTACCAGTCAGTCGAGATTTTTCTTAAACCAGTCGACCGGCTGTTGCAGTAGGTTGTCAAGGGTCCTTTATCTCTCAGACCCCAGTGCTTCCTGTACTCCCCCAGGAGGCTGAGGATCAGTTGGTACCCCCGGTCGAGTTACCTCAGGAGCTGCCTCCATCAATGGTCATACCTCCAAGCATGTTATCTGTTCAGAACCCCTGGAAGACAAGTGTCGACATCAGTTCTTGGAACGACAGTCAAGACTCCTGTTGCACTCAATCCCGCTTGACTGGGAGGTATCTTTTTTTTTTGTGTGTGAACTTTATCTCTGGCTCCAAGACACCCCTCTCGCCTTGTCACTCTACCACCCTGCCTGGTGCTCACGCTCCAGGAATCCAGGTGAACCTCCCCACCTGGACGACAGACCCCCCAGCTCCTAAAGCCCCCGGTGAGAGCCTACCATCTCTTGCTGGTGCTCTGTCTGCAATCAAATCGCCAAGTCCAGGGCTGGGTGGGGGGCCAGGAGAGCCGGTGGGACGAGCCCGGCATTGGGTGTGTGGCAATGGTGCATCAGAGGCTGCCATCACCTGTCCTGGGGCCAGGGTTTTTCCGTATAGTTCCCCTGGAGCGTGGAAGTACAGTGACATCTGCACAGGCACGCTGCTGACATCCACCACCGCTCCACCTCTTACAGCGCCAGTTCCTGTAGGACCACCGATTTCCATTGGGTGCCTCTAAGGAGCCGAGCGGAGCCCACAACCCACCCTGGGAGAGGAGAGCTGTCTTCTGGACGCTCAGTCCTCTCCCTCCCCTTCTGACCCTCGGCGGCCCGAGTCCGAACCAGGTCTCCAGTGTGGCGCGAGGTGTTGCATCCAGTGCCTCAACCCTCAGCACCACCGGGCCAGCTGGAGGCATCATTCTTGATGTTCTTCGACCTCCTCATTCTCTGTTGAGGAAAGGCATTGATGCCATATGCATCAACGCTACATGGAACTCCTCTGGCAGCAGTGGACTGTTGCAAGGAGGACAGGGCTCTGCCTCCAGAGTTGATGGTCTTTTGGCCTTCTCTAGCCGATCTGCCAATCTCAAGCAGACCATGGAGTCTGCTTCTCTTCCATTAAGGGTGGATCCCCCTCCACTGCAGATGCTGTTTGGGGCACCCACCAAGGAGTTCTGCCCTGCCACCAGCTTGACAGGTCGCCTCTTAGGATTACCCAGGAGGAAGGTTGTAGGGTGGTCCACAGTGGAAGGAGGTCTAAGGCAGTGTTCGAGGAATCCTCAGATTTTATCTCCCGAGTCATTAGTGGTCCTGACCAGGACTCAAGGTAGACCATGACTCCTTGGATGGTCGATATGCTGCGTATGGGATGACTTCCTTTGGGGCACTGCTTCAGTTAATGTCGAAGTCCATGAATGTTCCCTTGGAGCTGGTACAGATACAGGCTAAATACCTGTCCACTTATATCCTTGATAGGGGTGAATCCCAGGGGTCATCTTCCCTTAGGCTGAGGCTGTTTTGGGACCAACCCTGAAGCTCAGGCACCCCTACCCAGATGGTCTGCAGGTACTCTTTTGGGTTTCTCTGACCACCCCTTTGCTGGGGGCCTGGTTTCAGCTTCAGCCTTTTTCAGGTTGAAGGGCTAAGGGGACATGGGCAAGGTGCCTGACAAAGAGCCCAAGAAGTTGGACAGTGTGTCCAGAAAGTTGTACACGATCGTCTCCCTTGGTGTTCAGCAAGCCTGCTACTTGGTTATAAAGGCTAACTTTGGTCATAACCTTTTTCGAATTGTTGGGCTTCTTCTCCCTGTGCTTCTTTCTGATAAGTAGCAGACAGCCCAGATGTTCTGACACAAGGGGAAAATGCTGGCTAAACACCAGCTTCAAACAGCCCTGGAAATGTGATTTTTGGTCCATGCCATGGCTGTAGCCATCGCCATGTGTTGGGGGCCTGGTTGAGGTTGTCTACCATTACAGCAAACACCCAACACAAGTTGGTCAGTGTCCCTTTCATGGGCACTGGCTTATTGGATGGACCTTGGGGTGGAGTGACATCTCATCCATGTTGAGAAGTCCAGTGCCACTCTGAATCCTGTGACTTTGTCCAAGAAGTACTCAAAACCTTTCAAGCCTATGAAGGTCTTTCATTTTCATCCCTTTCAGCAGCAGCAGCAACAGCAACCCCAACAGGGGACAGTACCAGCAGCAGAAAAAGGGGGGTATGTTTCAGATGTGCCTTGGGGCCCCGTCTGCTGGAGCCCCCCTCCAAAGCGCAAAGCAGTGAGTTACAGGGTGTCATTCTCCCTCCCATCCAGTCCCATTCCAAGCTCCTGGTTGAGGGTCATTTGCACCAGTTCTTTCTGCTGTGGTCAGAGATTACCTCAAACAAGTGATTCCTAGAAGTGGTGGGCAAAAGGTTGGCTCTGGAGTTTGAGCCTCTTCCCCCATACCTACTCCAAGCTCTTAGGGAGTCCAGTGTGCTGGAGGCACATGTCTGCGTTAGACGCTGACATAGCTCAACTCTTAGAGCTCGGTGCTATAGAGCGTGTCCTGAACACTTTGACTGCTCGGGCATATGTGTCCAGATACTTCCTGGTTCTGAAATGGACTGAGGCTGGCAACCTATGCTGGACTTGCATGATCTGAACAAATTCATGGTGCAGCACAAGTTCTGGAGGGTCATGCCGAATCAGGTCATACCTTTCTTGAAGTAGACACCTCCCTAGAGGGCTAGTGAGTGCCACTACAGGACCCCATAGCACACAGTTTATGGTTGCTGAGCACGTCCAGAATGTACATTAGTCTAGCAGAACTCTACTCAATACACCTAATGTTTTTGGAGTTCACTCCACTGGTCTAGAGACAGGTTGCACAGGTCAAACACCGATGACAAGTCCGCCATGTTTTAGTTGAGCAAAAAGAGGAGGCATGCAGTTCTTTCTGTTGTGCCTGAAGGTGCTGTGGACATTCCATTTGTCCCTGCTGATGTATGAACTATCTCCACCATATGACTTACTACTGGTGCTAACCTCAGTCATGGGGAAGCCATTTATGTTTATGGACAAGTGACATTGGTCACATTTGTTGCATTTTTGGTCACCATCACCTCTGCCAGATGGGTAAATGAACTTGGTGCTATCAGTGGAGTCACTGCAGATGGTTTCCCACAAGGACAAGGTTGTCCTATGCCCCCATTCAAAATTCCTAACCAGGGTGGTTTCTGCATTCCATCTGAACCAGGCTTTGATGCTTGCTGTGTTATTTTCTAAGCTCCATACTTCGGATGCCAGGTGGGTGATCCACACATGTGATGCCCTCCAGGCTCTGCTGTTTTACTGTGAATGTATGTTAGAATTTTATGATGAGGCTTGCCAGCTGTTTCCCTACATTGAAACAACCCTAGACAGAGTAGCAGCTAAGCAGAACATTTGTAGTTGGCTCACATCCTGCATGACTATGTGTTACCATCTGGCTAGGAAGGTGCATCCTTACTTTGCATATTCTGTTTCTCCTCCTGAGGCCAGGACAGGCTGGGCTACCCTCAGCTCTGTCCTACCAATCCCCATGTCGTGCATCTCCCTGAGGGGCAGAATACCCCAGGGGGAGGCCCCCTGACCCCGAAGCACAAATCCAGTCTTAGGCCTCTGGGTCCTGGCAATGTGATGGGTGAGGGATCAGAGAGCTGGCTTCATTTGTGCCTGTTCTGCCACCCTTTTCCTCTGTGTTTTATCCCATCCCCACGCTAGGGTGTGCTCGTCAGCATGCATGTGTAGAGGCACTTACATGCTACAGAGTACCACAGCACCTCCCTTCTCCTGCTGCTCCCATACAGCACTACCATCAGGTCTCCACCTGGTGGCAGTCAATTAACAGAGCATCCAGGTCTCCCTCACCAGCAGAGGAAAGCAGTCTTACAGACTCTCGATCGTTTCCCAGCCCGGTCAATCCCCTATAATCTGTGCTCGTTCCTGAACCCGGGTCACCAGCATGGAGCGAGGTGTGACATCCAGCACCTCAACCCTCTGTGCCGCTGGGCCGGCTAGGAAGGAGCATCCTGATGGAATGAAGGGTCACTCCACCAGACATACTGTACTGTTGCTTCTGTTGCTATTGTCAGGTGTATTCCCATTGCAGAGATTTGTAGGGCTGTTTCCTGATGTCAACTGATGTAACTGCCTCAGTTCTGTTCTAGAAATCTAGGACATGAAGCTTTCTGTCAGGATGGATTCAAAGCGCAAGGGCAAAATCTGCTTCTGTATGCAGTTTCTTTGTTCCCTCTCATGCAGAGGGTATTACTGAGGTTGAAGGCCCAAGGGGGCAAGATGATACAGGTGGCCCTCTGCTGACCTCAACAGCTATGGTTTCCTCTGTTGAACAGACTTTCAGTCAATAAACAAATGACCCTTCCACTCAGGATGGACTTAATGACTCAGGGTTACCTGATCCATCCCAACCTGCACTCCCTTCACCTTCAGACCTGGCTTCTGAATTCAGCAGGTGCAAGGTATCTCAGAGGGTCTCTGAAATACTTTTGGCTGTGTGTAAACCTTCCACAAGGATGACATGCACAGCCAAATGGAAAAGATTTTCCGTGTGGTACTCCAGGACCCACATGGACCCCTTTGGGTGCCCACCTGACAAAGTCCTGGAGTACCTACTGGACCTTTCTGATGCAGGTCTACAGTATTACACAGAAAAGGTCCATCTGTGTACTATTTCAGCATACCATGAGCCAGTCAGTACCCTTTACGTGCTGCAGCTGCTACCTTTCAAGAGGTTCCTCAGGGGCATTTTATACACAAGGCCTCCCATCAGGAAGTCAATAACTGACTGGGATAGTAACCTTGTGCTGGGTATGCTCACTTGCAAGTCTTTTGAGCCCCTTGTGATGTGTGACTTGAAGCTTTTAATTTGGAAATCGGCTTTTCTAGTGGCCATTACCTCTGCTTGCAGTGTGTCTGAAATCCATGGACTGGTCACAGATCCTCTGTATACTGTTTTCTACATGGACAAGGCAGATCATCTTACTTTGAGAGGGTTCCTGCAGTAGGTCATCACTAATAGGACTGCGCCTTCTGGCGTCAGGACAGCACGGCAAACTTTTCCAGCAATGCCTGGCGGGGACTGCCCACCAGACGTCACGTGATGGGTGTCAGTGTGACTCTATATAGTGGGTGGTTCCCACACCTGCCCTCTAGTTCTTTGCCGCTGTTGACCTGCGCAGAGTACCTTACGGTTGTACTTGCCCAGCCGATTGCCATTTTTTGCTTTACAGTCTGGACATTGCCTCTAGGCATAGGGCCGGGTTCAGCCTAGCCATTCTGCAGGGCCTATTGTCCTAAGGCCAGTCCTGTTTTGTTCTTTCAGTTGCTCTTCCTCCCATGACTCTCTCTCTTGGTCTTGCTGTGAGTGACTATTTGGGATTCAGTCCTATTAGTGATGACATACTGCAGGAACCCTCTCGAAGTAAGATAGTACAGTTACGTAAGAACTTACCGTAACAGTAGATCTTTGAGAGAGGTTCTTGCAGTAGGTCACATTTTCCCTTCCACCTTCCCCCAGTTTTTGCATTTCTTTTCGCATTTTTTGCAGCTGGGCTCCAGGATGCCATCCTTTCTCCTGTCTTATCCTACCTGGATCTCTGACGGGAGAACTGGAGGTTGAGTGTGGGGTCCACCCACTATATAGGGTCACACTGACATCCGCCGCGTGATGTCTGGTGGGTGGTTCCATGCCAGACATTGCTGGAAAAGTTTGCTGTGCGGTCCTGATGCCAGAGGGCGCAGTCCTATTAGTGATGACCTACTGCAGGAACCTCTCTTGAAGATCTACTATTACGGTAAGTTCTTATGTAACTGTACTTTCTCCACACACACACACACACACACACACACACACACACACACCACTTGCCTACCGAAAATGGTGTCCGAGTTCCATCTTAACTAGCCACTGGTGCTGACCACCTACTTTGCCAACTTCCACAACGAGGGAGAAAAAGCTCTCCACTCTCCGGATATTAAGAGGGTCCTTAAGTTTTATCTGGACAGAACTAAATAAGTCAGACAGTCCAAACAGCTCCGTCTCCTTCGATCGTAATTAAAAGGGACAGTCAAGTGCATTTCTGCCTGGATTGTGAACACCTGTGTCACTGCTGTGCCACGGCCCAGATTAAACTGGAGGCCCAGATATACACCCACTCCACCAGAACAGTCGCCACATCCCTGACAGAGATTCACTCTGCATCTGTTGGAGATACTTGCAGAGCTGCAACTTGGAGCACAATGCACTTTCACTAAGCACTATGCCCTGGATGTCTAATGCCAGGCAGCATACCACCTTGGTCAGGGCAGTCCTCAGTGGATTATTATCATGAGTGAGCCCTCAGCTGCTACCGGCTTAGTCCTGGGAATTTTGTCTGAGCTTGGTAGTCTGAACCACTAGTGGGGAATTCTTGGTGAAGATTGATTCTTTGAAGACATGAAAATTACGTACTCACCGTAATTCTTAGTCTTCTAGGAATATCTTCACCATTGATTCAGACGTCCGGCCTCACGCCATCCCCCTGGCTTTTTCCAGTATGGTTGTGTTGGTCTTCACCCCTTTATGTTTGGTCGTACCATTAAGACACCGTGTTACTGGATTTGATGACCTTTCTTACATGGGCAACCAGGGCTTTCTTATGCCCTTAGGTTACGTGCATAGGTGCTTGTTAGATTATGCTGCATCTCCTCCTAAAAAACATACTGAGGTGGTTGGGGGCTGGCACAAACATAAACAGGCATGTACTGTCTCGTGGTGCTGCCCATCCATGCTGCTTATCTTGGTACCAGCCCTCTGAAAAGTTCTGGCTCACACTTGGTCCTAGGCTTAGACCCACTAATGGCAATCAGTGGTGAAGATACTGTTAAAAGATCAAAAATTATGGCGAGTATTTAATTTTCATTTGTGACTTTTTGTGTTTTTAAAAGTGGAGAAGTCTTTATTTTCGTGGAAAAAGGCTTTATTTTCATTTAGTTAGGCTGTTGCTATCTAGATTAGAGTAGGTTAGTTATGAACTGTTTGCATACCAGATATTAATGAATGGTCAGGTGATGTGATTAGACCAGTGAAGTTGTTAGGATTCTGAAACTCATTTTATAAATCTATTTGACTGCACAGTGATGTTGTCTGAACCATTTATACATGTGCATAGTGACAGGTCAACCCTAGTATTCCATGTCTAATACTAAGACTGGTTGAAAATAGGCAGCATTTTCTAGCCCTGCTTTCCTGGTCAACAATGAATAAACTTTCCAAACCTCTTTACAAAGTTTTAAAGCTAGAGTTCAAGGGGTAGTCATTCTGTAATCACAAGAGGGTACCCCAGTATAACAGCACTTTCTGGTGCGTAAGGTACTAGGCTGCACCGCCTGCCTGACTTCCTGAGGTGTGTAGTTAACCCACAAAAACACACACCCAGTCATCTTTGTGTTTGGCTGACCTGGGGACTTGGTGGATGAAGAAAAGTATATTAACAGTAAGAAAGAAAAAAAAAAAAAAGATAATGGAAAAAAGTAGATACTTTGTATGTGCTCTGTTGAAATACTCCACAGTTGTGTAACCAGACATTGCTGTCCCTAGAAAGGGATATGTGCCCAAAGAACTGTTGTAGTGAGGAGGAGGTGGAGCAGATTGACCATTAAGGAATGGTGGGCAAGAGGCTAATTTATAGACCAGCAGATGTAAAAAAAAAGTTTAGCTTGTCATAGTTAAAAATCTGAGAACCCGATAAAGATGTAAAATCTGAACATTTTAAATATACAGTATTCATTGTTTGCATAAAGTGGATTTTTGGAGAACAGTTAGTCTTCTTTGAGGGAATCTCTTGCAGTAGGTCATACTCTTGGGTATTCACCAGGGGGGCGCTCTCGTCGACTGTAGCTTTCACCAGCAGTGTTGACTTGGGGCTGCCCACAGTGATGCCACTACGTTCAGGTCTATAAATATGTGAGCAGCCCCTAGCAGCCTCAGTTCTTTTCCTGCCATCTCCCAGCTCGCTGCATATTGTAGCGCTTGCCACAAGTGTATTCGACACCATCATCGATGTGGAAATCAACCTTACAAACGGATAACGGTTTGATTTTATTTTTTTCCTACAACCAACATATGTCTTCATCGGAATCCTTATTTAGGAGGTGCCGTTGTGGCCGAAAAATCTACCAATACGACACACACTTGGTCTGCGTTCGTTGTCTGGGGGCTGCCCATAACATTCAATCCCATGCCAACTGCCCGGACTTCAATCAGGCTACCTGTTGTTGACGACTACACGAGCTTGAGGCCTACCTCATGGAACAGAAGGTTGCTCTCCTCGAGCAGGAGATTCCCTCCCGCCCGCTGTCGACATCTCAGACATCACATTCCAAGCATTCATCAAAACACAAACATACAGAGAAAGACAGATCTTTGATGCAAGGTAAGCCTTCCCGTGTGTCGACGGCTCCTGCTTCTGGCAGCCCATTCATGGCGGCCACTTTTTCTACTGTGACTTCTGAAAAAGGCCATTCGGAGAAGCCTAGGCGGCCTTTGGTAGCAGCTCTGCTGGTCCTCTCGTCGATGACTTTGAATCAGGCCTTGTCAGTTGTGACCACGTCTGCTCCCTCTTTGTCAACAGGTCACTCATCATTGATGACCTGGTCCTCCAGCATGGACCAGGATAAGACGTTGACAACTATCACTTTCCAACATTCCTCCACTTCGCCTTTTCAGTCCCCATCAACAAAGTCCTCTAGCATGGACAATGGGTGTACTATTATTGATGAAGGGTTCTCTGTGTTGGTCCTATTGAAGTTTATTTATTTGAATTTTGTTGAGTGGGTAAACCCACTGGGCCTTGGAAGGCCCTTTTTCAGGGGTGAAGTTACCACCGCCTTCTCAGCCAGCTAGCTATTAAGGCCCGGTGGACGTGTCATGAGATAATATTTTTTACGGTTCCAGCTCTCGGCCGCATCTCCAGCTGTGCCAGAAGACTTCCATGTTGCCTTCTCCTGGTACGAGTACTCCTGGGAACCTGGCCACGCCTTCAACAGCCCTGTCAGTGGCTTCTTCTGTCGATGTGGCTACTGTGGTACAGGCTGTCCTTGAAGTAATGAAAGGCATGCAGCAGACACAATCTCACACTCGACCTCCGCTTCAACCCTCCTCAGCTCCCTTGCCTCCTCCACCTACGAAGCCTCACCAGGACCCATCTCTCGCCCCTTGCAGGGATCCTTCTTCTGCACTTTCCCTCCATTCTTTGGAAGGGGAGTACCTCCCAGATTATGAGGAAGACTATGAGGAAGATATGGATATAGGTTGTGACCTTCGCCCACCTTCCAGTGCCTCTACTGTGTCCTCTGTTGAGGACCCAGGTCCATACACCCCCCCCCGTTCACCTCCTGATGATCCAACCTTTATGGACATCATGGCACAGATCCAACAAGTAATGGGATTCAGTACCACAGAACAGGACAAGCATCGCTGAAACATAGCAGATTACTTGGACCTGCTGCAGGACCTTGACATTGTAGTGCCTCTGTTGATACAAGCTTACCAAGACGCTGTTTTGGCGGCATGGCACTCCCCTTCATCCGTTCCACTTGTCCCTAGAAAGGCCGATTGCCTCGATCAGGCCCAAATGGACTATCTCTTTTTTGCTGCTGTACCACAGGCCAACTCTGGTCATACCTCTTACCCGGTTACCAAAGAATAAAATAAATAAATACATCATTAATGCAGCCCGTGATAGAACTAAACATCCTAAACACCTGAGCTCCCTCCAGCTGGATCAGGAGTCCAGGAGATTGGATTTAATGGGTAAGCGAGTGTATTAGCTGCCACCTTAAACATGCGCATACTTAATTACATTGGCCATATGCTGAAATACCAGAAAATGCTCTGGACTACTGCTTCGGAGGTGGCTAACAAGCTTTCCCAATCTGCAGAAAAGGATCAACTGCTTGCCACTTTCCAGACTGACACCAGCTTCTCCCGCCATCTCCTTCGTTTGGGATACGATGCTGTTGACCAGTATGGCTGGACTTCAGCCATGGATGTGACCCTCCACAGACATGCCTGATTAAGGGTTTCCGGTTTTACTTCTGATGGCCAACAAACGATAATGAATGCCCCTTTACTGGGCACAAGCTCTTCGGATTGGACACCAAAACCATCCTGAATGACTTTCAAGCATCAGGCCACACACTCAGAACAGTACATGGTATGTACCACACTTCACAACCTGCGGGTCAACAAAAATAGTAATAGCCCTTCCAATTTCACAGGGCTGCCTGTCAGCACCGCACTGGCCAGCAATCCATTCTGGGCTGGCCCCAACCCCAGCCTGCTGGCTGTGCCACTGCTGCGGCCTCTAAAGGTGCCTGGGCCATCCCCCCCCAGCAGTGGCCAGCACCACCCTGTCCTTTTGACTTGCTCACCTCCCTGCCCAGTCTCCTTCGGCCAGCCTCGGAGGCTGTGGGGGACAGATTCTCTCTTTATGTGGAGGCTTGGCAACAAATCATGACAGACTGGGTCCTACAGATTATAAAGACAGACCGCGCAGTGGAACTGACTTCCACCCCACCAACCCATTCCTCGAGGTCCGTGCCTTATCCACCGGACTATGTACCTGTTCTCCTCAAAGAATTACTCTCACTCATCAGAAACATGCAGTTAAACCCGTGCCCCCTGAAGAACAGAGGCAGGGTTTTTACTTCCATTTCTTTCTCGTACCAAAACGCACAGGGGATCTGTGCCCTGTTCTGGATCTCAAAGACATAAATTGGTACATTCAGTACAAACCCTTCAGAATAGTGACCCTAGCCACTATCCTTCCTCTTTTAAACCGAGGAGACTGGCTTTGTGCCCTAGACATGAAGGATGCTTATCTTCATAAACAGATACATCCTGCACATCGTCATTACCTCCGATTGCAGCTCCTTTACTATTATTACCAATTCCATGTTCTACCTTTTGGGCTGTCCTCGGTCCCCAGAGTCTTCACAAAATGCCTGGTGGTGGTGGCTGCTGCGCTACGTCGTCTGGGGCATTTCGTCTTCCCATATCTGGACGACTGGCTCATCAAAGCCTCGACCAAAGACTGGTTACTACAGTCCCTCAATGCCACCCTCCACATGTTTCACAAGGTTGGCATTACTGTCAATCTACCAGAATCACATACAGAGCCCTCACAATGTCTCCAATATGAAGGAACCATCCTAGACACGCAGCTCTCCCATACCTTCCTCCCGGAAGACAGATGCCAAAAACTGATCACCCTTGCCAAGCACTTTCAGTTCACCCCTCACATCATGGCCTGTCAATACATGTGCCTTCTGGGGCATGTGACTGCGGCCATGTCTACTGTACCTCATGCCCAGTTCAGTGGGCCTTAAGATGCCAATGGCATCAAAGAACTAAGGACTTCGAGGACAGGATCACCGTTACCCTGGCCCTCAGACAAGCCCTGACTTGTTGGATGGATCCATCCAGTCTCACCGAGGGAGCGTCTTTCCAAACATCTCCGCTGTCCCAGACATTATCCACGGATGCCTCCACCCTCGGACACAATGTCTTTGGGGCCCGACCGCTGCCTCTCTCCATATAAATCTTCTCGAGATGTGAGTGGTCCACCTTGCCCCGCAGGCCTTCCGATCATATCTATTCTGAGGAACCATCTGGTACAAATGGACAACACCTGTGTTGTCTATTATCTGAATAAACAAGGAGATATGAGGTCCCTAAGCCTTTGTCAGGAGGCAGTCCACGTTTAGAGACAAGCTCTAACACAACACCTTCACCTGGTAGCAGTTCATGTTGTGGGAGCTCAAAATGTCTTGGCTGATCATCTCAACCACCACACTCATGGTGGACCTTGCATGCAACAGTCCTCCAAGACTTCTTCCATCTCTGGGAAGCACCGGTGATCGACCTGTTTGCCTCCCTGGACAATCACTGGCTTCCACACTACTGTTCCATTATACCGGACAACAAGGGACACTCTTTCAATGCTGTGTCCCTTTCTTGGTGGGGACAGTTTCTGTATGCCTCCCCCCCCCCATCCTTCTTCTCAAGTGTGTCCTCCTCAAACTCCAACTCAAGCCCACCTCTATGATGCTGATGGCTCCCTTTTGGCCCCGACAAATCTGGTTCCTTCTTCTCCAGCAGTTGTCGGTCGCCTATCCCCTTTCCAAATGGCCCGACCTACTCACACAGCATCTCGTGTCTCTCCTGCACCCCAACCTTTGCTTCCAGCACCTTCATGCTTGGCTCCTCAAGATGCTTTTATAATTAGACAGAAGGTCTCCTCTTTGGTGGCCACCATTGTTGGCTTCCAGAAAAATTTCCACTAGAAAAAATTACCAAGCAAATTGGAAGTGTTTTGCTACATGGGTGTCTGCTAATGCCCTTGACCCCTTTTCCTGCCCTCTTCCCTCTATTCTGGACTACTTGTCAACCCTTTCCTCACAGGGTTTGAGCTACTCATCCATTAAGGTACATTTATCAGTGATTTCTGCCTTTCATGAGCCCATTGGGGACCGTCCAGTCACTCAGCAGGACCTTGCCCGTATGTTTCTTAGGGGCATTCTGCATCTCAAACCTCCTGTTCGGAGGCCGGTGTCTCCCTGGGATCTCAATTTTGTTATAGAAAAACTGACCCTGGAACCTTTTGAGACAGCTGCTACTTGTGAATTATGCTTCTTGGCCTGGAAAACTTTATTTCTAGTAGCTATTACCTCAGCTCGCTGTATTTCAGAGCTACAAACCTACAAGCCCTCATGTGCTCCGAGCCCTACTTAGTTTTCCACAAAGACATGGTCTCCCTTTGTACCAATCTGGCCTTTCTTCCAAAGGTAGTTTCTGAATTCATGTTAAACCAATCCATCCAATTGCCCATTTTCTACCCAGATCATTCCAATCCAGGTAAATCACTACTACATACCTTGGATGTACACCACATCCTCCATTACTACCTCGCACGCACTAAGTCGATTCAAAAATCCAAGCAGCTCTTCATCGCCTTTGTCCCTAGCAGGGAAGGTCTCCCAGTCACCAAACAAACTTTATCCAATTGGCTAGCACCTTGCATAACCTAATGTTGCACTAAATATAAAAAAACACTACCAGAAACCATCCACACCCACTCCACGCGAGCTCTCTCTACCACCGTGGCATGCTTCCATGGAGTTTCCATCATGGACATCTGTGATGCTGCCACTTGGTCAACCATGCATTCCTTCATGAAGCACTACAGTCTAGATATAGCCTCTCGACGTTGCACCGCTTTTGGCCATGCCTTCCTGCAAGGCTTTCTTTCTTAACTAGCCTCCCTCCCTTCCTGGTCCACTGCTTGGGAATCACCCCAAGAGTATGACCTGCTGCAAGAGATTCCCTTGAAAAAGATAGTATAGTTTGGTACTTGAACTTGATAGTACAGTTTGGTACTTACCATAATGGTAGATCTTTGAGAGGATCTCTTGCAGCAGATCATGTTCCACCCCACCCACCCCTTCTCGGGGAGAGCAATCTTCTGAAAAATCTTAATAAATGCAAGAATGGGTACCTCCCACCTCCTCAGTTCCTTTAGGAATCCTGCTTCAAGACTTCTGGTTCTGCCATGGATCAGACATGCAGCTGAGAACCTAGCTCCATAGCCAACCTGCTAGAAATCCCCCTATAAAACTCACAAAAAGACGAGTTTGTGTCTAAAAAAGAAGTCAAATGGCAAGCAGAACTACTGCCAAAGAGAAAGGAGCCAGACCCCGTCCGCAACAAACAAAAGGGAGTAAAGATGTGACAGGTGCTCAAAATCCCACCCTGAACAATGCGGTAAGCTCAAACCGCATGACGGACCAAACTGCAACGTATGATACAGATGAGGAGATGGATAGGCTCACCCGATGGAGATTTGATGTCCTCCTCAAGGAGATCAAGGAGATGCGGGCGGAAAACAAGGCAGAGTTTCACCAACTAAACCAGAATATGCAACAGGTGGAACGAAGGGTCCAAGAGTTGGAAGGCTGTATATCCCAGACCGAAGACAATATTCTTCATATTGGTCAAACAGTCCATGCCTTATGTCACCATATAATAGAACTTGAAAATAGATGTACTGACCTTGAAAGCCGGTCTCAAAGGGACAATTTGAGGCTACATGGTCTGAAAGAAGGAGCGGAGACAGGCCTAATGTCTGAATTTATCACGGACCTCACGAAGGACGACGGATCTGCCAGCTACCTACGTAGCCAAGAATTGAATGTGCTCAGAGCCGTTAATGCCCAGACCGGAAGATAATACTGTACGTCCTAGATCAGTCGTCATTAAATTCAGTAGTTTCTGAACAAAGGAAGACATACTTAGACGTGCATGGCAAAAAAAAAGAAGTCAAATATTTGAAATCGAGATTATTTTTTGACCAGGACTACCCCACCATTATCCAAAAGCAGCGCTTGGAGTACAGCCCAATATTGAAATTTCTGAGGGAAAGTCAAATAAAATTTCAAATGCCCTACCTGGCTCGCCTCAGAATTCATTGGAAAGAAGGTTCTGAGGTGTATGATACAGTGCAAGAAGTGAATACAGCCCTCTCAAAACATGGTCTGGATCCTCCTGCGCCTTTAAGACCGCCATTGCAGAAACGGAGAGAATTGGAGGGACTCTGGGAGAAAGTTTCATCGAGGAGGTGGAAACAAGTTCCTAGCCAGTTCGCCATGCATACTAACTCACTGCTGCTGGACCTAATGAAAAAACTACCAGGAAATATGGACAGCGAAGATGGTGAGGAAGGCGATCATTGAAGGGAGAGGTCTGTAATGTGCTTCCAGTAAGCTTGTCTCGAATAGGCCATAAGATGTTGCGTGATTCCTCTCTAGACTGAACGGAGGATACACAGAAGTTCTCACCTAAATATACAAACTAAAAACATCATTGAATAAGCAGAACAGACACAAATAGGCATTAGGGTCTTGAACTGTGTCAACTGAGGTTCCTCCTTTGCCCCTCTCTTGTTGCAATTAATTAAGGCTGTTAAAGGACACACACACAGCCTCTACACCAGGGGTCTGCAACCTTTTCAGGATTGGGAGCCGCATGTCCTTGTTGGCATGACCAGTCTGATCACCAGAGAGCCATATGATCATATGCATAGCAGAGGTCCTTTGTAATGCATAGTTTAGCTTAAACGCATCCCACAATGCTATTCAAATAAAGCATATGTTAATCAACTGAAACCCTGCACAAAGAAGCCACACTGGATAGCTTCCTCTCCAGATCCTCCCTAAGAGAATCAGAGGAGTTTTAGCCATGATTTTGTAGCTGAAAAAGCAACTGGTTAGTAACTGAAAGTTAATCCTGTGTATCTGAGGAAGAGTCCATCTGTCCCTCCCACTTGGGGCACTGATGTCTTAGTTAGGCAAGGGTGGCTGGGCATGGACATCTACCAGGCCCAGCCTGCTATACGTAAAAACACATGGCATGTCTGGTGCATCTGCATTCAATGTCAAGTACTGCAAGCCCTGCTAACATCTGGCAACATTTCCTGAACTGCAAATCTCTGCCAACATGATGCCTCCCCTTTGGTTACCAGAGAGCATTTGTGCAGTTGTGAGGCATCCGGAGATGATTGTCACTGAGTTTGCCACTCGATGTGCAATACTCTGGGCTTTGGCACCAACCTTGTTCAGCACCTTAGTAAGCAGTAACACTAACTATGATGTCATCAGGCAGTCCTGCCATGAACCTTTGAAAGTTTTCTCCCTCACATCTCACTGGCTGATGTCAGTAATGCAAATGGTATATCGATGCTGGCCTATAATATAGCAGACACTGCAGTGTCAATAGCCCCTCATCAGTAATTATGCTTGACTTCCTCATATTGTCCCAGCATCAAGAAAATTCTACTTCTAGGGACATGGATATGTTGTTCATCCACACTGTCTGGCAGGTATCCTTGCCGCTTTAAATTTTGCCGGAAAGTCTTCAAGCTGGCTCCTCCCACCCACCCGGGTGGTAAAACTCTCGGCTCCGCCCCATGATGCCAGATCTTCCTTACCGCTTGGAAGCTCAGGTTCCCTCCTTAACGCTCTGCGTATAAGACTGGTTCCTAACTCTTCGAAATTTCGAATTTAAAAGTACTTTTGCTTAAAAGATTTCGGTCTTCTCCCCCTCGTGGCTGCGATGGACAAATCGACTCCCGGTTTCCGGAGATGCCCTTGCGGGTAGAAGATGTCTCGGACGGATCCACACTCCACGTGCGTCTACCTCTTGGGCCTTGAGCACGACCCGCAGGCCTGCGACCTGTGCTCTTCTTTTTCGGCCTACGTCCTCGAAGACTGTGCTGCCCGTTTACAACCTGAGGCGTCGAAGCGTTCCTCGGCTGAAGTCAAAGAGGCCCGGTCGGCGGTTTCGCGGTGGCGGGCTCGGCGGATCAGCTCGAGCAGATGATAGCCCTCGAAGAGGAAGGCGCGCGGGCCGCTTCTAACTCGACTCGCGCATTTGTTCCGCTATCTCGGTGCCTCTTATTCAGCTTCTTTTAGGAGCTTTGTCTGACCCTCTCTACCAAAGGTGAGGGTCCATCTTCTTCTGGACCGTTTTATCGGTCCAAAAAAACAAGGGTAAGTCCCACCATCGACGCTGTTGTGAGTGGGAAAGATCCCTCTCCCCGAGTTGTCGAATTCGGTCAACCCTTCGGCCACTGGTCTCACGGTGTCCCCGTCAGGCCAGTTGACCGAGACTCCCGTGCGACACGGTCGAATTTTTCTCGACCCGTTGAATGAGTTGTCAACAGGAGAAAGCAATCCCTCTCCCGTTCCCGGTGGGAGTTGAGACCCGTTGGCTCATCTGTGCCTCGGTTCCGAGCCTTGATTGAACCCTCCGAACCAAGGAGTGCGGTTCCCCGACACCTCCCGTACCGTCCTCGGGAAGCCGAGGTTCTCGTCTCTGACTTCCTCAGCGGTCCAGCCGATCCGCGTCATGGCGGTCTCGGCATCAGCGGCAGCGGCTGACGCCGTCCTCTTCCTCCTCCTCAGACCAGGGGAGGCTTCAGAAAATTGCGTCGACGATATGAGGACCTCGTGGTGGCAACAGCTCCTTCTGACCGAACAGCTGACGCCTGCCGCCTTCCCCGGCCATTAAGTGGCTGTCACCGGAGCGGCCGGAATAACCCCTCGTTTTAGCCGAGGAGCCTGTTCCCAGGCCGGGTGTTCGGCCAAAACCAGCTGCCCCACCGATTCTGGTGGAACCTCCGCCTCCACAGCCATTATTCGGGGCTCTGACCAAAAATTCTCGGTCGGCTCAGGGACTGCCCCATAGGCTGTCTGTCACCCTCACTCCCGATCGACCTCGGCAGGTGGAGGGTGGCTCAAGCCCGAGGCAGCTCTTCGAGGACTCTTCCGAGTCCGAAGACGATTCCTCCCTTTAATCCAAGCGAATGGACTTGGAGTCCTCAGGGAGACAGTCGGTGGACGATAGCCCTTCGTCCTTCCTGGGTTTGCTTCGGCTTATCTCTGAGTCCACCGGGATGAAGCTTGAACCCGTTTATAAGCGGGCCAGGTATCCCCTCACGGAGATTCTGGACTGAGGGGATTCCCCTACGGAGGCCTTTCCGGTGGCCGAGGCCATAGTGGGCCCGGCCTTGGAGCTCTGGCAGTGTTCTGCTTCCTGCCCTGCGCCTTCGGCCAGGATGGCCAGGAAGTATGCGGTCCCTACCGGTTCCTTGTCCAGTATTTCGGAACACCCCTCGGCTGAGGGTTTAGTTACCGACAGCGTTTTCGGTGTGCGGAGAGCGCTAGGGATGTGGACAAACCTCCCGACAAGGTCCAGAAATTGGACTATGCCGGCGAAAAGTCTCGCTCTCGTCCTCCTCGGCCTTCGCCAGGCCAGTTCGGCCGTCCTCATGGCACATTCTCTCACGCCCTGTTGGGCTCCCTGGGCGAGGTTGTCCTCATCTTCCCGCAGATCTGCAGACCACAGTTAGGCAGGTGCAGGGACGGGGGCAGTGGCCAAACAGCAGCTCAGACTGCTTTAGACATCGGGGACTCATGTGCCAGGTCTGTGGCGGCCCGAGTGGCTATGCTTCGTCGGGCTTGGCTGAGGATATCCACCTTCACTTCGGTTACCCAGCACAAGTTGGTGGATGTCCCCTTCTTGGGGACTGACCTCTTCGGCCCTGGGGTGGAAGGTCACCTGCAGAGGATCGAGAAGTCCAATGCTACCTTGGACTCTGTCTCATCTACTCAGAAGGACAAAGGCTGCAAATCACAGCCTAAGCCCTTTCGTCCCTCTGCGCCCGTGTCACGTCCGGCCCAGCAACGTCAGGGCCAGCAGGCACGGGCTTGGCATCCCAAGCCCAAGCCGTCGGCTTCCTCCAACAGGAAGCAGGGAGGTAAAGGCCCAGGAGGTCCCTCGGCCGGTCCCTCCTCCAAGCCTGCCCAGTGACGGGTTGAGGGGTGTCGCCCCCAACCCCGTCACCTCACCCCAGGTTCCCCCCGTGGGGGGACGGCTCCGTCACTTCCTTTCCGCCTGGTCCATTATTACCATGGACAGGTGGGTGTTGGAGGTGGTGGGAAAAGGCCTGCCCTTGGAATTCAAGCAGGCCCGGCCCTTCAGAGCCGTCGCTTCTCGGGGGCATCGGATCTGCAGCCTCACTGTCGGCTCGCCGAGCCGACATCGCTCTCCTCCTCCAAAAGGAGGTGATCAGGGAGGTGGCGGACCCTCCCTCAGACCCGGGGTTTGTGTCCAGGTACTTCCTGGTTCCGAAACGGACGGGGGGCTGGCGCCCCATTCTCGACCTACACGACCTAAACAAGTTCCTAAGGTCGAACCTTCAGGATGGTCACTCTGGCTCAGATAATACCATCCCTGGAACCCGGCGTGTGGTTCTGCTCTCTGGACCTGCAGGACGCGTTCTTTCACGTCCCTATCCGTCCGTCACATCAGAGGTTCCTTCGCTTTCGAGCGGAGGGATCCCTTTTCGAGTTCGAGCCATGCCCTTGACCTGTCTCCAGCTCCCAGGGTCTTCACCAAATGCATTGCAGTGGTGACAGCTTTCCTGTGGCCGAGGGTCCGGTGTACCCTTACCTGGACGATTGGCTGATGTAGCCCCCTCAGACAGGAGGTGGAGCGGTCCAGAGATCTGGCCCTCCAGGTTTGCTCTCAATCGGCCTTCTTATCAATGAGGCCAAGTCGGAACTCGAGCGAAGCAGGTGATTCTGTTCATCGGGGCAGAGCTGACTCTCCTGAGCCAGAGCACGGCTCCCGCGGACAGGGCCGAGGTTCTTTCCTCCTTTGCCCAATCATTTCTGGTTGGGCAATCACGCCTGCCGGGACTTCTCGCCTCCCTGGGTCTCATGGCGGCCTGCACCAGCGTGGTCCGTTGGGCACGCTGGCACATCACGCCCCTTCAGTGAGGACTGGCCAGCCAGTGGTCTGCAGCTGCGATCCATTGGACCAGCTAGTGACGGTGACCCAGGGATGTGGGCGCTCTCGGTGGTGGACCGTTCCAGTTCATCTGCAGGAGGGCATCCCGTTTGTCCGCCGAGCCGGCGGTCTGTCTATCGACCGATGCCTCTCTGATGGGTTGGGGTGCCCATCTGGGGAACACTGGGCCCTGACCCTCTGGTCCCCAAGAGTCGATGCCATATCAACCTGCTGGAGCTCGGCGGTCCACCTAGCTCTCACCACCTTTGCTCCGTTTCTCCGGTCAAGTGGTCCAGTCAGGCGGACAATACCACGACCATGTACTATCTAAACCACCAGGGCGGGGCCAGCGCTCCATGCTTCTATGCGAGGCTCTCCGCATTTGGTCACTTCGCGCAGCCTGAGGCGGATCTCCTAGCCATTCATGTGGCAGGAGCCTCCAACACCGCGCCGATGCCTAAGCGGATAGGGGCTGCATCCCAGTGGTCTCTCCTGCCGGAGGTAGTACAAGATCTGTTCTCCCATTGGGGCACACCTCAGGTGGACCTGTTTGCCTCCAGGGAGAACGCGAAGCTGAGGCTGTTCCATGCCCGCCCCCCTCAGCAGGGCTCGCTGCAGGGGGATGCCTTCTCGAGGCCGTGGACCCCGGGCCTCTTCTACGCCTTCCCCCCATTTCCCTTGATACACAGGGTGCTTCTCAAAGCAAGGAGGGACAAGGCGCAGGTGATTCTGATAGCCCCAGACTGGCCCGCGCATGTCTGGTACCAGATCTCCTCAGCCTCAGCTCCAGGCTCCGAGGCAGCTTCCAGCTCGCCCGGACCTGCTCTCAGTCAGTCAGGGAAGGTGTTCCATCTGGACCTTCAATCCCTGCACCTGACGGCCTGGTTCCTAGCGGCTAGAGTTCCAGGCCTTGGGTCTTTCGACGAGGTCCTCAATGTAGTTGAGGCGTCCCGTAAGAGTCGACCAGGAAATGCTATGCCTTCAAATGGAAGAGGTTTTCCATTTGGTGTCAGGGCAGGGCTTGGACCCTTCTCCTGTTCCTTGGCAAGCATCTTGGACTATTGCTGGTCCTTTCTCAGCAAGGGCTTAGGTCGGCGACCCTAAGGTGCACCTGGCAGCCATCTCTGCTTACCGGGCGCGGGCCGGGAAGCAGTCGGTGGCGCAGGAGAAGGTGGTCTGGCGCTTTTCCAAAGGCCTTGATCACATTTCCCCTCCGGTGCAAGAACCTCCACCTCCGTGGGATCTACTGCTGGTACTGGCAAAGCTCATGGGCAAGCCATTCGAACCAATGCACAGGTGTGAACTCTCTCACCTGTTGTGGAAGACCGCCTTCTTGGTGGCTATCACGTCAGCCAGAAGGATGGGAGAGCTCCAGGCGCTCTGCATCGAGTCTCCTTACCTGGTCTTCCACAGGGACAAGGTTGTCCTGCGCCCCAACCCGAAATTCCTTCCGAAGGTGGTGTCGGAGTTTCACCTTAACCAGGTGTTGACTCTGCCGGTGTTCTACCCCAATCACACCTCGGAGGCCGAATACAGGCTCCATACTTTGGACCCTAGAAGGCTCGCTTACTATAAGGAGCTACGGCTGAAGTCGAGGAGAGGTTCGCCAGCTGTTTGTCACCTCGCTGAAGACCGCACCTGGCAGACCTGCAGCCAAGCGGACGATAAGCAGGTGGGTCACCTCCTGCATAGATCTCTGCTATAAGTTGGCGGGCATGGAGCCTCCCAGAGGATAAGAGCTCATTCTACCCGCCATACTGCTGCATCGGTGGCTGCTTCCAGGGCGTCCCTATCCAGGATATCTGCAGGGCTGCTACCTGGAAGTCCCACACACCTTCATCACCCATTACCACATCAACCTTGAGTCACGCCGGGATGCTGGTTTTGGGACTCAGTTCTCCAGTCTCTATTCCTAAGTAGGGGGTGTCTTGCCTCCCTCCTCCCAGAGAACTGCTAGGAGTCTGCCAGACAGTGTGGATGAACAACATATCCATGTCCTAAAAATACAGGTTACTCACCTGTAACAGGAGTTCTAGGAATGGTATATGTTGTTCATCTACATTCCCTCGACCTCCGGCCTGAGCGCACAACCTGAGCTTCCAGCGGGCCAGATCTGGCGTCATGGGCGGAGGCGAGTTTACCACCGGGTGGGTGGGAGGAGCCAGCTTGAAGACCTTCGGCAAGATTTAAAGCGGCAAGGATACCTGCCAGACAGTGTGGATGAACAACATATACCATTCCTAGAACTCCTGTTACAGGTGAGTAACCTGTATTTCATGAAGAGGGTGTTGAATAACTGGAACAAACTCCTAGAGGAGGTGGTGGGAACAGGGGGATTCAAGAGAGTGTGGGATAGACACGAGGGTCTCTTGGATCTGGAGGGGAGATGGTAGGAAATTGCAAAGTTCCAGCAGCTTGTCAGGCACACTGGGCCTGGTGGTCCTTTTCTGCCTACACATTTCTATGTTTCTGTCAAGGATATCGGTGTGTAATGTGATATTGCATATTCAGTGCGTGACCTCCACAGACAATTCCAAAATACTTTATTGTGGAACAAAGTAGCAGAAATACTGAAAAGCATAAAGTTGGACTTTTGAGAGTTAAGGAGATTCAGAGCCGCATGAACACAGGCAAAGAGCCGCATGCGGCTCCCGAGCCTCACGTTGCAGACCTTTGCCATAGAAGCTGATTTTAAAATACTGGTTTCATTTCTGTTGTTATTCCATCTAGACAGGCCTTTTTACTTCTCACAGTGGGTGTTTCTGATGTACAAACTGGTAGTAAGTGTCATTTTAGAACTGTATGATGTAGTTTATATCCTTGCAGTATTGTCTTTCATTCCTTTTCTGGTCGACAGTAAATACATAAACTTACAGCGCATCCATGTGCTGCTATAGAACTGGATGGTTGCTGGCCCGGTGGTGCTGAGGGTTGAGGCTTTGGACGCCACACCTTGCGCCACTCCAGTGACCCAAGCTCTGGGGTCGGCAGGGGAGGGAGAGGATCGAGCATCCGATGGACTGCTCTCTTCTGTCTGGGGAGGGATCCAGGTATCTCCAGTGCAGTAGAGACCCCCAGTGGAGACCAGAGGGACAACTAGCACCTGGAGCAGCTAAGTGGAGGAGCGCGGCGGACGCTTATGGCAATAACCATGCTGGTGTCATTGCATGCCCACGCTACTAGGGGGAACCACACACACAGAAAAATCCCTTGGGGATAGGTGAAGGCTCCTCCAGTGCTATGACCACACTTTCACAGTCGGGCTTCTCCACTAGTGGCCCCCCTCTGACTCTGGCCCAGCGCATTAGATTGTAGATAAAGCGCCAGGGCATAGGCAGCCCCACCTCGGGGGTTCAGACACGGGGATCTGCCGGGCTGGAGAAGACCTGGTGAAGGCTTCAGATGGGTGCGGGGTGTTGTGTATGCCCTTGGGAGCTCATGAGAGAGATGCATGCCAGAGGGAAGAATGGTGCAAACATTGTAGTTAAAAGACATTTCAACGGCTGGCCCGGTGGTGCTGAGGGTTGAGGTGCTGGACGCCTTACCTCGTGATATGTCGGTGACCCAGGCTTGGGAACAACCTCAGGTCATCGGGGTGCTGGCATGAGGGGGGGAGCAGGTCCGAGTGGAGCTAGCAGGCAGCTCTCCTCTCCTGGGGGAGTGGTGAGCGTGGGTTGTCACCCTCTTGTAGTTCTGCTCCCACCGGGTGGAGGTCCGGTGGGATGTGTAGGCGAACGGGGTGGCAAGGACCGGAGGGTGGAAGGGGCTGAGATGATGCCACAGTTTGTGTGCATACCTCCACATGCACATACAGCCGTGTGCCAGGGCATTGAGCGGGGAAAATGGGACCTACAAAGAAAGAAAAACCCACAGAAATCTATATTAAAAAAAAAAAAAAAAGGCATTTCAACCGATATAGTGTAAATCTATAAATGCCACGTGTCACAAGGGGACACAATTTAAAGATAGAAGGGGGGTGGTTCAGGGGCAATGTGAGGAAGTATTATTTCACAGAGAGGTTAGTGGATGCATGGAACAGCCTTCCTGAGGAGGTTGTGGGGTCTAAAACTGTGGGAGAATTCAAGAATGCATGGGACAGACATAAGGCAATTCTGGTGGGGGGTAGGAAGAAATAGGCTGTTGGTTAACTAAGATATGCGGTCTATCCTGTAGGTAGGGAAATGGGCAGACTAGATGGGCCAAGCGGTCCTTATCTGCCGTCAAAGTCTGTGTTTCTATAAGGGGAGTCATAAAACTATCTTGAAAATTTGGGATCAAAATTTTAAATAATTATGATTAAGAAACTTGGTGTGTAGTGCCAGTGTTGACTAAAGCAGATATGCTTTGGTATCCCATCCCGGTGAGCTGAGTTTTGGGGCGAAATTAATGACCCAGCTGGATAAGGTGAGATTGGGGGATGGCACTGTTATGTGACCCACCCCCTCCCCAGCCAGGAAGTAAAAGCTGCAGGGTTGCCCACATGGGCCCAGGTACAATATCGTGAAGACAGTTTTTTTCTTGGCACAGGACCCTGCACGTCTGCATCCATGGGTGGCAGAGGACCCTGTGTATTTGCTGACAGATGGACTTTTGCCCTGTGCATCTGTGGCAACATGGAAGCACAAGAAATTGAGGGCCCTGCACTTTTGCAGCCCACTAGACAGCTACATGAATTCTTGGGATCTGTTGCTGCATGGAAGTGCAGGGCCTGTGAGGGCCCCTGCACTTCCATAGGTGGATGGAATCTTATCTTCTGTACTTTTGGGACCTGCGTATCTGCATATTTTGGGACCTGTTGGAATGAGGATACAATTCCACTGTCACAAAAAGAAAGGAAATTCTTTGAAAAAATGTTGTTAATGCGCCAGTTACGGTTCAAAATAACATCACAAAAAGTAGGGAAATGTGGCATTAGGGTTTCCAGCCCTAATTCCCCACCACCACCCGTCAAGCAGCAAAAGGAAAACACATTAGAGTTTTTGGTCTCCGGAGTATTGGCAAATCAGTGGTGGGGTCTTCTTTGGGCGTTGTCAGCTCTAATGCCACCCCCGTCCCTGAGCAAGCAAGGGTAGACATGATCTTTCTTCACACAGGAAAGCCTACAACACAACATGCGGCAAGACCTACTTCTCTGCCTTTGAAGAACAACAGTGTGAGGCACTGACTTGGAGCTGTACCTTGTGCCTTGGACAGGAGGCTACGGGCTGGAGGGAGGGGTGAGCATTAGAGTTGGCAACCCCAAGAAATACCCCACCATTGATCCGACAAGACTCGAGACCCCCCCAAACCCTAATGTTTTTTCCTTTTGCTGCTGGGGGGGGAGGTGAGGAGTTAGGGTTGGAAACCCTAAGGCCACATTTCTGTACCTTTGTGGCATTAACTTGAACCCCAACTGGTGCATTAATGCAGTTTTTTGCAAAGACTGTTTATAGATTACATATACATACACCCACACATATACAGAAGAGAAGAGCGAAATAAATAAGTGCTTTAGCTAGGCTTTGAATCCAGGCCTCCTGGAACACTGTTCTTTTGCACTTCCAAATTCACCAGGAATGCAGCTGGAAACCTTGGACTCCCAGAAGCACCTTACTCTTCCTCTAACAACCTGGTATTGCACAGATGATTACATTTTTATTTGCAAGGGTGTGGTGTGTATGTTGTGAATAAAAATGTAATTATCAGTGCAGCACCAGATTGTGCATTAGAAAAAGAGTATGCTGCTTCAGCGAGTCCCAGCTTTTCGGTTGCCTTGGTAGCTCAACAGAATGGTATTCTGGATGAGCTGGGTTCAAAGCCCAGTTAAGGCACTTATTTCTTTCTCTGTCTTTGTGCTCGAGTTCCATATATATTCACACCGTGCCCTTGTGTTTTTCCCCCCTTTATTTATCCCCCGACGACCAGCCCCCTTCTACCGCCCCCACCCCCATCACCACCTCCGGGCGACATGCTGGCCATCGCCTCTTGCCAGTTGAGGTGCCAGCTGGCCTGGTGCGGTGGGGAGACCGGTTTCATCCTGCCAGTCAGCTTCTTTTTCCCTCAGGTTTTGGCCCGCCCCCGAGTGTAGAGCCAAGGCATGCAATGACTCCAGTGGCTGAGTCACACATGCTTCTGTACGTGGCACGCCAGGCATCTTGCTCATCTATGCCCCCCCCGTGTGGGTCCGTTGTGCCAGTCAAGCAGCGGACTCCATCCCCACCCCTCCCCTGGAGAGGAGAGCTGTTTTCTGGATGCTCGATCCTCTCCTTCCCCAGCCGACCCCTGGCGACCCGCTCGCACCATGAACACAGGTCGCTGGCATGGCAGGAGGTAAGGCATTGCTGCCTCAACCCTCCACGACACTGGGCCAGCCACACTGTACCCTTGTGAATAAAAAATAACATATGTATACAACAGATAATCCACTACAGAGCATGTGGTCATGCTCTGATATATGCATGCCTTGGTGTGTGTTTTGAGGTATGAGACTGTAGACCGAGTGTGTTTAACCACCCAAGGTGTGCGTATATTAGAGCATGACTGCATGACCTGTAGTGGATGCTCTGTCTTATAAAATGGCTGGAACTGGTTTAGTGGTGGTGGTCGGGAGGGGATGGGGGTTGAAGAAAAACAAAAATATGTTCAAGGATGCAGTTATTGTAGATTAATGTACAGCCATGTGATTTGTTTCGTCCAGTCAGGAGACAGCATTTTTACTGATTCTTCTTACGCATTTTATAGAAAGAGAGAGACACACACACAGTATATAGAGAACTGCATGGTTGTAATGGACATAAACTACACCATGCAGTTTTAAAACGGTACTTACCACTATAGTGTAGATCACAAACACCGACTGTGGTTACTAAAAGTCCTCTTTAGATGGAACGACACAGTTGGAACCAGTATTTAACAGTTTCTACTGGAAAAAGGAGTTTCAGATTCAGTGCATTTCTCCTTTAAGACTGAAAACATCTGTGTGACATGCCTTGTTCCCTGCAGTTCAGCATATATGAGCATGAATTCACTTCCAACCCTGGGTTTCCTGTAAGGCAGTGGACCAGCTGACACGCAAGAGAAACAGCTGCCCTGGACTGATAGCCAGTAACTGCAGTACAGGATTTGAGAGTGGGTCACACAAGGTTACCTGAAACAGAGAACTCGGTCTAAGTAAGAATTGTTATTTTTTCTGTTGATTTTTTTTGTTTGTTATTTTGTGTTTTTCCTTTTGGAGTCCATATGTTAGGCTCCTTATCAGCCCATTTACAAGCCCTGAATCCCATGCATACTGGAGCAGTCACTACTTGCTACCAGATGACCACTAGCTGTTTCGTTGTGCGCTGTGACGGACTTAACCCTCTGCATGGTGCCAGTCACATGTTTCCGGAGCACTGTTTTCTACATTACTTCTGACGAGATTGTGTCTATGTGCGACTCAGTTAAATGAAGCTATAGTATTGTAAAGGAGAATGTATTTTTTTGGCGGGAGAGGGCAGAGTGGTGTATAGCAAATTTGTTCTGCACATTTGAGGTGCATGATGATCAAATAAACCACGAGAGCAAAGCTTGACTAGTTGATCTGGCCATCACAGATAGAGGTCTTGTTATAGAGGAAGAGTTATCACAGTTCCTCATATCTTACTATTGACAGTTATAGATTTATTTAAAAAAAAGTCCAATTTACATTGTTTTATTTTATTTATTTAGCATTCTTTAGGAAATACAACCTTTGACTTAGGGACTCATTTACAAAGGCTCCACATCAGAGTACAGAAACAGACGTACAAAATACACAGTAACAGCAGAGGAGTTACTTTGTTACAGATAACAAATTACAGTTTCTACAGAAATACAATATTACTGTAGCAGTATGTATAATTCAAACAGGTTCAGTAGTTACATTGACATTTAGCACTGACTAGCTTGGAAGGTCATCACTTTGAAAATACAGTGAGTGGGAGAACTAATGAGGGAACATGTGCAAGCAGCTTACAGAGGCATTGTCAAGAGGTTTTTATAAAGTTAGTGAGCATGGCAGAATCCAACTAGGTGGTACACTGACAGCGCCGTGAGGCAATTATATGTTCTTTGAGTGCTACTTTGAAAGGGCCTAAGTTTGAGATGGAGGAGATATCAGAGGGGAGTTTGTTATACCAGGCCGGTGCCCTGTAAGTGAAGGACCTTTGGGCTAGCAAGGTTCTGACCCTCTGTATCGACAACACCTGTTTGCTGGTGGTGCAGGTGTTCAGCAAGGTGTGGGAGGATTGGAGTGAGGCAGATACCCCTGGGGGAAAGCCCCAGGTGTATTTTTTTTTTTAGTTAGGAGACTTATTTGATAACGTATTCTCTCATCCAGGGTTAGAAGGTTTGTCACTGAATACAGGGTGCAGGTATGGGTGTGCTTACCTGCCCTGGATAAGAGCCTGCACGCTTTGTTAATGGCCAGATGGATTTTATTAAGTGCCGTGTGATCGGTGGCCGAGCAGACAGTAAGCCCGTAATCAACAAGAGAGAGAGGAACATGGCAGTGATGGCCAGGTTAAGGGCTTCTGAGGGTACGCATTGCTGGCCGTCATGGCCTTTCATCTGAACCAGCTGATCGTCAGTACTAACAAAGAGCTAATTCACCCCAAACAACTGACTGATATTGTTACTGCTAAATGGTATTTTTCTAAAAAGGAAGTCTTCAGTGTGCTCTCCATTATAAATGGGTGTGATGCCACACCTGTGGATAATGACGAATGAAGTATGCTGCTTTTAGTGTGTAATAAACCCTAACCTGTTGTTACAGCAACGTAATGACATAGTATTAGGGTGGCAAAATGGACTTTGGGTCCATCACGTCACCCCCTCCTGCCACACAGTCATGAGCATACCCCATTTTGAGAGCCACTGACAGCCATGATAAATGGTAAATGTTTGGACATGCACTGGGATAAAAATAATCCCAACAGTGAGTGCAAAGTTTGTCGACTTGGTCTTAAAATACAAAGGAGGAAAGAGACCCAGGGACTGTTGTTACAAATGACTTGGAAAATCATAAACAGTACGACAGCGTACTCAAGAACTCAAATCGTATCCTAAATTGTATCAAGAAAAGCTTTCTAACTAGATTTGCTGGGGTCATTATTTCTTTGAACAGAACTTATGAGGCTGAGACAAAATATATGTATTCATAGAATTTTTAACATGTTTTGGATATGGTGCCGAAGGGAGGAGAGGGGCCAGTGGGAGTGGTGAAGGGGGCACCACAAGTATTTCTGCTTGGAGTGCCCCTCAATGTAAAGCTGGTCCTAGGAATAAGGCATGAAGTGGTCTAATGGGAGGGGCAGGATTGGGAGGTTGCCCCAGTAGGTCTGGAAGTGGGCAGCCAAGCTGAAGGAGGAGACAAAAGGTGCAGATAAAAAAAGAATGTTCAGTTTGTTCTCTCCCTCTCTCTAATTCTTGCTTTCCCATATTGCAGTCCATTTGATAAAGACGAACAGTCCTCATCTGCAAGCACCGTTAACAAAGTTCCCACTGTGAATAAAAGATTTTCTACCTACAACCAGAGTCCGGCAGATACACCTTCCCTGCGAGAACAAGCCTTCTATGTAAGTTCCATACTCAGTCAGTGTATGACACAGTTTGTTTTGTATTGCTTTTAGTTTTCATCATAGCAGAATCTACTCCTTCCAAAATCAGTACAGGACATAAACATCTATTTTTAAAAAATGACAAAATATATAACAAACATCTATTTTTAGTTTAATAGTTCATTTGTATCATGACAGGTGTATCAATATCATTAAAGGTTGTTATCACCTTGAATTTAGTTCCGAGCCCATTTCCAGGGGCTTTTACCTCTCAGAAGGAATAAGAATTACATTGGTTCCCTCCTATGGCAGCTGAAACCCACGCCACAGGTTTGGGACTGGATAACCTACACCCCTATGTTGGACTCAGAAGCTTCCATAATAATTTAACTTTTGTTGTAATATGTGGCAGTTGCTTTCATGGGATTTGTTTCCCTTTTGTCGTAACAACTTCTGTACGTACACTGCCCCTAAGTTTGTTATACTTCAAATTAAGTACAGAGAACAAGGTCTTGTGTGGGCATGAGGTCCTTTGCCTTCACTGCCCCGTCCCATTGGCGTGCTCTCCCGATGCCTCTCCAAACCTGTTCCTCACTTGCTGGCTTTAAAGAGCATCTGATACCATCAAGAGAACTTTACCAAAGCATAATATTTAGACACAGTCCATCTTGTATTTCACATTAGTTCTGTCTTCCACCTCCCCATCATTTATTACTGAAGTCATCTGCACAAAAACAGGATCTTTGTTCCTGAAGAGTTCATCTATTCCCATTGCTGTCTCCCTACCTGAGGTCATAATGCACTGCTTGTGACATCACAGTTACTACTATGACAGCAGACTGTGATGTCACAACAGAGGATTATGACTTGAAGTAGGGAGCCAGCTGCGGAGGCAGGTGAACCCTGAGGGATAAAGATTATATATTCTTGCACACGTTCTCAGTAATAAATACTGGGGAGGAGGACTCTTTAGAATATATATGGAATGGAAACTGAATTGTACCAAATTATTATGTTTTTCAAAGTGTTTGTATAAGGTGTCAGTAGCTTTTTAAAAAAGGGCGCAGGACCTTCATCCTTGAGCACTGTCTTTGTACCTGTAATCGTTGAATACTTCTAACCTGGTCTGTATCTTTCTATCCCACTTACATATTGTTGCTGATCTAAATGTGCCTGCTGCACTATATCCTATTAACCCAAGTCTGTATGTTAGCCCCCCAGTTGTATATGTTCTATTGCTTCTTAAAATCATGTGACCTTCGGCTGTCCCGATGACACTGAGGGCTGAGGCGTCGGGTGCCTTACCTCATGCCACGCCGGTGACCCGAGTTCGGGAATGACCTCTGGTCATCAGGGAGCCATCATGGGGGGAGGGAAGGAGGAAGCAGGATAGAGCAGCCAGGAAGGCAGCTCTCTTCTCCTGAGGAGGTTGCTTGCCCCCACATAGTTCTGCTTCTATCAGCTGGAGGCCCGATGGAGAGTGTAGGCGGAGGGAGCTGCAGGCGATTGCCAGGGGTGGGGTGGAAGGGGCTGAGCCAGCGCCCAGAGAGAGTGTGTGTGTGTGTGTGCATGCCTCCATGCACACGCACTGCCATGATTGCTGGGGTCCTGGGATGGGGCAAAAAATTAGTTGAAAAGGACCAAAAGTATATGTATATGAAAAAAGAATAATGTGACCCTATGTTTATATTGGTGTGAGTGTCCTAAGATTTTACTGCTTGTTGCATCCTATTTTGTCTTTACCATTTTGTGCTTATGCATGTAATTAATTCTGGGTCAGCCCTGAAAAAGGGACTCTTTGTCTCAGTGGGCCTACCCACTCAACAAAATTCAATAAATGAATGGATTTATGGATAGATAACTTTATAATCGTTAAGATATTCACAGTATTTTATCAGCTTTCTAAGATTCCAATAGATTTCTCATCAGTTTGTTTCTTGCATAAAGATAAAATCATTTCAGCATCATAATTGTGCTGTCTCCCAGCATACGATTATAGATCAAGGGGTAGCTTCTGACCAATGAGAGTGCTTCTTTTCCCAGCGCATGAGACACGCTTTTTCTGTAAAGAGTGTTTTACATGTATGTGCCCTGGAAACAGGCTAGTTTGAGACTTTTTTAAAACTTTTAATTGTTATTGATTGACCTTGACCAATAATATAGTAATAATGCTGAGGAAACCACTTGTACGGATATGAGTGGTGTCACTCACATTCTTAGTGTAGCAGATCCGCTAACCTTTGGTTTGCAGTTCTCATGCCCTAAGAATGTGTGTGAGACCACTGTTACAGTCGCAGCAGTGTTGCTACACAAAGACCCAAGAATAGGGGTGTGATTTGTCTCAAGCAGTTCCAGAGTGTGATATATGGGTGGTCACTTTTTCCGAAAGGTCAGGAGTGACGCCCAAAGCTAATAATACCATCGTTTACAAGTTCTTTTTCATAATACTATCGACCTGACGTTAGAGCGATAGTATTGTGAAAGAGAATCCATCTGTCCATCAAGAGTGAGGGCAGCTTTCACTCTAACTGCTAACTGTGCTGAAAGTCATCAAGTGCAGTGAAACTGACAGATCAGAGTGCTGAAATCGATCTGTTGCGACTCAAAAAGTCACCGAGATGAAAAACTGACTGCCCACATATTGCAAAAAGTACAGATTGCTTACCATCAATAAAAAGGCTGAGTAATTCCATTTTAGGATTCTAGTGATATTGGGGATCCTACCGAGCTTTGTTTTCAAGGCTCTGATGTCATCAGAGTTGCTCAGTGGAATTGGTCTTTTTTTTTTTTTTTTTAACACTTTCTTTTTATCCCCTCTCTCACTGTTACGTGCCCGCTCCCTCTCTTGGAACCCCCAAGCTCCTCACGTCACATTGTGTTGCTCCATTCTTCCCTCGAGAGCCCCTCCATAACCCTCGCACACGGTGGGAGAGGATCCCAGACTCCCCGATCTCGATCCTGGAGCACACACACATTGGAATCTGCCCCGGTTCCTTTCTGCAGTCGTGGTGCCATGGGTTTGTCTCCTGGAGCAGGCACAGAGGAGTTTTCCCTGTTTGTCCCCCGATGTCAGCTTAAATGAGGACCAATGAGCCAGATGCACACAGAGATGTGCATCTGCCCCTGTCCTCAGCCGACATTGACCCTCGCTGCTGCTTCCCCATCCACACCAGCACCATCTGAGGTCACCCAGATGGTGGCGGTATAGCGGCGGGGCAAGCTTCTCACCCCACCCCCAGAGAAGGAGAGCAAGCTGTCGGGTGCTCAATCCTTCTCCCCAGCCGCCCAAGTCCATTCCTGGCCTGGGGTGTCATCAAGCGTGGCACGGTGTGGCGCCTTATCATCAGAACTTCGCGCCACCGGGCCGGCTGCAGAATTAGTCTTGTTACTGACAAAGTGCATGGAGACAGCATGAAATGTTAGTCTATCCTCCACCCTGGTGCCTCTTTGTGTGTGTTTATCGCACTTAAACATTTGAACACTTGAATTTCAGGTCAGTGTCTGACTTTTGTACAAGCAGGTGTCAGTTTCTCGACATTTGGTTCGATTTACTGATAGTAAACCATCCATTTCTCTATTTATAACCTGTCCAGACTGCCTGTACTGTTGTTCCTCTGTAGTGTCTTGGTTATGTTGAACTGCATCCCACCACTGGAATTGGAGCAGATTTAGGCAGAACAGTGCCAGGAAGAAATGTGCCCAGTGTTGCACCTTACAGCACAGCTGCCAACGGTGTCTGTGAACAGCAGTAGAAATACGCCAGAGATAGGGTGGGGGGAGTTGAGGGCCACAGCAGGAATAAATGAGACAGAGAAAGTGTAGTACTGTTTTATCAGACAATCATAGTCCATTTCTCATTACCCTTAAACATCTCATGATATCGAAAAGTACTACAGTCTGCTAATATTCTAAAGTACCTCCATCTAGAAGGAGAATTCAGAGAAACTGCAAACCTATAGCACTTGACATAAAAAAAATGGAGAAAGCCACCTGTTAACAGGCATTAGTCAATGTATATCTTTGCTACACCCTTTTCCTTTACACTTTTTAAAAAATATTTATTTGTGCTCTTAAGAAGCCTCTCCACCCAGCATCAGAAAAGCACGGGTGGTCCTTGCTGGATTTCTTTCGAGAGACCATTGTTGAGAAATTGTCTCGGAGTTGCTCGTGCAATGATGTCTCCTCAGTCCAAGTCCGTTCTGTAAGTTGTCATGCATCACTGGCCTGGCTGGGCATTGTAGTGGCCCAGAAACCTGTAGTTGTATTGTAGTTGTCAGTAGTGCAGTAGTGTTCCCTGGTGGTGGTGTGCTGCTGTCCCTTTTGCTTATTAATGCTTGAGTAATGGCAAGTGCTTCTTGAAACAGTTCCTCTAGAGTAATGTGGATGACTGTGTGCTGTTTCTGTACAGGTGTACATTTCAGGACCTTCTAGATTTTCCTTTTCAGTTTTATTGTAGAGGTTAACAAATGAAACTGAAGAAATGTTCAACCCTGTGAAGTAGAATGTGCTCAAATAACTTTATTCTTCCACCTTCTGGAGTATCCATTGTTTCCTGCCATTGCCACCTCCCCAGGGAACAGTGGTCAGTTTAATTGCTGCATCATGTTCTTCTCTCTCATACTGAGATTTTAAAACATCTCAGAAATAGCCTTGTATGGAGTAGCAGCTCACTTTCAGTATTTGCAGTAGGTCCATTTAGAACTCTAGTGACATTAGAAATCGTGAGTCCCTAGTCCTGTCTTGTGACATGTAAAAAAAAAAAAAAAAAAATAGTCCTCAAAGCTTTGCATTTCATTCCTGTTGCATCTGTCTGAAAAATACAGATTTTATTTTGCTAAAATTGTATGTTTTGTACCTCCCTGGCTGTTTTCAGCATTCAGTCTCTGTTCCTAGTAACAGCCAAAACCATCAGTAAGGGTCTGTGTCCCTCCAAAGAAGTCTGAGCATGGGATGGAGTAATTTTGCAGGGTTTAGCAGATCTTCATTGCGGGTATCTCTTGCATCAGGCCGCATCTATGGAACTATAGCTGCCAGGCACTAGGACCAGACAGAAACTTTTCTAGTCATCAGTCTACAAGGGGCCACCCACGACGATGTTAGGCGCAGGTGATGTCCCTCCCATATAAACATGTGTGGCCTTGCACCCTCCTCAGTTCTTTTCCCGCTGTCGGCCATCACATGTCAGATCTCATGGAGACACTACCGCTTCAGTCGACCACGAAATTCCATTCTTTTGATTTTCTTTCTTTTCTCACCCTAGTTTTAGTACTCACTTTATTTTAAAGTGATTTTGGTATTTTTGTTTATGCTGACCAACCCCAAAAAACTCTTTCGCTACTGCTGCTGTGGTCAGAAGATCTTCGAGAAGGACGACCACTATGCCTGTGTCTGCTGTCCAGGCCCGGACCACGATGTTAAGGCCTGTGAAGTCTGCAATGGATTCAACCAGGACACCTAGCGGTGCCTACAGAAGGCCTTAGATCATTTCCTCCTGCAACAGAAGGTCACCCAAATGGAGAAGGAGTTCCTGACCAGAAGCTCCCTCACTTACCAGGCCCTGTCCACGGGTTCCCACTCTTCTAAGGCCCGGTTCAAATTGGCTGGAAAACACAAACACTGAAACAAGGATCAGAGCAAGGAGAGATCCTCTCCAGCCCGCATGCAGTTGCCGCTCCATACAACAGCCACAGCAGGGTCGCCTGCTGTGGCAGCGGCCCCCTTCTGCCGCCCACACACCCTCTCCTTTATAGGGTCGGCTCTGGTAGCACTTCCCGACAATCTTACCTTAGCTGGTGATGGCTCCTCAGCATCAGGCCTTCTCATGCCCCCGCTGACTTTCTAGACCCTGCTGTTCCAGACCCTCTTTTCCATGGGCCACAGACAGGGAGCTACACCAGTTTGGCTTCAGCCAGCATTGGTGCATTGTCAGTGGGGGTTCCTCCTCCCCCCGATGACGTCTTAAGCCTTTACCTCCCTCTCCACTTCAGCGTTGGGGATTCTACCTCCCCCCGTCATCACCCCAGGCCGCCATGTCGACATCGGGGTCTCAGCCCACCCCAACAACATCCCAGGCCTATCCCATCGACTCTAGGGACTCAGCCCCTTCCATCAACACCTCATGCCATTCCGCTGGCACCGGGTTCTCAAGCTGCCCTGCTGGCACTGCAAGGCATTCCGACGCTGGTCACTATTGATGTCCTGGTCATGCTGTTCTCCTTTTGGGAGTTAATGCACCACCTCGCCCCTTCCCCAGCCAACTGTGCCCAGGCCTGCGAGGCCTGCTTCTGTACCGACGCCTTCCACAATGCCATGCCCTACTCATCCTCTGAGCAGTTGGTGCCCATTTCAGAGCCAGGCAAGGAGGACGAGTACCATCCTGATCTCCTCTCCCGGGAGGATGGGGATGAAGATGAGGGTGCTGCAAGCCCCTCCCGCTCTTCCTCCATGGTTTCTTCAGGGGGTGAGGGCTCCACCTAATATACCCCAAGGTCCTCCCTGATGAGCCCTCTTTCATCTAAGTGATAAGGCAGTTAGAAACTGCCATGGGGTTTGATGCCGAGGCGCAGGATGTCACCAGGAGAAATCTGACAAGAGTATTTGGAATTGCTTTTTTTTTTTTTTTGCTGCCTTAAAGATTATTATCAGATTTCAGTGAGACAAAATACATCAAGTAAAAGGCAAAAAAAAAATATGAAAACATTGGAATATGCTCTTACATACATAACTGAACTGTTAGGTCTCAAATATAAAATTACATGCAGAAGTAATTGTATTGATAAATTGACTTATACTTTAAATATTGGCTCAGACCTAAGATAGATACTATTCAATCATATGGCATCCAGATGGTTAAGAAAAGGCACCCAAGTTTTTCAAACAAATCAGGGAAGAATACACAATTGGGGGTAGTAACAAGAACAAAAAGGAAAGGGACCTGGGGTAATCATATCAGATGACCTTAAGGTTAGCAAGCAATGTGAGAAGGCAGTAGGGAGGGCTGGGGGTATACTGGGATGCATAGGGAGAGGCATCAGCAGCAGAAAACAGGAAGTTGTTATCCCTCTGTACAGACACTTGGCGAGACCCCATCTGGAGCACTGTGTCCAGTTCTGGAGACCCCATCTCCGCAAGGACATAGACAGGATAGAGACAGTCCAGAGGAGGGCAACTAAAATGGTGCAGGATCTGCAAGAGAAGCCGTATGAGGAGAGACTAAGGAGCTTAATATGTATACCCTTGAGGAAAGAAGGGAGAGGGGACATGATAGAAACTTTAAGTACCTCAGTGGAATCAACAAAGTCCAAGAGGGTAGCATCTTTCAGAATAAGAGGCGTGCAAGAACAAGGGACACAATTTAAAGATAGAGGGCGATTCCAGGGGCAATGTGAGAAGTATTTCACAGAGAGAGTAGTGGATGCATGGAACAGCCTTTCCTGAGGAGGTTGTGGGGTCTAAAACTGGGGAGAATTCAAGAATGCATGGGACAGACATAAGGCAATTCTTGTGGGGGGTAGGAAGAAATAGGCTGTTGGTTAACTAGGATCTGCGGCCTATCCTGTAGGTAGGGAAATGGGCAGACTAGATGGGCCAAGCGGTCCTTATCTGCCGTCAAAGTCTATGTTTCTGTGTTTCTGTGATGTGCCAGTCTCTCATTGTCATTTACTTCACTCAACTTAGAGGCCCATTCCACATATGTAGGAGGGAAAGGAGATTTCCAGTGTGAGAGCAGAATCTTCTTGAGTGTCAAAGCAGCTGACCATATAACAGAATTTTAGAACTTATTCAGCCTCCCACCACCTACGCTTATACCCAGGATAAGAAATTTAGGGTTACGGGGGATCGTTGCCTCCAGTACATATTCACAGACTTTATGGACTTTACCCCAAATTTCTTTAATGAAGGGACAGGACTGGAGCATATGACACAGATCTGCATCCTCCACTCGTCATCTTCAGCACTTCCCATCCATCTGGAAACCCACAGAGAATAACCTCTTAGGGGAATAATAATAATAATGATGAAGAATTTTATATTGAATTGCCCTAGCTTGTACCTCCCTACTACTACTGCACGCATTGTTCCAGACTGAGGCCCACTCAGCGGCAGATATAGTCTTCCAGTATCACCTTCCCATTTACACTTGGCTGGAGCTGTTAACAGAGAGGGATCATTTGTGCTCATTAGTAGCTTATATAACAAGCTCACCCGTTTCCTTAGTTTTGACACTTTTAGCACAGAATTCCACTTGGGATCCTCTCTAAGTATTAGATCTGCCCCTAGTATTGAGTATTGAAGAGCCTTCCTTAGCTGGAGGTAGTGAACAAAGTGGAATCTTGGTAGACTATAACGATTTTTAAGTAGTTCAGAAGACAACAGCACCCCTTGGTCACCTAGGAGATCCCATAGATTTGTGATACCTAAACCACCCCATCCAAAATCCGTTAGAGGTTTTTGGCTATATAGTATGGTGGTATTATGCCAAAGTGCGGTCAAGTGGGCAGGTAGACTCTCAATATGCAGTAATCTCTTAATTCTCTTCATTACCCAAATGGAGGTATTAATACACATGTTATCATTAAGAGAAAGGGGAAGTTTAACAAAAAGGTAATCGGGCAGTTTACATGGCAGCAAAATCTGCTTCTCAACCCTGAGCCATAAGGGTAAACATTTATCAGGTTAGCATCCAGATACCAAGAACTTTGCTTAAAATGGAAAGCAAAATAATACTTTTCCCAGTGTTGAAGGCCAAATCCTCCATCTGACTTATGGGCTCAGAGTTTGGCTACCTAAAGTGTAGGAACAGAGATGTTCCAAAGAAAATTTCTTCTTATTTTATTTAGCAGATCAAAAACTACATTGTTCTTTTTAAGGGGCAAGTTCTGGAAAAAGAGAAAATAATTTAGGGGCCATAATTATTTTGACCGAGTTGATTTTGCCCCATATAGATATGTTGAGGCCTTGCCATTTTTGCAAATCTGCTTCAGTTTCTTTTACTAGCGGCAGAAACATAGAAGTTGATGGCAGATAAGGACTGCAAGGCCCATCCCCATCTAGTCTGCCCATTTCTTTTTCTACCTTATGAATGTGCCATCGGCCTGTGCTCTGTCAATGGCCTATCTAGCATACTCATCTGTATTGCTCCCTTATGCCTATCCCATACCTGTTTGAATCCCTGCACTGTATTCATATCCACCATTTCCTGAGGTAGGCTGTTCCATGCATCCACCACCCTTTCTGTGAAAAAGAACTTCCTCACATTACCCCTTAATCTGCTTTCCTCTAATCTCATGATGTGTCCTCTTGTCCTGCCATTCTTCTTATATTGAAACATGTTCGACTCTTTCACCTTGTTAATGCCCTTAAGATGTTTGAATGTTCTGATCATATCACACCTCTCCCTCCTTTTCTCTAGGGTATACATATTGAGCTCCATTAATCTGTCATATGATTTCTGATGCAGTCCCTGCACTAATTTGGTTGCCCTTCTCTGGACTGCCTCAATTTGGTTAATGTCCTTGTGAAGGCCTCCAGTACTGCATGCAGTACTCCAGATGGGGCCTAACCAGTGTCTTGTAAAGAGGGATTATTACCTCCATCTTACGACTTGTGATACCTCTAATAATACACCTAAACATTTCCCTAGCCTTACCTACTGCTTTAGTGGTCTGCTTGGATGATTTCAGGTCATCTGTGATTATGATGCCCAAGTTTCTTTCTTCCCTTGTGTCTGCCAGCAACTTCCCTCCCAGCCTATAGGTGGCTTCAGGTTTTCTCTTCCCTGTGTGCATAATCTTGCACTTCTTTGCATTAAACCCCAGTTGTCACTCTTCTGACCATTTTGCCAGTTTATCCAGATCTCATCTCATTCTGCCCACCCCATCTGGAACATATACTCTGTTGCAGATCTTGGTGTCATGTGCAAACAGACAGACCTTACCCTCCAGTCCATCTGCAATGTCACTGATGAAGATATTGAAGAGGACTGGCCCCAGGAGTGATCCCTGAGTTATCCCAGTTGTGACTTGCATCTCTTCTGACTGTATACCGTTTACCACCACTCTCTGTTTTCTGTCCGTCAACCAGTTTGCCACCCAGTTGACCAACTTCTGACCCACCCGAGCCTACCCTGCTTATTAATCAATTTTCTATGGGGAACAGTGTCAAAAGCTTTGCTGAAGTCAAGGTAGGCGACATCAACTGCTCCCCCTTGGTCCACCACTCTGGTTGCCAGTCAAAGAAATCTATGAGATTAGTTTGACAGGACCTTCCTTTTGTAAACCCATGCTGTCTTGGATCCTGTGTCCTATGGATTCCAGGTGTTGCTCTATCCTTTCCTTAAGAAGTGCCTCCATAATCTTGCCCACTACTGAGGTAAGACTGACTGGTCTGTAGTTCCTGCCTCCTCCCTGCTACCACTGTTGTGGAGCGGGATCACAAAACCCTTCTCCAGTCTTCTGGGACCTCTCCTGTGCTCAGAGACTCGCCAAACAGTTCTGATAATGGCTCTGCTAGTTCCACCCTAAGCTTCTTTAGTACCCTGGGATGTATGCCATCAGGTCCCTTTGCCTTGTCCTCCCTGAACTTATCTAGCTCTTGTTAGGACCCTTTCTTTTGTGAAGGGACTAGTGCACACCTCCCTCCCCCTGTGTACATGGTGCTGAGCTGTGGGCCCTGCCCTACCTTCTCTACTGTTCGTGCTAGTGTTTCCTCAGTTTGGGACTTTGCCTGCCTTACTGCCTTCCCTGCTTCCCTTAGGGAAGTTTGGTATGCCTCCCTATCTTCATCCAGCTGCATTCCCTTATATTTCCTGAAGGCCAGCCTCTTGGCTCTGGCCTTTTCCGCTACTGTTTTTGAGAACCAAAGTGGTTTCCTTCATCTTTTGCACTTCCTTTTCTCGCTAACACAGTGGGTTGTTGCTTTAAGTATTGCATCCTTAATGCTTGCCCACTTTGCCTGTACCCCCTCACCTGTATTTCTTTCTGTCAGGGCTAGCTTAATTCTGTTAACCATCTTATCAAAGTTAGCTCCTTTGAAGTCTCATATTTTTGCATTGGAATGGGATGATTTAGTTTTAGTGGCCAAATTGAACCATACCATGTGATGGTCACTGGCCCCCGGGTGACCTTCTACCTGGAGATCTGTGATCCTTTCCGTGTTAGTACTAGATCTAGGATAGCCCTGTCTCTTGTGGGTTGTTGTACCAGTTGTTTGAGGCCCTCCCCCTGCAGGGAGTCCACTATGTGTCTAGTTCTGGCAGATGTTCCTGCTGGTATTGACCAGTCTGTGTCTGGCATGTTGAAGTCTCCCATTATCAGAATCTCCCCTTTAGCTGTCATGTTTTTTTTATATCTTCTAACAGTAATGTGTCAGTGTCCTCCCCCTGGTCTGGAGGCCTGTAGACAACCTCAGTTCGTATGGCTGTCCCATTTCCTATTTCCAGGGTGACCCACAGTTCTTTTGGCTCCTTATATGTATTCTGAATTTCTGTAGCTTTGATATTTTCATTGACATAAAGGGCCACTCCACCCTCCCTTTTTGCAGGAGATTTAGGTTCACAAGATTATGAGTGTCCTTAGACAATGTAATACCTAAATATAGAGAGAAAAGGCAGAGAACACCAAGAAGAAGGAGCTGCTGTTATAACTATACTTCTTTACTAGGACTAAAGAACTAGAACTCTGCTACTACTAGGACCTTCAATTTAGGGTAAAAACAAAACAAACAAAAAAAGTTAGTCTGTTTGTCTGAGTTGGCTGAAGTGAATTGTTATCTGTACAGTTATTTAGGTGTTTGTTTCAGGTGGTTGAAGGGAATTGTTATCTGTGCAATTAACTAAGTTTAGAAAGAGCTGTGAAGTAGGGGGAGTGCCTTAGCTAGAAGGGAGCCAGGTTAAAGCCAGATTTAAAAACTGCCCTAGATAGCTTCTGCCAGAGAACACACAGAAGGAGGAGCTGCTGTTATAACTATACTTCTCTACTGGGACTATATTGCCCTCCTCCCTCCCCCCCCTTATCTCTCAACCTTCTGCCTCTTAAATCAGGGACACGTCTTCAAAATTGGTGATACCTACTCAGGAACCTGGTGGAATAAGGGACTTAGTGTAAAATGCATTTTCTAAGGAAGAGCAAGTCTGTAACTTTAATGTTTGACATTATTTTGTGCTTGCAACCCCTACTGTTTGGTCACGGAAACACAATTTTTAGGAGCGACAGAGTAAAATTTTGAGGTAAAATCAGGGACATCGCTGAAAATCGGAGACAGTTGAGAGGTATGCACCCCCCTACCCTAAGCCAGTTCTACTTTTATAGGCACAGGATTTGACTGACAACAGGAACTTCCTGTTTGGGAGCAGGAAGTGAGTGATCACAGAGCCACAAAAGACACCATCCTAGGAGGAAAAGAATAGCACTCCATCCCCCACCCCCAAGCTGCTGGAGGTCTGACTCTGAGCAAGTAAGGAGACTACTGAAAAATATAGGAACTTCTTGTCTCAGAACAGGAAGATCAGGAGCTTAAAGGGCACAGAGGCAGTATGTAAGTAGGGAGATAAAAAACAAAATTAAAAAATTAAAAAGAGGAAAGAGTAAGTATTCCAAACAACAGTTAAGGGGCCAGAAATAAGACATAATGGGAGTGGTGCAGTGCAGAGGCTGTGGAGCAGCAGTCTTCCGGGAGACGTTCTGGAGGATATGTTGTTGTCCCATCTGCAGGCACCTCTCTGGACTGAGGGAGGAGGTTGCTCATCTCCTGGCTGAGTTGGCCAGGATTTGGGGAACCTCTTCTCCCACCCAGGGACCACCAGGGCCACTGCTGTTGCCTCAGAGGTTACCAAGAAAGAGGAGCAGTTGGACCACAGTGGGCTCAGGGAGGGTGAGTGTGGTGGAACAGAGGTGCATCCCTCCAGTTGTACCTCTCCACAGTTCATATGCTGTTATGGCAAAGTGTGGTTCCTCTATGGAGGCACCCACAGTGGAGACCAAGATGGATGCTGGGAACCTCCACAAAGGAGACCCACAGAGGGATGGCATGGGACCCCACAGGAGAAGGAAATGACTCCTCGTGGGGGACTCCATTGTTAGGGTGTAGAACTGGGGGAGGAAGGGGAGAGGGAGGTAAGGTGCCTGCCTGGCACCATGGCTTGGGGGGACAAGGAGCGAATCCTCAGGATCGCTGGAGCAGCTGCACGGGGAAGGGAGCTGGATATCATTGTCCACCTAGGGACAAATGACCTGGCTGAGAAAGGGATCAGAGCAGCGCAGGAAGAGTTTATGGAGTTGGGGAGGGGCCTTAGACTAGTAGCATGCACGGTAACCTTCGCGGAGGTGCTGCATGTCGATGCCATGGATGAGGCTGGGGTGCTCCACACCATGGGATTCAATCAGTGGTTGAAAAACTAGTGCAGAGCTCAGGGATTTGGCTTCATTGGGGACTGGGGTCCACCTGGAGTGATGCAGGCCTATACTGGCGTGATGGTCTGCATCTGTCCAGGAGGGAAACCAGGATCCTAGGTGATAGGTTTAAATGCTGCATTGGCAAGCATTTAAACTAGTCAAGGGGGGAGGCACTGGAAAGGAGCAGGGAAATCCTAGCACCCCCCCAAAAAAAAATCAGGGTAGCAAGTGAGGTAAACACCAAGATAGAGATGTCAATAGGGAGAAGGGCAAGGGTAAATGGAGAAAATGATAAAGGCAATAAGGACAGGGATAGGAAAAAAAGGGATAAGGCCATCAAGAAATGGAGGGTAATGAGTACCAATGCCTGTAGTCTGGGCAACAAGCTCCCTGAACTTGTCGCCTTGATGGAAGAGGGATGCCTGGATATTGTAGCAGTCACAGAAACATGGTACACAGAGAACCATGACTGGGGATGTTAACATACCAGGGTACACAACCTACAGGAGAGACAGGGAGGGTAGAAGAGGGGGAGGCGTAGCTCTCTATTTAAGGGAAGGGATAAAGGCAACAGAACAAGAGTAAACAAGGAGGCGAGGAGGTGCTGTGGGTCACCTTAGAGACTGTAAATGGCACCACAATCCGCACAGAGGTTGTATACAGACCCCCATGTCAGGGAGAGGGAATGGACAAGGATATAATGGAAAGCATCCTTAGGATGGCAGAGAAGGGGGAAATACTGTTGATGGTGGGACCTGGATATGCCAGATGTTAACTGGAGCACCTTTGCTGCAGCCACATCCAAGAGCAGGGCCATTCTCGATGCCCTACAGGTGGCATACTTCAGACAGCTAGTTTTGGAACCCACTCATGCAAGCGCAATCTTAGATCTTGTACTCTCAAATAGGGACAGTGAGAGGATCTCCGATCTAGAAGTGGATAGCCATCTTGGAACAAGTGACCACCAAACAGTGTGGTTCACGATAAACTCAGCTACAGAGTCAAACCGTACAAAAGTGAGGGTACTGGGCTTCAGGAGGGCTGACTTTGTCAAAATGGGAGAGTGCCTTAGAAAAACACTAGCAATCAGGCTAGAAGGAGGGGTGGAGCAACAATGGGGAAACATAAAAACTGCCATCACAGAGGCAACAAGTCTTTGTATGAAGCAAATAAATCAAAACAAAAGAAAAAGCCACTATGGTTCTCAAAAGAGGTAGCAGGGAAGGTTAGGGAGAAAAAGATAGCATTTAGGAAGTATAAGGAAACACAGAAGGAGCAGGACAGAGAACTGTACCAGTTAAGGCAGAAGGAAGCAGGGAGGGAAGTTAGAATAGCAAAGGCCCAAACTGAGGAAAAGATAGCCATCTCAGTTAAGAAGGGGGATAAAACCTTTTATAGGTACATCAGGGAGCATAGAAAGACAAAGGGAGGGATAGTGAGACTGAATAGAAAGGACGGTGGGTGGGCAGAGAGGGACAGTGAAAAAGCAGGGATACTGAACAAATACTTCTGCTCAGTATTCACAAAAGAGGAGGAGGAGGAGGTGCCTATTCCAATTAACAGAAGCACTTTGGATAGGGGGGTCGATCCCAGTCCTTTCACAGAAGAAAGGGTTCTGAAAGAACTCCTAAAACTGAAGGTGGACAAAGCAGTGGGGCCTGACGGAATTCACCCCAGAATTCTAAAAGAATTGAGGGGAGAATTAGTGACGCCACTGACTACCCTTTTTAACAAATCATGGGAGGATGGTGTGGTACCTGAGGAGTGGGGGAAGGCGGATGTGATTCCCCTTCACAAAAGTGGGAGCAAGACAGAGGCAGGAAACTGCAGACCTGTCAGTTTGACCTCTGTGGTAGGGAAAGTGATGGAATCACTTCTGAAGGAAAGAATTGTTGAGTACCTAGAGGCCAGTGGGGCACAAGACCCAAGGCAGCATGGGTTCACAGCGGGAAGGTCATGTCAGACAAATCTAATTGATTTCTTTGACTGGGTAACCAAATTAGTAGACCAGGGAGGGGCCATGGACATGGCCTACCTAGACTTTAGCAAGACATTTGACACAGTCCCACACAAAAGATTAATAATCAAATTAACCAGCCTGGGAGTGGGTCCCAGGGTGGTAGCCTGGGTAGAACATTGGCTGGAAAACAGGACACAGAAGGTAATTGCAAATGGAGTCCACTGTGAAGAAAGAGGGGTTAGTAGTGGGGTACCGTAGGGTTCAGTCCTTTTTTAATGTCTTTACAAGTGACATTGCAGAGGGACTGAAAGGAAAAGTATGCCTCTTTGCAGATGACACAAAGATCTGCAACAGGGTTGATACACAAGGAGGCATGGAAAGGATGTCAAGGTTGGAGGAATCGTCAAAAGTATGGCAGCTTGGATTCAATGCAAAGAAGCGCAAAATAATGCACTTGGGAAACAACAACCCAGGGAAAGATTACACAATTTGGGGGGGAGGTAGTAACAACAAAAATGGAAAGGGACCTGGGAGTAATCATATCAGATGACCTTAAGGTTAGCAAGCAATGTGAGAAGGCAGTAGGGAGGGCTGGGGGGATGCTGGGTTATATAGGGAGAGGCATCGCCAGCAGAAAACAGGAAGTTGTTATCCCTTTGTACAGATAGTTGGTGAGACCTCATCTGGAGTACTGCGTCCATTTCTGGAGACCCCATGTCCGCAAGGATATAGACCGGATGGAGGCAGATGGAGGTAGTCCAGAGGAGGGTAACTAAAATGGTGCAGGGTCTGCAAGAGGAGTCATACGAGGAGAGACTGAAGGAGTTTAATATGTATACCCTTGAAGAAAGGAGGGAGGGAGAGTGGGGACATGACAGAAAGTTTTAAGTACCTCACTGGAGTCAACAAAGTCCAAGAGGGTAGCATCTTTCAGAAAAAGAGATGTGCAAGAACAAGGGGACACAACCTGAAGATAGAGGCGGGACGGCTCTGGGCAAGGTGAGGAATTATTTTTTCACAGAGAGGGTGGTGGACCCATGGAACAGCCTTCCTGAGGAGGTTGTGGGGTCTAAAACTGTAGGATAATTTAAGAATGCATGGGACAGACGTAAGGCAATTCTTGTGGAAGATAGGAAGAAAGGCTGTTGGTTAACTAAGATCTGCAACTTATCTTATAGGTAGGGAAATGGGCAGACTAGGTGGGCCAAGTGGTCCTTATCTGCCGTCAAAGTTTATGTTTCTCTGTTTCTAAGTCAAGTATTCTGAACATCTGAGTTCGGATTGTATCACCCCCTAGGAGTCCCCTGGTCGCAGATATGAGTTCAGGGACAAAATCTGAGTTTTAACCCAGTTCAGGTTAAGACCAGTGAAGGTGGAAAGACATTAAAAATTTCACGCAGGTGTGCTACTGAGTCTCTTGGATTTGAGAGAGAAACCAGCAGCTCATCTGCAAAAGCGAAAACCCTACTGTTGATTTTGCCCGTTCTGATTCCCTTGACCTCTTGACATTCAGAAATTTTCTTAATTAAGGGCTCAATGGCCAATATAAAAAGGTATGGGTAGAGGGTGAAAACCTTGCCTAGAACCTCTATTTAGTTGAAAAGAGTCTGAAATAAAACCGTTGGAGATTACCCTAGCAGAGGTTTTTTTTGTATAGGATCTTCAGTCATGAAATAAAAGTATGGGGGCTTGACCAACAGCTGAGCTTACAGCAGCAGTTTTGTGAAGCTCTGCAGATCACTGCAAATATCATCATTTTTAAGCAGAAAAAGTAAGATTCGCATGACTTATTGTAAGGCACTGATAGGTAAACCTGAAGGAAGATATGATCCCATTTTGAGAGTTCCAAGCTGAATGGTTCAAAAGTTATGGGCAGAACCAATCGACTGGGTGATGGAAGAGAAGGAACCCGACCTGAAGCTGGGCACGAACAAAAAGGCAACTAGGGAGTCAGGGACAGAACCAGGGGAAGAAGCACTGGTACAGCCTTCAAATACAGCATTATTAAAAGCCATTCAGAAATTTGATAAGAAGATTTTAATATGCAGTTTAAAGTGCTTGACACAAAAATGGGACTGTTTTAGAGGGTGAAACTAAGGTGGCGGCTAAATTGGCGGAAAAGGTGGTAATGGTGTTTGTGGGCCTGACAAAGAAAAATGTTATACTTCGCCCCAGCCTTGAAAATCTTGAAAATGCCTCAAGCGCCACCCATGTTCATATTCTGGGTCTACCAGAGAGCGTGGAGGGAGAAAACCCTACAGTGTTTATTGTGAACTTTTTCTGAGATGCCCTACAGGTTGAAGAGCCGACAACGATCCTCTAAATTTATTGGATTGGCACATGAGGAGGGAGAGTCGGTACTGCAATTAACGAACTTCCACCTCGCACTCTCCTTGTTCTGGTAACTGTGCTGGATAGGAATAACGTGTTAAACCAAGCAAAGAAGCATTGTCCCTTGGAATGGCAGGGAAACAAGGTGCACCTCTTCCCGGATTTAAGCTACACAACTAGACGACAACAGAAGGGGTTTGATGGGGTCCGGGCTCAGCTGCAATGCTTGGGTGTTCACCGTGTGCTCACTCATGCCAGCCAGCAAGAATCGTTGTAGGAGAAATACTTTCAGTTAAGCACGCCCCTGGAGAGGCTGCAAATATGACAGAGCACGTTGAAAAAAAGTTTCAGGCAAAAGGAGAAGGCTCGGACTTCGACTCTGGGGACAGTGAGTAGTAACCTGAAAGGGTTACAATACTGAACATGTGCTAAAGATGATATGGTGATCCGCTTTTCCATTCCCTCTGCTCCTCAGCCACTACAAGACATTTCTTAGGTGGCAATGGCCAGTGGTTGCAGGAGGATCGTCGGGGACAGTTTCAAGATGCCATCTTCAAAGGGCGTACTTGTTATTAATGAACACAGCAGGTTTCTTCTTCAGTGAGTTCTTTCTTTTGGCGCCATAAAATTTATACACATGCACACTATTTTGTGGTCCATTGAGTGCAAGCTAGGATACTTGTGCAAACACTTACAGTATTTCTGAGCTTGTTAAAGGGGAAAACTATATCTTCCCAAAATGTTTTATTTACTTCGAAAAAAGCAGAGTGTTTGAATTTCCTATCAGTAGAATAAAATGAGTGTAAAGGATTGATGTTATAGTAAAGTACTGATGCTTGATAAATGGTTGGTTTGGCAGTGACCATGGAACTATGCTAACTACATTTAAAGGTAACTCCCTATAATGGGTTGGGGGATAGTTTACCCTTACCACAGGATGTAAGATTCTATTCTATTTTATGAATGCTAGCAATCCCTGCTTATGGTAGTAGTGGCCGCTTGTGTATCTGTTTACGGAAAAAGCAAAATCTGGTTATCCCCGTGTTGTACCACAGGATAGGGGCACATCAGATCCGGTCTATAACAATGATGGTAAAATGTATGATATTACTGTGTGACTTCCTGTAGGTTGGTGATTCTATGTAATGTAAACAGTTAAACTAATAAAAAATAAATTAAAAAAAAAATAAAGAAATGAGAGTATCCCCCAGGCGACGTTTCTTAAATACTTGAAAGAGATAACTCCATTTTAGGGAATCAAAGGCCTTGCAGAAGTCAAAGACTAGTATTGCAGCCAGACTGTGCATTTTCTTTGCCTTACAGATTATATTTAGGAGCCTACGCATGTTATCTGCTCAGCATCTGCCGGGCACAAACCCCATCTGCTCCTCCCCTAATAACTTGGAGAGATGTAACTTCAGTCTAGAGGCTAGTGTATGGATAAGTATCTTATAATCTACAATAAGCAGAGAAATAGGCCTGTAACTCTCACATTAAAGAGGGTCCTTCCCACCCTTTAAAATCAAAGTTACATAAGCTTGATACATAGATTCGGGTAAGGATTCGGTGGGAAAAAAAAAAGGGCATTGAAAAGATAATCTTTAGCTTTGGCACATAGGACTTTATTCCCCTGGTAACCCATCTGGGTCAGGTGTTGTGTTTGGGTGAAGTCCTTTGATAATCTTATCAAACTCTGTCCAGGAGATAGAAGAATTCAAGGCTTCCCTATCTTTACCACTAAGTTCTTGGAAGGTCGCTGAATCTGGCAATGCCTGTGAATCTGTGAACTGCTGGACGCATATATGTTGCAAATGGTAATTTCCCTCCCATCAAGAACCTTTCGAATTTGAAACCTGCCCTCAGGGTCAGCATAGTGAGAGCTCTTCAAAGTTTACCCCTCTTCTGAAAAGAATAGCTGTACCTACCTCTTTTGAGTTGAAAAAACTAAACTCCACTTGTGATACCCATGGTCTAGCTAATTATTTTGCCTCACCTTCCTCTAAGAGTGTTTCTTGGAGTAAGACAAGGTCAAGTTTGTCTATTTAAATAAGTCAGAATTTTCTTCCTCTTGATTGGGAATCCCAAACCTTTAACATTCCAAGAGCCTGTTAAAAGGTATCAAATCATTTGTTTCTGGCAAGAGGCTGTTGAGAAATGTGGCATTCCTAGAGCCCTACAACAGTTTAGGTATTAAATTCAATGAAGCAACAACAATTAAACTGTTTTACTTACAGGTATTGAATATACTTTCTTAAGCTAAATAAACTAAGACCTGTATGAATTTCAAATTTCAAAATGTAAAAAGAAAACCTTCAACAGTTATACAAAAAACGGTAAATAAAAATAGAGTAGAAACAGAAAGGACACGTTACCATAAAAACAGTAGGCAGAAAACTACTGGTGGATCTCTGACCACTGAACCACAGTTCAAGCTGGTGATATAGCTAATGGTCCTTACCTCTGTCTTTGTCTACCTACATATTACCTAGTCTGCTAAATGTAGTAATTTAACATATAAATAACAGCCATGATACAGTCTGACAAATAATTTGGTGTAACAACTTTAAATCTGTTCATAAAATGAGTTTAACACTTAGGCTGCCAACAATTTGAACGTATAGGAATTTTGGACTGATATCAGTCCGCAACACAGCAAGGGTTAATCCTAAGGATTGCTAAAATGAAAGACACCGATTTATGCAACCTCCACCCCTGCTATTCCTTGAGATATAAACAGCATCAAAGTCTCACTTCTCTCCTTATTTGGGATAAGGAAGAACAGTCAGTACGCTTATTTAACACTGAATATGCAACACAACCCAGCAAGAAAAAACGCAGTTAAGACCTTAGTTGGGTCAGTCAACAAGGTAAAGTAAATATTATTGTGCATCACGTAACAGGGATCACTTCTACTCGACTCCAGCTGGGGCCCACTATGAAACTCCCATAATACCCTCCCATTCTGACTCTGTTTTCTCCAATATTAGAAAAGTCTAGGCATAACCACCCACTCCCTTTCCCCGTGGTGATGCACATCAGCGACCACCAAACTCTTTTGCTTAAAAGCTACAGACATGAACAAGAGAGAAAAGAAAGGCTACCGTAATGCCTGTGCACAAGACAATGCCACTCGACAGATTGCACTTTGCCACATTTGCAGGACCAATGCTCATTGTTCTAATGTGATGTTAGGATTTATAGAGACACCTCGGTAGGCTAGCCGGCTGACTCCATGTCTCCTGACACCCCAGTACCCCAGATGGGGCCTAACCAGTGTCTTGTAAAGAGGGATTATTACCTCCCTCTTACGACTTGCAGTACCCCTACTAATACACCCCAACATCCCTCTAGCCTTACCTACTGCTTTAGTGGTCTGCTTGGATGATTTCACATCATCTGTGATGATGATGCCCATGTCTCTTTCTTCCCTTGAGATTGCCAGCAACTCCCCTCCCAACCTATAGGTGGCTTCAGGGTTTCCCTTTCCTATGTGCATGATCTTGCACTTCTTTGCACTAAACCCCAGTTGCCACTCTTCTGACCATTTTACCAGTTTATCCAGATCTCTTCTCATTCTGCCCACCCTATCTGGATCATCTATTCTGTTGCAGATGTTGGTGTCATCTGCAAACAGACAAACCTTACCCTTCAGTCCCTCTGCAATGTCACTGATGAAGATATTGAAGAGGACTGGCTCCAGGACTGATCCCTGAGTTACCCCACTTGTTACTTGCATCTCTTTTGATTGTATACCATTTACCACCACTCTCTGTTTTCTGCCCACCAACCAGTTTGCCACCCAGTTGACCAACTTCTAACCCACCCTGAGCCTACCCAGCTTATTAATCAGTCATCTGTGTGGAACAGTATCGAAAGTTTGGCCGAAGTCAAGGTAGGCGACATCAGCTGCACCCCCTTGGTCCACCACTCTGGTTACCCAGTCAAAGAAGTCTATGGTATTAGCTTGACAGGACCTTCCTGTTGTAAGCCCATGCTGTCTTGGATCCTGTGCTTCTATGGATTCCAGGTGTTGCACTATTCTTTCCTTAAGGAGTGCCTCCATAATCTTGCCCACTACTGAGGCAAGACTGACTGGTCTGTAGTTCCCTGCCTCCTCCCTGTTACCACTCTTGTGGAGTGGGATCATATGAGCCCTTCTCCAGTCTTCTGGGGCCTCTCCTGTGCTCAGAGACTCACTAAACCATTCTGATAATTTCTCTGCTAGTTCCACCCTTAGCTTCTTTAGTACCCTGGGATGTATGCCATCAGGTCCCATTGCCTTGTCCACCCTGAGCTTAGTGAGCTCTTGTAGGACTCTTTCTTTTGTAAAGGGACTAGTGCACACCTCCCCCCCCCCCATGTGTCTGTGGTGCTGAGTTGTGGGCCCTGCCCTACCTTCTCCTCAGTAAATACTGAGCAGAAGTATCTATTTAGGATAGTTGCTTTTTCTTGGTCATCCTCCAAACACTCCCCCTTATCCCCTTTGATCTTACCTGTACCCCCTCTGGACTTTCTTCTTTCACTAATGTATCTGTTGAAAGTCTTGTCCCCTTCTTTTATTGTTTGTGCTAGTGTTTCCTCAGTTTGGGCCTTTGCCTGCCTTACTGCCTTCTCTGCTTCCCTTAGGGAAGTTTGGTATGCCTCCCTATCTTTGTCCTGCTTCGTTTCTTTATTTCCTGAAGGCCAGGCTTTCGTCTCTGACCTTTTCTGCTACTGTTTTTGAGAACCAAAGTGGTTTCCTCCTTCTTTTGCTCTTGCTTTTCTCTCTAACACAGTGGGATGTTGCTTCAACTATTGCATCCTTAATGCTTGCCAACTTTGCTTGTACCCCTTCACCTGTATTTCTTCTTGCCAGGGCTAGCTTAACTATGTTGGCCGCCTTATCAAAGTCAGCTCCTTTGTAGTCCCATACTTTTGTCTTGGAATGGTATGATTTAGTTCTAGTGGCCAAATTGATCCATACCATGTGATGGTCACTGGCCCCCAGGTGACCTTCTACCTGGAGATCTGTGATCCTTTCCCCATTAGTCGGTACTAGATCTATGATAGCCTTATCTCTTGTGGGTTGTTGTATCAGTTGTTTGAGGCCCTCCCCCTGCAGGGAAGCCACCATGTGTCTAGTTCTGGTGGATGTTCCTGCTGGTATTGACCAATCTGTATCTGGTATGTTGAAATCTCCCATTATCAGAACCTCCCCTTTAGCTGTCATGTTTTGTATATCTTCTAACAGTAATGTGTCTGTGTCCTCCTCCTGGTCTGGAGGCCTGTAGATAACCCCAGTTTGCATGGCTGTCCCATTTTCTGTTTTCAGGGTGACCCACAGGCCTTCTGACTCCTTATGTGTATTTTGAATTTCTATAGCTTTGATATTTTCGTTTACGTAAAGGAACCCCCCCTTTTTTGCACCTCGGTCTCTTCTGAACAGTACACAGCCAGGTACTGAATCTTCCAAGTGTGGTTACTGGTAAACCATGTCTTGCTAATGGCTACTATGTCCCGTTTAGCCTTTGCCATTGTTGCCTGCACGTCTGGGATCTTGTTTCCCAGACTGCGGGCATTTGTGTACATGATTTTCCATTTGCCAGATTTCGGTGTGTTAGTTGTTGGGCAAGGTCTGGCATTTTCCCTGCATGTCGTATGGAGAGCCAGACCTTTTTGCTTACCTGGTGATGCAAATGAGCTATAAACATGCTGAACTCCTGTTTGATCACTAGCTGGGAGGGGGGTGTTCTTCTCATTCGATGTATTGGGTGCTGCAGCCCTCTCCCCTTTTGCTAGTTTAAGTATTCTGTAAAGACATTAAACTTCTGCCCCAATGCACTGATTCCCTCCTTAGTCAGATGCAGTCCATCGAATTTAAATAACTTTTGCTCCCCAAACTGTTGCCAGTTACCTTCAAATTTGTGTCCTTTTTCCTGGCACCAGCCCTTGAGCCACATGTTTAGCTCCCCTGTCTCCCCTTCTCTGACCTTCCATCCATCTGCCTCCCTCTCCCAGGCTAGCAGGATCTCAGAGAAGGAGATGCTAGACAAAATGGATAACAGTTTGTCTCCCAGCCTGGTCAGGTGTTCCTTGGTCTCCACAGCTGACCAGCTGGTGAGATAGTTAGTCCCTATGTGTACCAGAAAGATTATTTGGAGAATACAGGCATCGATCCCGCTACCTCTCATATGTTAAGCGAGCGCTCCGTCATTTGAGCTAATTTTCCACTCATTTGATCAAAGGCTTGCAAGGAAGAGTTGCAACATACAGAGTACATTATAGGAACCAAGGATCCTGGGGCTCCCTGCGAGCTGATCCAGATATGAGGAGCTGACTTGTTCCCTGAGCATTTATAACACAAGCATGCTTCCTTTAGATTCACCTCTGGCACACCACTGAGACTAGTGCTGGGAGTTCATATTGTGACTGTAAAGCACAACACTAAACCATGTTAAGATCAAAGTTTTGTACACATGCACTTTAGTGAAAAGGGCCTTCCCCCTTGTTAATTTAGAGTCTGTTAACACTGCCACTTAGAAAACACTAGGCAAGTTGTGATGAGCAGTATATTGTCTACATCTCTAAACAAGAAACCTTTAAAATAATATGTGAGTATTTATGTCAATCAGGAGATATAGGCAAGCAAAATCTCTAAAATATGTAATAAAAAGATTACCATACTCAGGTCTATACTGTCTGTATTAAAAGCTTAACTGAATAACAGCAGCACATTTTGTGCTACAGACCCATTCGAGTTCTTAGTCAAAATGGATAGCGTCTGCAAATGGTTTCTTGCCCAATGACGAATAAGGAGTAAGTGCGAGCAGTTTTCCTGGGATAGTAAAAGCCCTCTGAATCACTCTATTCCGTGCCATACTGGCCATGGAAAAACAGAAATCATGTGGTACTGGCAATTGGGAGCACAGGCAGAAGTTCGCGTGTAGAGAGGGACACTCCCTGAACATTAGTTCCTCTCGGATCTTCTGGTGACTGCACTCTGGAGCTTGTTGCTGCAGGTGCACTAATCAAAAATACTTCCTCTTCTGTCTCAAAGGAGTTAATGAATAAAGCATTGCTGGAAGCTACATTGCTATGGCGTCCTGCTCTGACTTCTTTGCTTGAGGGAGGATTGGGAAAGTTATCTTCCTTGCCTTTGAACTGGGATCACTGCTTTGGAGGTATATTTCACTTTCTGATAACTTGCTGTTTGCTCTGAATTTCCTTCTTTCATTTTGGATTTTGCCACAGTTGAATACAAATGTGGTGTAGAGATAATTGGATTAGAAATAATTGGATTAGAAATTCAATCTGATTGAGGAGGGTCCGAGGGAGAAGGGTAGGCATCCATTGACTATAGGATCCATGTGGTAGCGCAAGCGGAATAGCTAGCAGCAGAGGCTGAGACACGCGCTGTATTAAGCTGATTTGAAACAGATTGACGGTTACTCGGTTTTAACTGTGGATGAGTGGCCATTCTCAATAGACATATGAGTATATCCCCAAGCATCTTCCACGGTAGTACAAGACACCACTCCTCCTCCCTGCTCTCTGATCTGAAACACTGCAGGGTATTTAAATTTGTATAAAATCCCCAACTTCTGGTATTCCTGCTTCATCTCATAAAAACCTCTTCCCATTCACCAGCTCTGAGGAGAAATCTTGAAACATTAATATTTTGCACCCTTGACACTGTGATGATTTTCATTCCCTGGTGATCCTCAAGAGTTCTTCCTTTATGGAGAACCTTAGAAAGTAAGCCGCAATAGGACGGGGATGTTTGCTTTGTGAGACTTTGGGACCCAGAGCCCTGTGAGCCTTTTCAATGTCAAGGGGCCAAGCCCACTGGAAATTCAGCAGGTCAGGGAAGAAAGATTGTAAGAAACTAATCATCATGTTGCCTTCTCATCCCTCTGGCGCACCAATAATTCTGATATTATTTCTTTGTCCCCTGTTTTCTAAATCGTCCACCTTCCCCAACAAATATTCAGTCTGCTTGCTTTTGTTTCAGAGTGATGGAGCTTAGCCGAGAGCCTGTTTCATTAAGTTTACTCAGCTGATGTCCAGTGTTATTTAAATTGGATCGAACAGTCTTCGTTTCTGCTTTTAAATCTTTTTTGGCTTGATTAGCATTGGCAATGTCAATCTTAAGATCAGCAAGTATTTCTTTTGTTTGTAAAATGTCATATTTATTTGCCATCTCAGAAAAAGCTGGAGTTAAGACTGAAGATGCACTGACCAGGGTGCCCGTTCCCAGCCTGTGTGTGTTAGGGAATTTCCCGGCTGAGGTAGGTATTTTGGCAGCTGTCAAAACTAAACTCAGAAGTTGAGTAAATAAGATGTTGACACCTCACAATAAAGGTATTAGAGCATTGTCAGTATAGGATTAGGTACTTGATCCCACCCGGAAAATTCTCGATTCATGTTTTGACCGATAGACAAAAATACCGCCTGGGTAAATTTTGCACCATTGCACCGATGGAGACAGGCAATAAGAGACTTTAATGCAAGGAACTAGCTCTATTTACCATTGTCTCTTTGAATAGGAGCAGTTCATAAGAGGAGATTGGACAACACAAAGTGATGTCACTGACATGCTAGAGAATAGTGTAGAATAATTATTTAAACTGCATGAAGTGAGCGCCTTATTTAAATTATACTGTCGTATTTTATAGAGACTCAAAAAGAAGTACTAAAATCGACATGATTAGTGTATGCAACCAGTTTCTTTGTAACATGGCATTAATTGCACAGTGCAAATCGGCAGCACCGATAGGAGGAACAGCGTCATGGGACCCCAGCCGGAGCAGGCATTAACCCATGTTATATGCCATGCCCGCTGAGGCAGTACCGCTAGCAGCCAGACCCCCAGGTTAGCAGCACTGCATCCTGTGGCCGAGCGAGCTGAGCAGCGAAAGGAGTGCCAGCCTCGCTAGCCATCTGAGTGCGGAAACGGGCAAGGGGGACCAGAACCTGTGGTGGACATCCACGAGAGGCAGCATCTCACCAGTGTGAGAGCGCAGGGCAGACCCAGGAGCAGCATGGACAGCCCAGCTGGAGCAGGGCAGCGGCGGAGCAGTGTGCGGGAGGCAGCAGGAAGTGCACTCCCCCGGCATGCACAGCACGACTGGAATGCTCCTCGCGGCGCTTGAACCCTGCACCAGAGACCTCCCATGGCTGGTATGACGAGAATACCTGCTCCAAAGTGGACAGAACTGGGACAGTGATGTTGGCCGCAGCCAGCCGCGCAGCTCCAGGGACAACAGCTAATGACTGCATCTGTATGTATTTAATGCTATACACCATTGTGTGAAAGCGAACTAAAGCTTCACAAGTCTCGCAGTGCCTCCGTCTGTCATTGTCCATCTCGTGGACTGGGCCCCTTCCAGATGCCTCCACCAACCTGCGGCCCATGTTACAAGGCATTAAGCCACTCCGTTGGTGGCATCTAATATGATTGATGCATGGGGGCGGTGGCGGCCCCTCGGCCGAACCGCCCCACGCATCAAGCCAGCATTAGATGCCACCTCTGGCCGCGGCTTAATGCTTACTTGTAATATGAAGACTTGGAAACTGAGTCTTTGGTCAGAGAGAGGTTGTTGATGTATATACAGCATAAGTTGGGAGCCTTGAGCATGAATTACATATTTTTAGAAATTTAGGAATGTTGTGGAGTTTAACAAATATAATGGAATACTGGAGCCCTCAAGAGAAGGAAACATTAGGAGGCTTAAAACTCCGAGGGAGGTGAGCAGAGCTTTTGTATAAGTGGAGATGTGTCAGTAACATTAATTATGTTTCAGGTGAAGAGATATTGACATGTAAAAAGCTTTATTATAACTTAGCAGACTACAAGGTATTACTGTGAACTGTTTGGATTGGTTAAATATATTTCAGGCTTTTAATGTGTTGGGATTTCGGTATGTCCATATTTTTGCATTTCAGGATTTTATTTTTCAGTATTTTTCATGTCAGGATTTTTCGCAGCGTGATTTAGGACAGATCCTGTCAGTATATTATTGTATTAGATTTCTTAGGTTTCTTGCCACGTTGTTACGAGTTACTGTTAAATATTTTTTTAAAAAAATAGCGGACTAGATAAGCGTGAACTAACAGGCAGCCAACTTCTTCAAGCGCTGGCGCGCACCTCAGAGTATTTGGAATTGCCAGATTCTCCATCTTTGATCGTTTCTCCTCTGATAGTGGCCTTTGAGGATGCTGCCATGGCTGCCTGGTACAAGCCGAATTTGATTCCTGTCATGCCCAGAAAGGTGGACAAATTGTACCAGGCTTACTCAGAGAAGCAATTTTTGCAGAGCAACCACAGGCAGATTCAGTGCGATAAATGTTGCCGAAGATAGGACCAAGAGGCCTAAACACCTCAGCTCTCTTTCCCCCCCAATAAGGAGTCCGGAAAGCTGGACCTTATTGGCAAAAGAACCTTTGCCTGTGCATTGCTGTCCATCGGGGTAATGAATTACATTGCTCATATGGGCAAATTTCTGAATACCCTCTGGATAAAAAGGCCAAAGCTGCTGCTCAGGCTCGTCCAGAGGGTCCCCAGAGGCAGGAATTACTCAAGGCCCTCCAGACTGGGGTAGATGTGAGCAAACACCTTTTGTGGTCTGCCTAGGATGCAGCCGATGTCTCTGTTAGAGCTGCTGCAGCTGGCATTTGCCAGTGATTGCATTCTTGGTTCAGGGTGTCTGGGTTTGCTACTGAAGTTCAACAATCCATCCTGAATGCCCCCTTCAGAGGCTACAAGGTCTTTGGGGCAGATGTGCAGCACATTCTGTCTGACCAGCAGGTCTTGGGCAGGATTCTAAGGTTGGTCCACTCTCTGTACCACACTCAGCCAAAAAGTAGCCAGAAGGTGCCCTTTTGTTGGGCCTCCCATAAGTCTAAGCGGGGCACCAAGCCCCAGGGCAAGCGTCTGGCAGCAGCAGCCCTGCCTTACCCTTCCTCCACCACTGGGAAAGCTCCTAGAGGAAGTGGCATAGCCCTGGCCACAGGTTCCACTTTAGTATGACTCTTGCCAGACCTGCACCCTCCCAACACTACAGGAGGTAATGGTAGCAGGTCGCTTCTCCCTCCACCTGGACAGGTGGAGGGAGATCACTACAAATGCCTGGGTCCCACAACTCACAGAACAAGGCCACACTCCAGAGCTTCTGGAAGCGGCCTCCAGATCTACCTCTAGTTCATTTAAACTACCTTCCAGACCACATACCAGTGCTACTGGGGGACATTTGCACGTTGCTGCAGAAAAGGGCCATAGAACCTGTCCCTGAGGACCAGAGGAACAGGAGGTTCTATTCCCATTTCTTTCTAGTCCCCAAATTCACAGGGGATTTATGGCCTATCCTAGATCTGAGAAACCTGAACTTCTGCATCCAGAGCAGGAAGTTCAGGGTGATGACCCTGCATGGCCCGCTGCACCAGAGAGACTGGATAAGTTCCCTTGACATATAGGACGCATACCTGCATATCCAGGTGTGCACTCCCCCCAACAGTACCTCAGGTTCCCATTCCAGGGGGAGCACTACCAGTTCTGAGCATTGCCCTTTGGCTCATCCTCTGCACCAGGGGTCTTTACCAAATGCTTGGTGGTGGTGGCAGCGACCCTCAGGAGGGGAGGGGGCTGTGTGTCTTCCCCCTACCAGGATAACTGGATGCTCACAGCACAGTCCAGAGAGTAACTGCTCTGGACCCTAGAGCATACCAAGCAGTTGTTCCATACTCTGGGAATCACAGTCAGTCTGCCCAAGTCAGTCTTGACCCCTTGTCAGTGCCTACAGTACATTGGGGCAGTGCTGGACATGGCTCACAGCTCTGCATTCTTGCCACAGGACAGGGTGAACCACCTGATGGCTCAGGCCCAGCTGCTTTACAACAGCAGGTATGTCACAGCCAGTGCCTTTATGTGGCTGTTAGGCCTGATAGCTGCAGCCATTGTCACAGTACTTTTGGCCAGGCTGCACATGTGGATTCCTCTGTGGACACTGAAGGTCCAGTGGGACCAATGACCTAAAACAGCTTGTTCTAGTCTCCTCTCCAGTTAGAAAGGTGCTGTTGTGGTGGATGGACCCTAGCTACATGTTGAAAGGGGTTCCCTTCCTCATTACTTCCCCTCAGCAGATTCTCACCATGGACACATTGGGGTTGGGCTGGGGGCTCATCTGGGGACTCATCAGACTCAAGGGACATAGTCCAGAGTGGAGACTGCCCTCCACATCAATGTCCTAGAGATGAGGGCCATTCTGTATGCTTTATAAGTCTTCCAGATCCATCTGTCCCTGGGCCATCGGCTGGGGTAGATGAACTACATCAGCAAACAGGGGGGACCTATTCGTACCCTCTGTCGGGAAGCGATGAGGATCTAGTACTGGGATCTAGAACACAGTCTAGTACTGTCTGCCATCCATGTTACAGGTGTTTAAAATGTCCTAGTGGACAGGTTACGCCGTTTGCAGTCTTGGATGCATGAGTGAGAGCTGCTGACCTCTGTAGTAGAAGACCTGTTTGACGTGTGGGATCATCCAGAGTTGGACATTTTTGCATCCCCACTCAACGCAAAACTGCCACATTTCTACTCGCTCGCTCCAGGGCCTGGATTTTCTGGTGAGACACATCCCTCTTTTGGAAAGAGCGGTTCGTCTACGTCTCTCCTCCCTTTCCTCTGATTCAGAGGGTGCCAGTCAAGCTCCAGATGGAAGGGGCCACTCTGATCCTCATTGCCCCTTCTGACCTCATCAGATCTAGTTCCCCTTGCTGCAGCAGCTGGCGGTGGAACCTCCAGTGCCCCTGCTCCTGTGCAAAGGCTTGCTACCACAGGCGCATGGCACCCTGACCCATCCAGACTTCAAGTCACTGCCCCGCCATGCATAGCTCCTGAAGACATAGCCATGGCTGGATTTGGGGTATCCCAAAAGGTGGCTGCTGTCCTGGTGGCTGCTAACCATCAGGGCCACTTATTCTGTGAGGTGGAAGCACTTTGCTCTGTGGGTGACTGCCCGTCATTTGGACCCTTTCACTTGTCCAGTGAACCACATTCTGAAGTATTTGCTGTCCCTTTAAGATTCTGTCCTGCGGTACTTCTCTGTAAAGGTGCACCTGTCAGCCATTTCAGTCTTCCATATGCCTGTTGATGGCTGTATGGTGGCACAACTAGAGGTGTCCTGTACTTTTTTTGAGAGGCATTCTTCATCTGAAGCCTCCTATCCGCGATCCAGTCCCACATTGGGACTTAAATTTTGTGTTGGAGAAACTTACTTTGGCTCCTTTTGAGCCAGTCGCAACATGCTAGCTACGCTTTCTGTTGTGGAAAGCATGATTTGTAGTTGCTATTACTTCTGCTTGAAGGATTTCTGAGCTTCAGGCTCTGATGTGTGAGCCTCCTTATTTGAAATTTAGCATCTTTATTGAATTTGACATAATAAAATGCGGCCAATAATAGGAACATGAGCCAGTACTAGTCACAATGATTACAAAATAATTACAAAAAAAGCTGCAGGATACTTCAAGAATCATTAAATCCTATTAAAACAAGAACAACCCACAACTAAAAGAAGAAACCTGCCCCTTCCCCAATCTGTCTATTCCTACAGCCCCTTCACCCCCCACCCCAGGATGTGCCTTTTTGAAAGAGAAAAAGACTATTTAACAAAACATATACTGAGATATAATCCATATGTAGTGAATAAATCGGTGTAAGATAATACAAACCAAAGCAGCCAGAGGCGTACACGTATGAACATTAGTTCAAGTATAGAGCATACAGTTTGCCTCATTTCAGATCAAATGAGGTCAAGCAATTCCGGGAGCTTGCTATTTATCTTTCAGTCTTGAAACAGAGATATTTCTTTGATCCATTCTGCATACGATATAACCAGTTGATCCATCCAGTGTCTGAGAACCAGCCTTTTAACAGCTATAGAGATTAAAGCCATGTGGAACCTACGTTCCAAGACCTGTATATTGGAAAACATCCCTAAAATACAAACTTCTATAGTAAACAAATCTGTCAATCCCAAGAGGGGATCTAAATTGGACTGGATTGACTGCCATAATGGAGCCACTTTGTCACAATGCCCAAAAATATGTACCAAGTTCCCTTCAACTATGCCACACCTTGTACAAATATTCAAAGGTAGTCTATCTAATTTGGCCATCTTGACCGGAGTATAGTACAAGTTGTTCAAAATATGGTACTGGATAAGCCTGTGCCTATCTTGAGTGAGATATCTGTGCATGTCCACCCATATCTGTCCCCAAACTAAGAGAGAATCTGGCAGAAGAGAGGACCAAATTTTGGAGCCTGTAAGGGGGTTAGGGAATTTAGTATCCAGTAGAAAGGAGTATATCTTGGAAATGCCATGGGCCTTATTTGCATATTCTTGTATCTGACCTAAAAAGGGCTTGACTTGAGACAGCGTGCATGTAGAACCAAAAATGGAGACCATAAGGTGTCTCAACTGGAAAACTTTAAAAATATGTTCCTGAGGAATGTTGAATTTAGCCATTATATCCACCGAGGATAGGAGGGAGTTGTTGGGGAATAGACTTTCAACACAGCAATCCTGCAGCTGAGGAAGCCAGTCTAGAGAAAGCAGAGAGCCGCCAGTCTTAATGTTCGGGTTTAGAATAAGAGGTTGGGCCATATCCTTCTTAGGTAAGATGTTAAAAAAGTTCCAACACTGAGTCAGCACCTTAATGGAGGTCCCTATAACACTACTTTGTAAGGGGGGAGGTAATGTGGAAAAAGTATAGTAAAAAAATTCTAAATGACTGGAGACTATGTTCATTTAGAATCCTTCTCTCGAGTTGTAACCAGATTGGGAGATGTACATCCGATCTAGAGTCGTACCACCTCCCCATTTTCGACACATGACTCGCCCAATAATATAGCATAAAGTTGGGAAGGCGAAGTCCACCTTTCTCCTTAGGTAAATTAAGCTTTAAAAAGGACCTCCTAGGCTGCTTGCCTTGCCAAATAAATTTAGAGATGACAACATGAAGGTGCTGAAAGTAGGACATAGGGAGGTAAAAGTTCAGTAAGTTTAGTGGGTAAAAGACACGAGATAAAACGTTAATTTTAATAATATTTATGCGACCCCACAAAGATAGAGGGAGAGCGCCCCATCTCTGGAGGTCACGTTGTATTTTAGACGGCAAGTCATCCAGGTTAAGCTTCCTGAAAGCTTCAGGGTACTTAGTAAGGTGTATACCTAAGTATTTAAAAGAGGAAGGAGCCCCTTTCATATCAAACTGGGTAAAATTATCATGGGGTATGTTAGCATTTAACAGGAATATGATTGATTTCAATAAATTAAATTTATAATTAGCCACCTGTCCAAACCAGTCCATAATTTGTAATATATGTGTTAGAGAAGATTCTGGGTTAGCCAAATGTAAGAGAATATCATCGGCATAAGCCGAAAGAGTCAGAAATTGCTGGTGGACTAAACATCCTGTAATCTGGGGTGAGTTCTTAATGTTTAGTAAGAGAGGTTCCAAATATTTATTTATTTAGTTATTTTGTGTTGACCGGGTAAGTGCACTAGACAAATCCTGCCTATTTTCAGGCACGACCCGGGGGGAGGGGGATACAGATGAATGCCAACTAACCTTGAACCAGATTAAGCTGTTGGTGGTATTTTTAGTGAATGAGAGAAATTTGGCCAGGACACCGGGGAAATTCCCCTACTCTTTTCGATAAGTGCCATGGGATCTTTAACATCAGCCTGAACTACCACCAATCCAGGCAGATGGGACCTCAGTTTAACGTCTCATCTGAAAGACGGCACATCAGAAGTGCAGTACCCCTCTCATGCTGCACTACAGTGTCAGTATTGGGATATTAACCCAAGTGCCAGATGTGGGAACTGAACCCACAGCCCTCTGATCTCCCGGCCTCAAAGGCAAGTGTGTTACCTACTGAGCCACTGACACTGCTGATATAAATTAAGCAAGAAAGGAGACAGGGGACACCCTTGCCGAGTACCAGTAAATAACGGAAATCGAGAAGAGAAGACCCCATTACAATAAATTCTAGCAGTAGGGAACTTATAAACTGTCTTAATCCATTGAATGAAAGTGTCCGGGAAGACCATTCTCCCAAGGATAATCCAGAGAAACTCCCAGTGAACTGTCAAAGGCTTTCTCCGCATCTAATGATACTAAAACCATAGAAGCATGGGAGTCCTAGGCAGCCTGAAAAATATGTGAAAGGGTGCGCAGATGGTCAGCTGAAGATCTGCCTTGAACAAACCCCACTTGTTCAGGACTCAACAGATTAGACCAAATCCACTTAATTCTAAGGGATAAAATTTTTGTTAAAATCTTAATGTCGTAGTTTAGTAATAATATTGGATGGTAGCTAGATGGGTCTGCCTGAGATTTATCTGGTTTCAATATCAAAACAGTAGTGGCTTCTAGCAAAGTGGGGTCCAGCGTATCAGAGGTAAACATGTAATCAAACAATTTCCGAAGGAGGGGAGCAAGTTCTTTACAAAAAACTTTATAAAAATTGGAAGGGAAACCATCAGGCCCCGGGGCTTTGTCCAGAGCTAATCCTCCAATCGCTTCCTCCACCTCGACCACAGTACTAGGAGAAATCAAAAACTCACCCTGATGGGTCTGCAGGGAGGGAAGAGGAAGGCCATCCAGAATTTGGTCAATATAGGAATGGGAAGGTTGGGAGGAACCACTACTGTAAAGCCCCCTATAAAAGGACTCAAAAACCTGGGAGATGTCCCTAGGGGAAGTTTTGAGAGAGCCATCAGGGGAAGATAAAGAAGGGATCCATCTCGATCCTTCCACTTCCCTCAAGCGAAGGGCCAGCATCTTGCCTGATTTCTCCCCTTGGTCAAAATAACGAGCCCTAGTTTTGAGAATAGCGTATTCTGCCTTATCTCTTAACAAATCGGAGTACTCATTCATAAGTTTCAACAGGGTTTCCAAATCTGTTTGGGAAGATGAGGAGGATAAATTGTTTTCTGCAAGCCTAATTTGATTTGACAGCGACATGATCTTAGCCTCCCTCTGCTTTTTTCTCCTGGACATTAGCTTAATAAATTCCCCCCGATGAAACATTTAAGGGAGCACCTTATTAGTCCTCCCTATTAGTTGAGCCTGAATTAATATCCATGAAAGAAGAGATTAGAGATTTAATATGAGAAACTATACGCTCTTCTTTTAAAAGCTGAGTGTTTAATTTCCGGGAGGTGTCCCTTTGCACCTGTGGATCAGGGGAAACCGAGATCCATGCCATGGAGTGATCTGATATCACAATTGGCTCAATTCCTGATTGTAGAACCCTGGGCAAAAGGGTATTACTGACTAGAATTAAATCAATTCTGGACCACGACCGATGAACCTGAGAGTAGAAAGAAAAAAGCTGTCCGGAGGGATTAAATAAACGCCATGGGTCACATAAACCCAATAGGTACATAAAATCCCTCAGGGCAAGCTGTGAAGGGGAAGGTGGTTTCAATGGCCTATAGGATTTATCCAAGTCCTGAGACGGAGCAATATTCCAGTCATCCCTCCAATATTAACAAAGAGGCCAAAAACCCACTCAATTTGTCAGCTAGATTCATAAGAAAATCCGGGTCTCCTCCCACTGGGCCATAAATTGCCCCTAATACTACCCTGACATTATAAAGCATGCCCTTAACAATAATAAATCTACCTTCATGGTCCGTTAAACACTCTACTGCCAGAAAAGGTATATGTCTTCTAACCAATATGGCCACCCCCCTGCTAGAAGATGTCCTGCAGGAAGCAAAAATGTGGGCGTAGCCCATTAACTTCTGATGACACAAGATGAGTCTCTTGCATCAAGAGAATATCGACATTCAAAAGAGCACAGTTTTTGAGAACCTGGTACCTCTTAGACAGGTCTCTGACACCTCTGACATTCCACGTTGCAATTTTAATCAATGTCCCACTCATGAGTAATTAAACATAGCAATAATAAAATATATAGCAATGGAAAAATAAACCATCCCAAAAGGCACATCCTACCTACCCCCCACCACACTTGAAAATCTCCACATCCAGAACCACCCGTCCACCCCAGTCAGCACCCTGAGAAATAACTGGATTAAAATAATAATCATAATACTACCACCCTTAGTGAAACAAACAAGAGGGGCAACTGTAGCCCAAACACCCCCCTCCCCCCAACTCCTCCAACTATATACAAAGGTTCTCCCGACAAGTCCCAAAAAGTTTTCAAGAACTTTAGATCTTGAGTCGGGGGACAGAAACCCAAAAGCAACATTTTGTTGGGAGGTAGAGTCTATATCAAAAAACCAACACCGAAAGGGAATACCTCGCATTGTTTCTGGTTTTATTAACTGGTGATGACTGGGAACCCCCCGACTAAGGTGCCTCCCAAGAAGAGTGCTTTTCACTCCTCTCCCTGGTGTGCTATGCAGTCCCCCCAGAGCCAGCTCCGTCGCAAAGCTTCCCGCCCCACCGCCCTCTGGGAAACCCGAATGAGCCCTACAGAACTGTCTAAAAAGTGAGAACTCAACGAGACCATGAGGACACCTCAATCTATAAAAATGCCAATTTCTCCCAGCATTGCAAAAGAGTATAACACCCCATATAAGGTAAGTATTTTAAACTGCTAGGGAGGGTGAGTCACTACATCAAAGAGCGCCTCCTAAGACAATCATGAACTGTCCGACCTGTAATAAAAGGTAGGAACCTCCAGAACCCCCCTGAGAAGGTACCTCCTTCCTAGGATCTGGGGCACCAACCATGGGGAGAACTAACTTCTTGGCATCAGTGATTCTCGCCAACTTTACCCCCCACAAGCTCACTCACTAAACTGCAAGCCAATCCGCCTTTTGCCTCAAAAGTCATTAACCTGGAAGCTGAATGTAATGCAGTTTTAATGCTAGCTAAACCAGGGGCGAAAGTCTTAATGCCCTGGTAGCAACTATGATAACGAACATTAGCCCATCTAAATAAATGCCGAAAACCCAGGGTTAACCACTATCTCTGCTGTTTCCTGTTAAGGGGGGCATGCTTCAGTTTTGTATGAATATATTAGGCTGGAAATGGTTCTACCATCCAGCAGTCACATCCAAGATACCATGACGGTTGATGCCAACGAAAACACTACCTGTGAACAACGCCCCATGTTAATCGTATTAATCTCCCAGCCCACCTCCTGAAATGGCGTCCCGCTATATTTAACCCTAAAGACCAATTCCTACCCAGCAGGTGACTTAAGCTCTTATGACAGTATCACTCAATTATAGAACCTGCACAAGGTCTCTATATTCAAAGTTTACCTGCTCCGGGGAAAAAGGAAGGGACCGGGGGACCCTTAAAAGCTGAGGGGACCAAAAGGTCCGACCAGACTAATAACGTGTAGAAACCCCAGTTGGACAAAGGTTCCCACCCTCTCATCCGGCAAAACAGACCACAGGATCAACAGCAGAGACTAGGCCTACCAGGCCATGCTCCGGCCTACTCAGCCTCCCCCACCACCACCACCAGCAGAAAACCCAAAAGAGAGAAAAGGGAGAAAGAGAGCTCTGGCAAACGGGTGAGAGCCTAATATTGTAACTCTAAACAGAAGATAACATCTTAGCACATCAGCAAGTGTTCAGCCCGATTTAAACAAGTTGGGTAGCTTGAGAGAGAGAGATCCAAAGCAGCTTGATCTGGAGACTCATAAGAGTACCAAGTTCCTTCAGTAAGTACTTGTAGCTTGACAGGGTAGGTCATTCTGTAGCGAATACCTGCAGCAATTAGCTTACTAACTGTAGAGTGAAAAGCTGAGCGTTTCTGCCTCGTTTCGTAGGGAAGATTTTGCGTTATTCGTAACTTGGTACCACTCCATAAAATTGCTTGTAATTCTCTTGCTCTGAGTAATACGTGTTGCTTCTCCAGAAAACTTAAAAACTTGATAATGATGGGCCTTGGTGGTGCACCAGCTGCAGGTTTCGGCCTGAGAGCGATGAGCACACGCTATATGATATTGTGGGTTGAGGGGGGATGGACCAACAACCTTGCTCAGAAACTTCTAGAGACAGAGGATGATGTCGGGACCTTCCTCGGCTTCAGGGAGGCCCAAAATCAGCAGGTTATTTCTCCGACTCCTTCCCCTAAATCTTCTGTTTTGAGTTGGAGTTTGCTGATCTGCTAAGTTGAACGATCTCTGGGTCTGTCTTCTCCCTCCACTTCTCCAGGGAGGAGGTTCTTGCCTCCGTGTCTCCCATTCTAGTTGTTAGAGTGCTAAGATCCCCTCTTAATGATTTCAGCTCGGTAGAGATGTCTTCTAATGTTTCCTTAAACGGTAACAATTCCTGAAGGAAACTATCTTCAGTGAGAGGGACCGATGGGGCACTAGTCGGGGTTAATTTAGAGGCAGACACCAAGCTTTGATGTTTGGATTTTTGGAAGATTTTTCCGGAGTGGACGGTGGAGTGTGTTTGATACCAGCTGACTTCATCTCCGCTTCCATCTCATTCTTCCGCTAAATGCGATAATGTAAACGAACCCACAGCCTTCCATAAATATAGTGCTGTTAACAAAGCTCTAGGTATAGATTTAACCTTTAATCGTTGATGTTCGTAGGGGGAAAAAGTAGTTTGAAGAGGGTGATATACGGGAGTTCCACAAAAACGCTGCCTCTAGCTGCCCTGCATCACGTGACCTCCCGAGCCTCCTTATTTGGTTTTCCAGAAAGACAGGGTGTGTTTGCATATGATTCCTAAGTTTCTTCCAAAGGTGTTATCTGAGTTTACCTTAAATCAAACCATCTACCTGCCTGTCCATTATCCAGAGCATGCCAATCCAGGGGATGCATTGCTCCATACTTTAGATGTGCATAGAATTGTGTATTACTATACACACCATATGAACGACTACAGGAAGTCCTTGCAGTCGTCTGTTTCTTTCGCCCCTGGGAAAGAGGGCATACCAGTTTCTAAACAGTGCCTGCCCAAATGGTAGGCCAGCTGTATCACTTTTTGTTGTAGGAAGTGTGGTAAGGAACTTCCTGGAGCTCACGATCTTTCAGCCGGAGGCATGGTCACTTCAGTTGCTTGTTTCAGGAATGTTTCAGCTGCAGAGATCTGTGCTGCTACAACTTGGAGTTCTGTCCACACCTTCACTACACTACCGTCTGCCTCTAGAGGAATGGCAGGCTTTGGTCTGGCTGTGCTTCAAGGCCTCCTGTCTTAGGCCTGTAGCCACCAGCCACCCAGACTGGTTCTCTGTCAGAATTGCTTGGGTCTCATTTCTTAGGTGTGGCCTGATGCAAGAGATACCCTCAGTGAAGATAGTACAGTTAGGTAAGAATGTACCGTAACAGTAGACCTTTGTGAGGCTCTCTTGCATCAGGTCATGCCATCCAACCCCACCCCTGTCCCCACTGGTCTTAGGGCTTTCTGTGTCTGTCTTTCTCCAGGACAGTTCACCTTCCGTTGTGCCTGTCTTTATGGTGGGAACCTCTGGCTCCCCCTCAGTTCCCCAACAGGAGATCGTCTGTAAGGGGTCTCCGTCTGGTCAAGAACTGAGGAGGGCGCGGGGTCACCCTAGTTTATATGGGAGGGACGTCACCTGCATTTGATATCGTCTTGGATGGCCCCTTGTAGACTACTAGCTAGAAAAGTTTCCATGTGGTCCTAGTGCCTGGTGGCTGTAGTTCCTTAAGTCTGGCCTGATGCAAGAGATCTTCTCAAAGATCTCCTAGTACGGCAAGTTTTTACATAAGTGTACTTTTTAATGTTTCCTTCTATTTTTTTTTGCTGTGTCAGCCATGATTCAAGAAAGTCTTTTGGGCTGGGTAACTATACTCCGTCCAGAAGACCTATCTGAATATTTGCAGCTGTGACAGTGTTTGAGATGCTCCTGGCAGGACTTCAAGAAGTGTTGTTCCTTAATGGCTGTTGGGCCTGCTGCCAGAACCTTATCTGCCCTTGCTGCTGAGTCCTTTGTTTTGTTAGAATGTCCACTGATTTCTGCTATCGGTGACTGCTAACCAAGCTGTGTAGGAGGTGCTCAGATAGCACCAAATCAGATCCAACTAGACTGTGCCAGATAGTAAGAAATCCTAAATCCAATCCTAAATCTGGTCTGAGATCTGATCAGATTTCAGATCCCAAATATCTTGATCCAGTCTAATTATCAAGCACAGTCTGATCCTCCAAGATAAAAATAAATAAATAAAAAATCCCTGGCAACCTATGGCATCTCCTCCTTCCCCTTCCTGTGATATAGTAAACAACAAAATGTTAAATCTATACAAATATCTCTCCTCTAACTTCCTGGCAGCCAGTGGCACCCTCCATCCCTAGCTGACATTGAGAATCAAGTGCTAGCGTGGCACCCTCTGCACTGTCCCTTCCCCTACCCTACCGTAGCAACTGGCACAGCCCTCCACCCACCTCCTTATCTGGCCGCTATCTAACCCTTATCACAACCAGCATAAGTAGACATGCTGAACATCCAGGAATGAATGAGGGAGCAGCACTTTGCTATGTTTAACCATGCTGTTTTCCTTTTCTGCCAAACTCTTTCTGTCTCTGGTCTAGACGGGCGTGTCCCCCCCACTCCCCGTTACTGACCTTTTCATGGACATACCAGATCTTACTTCGAGATACAGCTCTTGCAGCAGGTTACACCATTAGGACTGAAGCCGGCAGGCGCCAGGACCCCGGAGATCTTTTCTAGCTAGCTATCTTCAGCGGGAACCGCACCCGGCGTCGGCCGCCTCCGGCGTCAGGGCGTGCATTAGTATAGGCGGTCCGCCAGAATCCCCAGTTCTTTCCCGCCGTCGAAAGTGCATGCCTCGACCTACGATTAGTTCTAGCGACGCTAAGCGTGGTTTTCGAAATTTCTCTGAAATTTGCTGTGGAAGATTTTCTACAATCAACATTTTCTTATCTGATGTCCTCTCCGACCGGCCATTCTTCAAAGTGTGCGTGAGGCAAACAAATACCTTTTAAAGATCCGCACTCCGCGTGCGTCAGGTGCCTGGGCCCAGACCACAATATTAAGGCCTGTTCCCTCTGCCAGGGGTTCAATAGCCGCACCAGGATCCGCCGGCAGAAGGCCCTTCAAGCCTACCTCCTGGAAGAACAACTATGAGCGATGGCCTCCAAGGGGGATTCGGCACATCGGCACGCCGAGAAAAAGAAGAGATCCAAGGATCCTGCCCAGTCGCCGATTCGGGCCTCCGAGTCCCGGAGCTCCGGGTCTCGGTCAGACCGCTCGCCTTCCAGGGCCTCTTCGCTCCCTGCTGCGGTCCCCGCTACTCAGCCCGCTCAGGCCTCTACTGCCAGGCCATCGTCCTCTTCATCTGCCCAGAAGGCCTTGGCGAAAGTCGGGGGAACGCCACCACCACCACCACAAGTTGGGCTCCCGCTCCTCGGCCCCCGACACCCGGTCTTCCTCACTTCCCCCCCCGGAAGACCTTGGAACTCACTCCGTTGAGGAGGCCGGTGGATCCGGCGTCGGCCAGACCGCCGTCGGCTGTTCGCCATCGTTCCTCCGAGCCGACGTCGGCCAGCCGGCCGTCGTCGGCCCCTTCTGCACATCGGACGTCGGTGGGGGGACAGACGCCTGCGGTGCCTGAGCCGAGGGCTCCTGCGCCTCCGACGCCGGTCGGACAGGAGTCCCTCACCGAGGAGGATTCGGCCCAGCCCGATGACCAGGCGGACGCTCCCGGCCGCGAGGAGTCTCCCCGGGGTCCCTCGCAACCGCCCGAGGCCCCCGTGGAGCCGTCGCCGGGACCCGACGTCCGGCCCTCGACCTCGGAGCCGACGTCGGGGCTATCCTTGGCCGAGGTGAAGGACCTCTTTACATACTGGTGGGATACTATCAGGAAGGATGTGGTACCCCCCAGTCCTTCCTCCTCCACCTCCTCGTCCTCCTCCTGTTGCTACAGCTCCGGCCCCACCTTCACCTGTGAGGTCGGCTGGCCATTCTGTCCCCAGGGAGCCTGAGACTCCTCCCAGGGGCCGACACTCTAAAAGGAGACCTCCGTCTAGATCGTCGTCCTCCGGATCGCCCAGTCCCAAGAGGTCCAGGAGGCGACGTCGGTCGCCGTCGACGGAGGTTACGGGATCATCTTATTCATCGTCCAGATCCCCATCTCCGGTCTCGCTTCCCTCGCCGGACCCACGTGAGACTCCAAGGTCTCCTCCGGACGATTCATCCTTCATGGATATACTCAGACATATCCAGGAGAACATGGGTTGGGAAGCAGAGGAACTTGACTCCGAAAGGTTACGCCTGGCGAAGTACCTTCGGCAGAAAGACCCTAAGCCTGTGGTGGTGCCACCCTTGGTGGACACTTTCGTGGACATCACCAAGGCTGCGTGGGAGCGTCCACATTCGGTCCCGGCGGTGCCGAAGAAGGCTGACAGGCTGTACAGGGCCCCTAGGGGGACCAGTACCTGTCACAGCACCCTCTGGCTGACTCCCTGGTGATTACTGCCTCACATGATCGGTCCCAGAGACCGCAACATTTGAGCACCCTGCCACCGGACCCAGAGTCCAAACAGCTGGACTCTCTGGGGAGGCGCACTTACGCTTCCGCGACTTGCGCCATCAGGTCCCTGAACTACCTCACCCACATGGTGCAGTTTCAGAACGCCCTGTGGGAGCAGGGGCTAGAGGCGGCTGAGAAGCTGCCGGAAGGTGAGCAGAAGGAGGAGATGCATCAGCTCCTCCAGGCAGGTTCAGGCAGTAGGAACCCAAGTTTTAAGAGCCTATAGATTCAGCGGACTCGTCAGCCAGGCGGCTGCTTCAGGTGTTTGCCTCCGGAGGCACTTTCGTGGCTTTGTGTCTCCGGTTTCACCCCAGACGTCCAGAAAAATATTTTGGACGCTACCTTCGAAGGTGAGGTGTTGTTTGGTAATCCGTCAGAGCGTATCATTACCAAACTCCAAGAGGCTGGAAAGGCGGTCCGGACAGTCCAGGCGATGTACCGGCTGAGGCTTGGCTCCTTTCAGGAGCCAAGGCCGTTTCCGTGGGCGGACTCGGAGGCAACAGCCCCGTTCCGCCACACAACACAGGGGCTCTGGCTTCCGAAGGACCAGGGAAGCAGCCAGCGGCCAGGGGTCACGCGTCCTTCCAAGGCCACCCAGCCAGCGGGTCCTTCAGCGCACAGCATGACTCCTTTCCGGCCCCGCCCGAAGGATCAGCGGGACTTTTCGGTGGGAATTACAGCATTCAAACTTCTGTCAGGTTGGCAGGCAATAACCACCGACAGGTGGGTTCTTCAGTTGGTCAGCAAAGGCCACTTTTTGAGAGTTCAAAACGGCCACCCTCGAGAGCCTCCTCTGCTTTCCCGATACCGGGTCAGCACGCGCGACTTGATTTGGCAGAGGTGATCGCCTCTGGACAAGGGAGCGATTCAATCTGTCCCAGGAAACCAGAGAGGACTGGGGTATTATTCTCACTTCTTCCTGGTTCCCAAAAGACAGGGGACCTCCGTCCAATTCTGGACTTAGCGACCTCAATCAATGGGTCATCTACAAAGGTTTCACATGGTGACCCTTCCGGGTCTCATTCCCATGCTAAAACAAGGCGCCTATTTAGCGTCCCTAGACATGCAGGATGCCTACCTGCACATCCCCATAGCTCAGGCGCATCAGAGGTTCCTGCGCTTCGAGTTCTCAGGCCACCATTTCCAATTCCGAGCTCTTCCTTGAGGCTGTCATCCGCTCCGAGGGTTTTACAAAGTGCATGGCAGTCGTGGCAGCTGCTCTAAGGAGGAAGGGCCCCTATGTGTTCCCGTACCTCGACGATTGGCTTCTCATGGCCGCCTCCAGAGAGGTGCTTCTGCAAGCGATCCGGGACACTCAGATCCTGTTCAGATCGCTCGGGATCTTGATAAACCAGGAGAAGTCGGTCTTGGTACCGTCGCAGAACCTGCAGTTCATAGGCGCAGTGCTGGACACGGTCCAGGGGAGGGCTTTCCTCCCAGGCGACAGGGCGGAATGCATCAGGTCCCTTGTAGAGGACCTATCGGGGAATCAGACCGCTCTGGCCAGATTGGTCCTTCGCCTGCTCGGTCACATGCCTGCGGCCATTCCCACGGTTCCTCTCGCTCGGCTCCACATGCGCGTAACGCAGTGGATGCTCAAGGCGCAGTGGGACCAGAGGCAAGACCATCTGCAGCATCCAGTCAGAATCACAAAAAGAGTGATTCAGGACTGGTTAGCCCCCGGGTCGCTCTCCAAGGGCGTCCCTTTTGCAAGGCCGTCCCCAGAGATTACCCTCACCACAGACGCTTCAGGTCTCGGGTGGGGAGCTCACTTGGATGGGGTGAAGTCTCAGGGCGTTTGAGTCCGCTGGAAGCTCATCTGCACATCAGTGTTCTGGAGATGAGGCGGTACTCTATGCTCTCGGCTTTCAGTCCATGATCCCACAGCGTACCATCCTGCTTCAGGCCGGACAACACGGGCGGTTATGTATTACCTCAACAAACAGGGCGCACACTCTTACCCCCTTTGCAGGGGAAGCCAATGAGAGTGTGGGATTGGGTAATCGGACACGCGCAAGTCTAAGTCGCGTACACGCTCCCGGCGGACAACACGATTGCGGACGGCCTGAGTCACTCCCAGGCCAGAGTCCACAGTGGGAACTTCTTCAGGAGGTAGCAGAGGACCTGTTCCTTGATGGGGAACTCCAGAATTAGACCTATTCGCATCCCCATCCAGCGCCAAAACTCCCAATTTCTGCTCGCTAGATCCAGGGCCTGGAGTTTTCTGGCGGGGCAGCTTTGTCCATCTCCTGGGAGAACAGGTTCCTCTCCCTTTTCCTCCTTTCCGTTGATCCAGAGAGTTCTGCTCAAACTGCGCAGGGAGCATGCGCGTGTGATTCTGGTGGCCCCATTCTGGCCCAGACAAATCTGGTTCCCATTGCTGGCGCAGCTGTCTCGGGAACCTCCACTCCCACTGCCGCGCAGTTCTCACCTTCTGTCTCAGGAGCAAGGTTCGTTATTACATCCGGATCTGTGGTCTTTGAACCTGCATGCTTGGCTCCCAGAGACGTAGCCATCATGCGACACGGGGTCTTGCAGGAGGTTGCAGAGGTACTCTCTGCAGCCAGAAAGCCGGCTACTCACGCTACTTACGCCATGAAATGGCGCCGATTCTGTCTTTGGTCACGGGCTCGTGACCTTTCTCCTTTAGGTTGCCCTGTGGGGCAGTCTTGGACTACCTCCTCTCCTTTTTCACTCGGGGTTAGCCTACTCCTCTATTAAAGTACACCTTTGTGCTATTCGGCCTATCACCAGCCAGTGGGCCGCGCACCATTGCTCAACTGGGCGCTTCTCGGGAGTTCCTGAGAGGGTGCTACCTTAGAGCCTCCTATTAAAGATCCGATTCCTCCATGGATTTCCTTTTGTTTTGGAGCAACTCACGCTCCCCCCTTGAACCAGCCAGCGGATTGCGAAACTCGTTTCTGTCTTGGAAGGCGTTGTATTTAGTTGCAGTTACTTCAGCCAGAAGGATTTCTGAGCTTCATGCCCTGATGTGTAGGAGCCTTATTTGGTTTCACCGAGACAGAGTGTCTCTGAGAACGAATCCTAAGTTTTTGCCTAAGGTGGTTTCAGCTCTGACCTTAAATCAGGATATTGACCTTCCGGTCTACTTCCCGAACTATTCCAATAGAGGAGAGGCTTTGCTCCATACTCTTGATGTTCACGCCAGCTGGTATTACCAGTGAACTAAGCCCTTTCGGGCCGAGCAACTTTTTGTGTCCTTCGCACAGAGAATGAGAGGTCGGCCAGTGTCTAAGCAATCCTTATCCCACTGGCTTGTGCAGTGCATCTCCCATTGCTACCAATCCAAACAAAAGCCCTTCCCGGGTTCCGTCCGGGGCCATTCTACTAGGGGTGTAGCCACTTCTTTTGCAGCTCTCAAGAATGTCTCAACCTCAACTATTTGCGCTGCAGCTACTTGGAACTCTGTGCATACCTTTATCAGGCATTACAGTCTGGATATCGCCTCTAGGCGAAGGGGCTGGTTTGAGCCAGGCCGTGCTGCAGGAGCCTCCTGTCCTGAATCGAGGTTGTGGCTGCTCCTCGGTTTCTTCTTTTCCTCCTCCCGATGTGAAGGTCAAGCTTTACTGCTTGAGATCAGTCCTAATGAATTGTAACCTGCTGCAAGAGCTGTATCTCGAAGTAAGATAGTAGTTACGTGAGCTTACCGTAACAGTAGATCTTGAGAACAGCTCTTGCAGCAGGTACCTCCTCACCGCGATCCCCTTGGAGGAGGTCTGCTGCAGTTGCTCCTCTAGAACGGAGGAGTGAGGGAGAAAAGGATGGTGAGTATTTCAGCCAGCCAGTCTGAATGTTCAGACGACAGGAATTTGATTTCTCCCGCATGGCTGGGCGAGCGCAGGAGTCAGCTTTTTTTCCTTGTAGGGGAATTTCCCTCTTTTCTACTCAGAGTTTTTCGTACTCCTTTTTGCCTTCTGACGGTGGATCCTTGGTCTCCCCCGCTATCGCAACCTCTGGCCGGGAATCTCCGGCGGGAGAACTGGGGATTCTGGTGGGACCGCCCTCTCTTATACCACGCCTGACGTCGGAGGCGGGCCGACGTCGGGGGCGGTCCCCGCTGAAGATAGCTAGCTAGAAAAGATCTCCGGGGTCCTGGCGCCTGCCGGCTTCAGTCCTAATGGTGTAACCTGCTGCAAGAGCTGTTCTCGAAGATCTACTGTTACGGTAAGTTCTTACGTAACTGTACTTTATCCACCACTTACCCAGGACCAAAACATGGTGGGTGGCCAGCTGTGTCGGTTGTGCAAGAGACTGGCGGGGGGTGCCAGCTTGGACAGCCAGAACATTCTTCCTCCTGCTTTTTCCTCTGGGTTGCTGGTGTGCAGTAATGCAGTTGAGCATGCATGCAGTGACACATGGGCCTGATAGGTTTCTGGTGGCAACCCCTCCCCCCACCCCTGGTGTTTCCGACTATGCTGTTGATGAGTCTCCACCAGTCAGCAGTCCTGCAGAGGGAACAGCTCCCCCACTTCACTGAGGAAGGATAGCAGTCCCTAAGATGCTCAGTCCTTCCTCCTCCAACCAGCCGCCAACGGCCTGTGCTGCTTCCCAAAAGCATATTGAAGGCATTGTAAGCAGTAGCACCATCATTGTGCAACTAGTCTGTCAGTCATGCTTTTTTTTCTACCCTAATGCTTCCCTGTTCTACCCTTGTGACCCAATGCCAAGCACCCTGCACTAAACAAGTTGCAAGTCTGGGAACATGCTCCGTGACTCTCGTACTCTGTGTACAGCCCTATGTCATGTAAGATCAATGGCCACAGCCCTGGACCTGTAGCTTGGCCTTGCCTCTCAAAGGCAGGGGTTGGTTGGGGAAGGAGAGTAAGGCATTAGGATTGAAAAGATTAACAGCACATTTCCTGTTTTATGTGGCTTATAACTCTTACAGATATATTAACATTGTTTTTTTTGTATGTTAGGGTTGAGTTAGTGTTTGTGCCAAAACAGAGGTTTAAATCTCAGCAATCTTATCCCTTAGGACTGTGAAATTTGGTATGCTCCTTCCCAGTTCTGGGGCCTATTTTCTGACAAGTTGCGCAGATATGATTCAGCAGTTCCAGAGTTGTTACTTAATGAAATTACTTACTGAAAAAGCTTAAAAAACAAAGCTTTTTCCCTTGTTAAAGTTGATCAGTGAGAAAACAAGAAAAATACTCAACTTTCAGTGTTGACAGTTGTATGGTTAGTTAGCTGGCTTTCAAAAACAATTGATTATAGTGTTTTGATTAGAAAAATAATGTTTTCATAATTTATCTAAAAATCATTGAGATTGACTTTAATGAGCTCAGCATGTGTGCATAACATGTAGCATGTTTGGTAACATACAACTAAAATGGGGAAAAAAAAAAAACATTAAAAAAAATGGTTTGACATCCAACACAAAAAATTGTGAAAGCGGTGACAAAACTTTGCTAAGTTCAACATGAACAAAATGTTTAAAGCACTAAAATTATTGTGAAAAATGTTTTGTGTCCTACATGACCAAACAAAACAATCATGTCTTATTTTATTGTAAAGTTAGCCATATATGAAAAAGTTATATCCCATCTGTTGCTTTGCTCAGAGTTGGGACTCACCTCTGAAAGGGCTCTGTGTGAAAGAAAGTTACGACTTTACTTTGTCAAAGTGTAAGAAAATTCACTGTAAAAACAGCATTACCACACTGTTAAAGAGCTAGTGTACTGCCTGGAATTAATAGCAACTTTCAGTTGTAGTCAGCGATCACTTCTTGTATATGAAGTAGTTATTCTTTTCTGTTTGCTGATTAGATTTGCCGCCTGGCAGTACTGGGGTTATTTGTGCAGCAGTACTCTGTCTGGAGGCTAAAAAATGTCTGTTCTGTTCCACCCACATCACCAACACTGAGACGACACTGACTGTGACATCACTAGTAACGAAGAAGAAGTGTTTCTCACTGCCAGATTATTCTTTCACATGAAGCAGCAGGGATTTGCTCATCTTGGTTACTAGTAATGTCACAATGTCCTGCATTTTTTATTGCTAGCTTGTGAAAGTCACTGCTCAGGCTGCAAGAGTTGTGGTGCCTCAGTGTGTTTGGTCACATTTCTGATGATGGTGGTGGTAGGAACAGAACAGACTTTTTTAGCTTCCAGATACAGAGTGCTGCTCCACACCTCAGCCCTGTGCTGCCAGGTGGCAAATCTTCTAATTAACAAACAGAAAAGAATTCTTCAGATATAAGAAGTGATAGCTGTCTGCATCTGAAAATTACTAATAATTCTAGGCAGCACACTAGCTCTTTAAGGTCCCACAGCCACAGAAGGGAGGGCGGGAGAATGGGATGTGGTGTTAGGGTTTTTTCAAGCCTAACACCTATCCCCTCCCAGCTCCTAGCCTTGTGCTTCAAGGCCAAGCTATAGGTTCGGGACGGGTCCCATTCTGACAAAAGCATAAACAGTCTGTTACTGGCAATCAGTGAAAGGGCAAAGTAGATGAGGAAAACATCTTCTTTGTGTAAGATGTGTACCCATCAAAAGCTATGTCCTGTCGTCCTCCGTGCTGCCATGTTAGGTTTTTTCAAGCCTAACACCTATCCCCTCCCAGCTCCTAGCCTTGTGCTTCAAGGCCATGCTGTGTCCCCTAGTCTGAACAGTTGTGGTGAGACTGTGTGAGCAAATCTGTAAAATAACACCCCAAAAAACTGTAGTAAGACACCCATGCAGAAATAACTTTTCTCAGAGTTCAAAAGACGACCAGAACTCTGATGACAGAAATGTGGAAAAGACTTCTCAGAAAGGCAAGTGAATGAGCGTGAGCCATCAGTACTATAACCTCACCCCCAACACACACACCAAATTACATCCAAGAGCGCTTAAAAAATAAATTTCTAATAAAGGTATGCACCCTGAATTTTTGTTCATTGTATGTAATGACATGCTCAGCATAAAAAATGTGTAACTGAATCGTAACCACCAGCATGTCTACAACTCACACTAACAGACACCGACAGGAAGTAAAAGACAAAAAAAATAAAAGTAAGAAATTAATTGCAGGCAGAAATCATGCCAGTTATTAACCGGAGTAGCTCTGCAAAATTAACAATGTTATGGTTTTGCTGGCATTCAATTGACATAATGTAAGTAATTGACTGATTCACCAAAACTGCAGAGGGCGTTGAGATAGTACTAAGCAAACAGCCTTCTACATGGCTGTTTGCAACAAATGACAGAGGAGAAGACAGCCCGCTGTTGTGATCTCCATAGCAAGACTCGAGACACCTTTGTCGCACCAGCACCCAGGACACTGAAAGCAGTCACAAGCCACCCAGCAGATGAATCAATAAAAAGTGCTGAAAAGTAAGAGATTTTTTGTAAAATACACAGAAATGATGGTAAATTATTACATTTTCAGAGCTCCAGTGTGAACTCTCTCACACTCGTTGTATAAACTGGACATGTGATATCCTTACCTTGAATTCAGTATTTATCTACACTCGCTGTGTTTGACTTCCGTACCATCACTTGTGGCTGCGTCACTCGTGAGGTCGCTGAGATCAAACACAGCTTGTGTAGATAAATACTGTATTCAAGGTAAGGACATCACATATCCCCTATTTATTAGAACACACGTGTTGTATATAAAGAGGTGTACATATAAATGCACACATACACACCATGAGCATAGAATTACTGTATCATGCTTACAAAGGCAAACCTAGCAATCACTACAGGAGTCAGAACTAATGCAGTTGCTATTTTAGTCATGTTACCAAGAGACAAGGAGACTACTTCTAATCTCTAAGAGCAGTGGAAAGTAGTTTGGCAGTAGTTCCCGAAACACGAAAAATGAGATGTTGAGTATGGAAAAAAACAGATTTAAAAAGAAATCGTGTGATGGTATATGTAATTACTGTGCCAGTTAAATCTGAAATTTGCTTAGGCACAGATGAAAGGGAAACACATATTTTGGGAATTAACAGGTTAAGAACTTTGAAAATAGCTGAAACTTCCAGAAGATTTAAGTATTACAATTGTTACTACCCTTAGCCCAGAAGAAGAATACAAGGGCTTCCTGTCTGTCCCACCCTTTCCTTTTCTCTGCTAGGAAAAAGGTTTGGGTAAATAAATGTCAGTGTTTTGTGCTGAGAGGACCTCTGCTCCATCGCCAGTAATGGGTAGTACAGACATAAATCGTAAACTACAGTTGAGGAAAGAGCTTGGGTAACCTGATCGGTGCATGCAGTTGTGGGAAGTGGTTCTGGATCTTCCAGCCAAGGCAAATTTGGGAAAATGAGACTGGGTCAAAATTTCCGACCACAGGGTTGCATCTCCAGATACTCAACTTGACAGGGTCCTTCTGTGCTTAAAAATTGCAAACATTTTCGCTCTGGATTTATCAAAGTGGGACTTCTGTCTGTAGTTTATGTGCATGGTTGTAGGTGTATGTCATGGTTTACAGTTTTATTTCTTTGAGGAGGGGGCCATAATTCTGGGCCCTGAATGTAGATTTTGGCTGCTTCAACTGTCTGATCTCCCACCGCTGCTGCTGTTAAATATGATTGCTGTACTCTTCTTAAAATAAACATTGGGTTATAGGGGCACTGTCAACCCACTTAGCCCACAAATTGGCCCTAAATAAAAAAAAAATGCATCTTATGATTGCTCACATTCTGTAGAGATTACTGATGTAGCAGGTAGTTTGATTCTGATTCCTTTTTTTAACCCATTACTTCCATTGATTTCTTATGAAGTCCAAACCATCCATTGCTTAACCTGGTAAAAAATATCCACCCAGGTAGTGAACAACAGCCATCCCCCACCATACTGGTGTTACCACACAGAAGCGTGTTTGTTTACAGTCCTTGATCAACTCCTGCTGCAACTTTCCTGGAATTGGGAACACTCCCAACACAGAATAGACCCTCATGATGCAGTGTGATGAGAGGAGACTATTGCATCTTGAGTGGCTGCACAGTTTGGGGGTGTTCTTAATGTTCAGGAAGTATGGAATAAGAGTAGATCAAGGATTTGATACAAAACAAGGTTAGGTATAGCTATGCCACTAGCATGCATTTCGCTTCTACTAAATAAGGAAGCGGAAAACGCTACTGGCAATGTCAAAGAACTGTAGAGAAGATGAGATAAAATGTGAGTTTTCACGTAGAAATAATATGATACAAAAATGGGTTGTGTCCCTTTAAATGCCTAAAATTAATTGGTTCTGCTCACCAAGCAGTTCCTTAAAGGGAACATAAACCTTCTTGTTCAGATTTTTAATATAATTGTAAATTTGAACATGTGTGAAGTCTGATAAACTTTAGTGTATACTTTTGTATGTTTGTTTTGAAATAGTCATATTTTGCTGGGCCATCTGCACAGCACTAGTGCTACCACTCACAATGCTGGTGGCTCGCGTTGCTGGGTGCCATCAGGAGGAAGGGGGACTGAGCAAGTGCACATGGAGCAGCTTACAGGGTGGGAGGCTGCTGGCTAGCAATGTGATAAAGTATAATTGTGTATGTAGTTTGTACATCCTATCACAGCTGTGGCTCAAGGGGATGAGAAAAGTGGTAAAATGCCTTGCCAGCAGCAGGATGAAGGTCCAGTCTCCCACGAGGCGTCTGCACTGGTAATGTGGTCCTCCTCTGGGCTTGGATCCTGGCTCGCAGTAGGAGTTGGGGACCCTGCCACTCCTGCTGCAGGCAGCAAGCCATGGGAAATCTGGAGTCGAGGTAAGCTTGCGAGAAGCCACAAGATAGGGCTGGGAAGGCCGGAATAAAAGGGGACATGGCTGGTGTTCATGGATCATTAAGAAAGCAGCTAAAAAAATATTTAAAATTTGGTAACCGGGAAAGGCACAGTGAGCTGAGGCTTGTTTCCAGGTGTCACCAAGGGAAAAGAGATATAAGAATATAAACAAAGGGAGACACAGAGTTAGGTTATGAACTTAAAATACTTAGGACAGTTGGTAAGAGTAAAACAGTCCAGTTTCAATGCAGATGGTTACAGTTGTAAATAAAATGGGTAGAAAGCAAACGTGAATGAATCAGAGCAGTAGGGTTCCTGGTTAACATTTCCTTTTTTTCTCTGCAAAATATTCATTTTTTAATTAGTTATTCCCGAAACCTAGTGACATCAGTTGAACGAAAGCCCATAATGTAGCTTTCCATACAGGGCTTCCACTCAACTATCACAGGGTCCAGGAACTGCTAAGTTATTTAAAAATGAAGACTGAGTGGGAAAAGGCTACATTAACATGGGAACCTAAATAAGGAAATAATAGGACTATTTTACAAGATACACACACACAGACTTCAGACATGCCCAAAGTTGTATTAAAAAATGTAAACAATTAAAGAAGAGCACAGATTAGGGCTCGGCTCGCTGTGTAGGCTGCCCTTGGTCAGCGTAGTGGCTGGCAGTAGCGGACGGCATGTATTGCATGGGGAGAAATGCTAAAATCAGTATGGGGCAAATTTTCAAAACTTATTTATCAATGCAAGTAACATTGTCATTTCATTTTTGCTATGGATAAGTGAGGTTTATGATTGAGTGAGAATTTTTTTTCTAGTTCCAAAACTTAATAAGAAGCGATGTGCTGATCTGTCCATTGCTATAAACTTAGCAGTTTCCTGTTTCTTGAGAAAAAAAAAAAAAAATCCCAGCAGAATTGCACTGTTAGGATGTCAGACCATTTAACTAGTCGGTGTAGTTGTCACTTGGTAGACCAGCAAGCTTCTAAAGGGAAAACATTCTGTAAGGTTGCCTACGACTGTGTTGTCTAAAAACACCCCTAGATGGCCAGCATGCTGGCTAGCACAGTGGTAGTGCTGCTTGCCATCCAGATAAGCCGGGTTCATGCCCTGATTCTGGGACCAACCAGCGAGTTGGGGTTCCAGCGCACATCTTGGACATCTCCTTCCTCAAGGAGGGAAAACACTTCCTTCCAGCGTACTGCTGCTCCCTGGGGGCCTAGGAGGAGAAAATTTCATGAGGAAAGGACCATCTGGTTCCTATACCGAGGAGCCTCACTGTCACTTGGACCAGTTCCTCTGGTGTGTGACACGGAGAAGTCATGCGCACAGAGCGGGATCAGAAAGGGAGTTCCAGTGAAGGGGTTGGGCTCACCCACTCCTCCAGCAGCCTTATTAGGCAGTCTGTCAGATAGCTCCCCAGGAGCTGGCCCTGTGGTAGGGATAAGGAGTGGGGTTATGGGGAGAAATAAATGGAAGGCGAACCTGGGTCAGATGATGTCCCTGTCCCACCATGTCCTTCTAGACTTTCTGGCCTGCCTCTTCCTCTCTGGCTTCTCCCTCTCTTCAATCATTCAACTAAATGATAATATGTCCTTGGAGGCCTGGTCCCATCTGTGGAGGGAGCCACAGGTTACTAGCTTGGGGGTCAGAGTTAGGAGTAAGCAAAGGCACGAAAGGAGTGTTGGTCACCAGGAATTCTAAGGGTCAGAAACGGACGTTGCAGGACACAGAAGAGATTCTCCAGTAAGGCCCAGGGGTGCTAGAAAAATAAAGTAAAAAAAAAAAAACAATACCCCTACCTGTAGTTTTAATTACCAGGTTAGAAGACACTGTTCAGCACCCAGACACATACTGTAGCACCCTCCAGCTCAAGTAATTTCAATACAAGCTGTTGAGGCCTTTGTAGGGAATCACAGTTGTTCTGTAGATCAGGAGCATTTCTGAAACTGGGAAAGACATTGAAGGATCAAAGCACAAACTGGATTACAGAACTGCTTCCTCATAATCACACTAAGGCTAACCTCACCACAGCTAAGTGTGGTGGCCGGGAGACTTAAAGGTCACTTTTTTTGTTTTTTAGTCATTTTTTTGTCTACCTGTGGCTTCCCAGCTGCCCCCATCTGACCGACCTCTCCTGTCACCCAGCTTCCTCTGGGCTTACCTCACTCCTCCTCACCTTCTGCCAGTGAGTCTTCTTGGAGGTGCCCGGTCTCCATGCAGAAATTGTGGGGAGTGGGGTCGGGCGTCATCCTGTGACTGGGGGTTTTCCACTTTTTCACCCCAGGGACCACTGCGCACTATGGATGTGATGTACCTACTCCGCATCCTCAAAGACAACTCCAGTGTCCTGCATGCTGTCACTCTCCATGGGTGACCCCACTGTACTGCTGTCTAAATTCCTCCAGGTGGCAAATGACCAGTGAGGTGTTGTAGCCCCTCTCCCTGAGGGAGGAGAGCTGCCCTGGGGACAATCAGTCCTCCCTCCCTCAGCGACCTGCGTCTGTTCCAAACATGGGTAGCCGCCATGGCAGAATGTGAGGCGCCCAGCACATCAGCCTTTCACTCCACTGGGCCAGTTGAAGGCCACTTTTGATAGTTCTTTGAGCTCAGTGTATTATTCTGAGTGTCTACTCCCTTGTTGTTTTCTTTGTGGAGGGCAGGCTTGAAAAGGGAATGTTTTCCTTGGGATGCATTTTAATGGAAGCTTTGACTTTCAGTTACATTGTCATGTCAGAGGTCATGTTGGCATGATGATTTCACACTGGACCAAATCAGTGACCTGACCCGCCTCTTGTCCACGCTCAGTTTTTCACACATCGTAATGCAGGAGTCTAGTTGTAGTGTGCTTTACTAAACAGAGAGCAATCCCTTATACACAGGAACATGGGTGGAATGCATAAAATTCCTCTGAACTCTTTGTAAGGCATTCTGCAAATTTCCATGCATGTTAAGTGCCTCCTAATATGTACATTTTTACTAGCTTAGGGGAGCACAAAATGCAGAACTTTGTTGAGTTGGTATTTTTCAGGGATGGATAGTGTGCACCCCATTTGAGGAATCTTCCCCATAGGTATCTTGGCTGCCTGCAGCCATCCTCCGAGAAAAAGACCTGCAAAAGGAAGAGTTAAGAGGCAGAGAATTGTCAGATTCAACAGCTGAACCTTATAGACATGAAACATGAAAAGTGCCGCTAACCAGACTCCTACCTTACCTGCCAACACTGTGTGGTAAACCCCCCTGTTCCTGCCTGCAGGTTTATGCTAATTTGTCAGCAGGGGTGGGAGGAGCTGGGACATCATCATCATCAGCATATTGTAAGATGGGTTAAAATTGGTTAGCCGGCTCCATGGTGCCCAGTGAAGGGGTTCATTCGGCACACTGGCAGCCCAGGTTTGCGCCCCGAGCCTGGGTGCCAGGAGCGGAGACTGGCAGGAAGGGGATCCAGAGTGTCCATTGGATGCTTCCCTCCTGCGGGGTGGGAAGGGTCTTGTCACCTGCAGGTGGAATTGGGAGATGCGCTTGGAGGTGTGAAGCCTCAGCATGCCCCCACACATCCCTGCCTCAGGTTGCCACTCCCACAGGCCAATCAGGGTTGAGTGGGGCAGGCCAAGAAAACTGGAAAACTTCCCCTGGTCTGAGCAGATAATGGCCACCGGCATGCCACGGTAGCCTGGGATATCCCCATGCTAACCACCCCCACTGCCAATCCCCAGGCTAAGCAATTGTGCCTCTGGGCACTTTTCCCCAGAGGAGGGGACCCACCCGATGAAGGGTTACGTCAGGTCACCCAGGGGATCAATAGGCAGTTGTGGGGGGAGGGCAGTGGATGGCAACCGGTGGAGGAGGGTGGCCGTGGGGCCTTGGTGGCCCAAAGGAGTGGCCGGCCAGGGGGGTGGAGAAGAGCATGAAAAAAAAATTGGTTAAGGTTCAGACCCCAGAGAGTTAGATTGAAGGATCAACTTTCCAGCAGAATGCAAGTCACTTGTGGTGTGTGCCCCAAGGTTCAGTTCTTGGTCCCCTTCTGTTTTAACATCTTCACTGGGGATATGTCTGATGGACTTCGTTGGTGGTTACAGAAATCTGCAGATAAATTTTAAAGTTGGTTATAAAGTGTCATACATTGTAGATGTTAAAGTACTGGAAAAAGATCTTCTTTTTTTTTGGTGTATGTGTGAACTCGTTTTCGCTCCCATTACTGGCACACAGGACCTCCTTCTGGTGAGACCCCTCTCGGCTGACTTCTGCTACCCTGCCTGAAACCCTCCAACCAGGAAATTGGGGTCAGGATCTCTCTATTTCTGCCCCCTGGAGCCTCGGCTGACCCCCCAGCTTCCACACTCCCTGAAACGGGGCCCCCAACACCTACCTGGGGTTCTTTCTAGAATTCGGAAAGCTGAGGTCCGGGAGTGGAGAGAGAGTCCAAGAGAGCTGGTCGGGTGGGTCCGGCGTCTGGTATGTGAGCCAGTCCCTCGAGGTCTGCCATCATCCTCCTGTGCTGCAGGGTGTTTCCTCTTTATGTATCCCTTCTCCAAGACGTGGATGTGCAGTGATGGCCAGCGTGTGGTGGGTGCACTCCCACACACAGCCCATCTGCCGACACCTTCCCCACTGCTATGGAATCCCATTGGTGGTTGTGCCCCCAATCTCCCCTAGGAGCCACTAACAGTATGGATCAATACCCCCCTCTCTCCCTGCCAGGAGAGGAGAGGCATCCTCCAGACACTCTATCCTCTCCTCCCCGTCCAACCCCTGGCGACTCAAGCTCACTCCCGATTCCGGGTCGCCGGCATGGCACAAGGTAAGGCAGATGCCTCAACCCTAAGCGCCACCGGGCCAGTATGGAAAAAGATCTTTTCTTGATATTAGCTTGGGCATGTAAATGAGGAATGCAGTTAAACATTGATAAATGCAGGGTTATCCACATGGCAAGGAAAAATAATAAACTGTTATAACCACTGAGTCCACTGACAAAAAAGACCTTGTGATTACAATTTCTGAAACATTTGCTGCTTCAGAACAATGTGCAAACCTAAACAAAAAAACATAGAAACATAGAAGTTGACGGCAGATAAGGACCGCAAGGTCCATCCAGTCTGCCCATTTCTTTTTCTACCTTATAAATGTGCCATCGGCATTTGCTCTGTCAGTGACCTATCTATTCATAGTCATTTGTATTGCTCCCTTATGCCTATCCCATGCCTGTTTGAAGCCCTGCACTGTATTCATAGCCACCACTTCTTGTGGTAAGCCATTCCATGCATCCATCACCCTTTCTGTGAAAAATAATTTCCTCACATTCCCCTTAATTGGCCTCCTCTAATCTCATGCTGTGTCCTCTTGTCCTGCTATTTTTCTTATATTTAAACATGTTAGACTCTTTCACCTTGTTTATGCCCTTAAGGTGTTTGAATGCCTCGATCATATCACCTCTCTCCTCCTTTGCTCAAGGGTATACATATTGAGCTCCGTTAATCTGTCCTCATATGTCTTCTGATGCAGTCCCTGCACCATTTTGGTTGCCTTCTCTGGACTGCCTCAATTTGGTTAATGTCCTTGTGAAGGTGTGGCCTCCAATACTGCACGAGTACTCCAGATGGGGCCTAACCAGTGTCTTGTACAGAGGGATTATTACCTCTTACGACTTGTGATACCCCTACTAATACACCCTAACACCCCTAGCCTTACCTACTGCTTTAGAGGTCTGCTTGGATGATTTTAGGTCATCAGTGATGATGATGCCCAAGTCTCTTTCTTCCTTTGTGACTGCTAGCAACTCCTCCCAGCCTATAGGTAACTTCAGGGTTTCTCTTCCCTATGTGCATGATTTTGCACTTCTTGCATTAAATCCCAGTTGCCACTCTTCTGACCATTCTGCTAGTTTATCCAGATCTCTTCTCATTCTGCCCACCCCATCTGGATCATCTACTCTGTTGCAGATCTTGGTGTCATCTGCAAACAGACAAGCCTTACCCCTAGTCCATCTGCAAGGTCACTAATGAAGATGTTGAAGAGGACTGGCCCAGGACTGATCCCTGAGGTACCCACTTGTGACTTGCATCTCTTCTGACTGTATACCATTTACCACCACTCTCTGTTTTCTGCCCGTCAACCAGTTTGCCACCCAGTTGACCAACTTCTGACCCACCCCGAGCCTACCCAGCTTATTTATCAATCTTCTATGTGGAACAGTGTCAAAAGCTTTGCTGAAGTCAAGGTAGGACATCAACTGCTCCCCTTGGTCCACCACTCTGGTTACCCAGTCAAAGAAATCTATGAGATTAGTTTGACAGGACCTTCCTTTGTAAACCCATGCTGTCTTGGATCCTGTGCCCCTATGGATTCCAGGTGTTGCACTATCCTTTCCTTAAGGAGTGCCTCCATAATCTTGCCCACTACTGAGGTAAGACTGACCGGGTCTGTAGTTCCCGCCTCCTCCCTGCTACCACTCTTGTGGAGCGGGATCACATGAGCCCTTCTCCAGTCTTCTGGGACCTCTCCTGTGCTCAGAGACTCACTAAACAATTCTGCTAATGGCTCTGCTAGTTCCTCCTTTAGCCCTAGTACCCTGGGATGTATGCCATCAGGTCCCATTGCCTTATCCACCCTGGAGCTTAGCAAGCTCTTGTAGGACCCTTTCTTTGTGAAGGAGTAGTACTCACCTCCCTCCTGTGTCCATGATGCTGAGCTGTGGGCCCTGCCTCGCCTCTCTTCAGTAAATACTGAGCAAAAGTATCTATTTAGGATAGATGCCTTTACAGGGTCCTCCTCACATGCTCCCTTTGTCCATTAAGCTTAATACCCCTCTGGACTTTCTCCTTTCACTAATGTATCTATAGAAAGTCTTGTCACCTTCTTTACTGTTCGTGCTAGTGTTTCCTCAGTTTGGGACTTTGCCTGCCTTACTGCCTTACCTGCTTCCCTTAGGGCAGTTTGGTATGCCTCCCTATCTTCATCCTGCTGTGTTCCTTATATTTCCTGAAGGCCAGCCTTTGGCTCTGACCTTTCTGCTACTGTATTTGAGAACCAAAGTGGTTTCCTTCTTCTTTGCACTTCCTTTTCTGTCTAACACAATGGGATGTTGCTTCAAGTATTGCATCCTTAATGCTTGCCCACTCTGCCTGTACCCCTCACCTGTGTTTCTTTTGCCAGGGCTAGCTTAACTCTGTTGGCCATCTTATCAAAGTCAGCTCCTCTGAAGTCCCATATTTTTGCCTTGGAATGGGATGATTTAGATGTAGTAGCCAATGAACCATACCATGTGATGGTCACTGGCCCCAAGGTGACCTTCTACCTGGAGATCTGTGATCCCTTCTTTGTTAGTCAGTACTAGATCTAGGATAGCCTGTCTCTTGTGGGTTGCTACCAGTTGTTTGAGGCCCTCCCTGCAGAGAATCCACTATGAGTCTAGTTCTGGCAGATGTTCCTGCTGGTATTGACCAATCTGTATCTGGCATGTTGAAGTCTCCCATTATCAGAACCTCCCTTTAGCTGTCATGTTTTGTATATCTTCTAACAGTAATGTGTCTATGTCCTCCTCTGGTCTGGGGGCCTGTAGACAACCCCAGTTCTTATGGCTGTCCCATTTCCTGTTTCCAGGGTGACCCACAGTTCTTCTGGCTCCTTATGTGTATTCTGAATTTCTGTAGCTTTGATATTTTCATTAACATACAGGGCCACTCCTCCCCCCCTTTTTGCACCTCGGTCTCTTCTGAACAATACATAGCCAGTTACTGAAGTCTCCCAAGTGTGGTTACTGGTAAACCACGTCTCACTAATTGCTACTATGTCCAGTTTAGCCTCTGACATTATTGCTAGGCAACTGACTGATAGGATGCATAAAACGCAACTTTGCTTCTAGAAACTAAAAGGTCATCCTTATATTATACAGGAGCTTGGTTAGGTCGCATACAGATTACACTTCCCAGTTCTGGTCGCCTTAATTAACTCATTAGAGACATTAAGCCTTTCTGCCATAGCAACAGTGGTATTGTCCGTCGAACCCACCCTCTTTAATCTTCCAGCCTGTGTTTAAAGATATTTAAATTTTCACTAGTCACCACGTTTCTTGGCATACTGTTCGAACACTGAACCACCGTTTGTGTCAACCAAAGTCCTTTCATCTGGTGAAGGATAATAAACTCATGGAGGCTGTAGGGTTCAGATCAAAGACAATGATAGGGCAGCCAGAAGCCATAGCAAACAACTTAAGCAATAAGGCATGATCAGGGGTTAGGTTAAGTGTCTGTCACCCCCTAGAGGCATAATCTGGCACAGGGTGCACCCAGGAATACCTTATTGCTATTATAACAAGCATTTGTCAGTGCCGAATGTTTGCTTGCTGGAATTGGCATTGGTACTGTAGGAGTTACAGAGCTGCATAATAGGAATGGCAGTGAAGTATTGAACTGAAGCCAACCCCACCACCACCCTGCAGATTCTGACAGGCATTGGGGTGTGCCTTTGGGTCGTCGGGCATAACGTCCACGCCATTTCACCACACCCTACCCTGCAGACACCAAGTGTCATGGTGTGCCTTGGAGTCTTTGGCCCTTATGTGCATCCCATTCCATCAGGAAGTATGTTGAGGTGGGTGCCATATAGGAGATTGGGGTGAACTTTGGGGCTGAAGAGTCCAAGGCACACCTCAATGCCTCTCACTGACTGCAGGGTGTAGAATGGTATGAGCATTACAAGCGAGAATCCCAAGTCACACCCCTGATGCCTCTCATTCTTTACAGGGTGGGACGTTATTGTCGGAAACCCTAACGCCTCAGGCATTCGTTGGTATTTTCACTCCAAATTTTCAACATGGTTTTTTTGTGACCCCCACCTCATGAATAGTGGCAATATCAGTTAGTTAGCTGAAAGCTGCTTTTGCACAGCGACTACGGCATTTAGCACCACAGGTGCAAAAATACATTCCTAACAGGATGTGAAAAATGACAGCTGTACTGTTCATGGAGGTATAAAAAATGGCAATGTTGAAAATCTGCAGTGAAAATATTAAAAAAAAAACTGGTGAAGTCACGAGCGTGCATAGAAACTGTGCAACGCACACCTGTAATGTAATTAGGTTGGGGATTTTTTTTACAGCAGATTGTCAACACAGGCATTTTGGGACCTCCGATCATGAACAGTGTCTTTGTGATTTTCTTTATTTGTCCCGAACAGTGATTTCCCACAGCGACCACGCATTTCTGTGCTGAAAGTGTGAAAACACATTTCGGCCATGTTGTGAAAAATGACAGCTGTACTGTTCATAAGGAAATGTGGAAAAATGTCACTGGTGAAAATCTGGACTGAAAATATTACAAATTCATGAACTTACAAGGGTGCATGGAAACTGAGCAGTGCTAACTCGTAACAGTCATTTTATGGACTTTTGTCATCAGATTTTCAACATAGCCATTTTAAGACTTGTGCTCATGAACAGTGTCGCTGTGATTTTATTAATATGTCTCAAACATTGATTGCTCACACCGACTGCGCCATTGTGCGCTACATGCAGGGAAACACATTTTGGCCGACATGTGAAAATGACAGCTGTACTGCTCATAAGGAGGTGTGGTAAAATGGCAATGTTAAAATCTGGAGTGCAAATATTAAAAATTATGGCGAGATTCTGACGTGCATGGGGAACTACTGGCATAGCTAAATAAAACAGTCATTGATAGAATGTTTTCGCAATTTGCAACATAGGCTTTTTGAGAGCCCACCTTATGAACACTGGCACTGCTCATTTCAAGACCGTCCTGAAAGGTGATTTTGGCGCAGTGACTGCAATCACCCTGGGGCCTGATTAACGACACATGACAGTTCCAGAATTCATGAGGAGGGGTCCCAAAAACCCCATGTTGAAAATTTGGTGCCAAAATTCCAAAAAATGCCTGAGATATGCTTTAAAGTTGAAAAAACCTATTTATTGCATTATACAGCTTACCGGCATTTCCTCAGTTCGCGGTCGACTTTGAAGAGTGCAGACGTGTTCCCGGTCCACCGAAGATCGTCTCACCGGCCTCCAAAGGCAAGTATGGGGGTGAGGGGTGTGGGAGGTAGGATGCGCAGAGGGTGGGCGGATGGGCAGGGACACCACGAGGAAACTTTTTGTTTTCAGGTTTTTTTTTGTTTTAGGAAGGCAGCCTTGGGACATTTGCCACGCTGAAGCGGGCTCCCCAGCGTGGCAACGGAAGAAACTGTTTGGGGGTGGGGCCTGCAGCGATGGAGGATTGGGCACCGCCATCGCCATATACAATTTTTGCCAAGCTGGGGTGGGCTCCCAGCATGGCACCTGGAAAGCTTTTTGGGGGTGGAGCCGACGGGATTGGGCACCTGCCAGCCATACAGTGTGTGCGTGGGGGAGCTCATGAGCACGCAGTATGTGTGTGGAGGGGGAGCACTGCTCACTGAAGTGTAGCTCCCTTTCAACTGTACGGCACTGCATTTTCAACTGCTGTCATAGACAGACGTGTTCCCGGTCCAGCAAGATCACAGCCTCACTCCAAGAGGTAAGTATGGGGTGAGGAGTGTGGGGAGGTAGGTGCAGTGGTGGGTGCGGGTTGTGGGGGGCAGGAATACTATGAGGGACCATTTTTTGTTTACAGGTTGTTTTTTCTTTTTATTAAGACAACGTAGACGCTTGCCACGCTGGGTGGGCTCCCAGCTGGCAGCTAGAAAGGCTGTTTGGGGGCTGGAGCTGACGGGGATTGGGCACCACTGTCGGCCATAAAAGCTTTGCCACGCTGGGGTGGGCTCCTCAGCGTGGCACCTGGAAAGCTTTTTGGGGGAGCGCAGCCGTGAGCCAGCAGGATTGGGCACCCCCGCCAGCTATAATAATTTTGCCACGCTGGGGTGGGCTCCCAGCATGGCACCTGGAAGCTTTGGGGGGCATGAAGCGATGGGGATTGGGTACCCGTCAGCCATACAGTGGTGGGAGGGCTCATGACATATGTGTGCGTAGCAGAGGGGGGGAGCGCTGCTCACTGAAGCGTAGCCTCCTTTCAACTGTACGGGCATTGCATTTTCAACTGCTGTCATAGACAGCTGCAGTGTTCATTGGAGAACTGCGGCCGCACCTGCAAACACACTGACTGAATTGGAAGACTGGTGCCACACCCCCGAAAACTCGGATGATGGCGCTATGTTTCTTGCACATGCATGCAAGGAAACATAAAAACTGCTCATAAAGAAAAGTGTTAGAAGTATACCTATTCAGTGTGTTCCTCACTGAAAGGGAGATTTTTAATAAAATAGTTCATCCACTGACTGTTTAAGAATGCTGGTTCAGAATCAGAATGTATAATTCTAGTCATTTAGCAGTGGTAGAGGATAGAATGATGACAGGAAGAATTAATGCACCATGGTGATGAGGCTGCACATGACAGTGTAACAGATTAATGTAAGAGTACGGGAGTGTTGACAGCCAATCAGATGGCAACATTTCTGAGACATTTTTTTATAATGATTAACAAATCTAATAAAACTGCTGGCAGGTCCAGCTGTTATACTCTTAAGTGCTACAGAGTACTGGCATAAACTCCCAACTGTCCCTAGTCTCCTAGTCTATGCACCTAACAAGGACACATTCAAGGCTCGCTTAAATAAATTTATATTGGCCGGGTATCACACTTCTGACAACCACTGAATAGTGACTAGGCAGTCATGATGGATTTAATGGTCTTTTTATGCCTCCAAAACCTGGGTAAACCTTAGTAATCTTCTTTTGAAGTTGCATTGTTTTGCAGATTAAAAAAACAGTGGTCCTACTCACTGATGCAGCAGTAGTATTACCACTTGTGATGCCAGCAACCTGGTTTCAGAAGCAAACTAGGAACGTTGGAGGGTCAGGGGGAGGAGGGAGGGTGATCGAGGATCGAGCGTCCATAGGACTGCTTTCTTTCTCCGGGAAGGGGGGGGGTGTGACAGCCCCTAATGGAAGCTGGGAGAAAGGCAGCATGGAACAAAATGCAGGAGGGATATGTGTGTGTGGCAGGTGTTGATGACCACTGTGCAGAAGGGCATGGTGTGCATCATGATGCCATTGCATGCCATGCCTCCCAGGGGACAGTACAAGGAAAAGCTGGCAACAGGATAGTGCTGAGTGCCCACAGGCACCACACCTGACCAGCTGTGTATGTACTCAGAACTCAATCCATTACACAGCAGGGTTTGGGGAACCCTACCGACCCCAGCTGTGGGCGAGCACTGGGGGAAGACAGCAGCGGTAAGTCCCAGTTGATGTTGTGGCGATGGGTCTGGGGCACTCGGCAGATAGGGGCCAACTGGGGAGGAGGAAAAATAAAATAAATAGTGGTCTGCTGTACTCCCACTGCTTTGTCAGAGTGCTGGAGACCTGGGGGGGTTGGGTTCCAAGGGCTGTGGGTGGTAGCAACACGGGGTGAATGGAGAGGATATATCTTGCAGTACACCAACAATGTTTAGTGCATATGTAAAAAGTCGTAGTAAAACAGACATAACATAGAAGTGATAATACACCTACAAATTTGACACATAAAATTCCTTACCATGAACATAAGCAATGTAGTTTACATTTTTAATATCATTGTAAATTTGGGCATGTGTAAAGTCTATTTTACCACCCAATGGTATTGTTTTGTGTGTATGTTTTCAAATAGTTCAGTTTTTCCCTTATTTAGGGCGCCATAGTAATGCTGCCTTTTTCCCACTAAATATAATTTTTTTTATTACAGTATTTAGCAGTTTTGGAACCCAGTGACATCAGCTGAGCTGAACACTACCGTGAAACAGAACACTTTAGCGCAGAGTGTTCACTATCCTATTTTACATCTTCTACGTCTATTGGCATTTAGTATGTTAGTATCAAAAATACAGTGCATTTAAAGTTGATAACATCAAGTATCGAATATATCCTCAAGTCTGTCATTCTAAACCTCCTAATACACGCCAGTGGATTAAACACCCAAGCTAACGATATTATAGAGTGTAGCAGTTGTCAGCCAAAATTATAACCAGTGCCTGCTACAGTAAACTCGGTACAGTATGTGATCTAACGTAATATACTACAGAATGAGGGGCCCGTTCCTCGGCAGCAGTTCTTTTTCTTGCTGTAGATGAATTACCAGACCAATCCCTTTGGCTTGAACCGTAAACTTTGCCACAGCATACTGGATTGAAATTTGATTAGTGGGGAGCAAGCTGCCTATTATATGTTCTGTATTTATTTATTTTTTTGTTCTCTTTATCGTTCTCATTTTTTCTTGCCTGGCTTGACCTCTTCCTGGACGGACACATCCCCAGCCTCTGGTATCCCTGCCACTTAGCTCTAGAGACTTCCGGCTCCACAAGCTTGTCCCTTTGTGGTGAGGTTTAGCCAAGCTAGAACCAAACCTTCACCTCCTACAGTGTCACATGGGCAGAGGTTCCCTGGGTGTCCCCACAGTGGATATTTGCCAGAGTCAGGCCCTGAGTGGGCTGAGGACCACAGTGGTCTGGCCATTTTTCCCTTTAGCCTCACCAGTGGAGCATTGACACACTGGGAGGCCCTAGCAGATGCATGTAAGTATTCTTCCTTGAGCCTTGGCCAACGCTTCCCTCCTGCTTCGCTGCCTGACTGCACAGTCACCTGTGGTCACTCAGGTGGCAGTCTTGCAGCAGCAGTGATAGTCCTTCCTCCCCAGAAGAACGGAGCAACCTTTGGGATGCTTGAGTTCTAGGGACATGGATATGTTGTTCATCCACACTCATTGGCAGGTATCCTTGCCACTTTAAATCTTGCCGGAAGGTCTTCAAGCTTGCTCCTCCCACCCACCCGGGTGGTATAACTCTCGGCTCCGCCCCATGACGCCAGATCTTCCTTACCGCTTGGAAGCTCAGGTTCCCTCCTTAATGCTCTGCGTTTAAGACTGGTTCCTATTTCTCCGTTTGCGGATTTAAAAATAAATTTCGCGAAAAGACTTCAGTCTTGATCCGCGCCGCGGCGGACAAATCGATCTCGGATTGGAGATGCCCATGCGGCAGAAGATGTCTCGACGGATCCACACTCCACGCAGTGTCTACTGTTTAGGCCTTGAGCACGACCCGCAGGCTTGCGACCTGTGCTCATCTTTCTCGGCCTATGTCCTCGAAGACCGTGCTGCCCGATTGCAAGCTGGGCCGTCCGAGAAGCGTTTCTCGGTGAAGTCAAGGAGGCCGGTTGGCGGTTTCACTGGGCGGCGGCTCTCATGGATCAGTCGAGCGGATGATCGCCTCGAAGAGGAGGCGGCGCGGCCGCTTTCCTCGGCCGCTGCATTTATCCCGCCTTCTGGGTTCTTCCTACACGGCTTCTTTTAGGAGCTTTGTCTGTCCCTCTCCACTAAGGGAGAAGGGCTCACGCCTGCTGGACCATGCTCGGGTCCAAAAAGAAGGACAGGGTAGTCCCTCCGTCGGCGGCGCTCTTGGAGGCGGGGAAGGTCCCTCTCCCGAGTGCGTCGACCGTCGACTTGTCGGCGCTCGAAGCCGCCACTGGCCCTCACGGTGTCCCTTCTGGCCAGGTCAGTTGACCGAGACTCCCACCCATTAAGTCGAGATTTTCTCGACCTGGACGGGCTGTCGCCTTTAGCAGCCGAGATTCCCTCTCCCGTTCCCCGGGAGGAGTTGAGGATCCGGGGCCGCCTGTGCTCTGGTTCCTGAGCCCTCGGATGGACCATCCGAGCCGGAGGAGTGCCGGTTCCGCCGACACCTCCCTGCACCGACCTCGAAATTCCGGGACTCTCGGTCTCGGACCTTTCGCGTCCAGCCCGATCCCACCCGTCGCAGGCGGTCTCGGTCTCGCACTGCGGTAGCGCGTCGCCGCTGTCCCTCCTCCTCGGACGAGGGGAGGCTTCGGCGTAAATTACGTCGACGGTACGAGGACCTTATGTTGCAACAGCTCCTCCTGGCCGGGAGTAAGCCGACCCCATCGCCTTCCCCGGCCATTAAGTGGCTGTCACCGGAGTGGCCGACACAACCCCTCGACTTATCCGAGGAGCCTATACCCAGGCCGGTTGTTCGGCCAAAACCAGCTGCTCCACCGATTCCGGTGGAACCTCCGCCTCCACAGCCACCAATTGGGGCTCCGACCAAGGATTCTCGGTCGGCTAAGGGTCTACCCCATCGGCTGTCAGTTACCCTCACTCCCGACCGACCTCGGCAGGTGAAGGGTGGCTCAGGCCAGAGGCAGTTTTCGAGGACTCTTCCGAGTCCGAAGATGATTCCTCCTTTTCTCCAAGCGACTGGACTTGGAGTCTTCAGGAGGTCAGTCAATGGACGATAGCCCGTCGTCCTTCCTAGGACTGCTTCGCTCATCTCGAGTCCACCGGATGGAGCTCAACCGTTTCCAACGGGCCAGGTATCCTCACGGAGATTCTGGACCGAGGGATTCTCCGACGGAGGCCTTCCGTGGCCGAGGCCATAGTGGGTCCGCACTGGAGCTTTGGTAGCGCCTGCTTCCTGCCCTGCGCCTCGGCCAGGATGGCCAGGAAGTATGCGGTCCCACCGTTCCTTGTCCGTTTTGAACACCCTCTGCTGAGGGTTGGTTACCGACAGCGTTTTCGGCCCGGCAACGCCAGGATGTGGACAAACCTCCTGACAAGGAGTCCAAGAAATTGGACTATGTCGGGCGAAAAGTCTATGCTGCGCCCTCTCGGGCTCGTCCAGGCCAGTTCCCGCCTCCTCATGGCACATTTTTCATGCCCTGTTGGGCTCCCTGGATGAGGTCATCCTCATCTTCCCACCATCTGCAGACTACGGTTAAGCAGGTGCGGACCAGGGCAGGGCAGTGGCCAAACAGCAGCTCCAGACTGCTTTTGGATATAGGGGACATGTGCCAGATCGGTGGCGGCCGTGAGTGGCTATGTTATGGCTTGGCTGAGGATATCCACTTTTACTTCGGATACCCAGCACAAGTTGGCGGATGTTCCTTTGGGACTGACCCTTCGGCCCTGTGGTGAAGGTCACCGCAGAGGATCGAGAAGTCCAATGCTACCTTGACTCGGTTCTCTTCCGCCAGAAGGACAAAGGCCGCAAACCACAGCCTAAGCCCTTCATCCTTCTGTGCCCCGCACGCCTGCCCAGCAACGCCAGGGCCAGCAGGCTCGGCCTTGGCATCCCAAACCCAAGCCGCCGCTTCCTCTAACAGGAGGCAGGGAGGAAAGGCCCAGGAGGTCCCTCGGCTGGTCCCTCCTCCAAGCCTGCCCAGTGACGGGCTGAGGGGTCGCCCCTATCTCGTCCACTCACCCTGTCCCCGACTGCCCGCACTCTGCTCCGCCTGGTCCGCTGTTACCACGGACAGGTGGGTCTTGGAGGTGGTGGAAGAGGCCTGCCTCTGGAATTCGAGCAGGCACCACCTTTCAGAGCGCGCCGCCTGGGGGCTTTGGGGTCCTCAGCCTCACTGGCGGCTCATCGAGCCGACATCGCCTCCTCCTCCAGAAGGAGGTGATAGAGAGGTGGCGGACCCTCCTTCAGACCCAGGGTTTGTGTCCAGGTACTGCCTGGTTCCGAACGGACGGGGCTGGCGCCCATTCTCGACTCACACGACCTAAACAAGTTCCTAAGGTTCAACCTTCAGGATGGTCACTCTGGCTCAGATAATACCATCCTTGAACGCGGGCGGTGGTTCTGCTTCTGACTTGCAGGACGATTTTTTCACGCCCCTATCCGGTCTGCCTCACCAGAGATTCCTTCGCCTCCGAGCGGAAGGATCCTCTTCGAGTTCCAGGCCATGCCCTTCGGCTTGTCTCCAGCTCCCAGGGTCTTCACCAAATGCATGGCAGTGGTGACAGCATTCTCTGGGCGCCGAGGGTCCGGTGTACCCTTACCTGGACGACTGGCTGATAGCAGCTCCCTCCAGGAAGGAGGCGGAGTGGTCCAGAGATCTGGCCTTCCAGGTCTGCTCTCAACTGGGCCTCCTTATCAACGAGGCCAAGTCGGAACTCGAGCCAAAGCAGGTGATTCTATTCATCGGGCGCAGCTCGACTCTCTTTGAGCCAGAGCTGCGGCTCCCGAAGACAGGGCCGGGTTCTTTCCTCCTTGCTCGATCATTTCTGGTTGGGCACCGCGCCCCTGCCCGGGACTTCCTGCGCCTCCTGGGTCTCATGGCGGCCTGCACCAGCGTGGTCCGTTGGGCCCGCTGGAACATGCGCCCCTTCAATGGGACTGGCCAGCCAGTGGTCACAACGCCTGCATCTCTTGACCAGCTTCGTCGGTGACACAGGGGATGTGAACGCCTCCAGTGGTGGACCGCTCCAGATCATTTGCAGGAGGGCATCCTGCTCGTCCCGCCCGAGCCGACGGTCTCTATTGGACCGATGCCCTCTGATGGGTTGGGGTGCCCATCTGGGGAACACTGGCTCATGGCTTCTGGTCCTCGCGGGAGTCCCGATGCCACATCAACCTGCTGGAGCTCTAGCGTCCGCCTAGCTCTCACCGCCTTTTGCTCCGCTTCCTCGGGTCAGTGGTCCGAGTCCAGACGGACAATACCACAACCATGTTCTATCTAAACCGCCAGGGCGGGACGCTGGCCCATGCTTCTATGCAAGGAAGCTCTCCATTTGGGTCACCGTACAGCCTGGAGGCGGATCTCCTAGCCATTCATGTGGCAGGAGCCTCCAACACCCTGGCCGATGCCCTGAGCCGGATAGGGGCTGCATCCCACAGTGGTCTCTCCTGCCGGAGGTAGTACAGCATCTGTTCTCCCATTGGGGCACACCTCAGGTGGACCTGTTCACCTCCAGGAGAACGCGGGTTGAGACTGTTCCATGCCCGCCTCAGCAGGGCTCGCTGCAGGGGATGCCTTCTCGAGGCAGTGGACCCCGGCCCTTTACGCCTTTTCCCCATTTCCCTTGATCCACAAGGTGCTTCTCTCAAGGCGAGAGGGACAAGGCACAGGTGATTCTGATAGCCCCAGACTGGCCTCGCCAGTTCTGGTACCCAGATCTCCTCAGTCTCAGCTCCAGGACTCCGCGGCAGCTTCCAGCTCACCCGACCTGTCTCAGTCAATCAGGGAAGGTGTTCCATCCGGACCTTCAATCCCTGCACCTGACGGCCTGGTTCCTGAGCTGCCAGAGTTCCAGGCCTTGGGTCTTTCCGACAAGGTCCTCAATGTAGTTGAGGCGTCCCGTAGAGTCTACCAGAAAATGCTATGCCTTCAAATGGAAAAGGTTTTCATTTGGTGTCAGGGCAAGGCTTGGACCCTTCCTCCTGTTCCTTGGCAAGCATCTTGGACTATTTATGGTCCCTTTCTAATCAAGGGCTTGGGTCGGCTGGACCTAAGGTGCACCTGGCAGCCATCTCTGCTTACCGGGCGGGCCGAAGCAGCCGGTATGCAGGAGAAGGTGGTCTGGCGCTTTTTTCAAAGGCCTGATCACATTTCCCTCCAGTGCGGGAACCCCACCTCCGTGGGATCTACTGCTGGTATTGGCAAAGCTCGTGGGCAAGCCATTCGAACCTATGCACAGGTGTGCTCTCTCACCTGTCGTGGAAGACCGCCTCTTGGTGGCTATCATGTCAGCCAGAAGGATGGGAGAGCTCCAGGCGCTTTCCATCGAGTCTCCTTACCTGGTCTTCCACAGGGACAAGTTACCTGCGCCCCCACCCAATTCCTTCCAAGGTGGTGTCGGAGTTTCACCTAACCAGGTGTTGACTCTGCCGTGTTCTACCCCAATCACACCTCGGAGGCCGAATATAGGCTCCATACTTTGGACCCTAGAAGGCGCCACCTATTACAAAGAGCGACGCTGAAATTCGGGAGGTTCGCTAGCTGTTTGTCACCTACGCTGAAGCCGCATCTGGCAGACCTGCAGCCAAGCGGACGATAAGCAGGTGGGTCACTTCCTGCATAGATCTCTGCTATAAGTTGGCGGGCATGGAGCCTCCCAGAGGGATAAGAGCTCATTCTACCTGCCATACTGCTGCAACGGTGGCTGCTTCCAGGGACGTCCCTATCCAGGAAATCTGCAGGGCTGCTACCTGGAAGTCAGCAAACACCTTCATTACCCATTACCACATCGACCTTGAGTCACGCCGGGATGCTGGTTTTGGGGCCTCGGTTCTCCAGTCTCTCTTTCCCAAGTAAGTATTGGGGTGTGCGTCTTGCCTCCCTCCTCCCGGAGAACTGCTAGGAGTCTGCCAATGAGTGTGGATGAACAACATATCCATGTCCCTAGAAATACAGGTTACTCACCTGTAACAGGAGTTCTAGGAATGGTATATGTTGTTCATCCATTTCTCCAACCTCCCGGCTTGACGCACAACCTGAGCTTCAGCGGGCCAGATCTGGCGCGTCATGGGGAGCCGAGAGTTATACCACCGGGTGGGTGAGAGCAGTGTTTGAAGACCTTCCGGCAAGATTTAAAGCGGCAAGGATACCTGCCAATGAGTGTGGATGAACAACATATACCATTCCTAGAACTCCTGTTACAGGTGAGTAACCTGTATTTCCTTCCCTACATCTGGCCCCCATTGGCTTGCGCTAGTCCCTGAACGCGGGTCACCGGCATCACGAATGGTAATGCAATCGCTGTGACAACAGGCCAGCTGTATGTTCCACGTTTGATGTACTTCTCCTTTTTACAGTGGGGATAGACCCTTCCCCCACAGGATCTGAGATGGGGCAAAACATTAAGTAGTGGTCCAGATTGTTAATATCTTGCTGTCTACATGGCCAGAGACTCAAATGACTGGGAACACCACTATTCCATCCTATCATAACTGCCGGTGGCATCAGCTGGTACTGTATTAACTGAAATAGCAAATTTGTGTGAACTTTATTAGATCCTCTTCTTTTAACTGTTGGAGGTATAGTTCTTGAGTTTGGATAGTCTTAAGAGTAGCGTGCACCAGACACATCTTGGATATGTCGACTGTACGCTTACCCACCTCCACATGACATCCATGCCTTCTCTGTGCCCGAGGTAAGTTGTGTCTGGCACCAGGTGTCCCATGGAATGTGGCCAAGCACTTTTGCCTGCTTCCCAACCCAACTACCTACATGACTCAAGTGGTTGAACAGGATCATGTCAGAAGGACTCGACTGTGGTAGAGTCTGTCTGCTCCATGTACAGTTGCAGTACTCCACAGCACAAAGTACTCTGCACATCTGCATTAGGGTTCCAGGATTTGGCACTTAGAAAATAAATAAATACACAGATATAACACCTGGGTACCCTGTAGGCTCCCAGTATGGGTCTTTGGACCCTAAAATGTTAACTCCAGAAGCTCCCACAGCCTCCTGTGTCAGGCAGCCTAGATATGGGAGCCGGAGAGTGTGACTAGCTGCCTGAAGCTGGAGGGTTTATGGCAGCTGGTGGCAGTTGTTGACAGGGCAGCATGCTGCCTACATGCCTTTGAAGCCAGTAGTGCTGTATCAGTCTTTAAGGAGAAAAAAGATCCCTAGCCTGCAGGATTGTGGTAGTGGCAGCAGTCTCCTAGTGAAACCCGCAAACCCCTCATAATTTTTAGTAAAAATGGAGTGATTTAGCTGAGAGAAATTTGGACTGTGCTATTAAGAACTTTTTAGGCATCCACCACGTTATTTTACTTCCCGCAGACAAGAAAGAGATCTAACAATTGGAATGTATTCTAAATAGTATATTCTGGAATGGGGTCTCCGCTGTGTGGGGGCCGTCGAAGTGAGGGGTGTGATGCCTTGGGTCCTGATGCATTTGGGGTCCACCAGCAGGAGCCTAGGCATCCACACTGTGGTAGTAGCCCATGTCTCCTCTGTGCTCCTCCCAGAGGTAAGGGGTGACCCAGAAAGAACAGCCTGAATACTTTTTCATACCAAGCTTGCCTGAATAGCTAACATCTTAAGTAATGCAACAAGGTTGAACCCAAGCGAAGTAGTAAACATTATTTGGACTGAAACTTGATTGACATGCAGCTTCTTAAATTGTCATATGAAAAGAAACAAAAACTCGTGCACACTTTTGCATTTCAGTACCCCTTGAGTGGCATAGCTTCCATAATTGCACACTGTGCGTCTCCTGTTCATCACTAAACACTTCTAGGCATGGTAGGCTGGAGACAAACACTGTGAAGAGGTCCCTCTACATAAGAGTGGCAGCAAGGAGGAGGCTGGCAACTATAGGCTGGTCAGTCTTACATCAGTGGTGGGGAAATTAATGGAAACCCTGTTAAAGGAAAGACTGGTAGAGTATCTTGAATCCAGTGGCGGAGCCAGAGGGGGGCACTTGCCCCTCCTGGCTGCCTCAGTGCGAGTAGTGGTACCCTGCCACCATCTTTATTCACTGTTTAGTGCCTATTGTGGAGCCTGTCATTGACTGAATGACCCTCCCTAGCTCCCAAATGATCCCAAACCTGGCTTCGCTACTGCTTGAATCCAGTGGGCTGCGAGACCACAGGAAACGTGGATTCATGGGGCTGGGAGGTCATGCCAAACAAATCTGACTGATTTCTTTGATTGGGTAATCAGGGAAATAGATCAAGGGAGGGCAGTGGACATAACCTGTCTGGAATTTAGCAAGGACTTCAACACTGTGCCGCACAGGGGGCTGATAAAGAACTCGTGCAGCCGGGGTGGAATTCAAACTGGTGAATTGGGTTAGGAACTAGTTAACTTACAGGAGACAAAGGGTACTGGTTAATGGCATGCACACCAGTGATCTAAGAGTGACCAGCTGCATGCCATAGGGCTCGGTACAGGGACTGGTCCTCTTCAATGTCTTCATAAGTGACATTGCAGAAGAACTGGAAGGGAAGGTATGCCTTTTTGCAGATGACACCAGCATCTGCAATAGGGTGGTCACTAATGGGGGTTGGAGAGAATGTGCAGGGATCCTGGGAAAACTCAAGTAATGTTCAAGATCATGGCAGTTGAGGCTCAGTGCCAAAAAGTGCAAAATCATGCACCTGGGGCATAGGAACCAGGTGCTAATTATAAGATGGGGGAAGGTGGTGACAGTCACTAAACAGGAGAGGGAACTTGGGGTTATTATATCTTTTGACCTCAAGGTGACAGGGCAGGATTACAGATCAGTGGGTAGGGCTAGTGGGATGATGGGGTCCATAATGAAGGAGTATCTGCAGCAGGAGGAGGGAGGTGGGTTTGCCACTGTATCGCTCGCTGGTAAGACCTCACATGGAGTTCTGTACTGTCTCCAATTTTGGAGGCCACACCTCGGAAAGGACACAGACAAAGTGGAGGCAGTCCAGAGGACAGCAAATGAAATGGTGCTGGGGTTGCATGAGAAGCCCTAGAGGAGAGTCTGAGGGGTTTCAGTATGTACACCCTGAAAGAGAGGAGAGTGACTGGGCACATGATGGAGACCTACAAGTACCTCACGGGTGAACAGAGTGCAGGAAGGGAGTCTTTCAAAAAAGAAAGAGCACCAGGACCTGGGGCATGCGAGGAGTCTGGTGGTGGTGGGGGGAGTTTAAGAGAGTTGTTAAGAAATACTTCTTCTGTGCAAGAGTGGTGGATGCCTGGTACAGACTGCCAGCGGAAGTGTTGGAGGAGAAAACAGCAGAGGGCTTTATTCATGTGTGAGATAGACATAGGGTTATATTAGAAAATAGGCAAGGAGAAGGGTCCATTTCTGGAGACTACTTAGGGTCTCTAGAAACAGATTAGGTAGGGAATACCTGAGAAGTTTGGGTGTCTCGAGTGGTACTTTTCTGCAGACAAAAATCTGTTTCTTTGTTTCATTGCATAACAAACTGAGTTGCAGATGGTTGGTGGCAGTTCCGAAGGCTCTGGAGTCAGGGTGGTGCAAACTGCCTTCGCACTGAAAAGTACCGGGACCAAGAATGTACCGAGACGGATATTGTGTTAACTCTATGGAATAGGGACTAGACCGTACAATGAACAGAGCTCAGTTATAGAGGGTGCTGTGCCAGTGATAAAAAGGGGAAACAATGCAATAATGGAAACACTGTGAAAAGAGAATGAGGAGAATGTTAAAAGTATCTCCTAAACTAGCTAACTGTCTCAAATGCTTGTAGGAAATAATGGTAGATCCCAGTCCTTTCCAGAAGGGAAATGTTTTGTTTTTTTGTTTTGTATTTATGTTCGCTTTTCTGACTTCTACTACTTTTTCTTTAGAATATGCTGCGCAAACAGGAAGAGCTGGAAAATGGCACTGCTTGGTCCGTCTCATCAGAGTCTTCTGATGATTCATCAAGCCCACAACTGTCAACAAGCGTAAGGCATTCTCAGAAAACTCTGGTGCAGCCAACAATCCAGACATCAGCACCTGCCATTGAAATCACATTTGCGCCAAGAGAGGAGACCGAGACTGTGACCCCTGTAGCCAGCAGCCAAGAGGAGGAGGAACAGGAAGTGGTTAAAGAGGAAGTAGTAGCCAATGGGCACGTGCCATATTCAAGAACCCTCAGCCACATTAGTGAAACTAGTGTGGATGCATCCATCATGGATCCCAAAGACATAAAGAGTTCTGAATCAGGGGAAAGCAATACCAAATCCTCAGAAAACACTATAGCAGAGGCAATCACACCTGCCAAAACTGGTAATGTTTCTCAGGAACCCAAGGTGCAGTTTGTGGCAAGCCAGTTACAGCCTACTGGTAATTCAAAAATGGTACCAGAAACAGACACTCACATTTTGGCACAGGTGCCCACTACTGAGACTCAGGACTCTGTAAGGAAGGAGCAGGAGCGTACTCCTGTGGTTCAAAGCTCTAGAAAGGTGGAAGAGGAGCCTCCCGTTGTGGCTCAGTCATCCACAGAGGAGGGACTGGAGCCCACCATTGCGGCTCATGACCCTAACAAAGGACAGGAACCTACCATTCTGTCTCATGAACCTAAAATAGGGCAGGAACCAGCTGTTCTTTCTCATACATCTACAAGAGTACATGGGTCTGCCGCTCTGTTTCAGGAATCTGGAAATGAAAGGCCAGAGCCTACCATTCTGGCTCAGCAGTGTAGAACTGAGGAAACAGAGCCAACTGTTGTGACTCACAAATCAGTAGGTGAGAGGCAAGAACCTATCATTGTAGCCCCGGACTCTGGAAGCCCAAAGCTGGAGCCCATTGTAACTAAGGACTCCAGAAAGGAGGGGCAGAAACTTGATATTGCAAGCCAGGACTCTCAAAATAAGGTTCAGGAGACTAAATGTATAGCCCAAGAATCAAACCCCGAGACTCCAGCACAAACAACTGTTTCAGTAACAGAGATCACTAAAAATCTTGTCCAGTATCCTGGGGCTATACCTCGAACAAATGGTCAGCCGATAAGCGCAGCTGTTTCTTCTGTGGTGCCATTTAATGTAGTAGAAGCAAGAGCTGGGCTTATTGATCCTGAAAAGGTTTGGCCTGCTGCAGCAGCAATGAAAAATAAGCCTGTGGACCCAGCCCTGGCGGAGGCTCTAAATACACTAAATTCAACACTTGATGACTGCAGAGGTCAGTTCCCAGAACTACAAACACTGGAGCAGGAAGTCCGACATCTAGAAGACATTCTACTGGTAAGAGTTGTTTTCCATTGAACTTCACACTGTTTTAAAACTTTATTTTGAACTTTATGCCACAGTACATCTGTAAAAGTACATCTTAAAGAGCTAATGTACTGCCTGAAACAATATTTTTTTCCCTTTTGCTGATACCTGGTTTAATGTGTGAAACCGTAACTAATTGTACTCCTCCTCATACATCAATAGCCCTATGACCTCACTGTCTGTGACATCACAACTGACCAAGAAGGGCCAATCATCTGCTGCAGGATCAGTCACTTGTGATGTCATGATAAGTGAGATCACAATGCTGATGAAGTACTAAGACGACTATTACTAGGTAAAGCATTTTCCAGGTAAAGTACTGCTCTTCACGTAACATCTAATACTATCAGTAAAAAAAAATATATAAAAAGTAAAAAGTGACAAAATGTAAAACTACGTAACGTTTTCTTACTGCTACTTTGACGCTACTAGCCCTTTAAGTAAGTACATTGAGATCTGTTGGCCCCTGCGCATAAACCTATTCTTTGGAGTCAAGTTATTCGGGGTGTTATAGCACAGTGCTTTCATACGGATGGTTGGTTATTAGTGGCTTCTATAGAAGAGGGGAGCCAATGTACAACAGTTTTATATTGGAAAATTATAAAAGAACACTTTATATGGAGTTAACATTTCTATGTGGCAGAGTCGGAGAGAATAGTGACCAAGTGATATGGAGTTGCCATCTCTGTATGGCAGAGTGGGACATTATAGTGACCAGGTGAAAAGTTGGGCTTTGCATGTGATCGAGATGTACCACAGGAAGTAAAAATAACTCGCTTTTTTGGTCAGAGAACAGCCATATTGGGGTACAGTAACAGCTTTCATTATGAATGACTTGACTTTGATTGTTTATAGCCATTTGTTGCCAACAGAGTGAACTTTTAAAATACCATAATACAGTATAGAAAAATGAGCTGAAAAAATTACCTATGCAAAGAAAGGATGTTTTTCAGTATACCCAAGCTACTTCTCTGTGCAGTTTTTCTGCACCTTAGAAAATGACCTGAAACATAAATTCTACTCCATGTCTGGACAAATGGCTTAGTGAGAGGTGACCTTGCTCACTGTGTGAGGGACCTGGGTTAGTGCTGTAAGCATGGGATGCCAGTTGAGCTGGCAGCTGCAGAGCACAGTCCCCAAGGGATGAGGCTAGGATCTGTAAGTAAAAGAAACATGATTATACTGCCAGAGACAGTGTAATAACCAGTTTGTAATACGTGGTTGCTTTTTTTTTTTTTAATGGAAGAGTCATCCTGATTGAGAGAGGTAATACCATTGTTCTGACATCAGGAATCCATAATGTTATTGACTTGCCATCAGAATGATGGTGTTCCAGGATTGAATGGCAAAGATTTTCACACTTGGCTGTTCTCAGTGCTCACTCATGTCACAGCTTTTAAACTTCACTTTGAAAGTGACTGGAGCAGCGCCAGCAGCTGAGGTGGTGGGAGTTCTGTCACAAAAACAGTTCTGGCATAAAAAAAAAACCCGGCAACCATATATTACAAATAAACAGCAGATGTATTACGGCTGCTGTTAAATCCATCTTGGGATTCCTGTGATGGCATAAACCTCTTGAACTGTGCTCTTGAGGTTTATGATGTCACCGGAATCCCCTGATGGATTTACAGCACTATAACAGATGGGGCTGTCAGAATGGCCGCTGCCATTACGTCCCAGGAGATGGAACATTGTCCTGGCAGACACATAATGGCTCTTGTGCACCAGCTGGGCCTAGGCAGTCAAGGCCTCGACCCTGTCCATAGGCAGAAATGCACGGCTCACATAGAAATTGTCAGCAGATAAGGACCGCCAGGCCCATCCAGTTTACCCGAAAGGCCTACACTAGTTTGTGGCCTCTGACCCTACCTGGTCAATGGGTTTTCACCCCTCCTTTCCACCTCTAAGGTACCCTTATGCTGGTCCCATGCATATTTAAAACCCTCCACTGCACTCGCCCCCACCACCTCCTGTGGCAGTCTGTTTCATGTGTCCACTTCCCTCTCTGTAAAAAAAAAAAAAATTCTCACATTTCCCTTCAGCCTGCCACCTTCCAATTTCATATCATGCCCCTCATTCTTGTACATCTCTTATATTGAAGATGCCCCCACACACACACCTTGTTTATGCTTTAAGGTACTTGAATGTTTCTATCATGTCCTCCAGATCCCTCCTCTTCTCCAGCGAGTACATATTGAGGTCCTTTAGTCTCCCCTCATATGTTTTCTGGTGCAAACCCTGTACCATCTTAGTCACCCTTCTCTGGACCTCATCCACCCTGTCAATGTCCTTACGAAGGTGCGGCCTCCAGAACTGCACACAGTACTCTAGGTGAGGCCTCACTAGCGTTTTGTACAGTGGCATCACCACTTCCACCTTCTGCTAGTGATACCTCTGCCTGTGCACCCCAGCATGCCACCAGCCCTCCCTGTAGCGTTTGTACTCTACTTAGACACCTTTAGGTCAGCAGAAATGATAACCCCCAGGTCCCTTTCTTCCTTGGTGATAGTCAGCAACCCCCCCCAAATCCTGTAGCTCTCCCCAGGGTTCCCTCTTCCCAGGTGCATTATTTTGCATTTCTTGGCATTGAGCCTTAGCTGCCACATTTCATACCATTTTACAAGCTTCTCCAGGTCCCTCTTAATTCTCTCCATCCTGTCCAGAGTATCCACCCTGTTGCAGATTTTGGTGTCATCTGCAATTTCCCTGCAGTCCTGCCGCAATGTCACTAAGGAAGACATTAAACAGGACTGGCACAAGGACTGATCCCTGAGGTACCTGCTGGTCACCTCCCTCTCCCCTGATTGGATCCCATTTACCAGCACCCTCTGCTTCCTGTCAGTTAGCCAGTTCCTAACCCAGTTTACCACCTTTTTTTTTTTTTACTTTCTCTTTATGCTCCCCCTCCTCGCAGCTCTCCCCGTCTTCGGGAGACACCTACGGCCTTATCAGCCGTCGTTCACTTACCTGGTGACCGGTGCAGTCCATGCCCCATGGAGCTGTGGTTGTACCCCCCAGGCGGGTACGGGGTAGGAGCCTTTACACTCCAACGCTTCTCTGTGTTTTGTCGGTACGCTGTCTCCGGGCAGGTAGGGCATTGAAGGTCGGGGCCTGGTGCACCGTCTACCGGAGGCTGCAATGCTTTTTCCTGATGTTATCTCGACGTGCCTGGTCCCCGGACGTCAAAGCGCTGAAGCGCCGATGTCTGGCACGTCGCCCACTCTGTTGGAGCATCAGGCTTGCTGTACTTCGGGTCTCCACCTGGGTCAGACAAGAGCCGAGCCTGGTACCCTCCCTGGAGAAGACGAGCGGTCCTTGGTACGCTCAAGTCCTCCCCTCCCGCCAGCCTTCAGCTCCGGCTCGTTTTTCTGAACCCGGTCACTTGCACGCAAGCGGAAATCCAACCGCTGCGCCGGTGGGCTGGCCTAGTTTACCACCTTTTGCCCCATAGCAAGACTACTCATTTTGTTGACCAGCCTTTTGTGAGAGACCTTGTTGAAGGCTTTGCTGAAATCAAGGTAGGCAATGTCTACTGCCCCCCTCCCGATTTACTTCCCTTGTCACCCAGTCAAAAAAATCTATCAGATTCGTCTGACACGACCTTCCTGCTGTGAATCCATGTTTTCCTTTTTTTTTTACTTTGTATTTTTTCCCCTTGCCCCAACCCCAGTGCTGTCACCCAGCTACCTACCTGCCACTGCTTCTTCGCTCCTGAGGCTCCCCATGGAGCCGTGGCTTCCCCCCCAGGTGGAGCACGGAGGAGGAGGAGGCCACCCCGAACTCCCCCTAGAGGCATCAACTCTTTGTTGGTACCCCAAGAGGTACTGCAGTGTACGGGTAGGCGAGGACCCTCTATTGAGTCTCCACACCAGTGTCGCACCGAGGAGAGGCATTTTTCTTGTATGCGCCCCCTCCCCAAGCATAACGTGCCACACGACGCCACGGCATTACGCCGGTGTCCATTGTGCTCACCTGCTGGTCAGGCGCCGGGGCCGCGGTACCTCCTGGCTGCCGCCTGAGGCCAGTCCACCCCCGGGCCAAGGAACTACCCCGAGGAGATAAGCAGTTCAAACAGACACTCAGACTACTTCCCCTTGGACGGCCCTCTGGCACCCAGGTCCACTGCCAAACCCAGGTCGCCAGTGTCACATGCAGAAAGCCAACTGCTATGCCAGCACTTGCTGTGAATCCAAGTTGCCTCAGGTCCTGGGAACCGCTGGATTCCAAGTGTGCCACTATTCTTTCTTTAAGCAGTGCCTCCATGATCTTACCCACTACTGAGGTGAAGCTGACCGGCCTATAGCTCCCTGCCTCCTCCCTACTACAATTTTTGTGTAGAGGGATTACATGTACCCTCTTCCAGTCCTCTGGAACCACTCCTGTGTTGAGTGACTCTGTGAACGGTGCTGCCAGAGGTGCCACTAGCTCTCTTCACAGCTCTCTTGACATCCTCGGGTGTATGCCATCTGGCCCCATTGCTTTGTCCACCTTTAATTTTGTGAGCTCCTCCAGGACTCTCTTCACTGTTAATGGACTTGTGTTCACCTCCCCCCCTTCGCTTTTGTTACCCAGCTGTGGTCCCTGACTGTCCCCCTCTTTAGTGAATACTGAACAGAAGTATTTGTTCAGTATTTCTGCCTTTTCCATGTTTCCCTCCTTACACTCCCCTGTATCCCCTTTGAGCCTTACAATCCCCCCCCCCCGTCTTCCTTCTTTTGCTAACGTACCTATGGAATGCCTTGTCCGCTTTCTTCACTGTCTGTGCTAATCTTTATTCAGTCTGAGCCTTTGCTCTTCTAACAGCCTTCACTGCTTCCCTTAGATTCCTTAGGTACACCGCCCTGTCCTACTCCCTTTGAATCTCCTTATATTTCCTGAAACCTGCCGTTTTGGTCCTTACCTTGTCTGCCACCTCTTTCGAGAACCACAGTGGTTTCCTTCTTCTCTTGCCCTTATTTACCATCCTGTTGCATTGGCTTGTGACCTCCTCTATGGCTCCCTTTAGTTGTTCCCACAGCTCAGTTCTCCCTCCTGTCTACCTTCTCGCCAATGCTGCTTTGATACAACTCCCCATTGTAGCAAAATCCGCCCTTCTAAAATCTAAAACCTTTGCCTTCGTATGACTAGACTGTGTCTCGGTCCCAATGCTGAACCACACTATGTGATGGTCGCTGGACCCCAGTTGACCTTCTACCTGGACGTCTGCGATTCTGTCCCCATTGATCAGTATTGGGTCCAGAATCGCCCCTTCTCTGGTGGGAACCACCACTGTATCTAGCACTACACCAATGTACTGGAGGTGCTGGCAGAGAAGGAGGATGGATTTCAGTACATTGTTCAAGCTCAAGTTTATTGTAGGGAAAACTCTGTTGAGCAGGCTTATTCACAAGGAGGTCCTTTGACACAGACAGGTAGTTACAGATTGAATAATCGAAAAAACAGTACAAATACAAGTACAGAATTATGGGCAAGCATTAACATGTTGCATAAAAATGACAATGACATAGAAAAATACAAGTACAGAAAAAAAGGTACATTGACCATAACACCCATGTCCTTCTGCAGTTGTGTCCCTGTAGTTGCCAGTCATCCAAGTAAGGGAAGACAAAAAGCCCTTCTGTCTGGAGGGCTGCTGCCACAACTGTGAAACATTTGGTCAGTACTCGTAGTGCCAAGGATAAGCCAAGACACAGAATTGGTAATGGCAGTCCTCAGCACAAAGCAGAGGTACTGCCCATGGCATTTTGGATTTTTTTTTTTCTTTATGTAGTTTTATGTTGTTTTTCATTTTTCTCCCTGTAACCCAGCCCCCTACCTCAGACGAGAGCACGCACGTGGAGGCGTACAAATGCTGCGTCTTGAGGTACTCACCCACTATGTGTCACCCCACTGCCTACGCTGACCACCAGGCCTCCAGCCAGTGGCAGCAGGACTACCGGGGGGGGGGGGCGGTGACCACCTTCCAGAGAGGAGAGCTGCCTTTCAGCTGCTCAGTCCTGCTCTGACACCACCCCCCGTGCCGACCCAAGTCCATTCCCGAACCCGGGTTGCTGATGTGGTGTGAGGTAAGGCATCCAGCGTGTCAGCTCTCAGTGCCACCGGGCCACGTTTTTTGGACTTTTACATGAAGATAAGTATCCTTCATATCCAGAGCACAGAGCCAGTTCCCTTTTTTTGCAGAAGGGGGGATGAGATCCTCAAGGGAGGTCCAAAACAGGATGCAGGTCTCCTGTTGACTTGGGAACCAGGAACTACCTTAAATAGGACCCCCTGTTCCATTCCTTGAGAGGGACGGGATTGACTGCTTTCTTTAGCAGCAGCAGCTGCCCTTCTACTCTCAGAAGGGACAGGTGGTCCTAATGGTAATGAGAAGGAGGTGGATCATTGGATAGCAACTCTAGAACATGCCCCTTTTCTCTTATTTCCAGGACCTACTCATTTATGGTGCTCTCCGTCTATTTTGTCAGGGGAAAGGAGATCCTTACCCCCCCAGCTTGCATCCCTGGAGGGAACAGTGGAGCGGGAGGAAGTGGGGAGTTGGAAGGTATGGACGTGGTGGTACTGCCTGGACTGGTACCTTTGGTTGCTTTGGAATGGGCACTATTGGAGGTGGGGACCTGGAAGAGGACTGCCTCCATGACTGTGGGACTGCTGATGGCAGCTATGACTGCTGTGGCCTGTTGGGCTACAAAATACATCTCTACCACGCCCCCTTCTATTTCACAGGGTCAAGGATTTGATAGACTTTAGTTATTTTGGATGATTGAAGGTCCCCAAGTGCATTGTCAACATCTGGTCCAAATAACTTGGAGCCCATAAAAGGGGCATTTTGTATGGCTTGTCATACAACAGTAGCAAAGCCATCCACCCTGAGCCATGAATATCTCCCAAGGCAAATGCCAGAGGCATCATATGCTAAGATGCAACAGATGGTTTCCAGTATCAATACTAGACGAAGCGCTATAAGGAGCTCAGCTATGGCAGGACTATCAGGCAGTGCCTGAATAGTAGTCATGGCAGATTTCCACAGGTTACTTTGATATTTAATCATGGAGGCCTGATAATTTGCATTTCTTTGGCCCAAGGATACAGAGGCGTAAGTTCTTTTGCAAATAACATCCAATCTCCTGGATTCCTTGTCTGGAGGTAAAGTGCTCATTACTCTAGGGGCCCTAGAGTGAAAATGTGCAGCCATGATTACTATAGACTCAGTTTCTGGTTGAGAAGCATGATAGGGCTAGACAGAGCAGGGCACTGTTTATTAGCCTTTTTAGAAACTGCAAGCAAGGTGTTGGGCATGTGCCAGGCAGCAAAGATAACATCTTCCAATGCAGGATATGCAGGAGGTACCACAATAGTAGGTGCAGCTGTAACCTCCAAGAACTCCATTAAATTTATTTTACTGGAGTCTTTCTCTCTACCTTCACCCCCCAAAACATCTTGGATTTGCTTGAGCAAAGCCTGAAATGAGGGATCTTCAGGAGGAGAGCTGGGGTTGTAAACCACAGAATACTCACTGCAAGAGAGGGTAGAGCTGAAAGGGAGCCCTCTTTTGTAGGGGTCTTGTTCCCCCCTTCATCCTTCAAATTCTCCTTCATATTTAGGAGATCAGGATTGTATTCAGCCTCATCGTTGTCTTGAATGATGATGGGGGCAATCAACGGAGGAATTATAGGCATGTTTTTTTAAGTCCCATCAGTGATGACAGTACCAACAGACAAGGCTCTGTTGATGGGACTACAGGAGTTGACAACACACATTTGAAAGTTTGGGACTGTCATCGTTGTGGAGACAGAACACAATGATGGAGGCGACTTGCAATCTGTAGAAGGTACGGCAGTGCCAGAGTTAGGCCCTGATCTTGGTGTCTCCATGACAGTCGGGGTTGGGGGCTGTAGTCGATGGCTGTCAGAGCGGACGAGGATGATGACTTCTTCAATGGAGACCTTGACCTCGCCGGTGTGGTGTGTTTTTACTTCTGCTTATGGTGAGGGCTACATGATGAGGACTTTGACGATCTTTCCTTTTCCTTGTTATCCATGCCAACTGTAGCGGCAGCAGTGTCACGGACCACCTGGGTGTATCCTTCCTGATGGCGGTCAGGCGTGAGGGAGAAGCCAGCTAGGAACTCATGGCCTTGGCTTGGGATTCAATGACCTTGATGGTGATTAAGGTTTCTAGAGCCTTCTTTCGGATTCTCCTTGTGGCCTGGTTAAATCCTTGGTACATCTTACAAGCCCCCACGTTGTGGGACAGGCTCACACAACAAACAAAGTGTGAGCATCCTTGTAGACCTGGTAACTTTATGTACAAACCCTAAATAAAAGTTATTTCAAGCGTGGCATAAGTTAATTTAGAAAATTATAAATGTTGAAGAAACTATGGCAGTGTTTCTCTGCAGGTCCAATGAGCTGTTGACAGTGGAAAAAAAAAACAACAACTGAGGAGCCATGGGGCCACCAATGTTTTATAGGTGCTGATGTTGCATGTCATCATGGGTGGAACCTCGCTGGCAAAAGTTTCTGGGTGATCCTGATGCCAGCAGCTTACAGTTCCAAAGTTGTGGCCATATGCAGGAGAGATCCTCGATGAAGCTCTAGATTTGTAACATAAAATTGCCTTTGACTGGACCTACACAGATACTAAGCACACTTAAATATAGCAGTCTACAAGCTTTCAGAAATACAGAAATCTCTTTTAGGCACATAAGTTCAAGTTTATTTGCAGGAAAAACTCCATTGAGCAAGCTCATTCACAAGAAGGTCCCAATACATATAGACAAGCAATGTACAATACGGATAGGTAATAACAATATATACATGAGATGCGTATTAAATGATAGAGGCTGAATATACATACATACAAGGTTCCACAATGACGAGCGCAGGTATTAACACTGATTTAACACAGGTGGATGGAATTGCAGGTTGCATTCTGATAATGAAGCTGATGTATGCAACACAAACATTATGGGAACTAGGACAAACAGAATACACTGATAATGGGGGGGTAGAAGTTATTTGGTAGCGTAGTATTGGAACTTATTCGTTGGGAGGCCAAGAGTAGGTGGGGAGCAAAAGCAGTTAATATGGTAAGGCAATTATATCATACCCAAGTATAAGAAAATAGCACCCCTGGGGAGGGGAGAGATTTTATAGAACACTATCAAGTTAAGGACCATGTGTAACCCCTGTCCCATGTGTAACCCCTCTCCCAAATGTGTGCTGTAATAGTCCTGTACTAAATCTTTTTGGTTCAATAAAAGGCATCACACTATTCATCAAGACTAGGATACTGTTTGAAAGGAGTATGGGATACTATCCCCCCCCAGCCCCCCTGTGTCCAGGCCAACATTTTCTCTCTGTACGTACAACCGCAGATAAATAACTACTAGTGCAAATACCCACAGCTTCACATTTGATATTGCTGGGTGTGTAATGACTGCCGTGGGGTGTGTAATTACTGCCGTGTATACTCACCAACAAGTTACTGCACTACAGGTATCTTAGTCATTGCTGTTCATAGTGCAGTGATTTTAGAAAACAGTCTGCATGCAAAGTGCCGCATAACACAGTATGGCAGGCAGATCATGTCAAACAAACTTGATAGTGTTCTTCAATTGGGTCACGAGGGCAGTGGACAAAGGCCAGGCGGTGGGCATCATACACCTGGACTTTAGCAAGGCCTTTGATTCTGTACCACACAGAAGGTTGATAATGAAACTGAGGGATCTAGGGTGGGGAGAATATGGTAAGATGGATTGAAAACTGGTTGGGTGGTAGAACACAAAGTAGTGGTTGGGGTGAATTTTCCAGCACCAAGGAGGTCACCAGCGGGGTCCCACAGGGATTGGTGCTGGGGCCAGTGTTGTTCAGTGTCTTCATAAATGACATCGGGGAAGGCATTAAAGGCAAAATTTGCCTGTTTGTGGGTGACATCAATATTTGTGGGAGAGTGGACACCAAGGAGGGTATATAGGACCTGAGGGAGGACCTTGCCAGACTAAAGAGATGGTCAAGACTCTGGCAACTTGGTTTTAGTGCCAGAAAGTGCAAAGTGATGCACATGGGGGCCAAGAACCTAGAACGGAGTATTACATAGGAGGGGTTCACGTAACTGCTTCCGAAGAGGAAAAGGATCTAGGGGTAGTGACTGAGTGTCCTGAAACGCACCTCTCAATGTATAAAGGCAGTGGCGAAGGCAACAGGATGCTGGGGTTTATTGCAAGGGGATTCAGGAGTAGGTGGAGCAAGGTTTTTATACCACTGTACAGGTCATTGGTGAAACCACATTTAGAATATGGGGTGAGGTATTGGCATCCTTACCTTAAGAAGGGCATCAGCATGCTTTGGGGGGTCCAGAGGAGAGCATCCAAGATTATCGATATTGCTTCACCCTGTTTGCTTTCAAGATGAGGAGCCAGGCATGTCAGTGGATGAGCTATCCTTGTGTTTTCTTGTATTTTTTAGTCGATTCTTCACAGTGGTGTTGATTTTGGGAGGAGTACTAACATTGTTCTTGTTTCATAAGCACTGCAAACTGAATGTATGCAATACAGCAGACCAGTACTAGATTCAGTATGTTACAATTCAAGGCGACCGTGAAGTATTTGCTATGATATACGCTCTGAATGTTGCATTAATAATACCTTAACAGCTGTGTGCCTGTAGTATAAACAGTGTGTTCAGTGCTGTCCTCCCTGGTGTTGTGTGTTAATTAAAATGATATTCACTTCTGAGTTCTTCCAATAAAAAAAAAAATTAGGATGTTTGTAATAGCAATAAGAACCTCTGTAGTAGCACTTTCAGAGGCACTGTGGTCGACTGGTTAGAACATCAGATTGGGAACCCCCACATCACAGGTTCAAACCCCACTACAGCCAAATATCCAGTGTATATCCTAGGGCAAGGACAGGGTTGCTGTCATCTTCAGTAAGTATTTTACCAGTTGTGTCATGCCTCTTCTTACTGACCCCTAAACTTCTCCCTGCCCACTCCTTTCTTTCTCCCCAGCCCCATGTCCCTGCTTTGTTTGCTCCTTTTTTACCCCAGGAATCCACTAATATTCTTAACTTCTGCAGTGTCCCTTTAATAGAACATTGCCCTGGAGAGAAGTGGAACTATATGAAAATGACGGAACATTTGCCTTGTGCCATTTTTCAGAAGCTGCCCAGCTAACTGCCAATGTTCTAACTCCTCAGATTTTTTTCTCTCCGCCTGCAACTCGACGCCCTGGAGTTTCCTGTCTCTCAGTCGTTCCTGACATGTTATTTTCATCAAATACTTAACTATTTTCTAATTTCTTTCAATCGCTGCCTAGTTTGTTTTTAGTTTTAATTTACCTTATTGTGTGTATTTTAGTTATTTTATCGGTTCTTTTCAGTTCACCTGAACTGGGGAGGAACCGAGGGTTGTTAATTTTTAAACTGGAACTTTTATTACTGTTCCGTCTGCTTTTTGGTAACTTTTAGTTTAAAATTATATATATTTTTTTTTTTTGCGCCTCCCCTTCTCCCTGGCTGCCCACTCCTTCGGGTCTCTAATGCCCTTCCCGACTGCCTGCCCCGACTCCCATACCGGCTGTCACCTCATATGGCAGTCCCCCCGGGTAACCCGACATAACCCTTCGCCGGGTGGGTCCCCTCCCCTGAGGGGAAGGCACTGTGGGGTGGCCAGTACTTTTTTCCATTGGTCTGTGTACCGCTGAGGCGTGCCGTCATGGGATCGGCGGCAGCGGAGGACAGAGAGACCATCATCCGGCCAGCCAGGAAGCATTTTCCTGGTTTTCAGTGGGGAGTGACGTCCTGACATCAAGGCATACGCCAGACGTCCGTCACTCCCCCTTGAACTTCGCATCAGGCGTCACTGCTGTGCTCCCAGCCTCCGCCAGGAGTCCGCATGCGCCGGTGCGCATCCCCACCCTCCCCTCAGAGAAGGAGAGCCGTCCCCGGACGCTCCATCCTTCTCCCCCCGGACGGCCCTCTGGCGACCCGAGTCTGTTTCCGAACCCGGGTCGCCAGCGTTGCAGCCGGAAATCCAACCGCTGTGCCGACGGGCCGGCCAAAATTATATATTTTTAACCGAGTTTGTTTCTTTTGCCCCGGTTTCCGAACCGACTACAACTGAGAGGTTTTAGCTTTTTCTCGGTTCCTGAGCAGACCGTAACCTACTGCTTTACTGTTGAAATTAACGGTTTGCGGTTCCTGTTTCTTTGAACTCTTTTAAAATGTCAGAAAAGCCTAAGCAGAAAACAGGACCCCTGGGGTTTAAGAATTGTATAAAATGTGCAGAGGTGTTTGCCAAGGCAGATAAGCATGACCTATGTGTTGTCTGCCTTGGGCAACAACACCTCACTATTGATTGTGATATCTGCAAGTCTTTTCCCACAGAGACGTTTGAAAAACATCAGGAAAGGCTGCAAAAAAGATCTGAAAAGGGTGTCATGGACTCTGACCAGTCCATTCCCTTAAAAACTGTGGCTGAAACTGCCCAAGGCTGTCATACCTTCCCTAATAGGGGTGAAGGCTCTGGCAAAAGAGGCAAGCCAAAAGGTTCAAAAAGACGAAGCACACTGAGACCCCTGCTGGAAAGCAATAACGGACCCCTCAAGTGCCTGCTTCTATGCCTTCGCCTGCTGACATTGCACAGGCTTTAAAAGTGCTCCAGTGTTTTTTTTTTTTTTTTTTAGTTGTTTAACCAGGTATAGCACACTAAGCTGAAAACTTTTTCACAGGAGCGACCTGGGAGCACAAGGAGGTTAAGTGACTTGCTCAGGGTCACACAGTATGCAAGTGGAAGCTGTGGGATTCAAACCCAGGTCTGGTCTGCTGGATGTCACCAGATTTGCAGCTCAGAGCCTTAGACCACTCTGCTATACTGCCCCTTTCTGCAGGTTCTGCAGGGCTTGATATCCCCTCAGTCACCTGTTCAAGCCCTGGCAAGGCAAGCAGCTGCCTGTGTTCCCCTTCCATTCCTGGAACAAATGAAGTATGAGAAACAAGAAGAGTTTGAGGCAGAAGAGGGAATCGAACCTGAAGTCTCCCCTGAACAGGAGTTTGGTTCACCCTCAAGACCTGAGCATTATTCCTCACATTTTTCATTTGTCAGGAAAATGGTTGAAACCTTGGATCTTGTCACCACTGAGGAGGTGCAAGATGAGGAAGAAGCTGAATATATGCAGTTAATGTTGCCCACTAAAAAACCTTTTGCTTCCTCTATATAAATTCTTTAGGAAGGACATTATGGCCATATTGCAAGCGCCCAATACTGTTCCTCCTATTGACAAAAAGTGTGACAGAAAGTACCAGCTTGACAGGACAGGCGCTGAGTTTCGTTTCACTCACCTGGACCACCAGGGTATTGTCCAGCAGGCAGCATGTGAAAGGGCTAAGGTGCCTCTGGCCTCACACCCACCTGAGAAGGATTCAAGAAAAGTTGATACCAGAGCAAAAAAGGGCTATCTGTCTGCTTCATTAGCAATCAGACAAGTCAATTACCAGGCCTATGATGCCCAGTACCAAAAGACTCGGTGTCAGTCAGCACTGGACACCTTAGAAAGGAATCCTTCTAGCACAGCTCCAAACCAGGTTGCAACTGCCAGAATGAGTATGGAAGCTTCAAAATACCAATTCCGGATGGCAGCTGATATCAGTGATACTGCTGCTAGATGGATGGCTGGTACAATAGCCCTCAGGAGGTTTGCTTGGCTCAGGGCAACTAACCTGATGCAGGACATTCAGGCTAAGGCCATGGATTTCTGGGTGGAAAAAAATCACTATTTGGTGAGTAAACCGAAGCCTACCTTAAAAAAAAAAAAAAAAAAAAAAGTGGATGAATATAAAACCACCTTCAGAAGCACAACTAAGGAGAAAACCTTCCCCTTCTCCTAAGTCTGATGGAAGGGGAGGTAAGGATAGTGCCTTGTACAACAGGCTTTTTTATTAGATCCAGGCTGTGCCACAGCAGCTGCAGTATCATCCCTGCAGGCGTAGAGGTAGAAGGGGTTCCAGGCATGGCTCCCAGGCTGGCCAAGCCCAGCCACAACCAGAGCAGAACCCCTGAATTGATTTCTCAGGCCCTCCCAAGTACCTGTACTGGGTAGTGGAACTCACTACTTTGATACCGGGTTAACTCTTGTCCAAAATGGTCACAATGGCAAAAATTCTGCTAACATTAAAACAGTTTGCAGCTCTGCCATTCATCTTAATCTCCACTCAAAGGGCATTCACAAAGTGCCCGGTGGCATACCTGAGAAGGCAGGGCATCACAGTGTTCCTCCTGCCAGTCTCTCTATACACCCCTTTTTTGGTCAAGTAGCGATGGCTCACCAAAGAAAACTAAGTGTATCAGTTTTTCCCTACCTGGATGACTGACTAGTCGTGAAAAAGTTTTCCCCAGCAGGTGAGGGATCACTTGCAAGTGACACTGGACTTCTACAGTCCCTGGGGTTTCTGATAGATGTGTAAAAAAAAAAAAAAAAAGTCCTGCTCCCACTGTAGTTCATACACGAACTGAATACCATTGTGGGAAAAGCTTACCTGCCTCAGGAAGGACTCCGCATCGCTCTGCAGCTGGCACCATAAACAGCAACACAGTTCCTACATCTCCTGTGAACAGGTACAGTCCTGAGTCCCAGGTTTCAGATGAGGGGCATACAGTTCCTGGGCAACTGGTGCCAGGGAAGAAACCCACTGTCGGAGCCAATCCCAGTAACAAAAGAGTTACTGTAGACACTTCAACAGTGGACGGAAGGAGACAACCTCAGGAATTAGTTGTTCTCTTCCAGCAGGAGTCTCCAACTGTGATTCTTACCACAGATGCATCCTTGGTGGGGTATGTTGCCCTTCTAGGAGAGCACATCGCTAATACTTAGGGGTTACTCCAGCACATAAACCTGCTGGAACTGAGAGCAGGGCTTCTAGCCCTATAAACCTTTGCTCCTCTTACTTGGGGAAGGTGATACAAGTCAGAACAGGCAGTGTAACCACACTGTACTACATCAACAAACGGGGAGGAACAAGATCCACCCCTTGGTGCACAGAGGCAATCATATGAAGTCTGACCTACTCCCCCAGTGCCTATCTACAAGTTATCCATCTGCCAGGAAAACACAGTAGCTGGCAGATGCTTTGAACAAGATAAATTTGACTCATCACGAGTGGTTCCTGAGCAGACAAGTGTGGGTTGTGCTGTTCCGAAGGTGGGTCACCCCAGAGATGCATCTCATTGCCTCCCACGAGAATCACCACCTGCATCAGTACTTCTGTTGACCACCAGACAGCAGCACAGTATCCCTGGATTCTCTGATTTGGGATGGGTTAGGGAGGCATTTGTATGCCTTCCCTCCTTTCCCTGTTATTCAGGGTGTTCATCGAACTCGGATCTCAGCCAGCAGCAGCAGTGAGTCTACTAGTACCGGACTGGGCCAGACAACCATGGTATTCTCTCCTGCTCTCCACGCCTGTAGCCAAGCCTATGCACCTTCCTCGGAGGCTCAACTTGTTAACCTCCTACCAGGGGAGGATCATGTACTCCAACCTCACGCTCTTCAGGTTCAAGATTTGACCCTTGAGGACTTAGAGTATGCAGGTCTGCAACTCTGACAAAGTTTACTGGAGGTTTGGAAGGGGTACTGAAAACCTGTGCTGTAAAGGGGGACAGGTTCTCAATTTGTTGCTTTTCCAGGGGTGTGCCACCGGCACAGGCAGATATCCCAGCCTGTGGCATTACCTAACACACTGACAATCACTGGGTTTACAGCATTTGACCCTGTAGTAAACTGACTTCAGTGTATGTTTACATCTCTGCTGGAAAGGAAGCCTCCTTGGCATCCAGATCCAATCTTCTCACGGTCCTTTAAATGTATGTCCCACCTGTATTCTCCTCACAGGGAACCAATGCCAGCTTGGGACCCAAACACTTGCATTGTTCAGCTCATGTTTTTCCCCTTTTTCGAACCCATGGTCTCAGCAGATTTCAAGTGAATTATTTAGGAAGCAGTTTTTCTGGTGGTCATCACTTCTGCCTGAAGGATCAGTGAGCTTCAGACCTTGTGCATGTGAAAGCACTATATTGCCTGTTATTTAGACAAGAATACTGCCTGGGTGGAGTCCGAGTATCTGCATCAGAGGAGGAGAAGGACCTGGGAGTGATGATCACTAGTGACCTGAAGCACTCCACGCAATGCAAGAAAGCAGCAGTAAAGGCAAACAAGATGCTGGGATGCATAGCAAGGGGGATCAGTAGTAGGAGAGAGGAGGTTATACTGCCCTTGTACAGGTCACTGGTAAGGTCGCATCTAGAGTATGGAGTTCAGAACTGGTGCCCACACCTCAAAAAGGACATTAACCTGCTGGAGAAGGTCCAGAGAAGGGCAATAAAGATAATAGCTGGTTAGCAGGGTAAGGCATACGAGGAGAGATTAAGGGCACTGAACATGTACTCCCCGGAAGACAGAAGAGAGAGAGGGGATATGGTTGGGATCTTCAAGTACTTGAAAGGGATAAATAAGGTTGATAAGGAGAGTCTCTTTAAGCTGAGTGGCAACCATAATACGAGGGTGCACAGTCTTAAGCTGGAGGGTGGGAAGTTCAGGAGGTAGGTCAGGAAGCACTTCTTCACAGAGAGGGTGGTGGACACTTGGAGTGTGCTGTGAGAAGAGGTCATCTCGTTGAAGACAATGGGCAGCTTTAAGAGAGGCTGGGATAGGCATAGGGGGAAGGTAAGGATCATGGGTAGGGAGGATGGGAGGAGTGGGGAAGGCAGGGACATTGGCTCAAGCTGTGGACCCTGCAATAAGAGCAGACTTGATAGACCAAATAACCTTCCTCTGCTGGCTTCTTCGTATGTTCGTATGTATTGCTGAGAACTAATGGGAAGTTCCTTCCCAGGTGTGTATGAGGCTCCCATCTGAAGCAGTCTATAACTTTTCCAGCCTTTTAACGGAGCATTCCCACTCAGAAGAACACAATCTGGAGGTAAAAGAACCCTGAATTGCCACATAATTCATACCAAGGATCACTGCCAGGACAGGCAACTGCACTTCCTGACCTAGGGTGATGTGGGCATAAGAAATTGGGCTTCCAAAAGAACCAACTCTTGTAGGATAGTTCAGTGTACCCAATTCTCCAATTCCACGAGTGGGAAAGGAGCCCCATCGGGGCCCGGAGCTCATCATACAGTGGGTACAGCTGCCACTGTAGCAGCTGCCAGGGAGGTGCCCCTGTTGGAAATCTGTAAAGCAGTTTCTGTGAAGTCAGTCTACACCTTTACAAGGCATTTCATCCTGGACATTTGTCCAGAAGTGATGCCAGGTTTGGCATAGCAGTTCTGCAGAGTCTGTTTCCTAAATAGGTTATGTGCCCACCTCCAAAGGTACTGCTTCATAATCTACAGAAGTTAAGAATATCAGTGGATTCCTGGGGTAAGAAGAAATAATTACTCACCATAGTAATCTTCTTTCTTCCAGGGGATCCACTAAATATCAACTTTCCCACCCTCACCTACCCTTCTAGAACCAGAGACCTCTACATCACTGACTGATTAATCCGCTGTAGGGGTGCCAGTTACAGGCATGTTTTGTTTATTTTAGCCCTGTTGGGCCTTGTTCCTCCTTCTCGGGTGATTCTGAAATTGAAGGGAGGTTATTAATATTGTAGTAGTTGCCCCATTTTTTTTTTATTGGTATTACTTAATTTGTTGTATTGGGGCCTCTTTGCAGGCTCCATCCAAATCTGAGGAGTTAGAACATTGGCAGTTAGCTGGGCAGCTTTTGAAAAATGGCACGAAGCAAATGTTCCATCATTTGCATATAGTTCCATTTCTCTCTGGGGCAGTGTTGTCTTAAAGGGACACTGCAGAAGTTAATAATATTAGTGGATCCCCTGGAAGAAAGATTACTACGGTGAATAATTATTTAATCTCTGCTACTGATACCCTCATAGCTGTATAAACACGGGATGCCTCTGAAAAGTGCAGTCCTGGTGGCTTGACCAGGTGCTTCTTTTTCTGGCTGCTCCAGCTATTGCTACCCCATCTCTTCCCTCCTGAATCTCTTTCCTCTTCTGCACAGCTGAAGAGGCCTGGAAAATGGTGAGAGCCATTCCTTTGCACAAAGGGGATGACCTTGCTTTACCTGGGAACTACCTCCCTGCTCTTGCTAAGTTTCATGAACACTTCATCCACACTCAGCTCACCTCCTTCCTGTGTTTTTCCTCTTTTCTTGGCTCAGTCTAACTTTAGACGACTGTCACCTCCCTAATAAGGCTCACTGACTTTATCCTTAACAGGGGTGGATGAGGGCACCTTACATCAGCCATGGTCATTGACGTCTTAAAAGCTTTTGACATGGTCTTCCATCTCCTTCTGCTAAACAAGTTGGCCAGTGCAGGTGTGTCACAGTTGGCCACCAACTGGTTCAACCACTATTCGTCAGACAGAGTTCAGCCTGTTCTGTCCTGCATACCATATGATTTTTCCACATTCTGAAAAACCTGCCCACTGTCTGTACCATCTCACATATGCACATCTGTGTGGGTTATACAGTTCCTCATGCACGTGGCCCTGATACCTCCTGTTTTCCAGAACATGCTGCTATTTAGCGGTGGTTCCATTCTAACCAGCGGACCCTGAATTCAGACAAAACTGTGGCTATGAGTTTTGTTTCTAAACCAAAACTGGCATCTCTTGCCTGTCTCCTCTCATACCTCCTTTAAGACCTGTAACAGTTTGCCCTTGGACCATTTCCTTTCCTTTCCGCACCTTGGGTTAGGGCTTGACTGGTCCCTTGTCTTCTCTACCCACATCAACTCGGTCTCCTCTGAACTCCTCCCCAAGCTTGGTGCCCTCCACTGTAACATGGCTTGTCACCCTGCTGCAGCCAGAGGTGAGACTCTCCAGAAAATGATCCTACCCATCTTCTATGAAGGTGACCTAGTCCAGCAAAACATTATCAGATAAAATAGGTTCTTTCTTTTGACCAAAGAGGGAAGGGAGCAAAGTAGTGATATGTAGTCTCATCTCTAGGCACAATATACAATTATTATTATTGTTATTGTGAAGCACTGTTCCCAGCATTGAAGCTGGAGATTGAAGAGGTACCTCAAATTACAGCAATAGTCCCCTGGCTTGAGGAGGATCATTAAAGACCCCCCTTCCCGGTGAATGCTCCATGGCTGCTTAAGATCCTTCAGCAGGTCCACCATATTCTTTCACCTTCTCTACATAGTCTGGTTTGATTAGTCTTTCTGTGCACCATTGGGGTCACATGGCTAACTCCAGTGGGGCCAGTCTAAGGATCTAAATTAACCATTTGGTTGGCAGGGCCGGCCTACTGGCGCAACGGTAGAGTTACTGCCTGTGATGCTATCAACCCGGGTTCAGGAACAAGCTGGGATTGTCAGAGAGCCAGTCGGGGGAGGTGTGTCGAGTGTACAGTCGGACGCTCTCCATCTTGGGGAAGGTGGGTGAATGGCTGCTGGCGCATTATTGCCAACTGGGTAACTACAGGTGGCAGTAGAACTGGTGCTGTCAGATCAGGGTGGAAGGATGCTGGAGATTCTTCGGTGCATGCACATGTCTCCATGTGCGCAAGCATGCCATCCTAGGGCAGAAAATTGGAAAATGTCCGACTGCAGCATGAGGACATCTGCCCCGCATCACAGGCTCTGCACCGCCGACCATGCCACTCACTCCCGACGCAACAACCAAGTGTCTGCTGGGGGAAGGGGGAGTCTCTGGTGGACCCACCCTGGGGGGCAAACCAGGGTGCCTAGGGAGAAAGAGGTAAATCCCAGAAAGCAGATGAGGGGCCGCAGGGGCGCAGGGGTTGGACCGATGGGGGCTGTAGGTTGTAGGAGCAACAAAGCACACTAAAAGAACTAAATAAATCTGGTTGGCAGTAGTAGTAATGGATATTGTGTACAAAAAGCAGCACTTTACTAAACAAAGAAAACATCTTCACTTGCTGTTGGTGATGTGGTTTAGTGTTTGGGGCACGGGCTTGGAGTCCAGGAGATCCAGATTTGAATCCCATCAGAGGCCCTTTCTCACTGTGTGAACGTAGGCAAGTCTCTTACCTCCCCTGTGCTTCAGTCCTGCTAGCTGTACAACTGGACACAAGTAGGACTCCTTCTCTCCTCCCCCCCCACAAAGAAAAAAAATAGAAGTTGCATTGCTGTTGTGCTATCCTGGATGAATACAAACTGGAATTCTTTGTCCTTGAGGAATGCATGCAGCCTCCAGGCTCTGTCACTGCAAAGTAAGTGCAGTAGATTATTTGAGCCAAACTGAACCTGTGCACACTGATCCCTAGCACACATGTGATGGCACATTCAAAGCTCAAACAAAGTGTCCCATAAAGTCCCCAACCTGTGAGCATAATGCGGCAGCAGTTTCACTTTTTTTTATTGATCTTTATTGGCCCAAACTGCTCTGCCTTGGCCCTATCTGCTTGGCAGTCACCTAGCACTGACCGTTTCCCTTAGCCTGTTCAGTTGTAGAAACCCTATAAACACTAGATGAAACCCCTTTAACATGTCATTAGAATTTTAGCTAGAAGGCAATCTTAAAACTGTTCTTATCAATCACTTGCAAGTCTCTGCTTTGCTTTACATCATGTTCTTGCTGCAGTTTAGTGTTCCATTATCTGTGTACAGTTAATATGAACTATATGCTACACTGAACTTGATTTAAGTTTTAATGAAAGGCATTCCAGCATATGCATCCTATCAGCTTAAATGCTGCCAGTGACGTCTGTCCATTGCAGACAGCATGATTCCCATCTACTGAATGGGCTCAGTGGAAATTACTCCAGTTTATAGAGCTACAGGATGGCAGACAGAGCTTATCAAATGGTGCGATAAAACCCAAGTGTAAAAAGTGATAGCCTGCATATGGGAACTATAGGCTGATAGCTTGATGTCAGTACCAAAGAAGCTGCTTGCGACAGTCATAAAAAACAGAATTGTTGAGCACTCGGCAACCCAGTATGGATTCTTTAAGGGAAGATCTTGACAAGTAAATATCTTTTTTTGTTTTTGTTTTTGTTTTTTAAATGTCAGCAAGAAACTAGAGATGATGGATGGATGGACAGACAGATATATGCCTTTCCTGGGTTCATGGTGCTGTACAATACTAAAACTAAATACACAATAATCTATGCACCAATAAAGAATCTGACTCAAGCCATACAAACAACAAAATGTGGGAAAGCCTGTGAATGCTCTATACCTGGACTTCAGTAAAGCACTTGGGTACTGTTCTGTACAGAAGGCTAATTCATAAAACTGAAAACCTATGTATAAATGGAAGTGTGGTGAAATGAGTTAAACATTTTTTGTAGTATAGGAAATAAAAGGTTATGGTAACCAGTAAACAGTGAAATGAATGACCAGTGTGGTACCACAGAGGTCCATCTTGAGCCCTACGGTATTCAGTATATGAGAGCATGGAGCTAGCAGCCCAGCAGAGCTGATGTATTCCTTCAAAACTCTCAGAGGGGTAAAAAAACAACATTTATTGCTTAAGATCTTGCTTTTATAACTACTTGGGTACATTTCACTATTTACTCTTAAATAGTCTTCCGTGGAGCATACTGCATCACTGGAAACAGTCTTCAAGCTTGACTCTTCCTGCCACCCAGTCATGTAGTCCAGGTGCTCTGTCCCAGCTGTTCTCACATCTTTTTTTACCTGGAAAAAACAGGTCATCTGTCACAGCTGTTGCTTGTAAATTTGAATTCTGCTAAGTTTGTAGGCATTTTTTCAAATTTCATCAAAGGTTTTGATTCTTCTGTCAGCTTACCGTGTGCACCTCCACACTGGTCACTGCTCCATTGAACGTAGCCATGGAACAGAAAAAGGAGCCCGGATTTAAAATGTATGTGGTTTGTGGGTTCACCATGTCCATCACTGATGCCCATGATGCTTGTGTTCACTGTTTGGAAGATATCCCATGTTGTGGACCACTGCAACTGTATTAGGCAGCAGGCTGTGCACCTGCAGGTGATTGAAGACTGTCAGATGTGAGTACTCGGTGGGAGGCTGGGGGCTGTGTGACTGCTGTCCACCTTACCAGACTTAGTAGCACAATTACTGGTCATGGAGGATGATGACTCACAGACTTTCAAGGATGTGCAAGTCTTAGATGTACTGACAGTCAAGGAGGAGTGGTTGTCATTCTCATTAACATGATGGATTTCATGACTTTATGTTATCCACTCAGTCTTTCGAAGGCGAGTCACCTCCTAGGCACTATAGGCACAAGAAAAAGAGCCAGTGGCGGTTGGGGGAGCGCTGTGTGTCAAGGAACCATTTGCGTTCTCCACTACTGAAAGGCCCTCAATGTCCGTTATCTTGAGATCAAATTGCCTGTGTATTCTGTTGATTATGCCTATGGAGGTTTAATCTGGACATGTAAAGGACTCAACACTGAATGATCTGTCTGCCAAGCCATTGACCTGTGTGGCAACAACTCTGCCAAGGGAGGAGTACTGATCACGGCCCTTCCCAAGTCAGGAGGGGTGGGTTCAGGCAAGCTCCTGGTTGATCCTCTGACTGTCCAGCCTCCATCAATTTTTCTGAACCTAGCATGGAAGCTGATCGGATCATTGGCATTTGGGATTGAGATCACATTCTCCCTGTCAACATTGCCACTGACATTGTCGATGGTGATTGTCATCCAGATCTTACTTCGAGACACAGTTCTTGCAGCAGGTTGCACCATTAGGACCGAAGCCGCCAGGTGCCAGGACCCCACGGAAAAATTCTAGCTAGCTAACTACAGCGGGGACAGCCCCCGACCGTCAGGTCCCGCCTCCGGCGTCAGGCGTGTGGTACAAGGGGCGGTCCATAGATTCTGAGTTCTTTTCCGCCCGTCGACTTAGCTACCTGACCCTTCGGTACCAGTCTAGGCGACGCGTGAATAGTTCTTTTTCGATAAAATTTTCAAAAATCTTCAGAATCCTCTTCAAGCAAGATCTTGATGTTATCACCAACTTCTGGCCATCCATCAGGCGCTTTGTGGAAAGCAGATCCTGCTCATGACCCCCACACGGCTCAAGCGTCCGTGCCTAGGCCCAGACCACGATACCTGGGTGGCCTGTCCTTCTGCCAAGGGTTCAACAGCCGCATCTGGATCCGCGCCAGAAGGCTTTGCAGGCGCTTCTTCTGGAGGAACAACTGAAGACCATGTCCCCAAGGGGAAAGCTCCAGGGTCCACAAGCACGCGGAGAAGAGAAGGAGAAGGCCCTTCCAGGTCCCTTCCAGGGTTCGAGTCCCGTGAGTCTGCTTCGAAATCTCCCGCTGCAATCAAGAAACCTTCATCTCAGGAGAAATCCGCCAGGCCTTCCTCCCTTCCAGGGCCTTGCAGAAGTCCGGGAACGACACATCACCACTGCAAGTCGGGTTCCCGCCTCGTACCCGACGCCAGGTCTTCGCCAGTGCCTCCACGCAAGACGCTGGAGCTCACGCTTTAAAAGGCCTGTAGCCCAGACGCCGCTCGACAGCCGCCAGCCGCGGCGCCTTCTTCCCTGGAGCCGCCGTCGGCCCGACGACCGACGCCGGCCATTACATCCCAGCGGACGCCGGTAGGGGGACCGACGCCCGCCCCTCCTGAAAAGAAGAAGGCCCTGTTGCCTCCGACCGACATCGGTCAGGAGCCTCTATCGGAGGAGGACCTAGAGCAGCCCGAGGACCAGACGGGCGACCCCGGTCCCGTCGGTACTCCCAGGGAACCCTCGCCATTACCAGAGCCCCCTGTGGAGCCGACGCCGGGACCCGACGACCGCCCACCGGCACCCGGGCCGTCGTCGGGCCTCTCTCTAGTGGAGGTGAAAGATCTGTTCACCTACTGGTGGGATACCATTAAAAAAGACATGGTTCCCCTCCTCCTCCTACTCCTCCTCCTCCTATTCGTTCCTGCCCCCTCGCCATCGGGGTCGGCAGGCCGTGTTCCTCCCCCCGGGAGCCTAGAACCCCTCCCAGGGGGAGACCTGATAAACGGAGACCTCCGTCGAAATCCTCTTCTGGATCACCCAGCCCCAAGAGATCCAGGAGACGCCGACGTTCGCCTTCAACGGAGGACACGGGATCAGACTACTCCACCTCTAGATCCCCATCTCCACTCTCCATCCCTTCTCCGGACCCACGTGAGATGCCTAGATCTCCTCCGGATGATCCCTCGTTCCTTGATATTATGAGACATATACAAGAGAACATGGGATGGGATGCTGAAGACTTAGACCCCGAAAGAGTACGACTCGCCAAATATCTTGGCAAAGGACCCCAAGCCTGTGGTGGTACCACCCTTATTTGACACTCGTGGACATCACCAAGGCCGCGGCTCCACACTGGCCCCGGCGAGACCGGAAAGCTGATCGCCAGGCCACAAGGCCTCAGCACGACTCAGTACTTGACGCAGCATCCTCAGGCCGATTCTCTGGTCATCACAGCCTCACATGACCGGTCACAGAGGCACAACATTTGAGCACCCTGCCACCAGACCCAGAGTCCAAACAACTGGACGATTGGGCAGGCGACGATGCTTCCGCTACTCGCGCCATCAGATCCCTGAACTATTTAACCCACATGGTTCAGTTCCAGAACGCTTTGTGGGAACAGGGTCTGGAAGCGGCTGAAAAGATGCCCGAAGGTGAGCAGAAGGAGGAGATGCTTCAGCTCCTCCGCACGGTTCAGACGTAGGGACCTAAGTGCTAAGAGCCGCTGGATGACTCACTGGACTCATCGGCCCGAGCAGCAGCTTTGGCGTTCTGCCTCCGGAGACACTCTTGGTTGCGCTGCCTCAGTTTTACTCGGACGCCCAAAAGAACATCTTGGACGCCTTTGAGGGGAGAAGTATTGTTTGGTAATCCTACAGAAAAGATCCTTACCAAACTCCAGGAGGCCGGAAGGCGGTAAGGTCGGTTCAGGCTATGTATTATCTCGCTTGGTTCCTTTCGAGGAACCAAAGCCGCTTCAGGCGCGGACGCAGAGGCAACAGACCCACCCGCTGCACCTGAGGGGCTCGTACTGTGAGAGCCCAGGGCAACACCCCGCCCAGCCGAGGCCAGCTTCTCCTAGGCAGGCCCAGCCAGCGGGTCCATCTGCCGCCACAGCCTGACTCCTTTCCGCCCCCGCCTCAGGATCAACGGGAGTTTATAGTCGGGGTCGATTATGAACTTCCTGCCGGGATGGCAGGCCATTACCACCGACAGGTGGGTTCTTCAGTTGGTCAGTCTAGGCCACTTTATAGAATTCGCAGGAAAGCCACCTCGAGGCCTCCTTTGCTCTCCCGGTATCAGGGTCAGCACAAAGCCTTGATCTGGCAAGAAGTACTACGCTACTACGAAGGGAGCGATAGAGTACGTCCCAGAGAACCAGAGAGGACTAGGATACTATTCCCACTTCTTCCTGGTTCCCAAGAAAACAGGGACCTCCGTCCAATCTTGGACCTCAGCGACCTCAATGTGTCGGTCACTTAGAGATTCCGCATGGTGACCCTTCCGGTCTTATCCCCATGCTCAAACAGGACGCTTTTTAGCGCCTCTAGACATGCAGGATGCCTACCTGCACATCCCTATGGCTCAGGCGCACAGGAGGTTCCTGCGCTTCGAGTTTCTCGACCACCACCTTCAGTTCTGAGCCCTTCCTTTCGGACTGTCTTCCGCACCAAGGGTCTTTACCAAGTGCATGGCAGTCGTGGCAGCGTCTCTGAGGAGACAGGGCCACTACGTGTTCCGCACCTGGAGACTGGCTTCTCATGGCCGCCTCAGGCGTGCTTCTTGCATCAAGAGCACCCAGGATCTGTTCCGATCCCTGGGCATCCTCATAAATTTCGAGAAGTCTCTCCTGGTACCGTCGCAGAAACTGCAGTTCATAGGAGCAGTTCTGGACACTGTTCGGGGAAGAGCCTTTCTTCCGGCCGACGGAGCGGAGCGCATCAGATCCCTCATAAGGGACCTATCATTAAGCAAGGTTGTACCTGCCAGGTCGGTCCTTTGCTTGCTCGGACACATGGCTGCGGCCATTCCTACTGTCCCTTTCGCAAGACTCCACATGCGCATTACTCAGTGGATGCTCAAAGTGCAATGGGACCAAAGGCAAGACCACTTGCAGCATCCGGTCAGACTCACGAATTCAGTGATTCAAGACTGGCAGTGGTGGCTAGCCCCAGGGTCGATCTCATCAGGCGTCCCATTCATTGCGCGTCCCCTGAGGTCACCTCACCACAGACGCTCGGTCTTGGGTGGGGGCACACCTGGACGGGTAAAGTCCCAGGGTACGTGGACCCAGATGGAAGCTCACCTTCACATCAACGTTGGAAATGAGAGCGGTCCCTATGCCCTGCAGGCCTTTCAGTCAGTTATCCCACGCTGTACTCTTCTACTTCAGACAGACAACACGGGCGGTGATGTATTACCTCAACAAACAAGGAGGCGCACACTTACCTTTGCAGGGAGGCCATGAGAGTGTGGGATTGGGTAATCAGACACGGCGAATCTGATCACTGTGCACGCTCCGGAGTGGACAACACGGTTGCAGACGGCCTGAGTCGCTCTCAGGCCAGAGTCCACAATGGGAACTCCTTCAAGAGGTAGCAGAGGCTCTGTTTCTTCGATGGAAACTCCAGATCTAGACTTGTTGCCTCCCATCCAACGCAAAACTGCCCAATTTTGCTCGCTAGATCCAGGGCCTGGTGTTTTCTGGCAGACGCTGCTATCCCTCTCCTGGGCCAACAGATTTCTCACGCTTTCCTCCTTTCCGTTGATCCAGAGAGTTCTTCTCAAACTGCGAGGGAGCACGATACATGATCCTAGGTCCCATTTTGCCCAGACAGATTTGGTTCCTTTGTTGATTCAACTATCTCGAACCCCGCCCCGCTGCCGCCAGCTCCCACTTACTGTCTCAGGAGAAGGGTTCACTTGTCCACCCGGACCTCACGCCTTTGAACCTGCATGCTTGGCTCCTAGAGACATAGCCATTTTGCGCCACGGGTCTCGCAAGAGGTTGCAGAAGTCCTTTTCTGCAGCCAGAAAGCCGGGCAACGATGTACGTACGCCATGAAATGGCGCCGTTTTTGTGTATGGTCGCGAGCACGTGACCTTTCCCCTTTAGGTTGTCCTGTGGGAGTAATATTAGAATATTTGCTCTCCCTCTTTCATTTGGGTCTAGCCTACTCCTCTATTAAAGTGCACCTCTGTGCCATTTCGGCTTACCACCTCCCGTGGAAATCGTACAGTGGCTCAGGTGGACGCCTCTCGGGAATTTCTTAGGGAGTGTTGCACCTTAGGCCTCCTATTAGAGACCCTGTGCCTCCATGGGATTTGCTTTTTGTCCTTGAACAGCTCACGCTTCCCCTTTGAACCTGCCCTGATTAAGTAGCCATGCTTTCGTCGTGGAAAACGCTGTTTTAGTTGCTGTTGCTACCTCGCAAGAAGAATTTCTGAACTTCACGCCTCATGTGCAAAGAGCCTTATTTAGTTTTCCACGGGACAGAGTATCCCTGAGGGCCGAACCCTAAATTCTTGCCTAAGGTGGTTTCTTCACTCACTCTGAACCAGGATATCGACCTTCCGGTCTACTTCCGAACTACTCTAATAGAGGAGAGGCTCTGCTCCATACCCTGGCTGTTCCACGCAGCCTGAGGTTTTACCTCTCAACAGAACTCAGTCCTTTCTGTAGTTCTGAGCAGCTTTTCATTTCCTTCTCTGAGAGAATGATGGGCCAATCAGTATCCAAACAGTCCCTTTCTCGCTGGCTTGTCCAGTGTATTTCTACTGTTATGGTATCAAACAAAAGCCCTCCCGGTACAGTCCGGGTCATTCCACTAGAGGGTGGCTACTTCCTTTGCAGCGCTCAAAATGTTTCCACTTCTGCTATATGCGCTGCAGCCACTTGGAGTTCTGTGCATACCTTTATCAGGCATTATAGCCTGGACATCGCCTCGTGAAGGGCTGGTTTTGTTTGGCTGACTTAGGGTCTCCTGTCCTAGGTTCAGGACCTGGTATTTACCCTTTATTTTCCTCCTCCCGGATTTTCTGACAGCGCATTGCTTGGGAATCAGTCCTATTGAATTTGCTGCAAGAGCTGTGTCTCGAAGTAAGATAGTACAGTTACGTAAGAACTTACCGTAACAGTAGATCTTCGAGAACAGCTCTTGCAGCAGGTACCTTCCCACCACCTTCCCCTTGGAGGAAGCATGGCTCAGTCTTCTCAGCAGGAATTGTTATCTTCTGTCTTCTGACGGTGAATCCTAGGTCTCCCATTTTGATGTCAGCCTGGGCAAGAAGTCTCCGGCGGGAGGAGCACAGGGGAATCTGGCGGAGACCGCCCCTTTGTGCCCACCCACGCCTGGACGCCGGAGGCGGACCGACGCAGGGCGGTCCCTCGCTGTAGTTAGCTAGCTAGAATTTTTCCGTGGTCCTGGCGCCTGGCGGCTTAGGTCCTAATGGTGTAACCTGCTGCAAGAGCTGTTCTCGAAGATCTACTGTTACGGTAAGTTCTTACATAACTGTACTTTCCTCATCAGGCTCTCGACATTATTCCACAGACGGAAGTTTTGTATGGCTGCCCTGAATCTGATCATTATATCTCTGGAACCATGGGCTTGATTTTACTCCCTGTACCTCCAGGATGTGTGCTTCCACATCCATCCACCAGACAGATGGTTCCTCAATCTTGGAGTACTAGACATAACCCGCTACCAGTTTCAAGCCATGTCATTCAGCCTGTCCTCGGCTCCCATTGTGTACACAACGTGTCTGTCAGTAGTGGCAGCTTTCCTCAGACACAGGGACATCAATGTGTATCCCTGCCTAGACTATTGGCTTCTCATAGGCAGTATTGTACTGCTGCTGGGCATTTTAAAATATGCATTTGCAATAAAATGTGTTAATTTTGCACTTAGTTATCTGTTAAGTGCATGTTTTCTAGTGATGGGTGAGTAGCCAGATTTTCCGCCTTGTGATTTTCAGTTTATCCTGGCTTCAAAATGACTCCAGAGCAGCTTTTTTGCTTGGGGCAATTTATTTATGTATTTATTTAGTTTCTGTTAACTGGGTGAGTGCACTAGCCAAAAAATGACTAGTTTCAGGCAAGACCCAGGAGGTTACAAAGACCGAACAGGGAGTACAACAACAGAGCATGACGTACAAGAAGACATTTCACAATGAATGGCAGAACCAAGTTACAGTAAATATACAGCAATGAACAGGAATACAAGTTACAACAAGAGGCAGCAAGTGAGTAAAAATAGTTATAGTAAGAATAGCTATAAAAATATATGTGCTGGAGTCCGGGGGGAAATATCAAACAATACAAGGCAACATTTTATGTAGAGGGGAAAGTGGAACAAACCTAGGCAGTACAAGGTAATCAAATATAAAGTCAGGACTCATAAGTATGTAGGGGACTTATATTCGGTGCCTAATCAGGAAGAGAAGGAGGGAGGATATGGAAAAGGAGCAGTGCAGTGGTATGTGGAAGGAAGGGATGGGTGACAAGTGAGTAGGTCAGTGAGGGTCAAAGCAAGTACAGAGGTCAGATATGGACAGGGAGTGACAAAGATTATTCTTGAAAATAGCATGAGAAGGTGATAGGACAGCTAGAGGAAGGGAGTTTCAAAACTATGGAGCATAGTGGTAGAAAGCACGTGTTTTTTTAGTGGTTTTGCATCTGGGGACGTGGAGGAGAGACCTTTCAGCAGAACGTGGGCCATAGGAAGTAGGTTGAGGAGTCACCATAGCAGCCAGAGCTAATGGAATCTGCGACCTGACTACATTATCCACCAATGATCCGAAAGCAAGAAGTCTGACAGCGGAGGGAGAGAGCCAGTTGTGATCATCACGTAGCAGGCAGTGGTGTTTAAACCTGTCAGATGAGGAGTATCTGCAGATATTATTATAGGTGGTGTCCCACTTGCGGAGTCTAGACTTGGGTACTGCTGCACAGGTGGGAACATCATAGATCAGAGTTGGGAGAAGGATGCCTCTGGCTATGGCCATTCTATCTGAGAGGGTTAATACATAGCTAGTCTTATAGGCAATGGCAAGTTTAGAGTTAACCAATTTGCATGCGTACTGGATGTGGAGATCAAAGTCAAGGGACTGATCTAGGACAACACCCAAGTATTTAAATGAAGAGATGTTCTCAATAGGAGAGCCATCTGAGCTGGATACCAAGAGCTGGTCTTGACAGGGTCTAAGTTTGGGGGCAGTGCCAAAGAGCATAGCCTGGGCTTTGCTAGCGTTTAGGACAAGTTTGTGCTTGTATAGCCAGGATTGAATAGTGATGAAATCAGAGGAGAGCTGTTGGTTAATGGCAGATACAGTTCGAGAGCTGTTGTACAAAACAATATCATCAGCATATAGGAGGGTGGAACAGAAGGAGATGCCTGAGGTAATGCTGTTGATGAAAACTGAGGAGAGGAGGGGTCTCAGGATGGAGTCCTGTGGGACTCCAATATTCATGGTAGCTGGCTCTGAGAGTGCAGAGTTTAATTTAACCACCTGGACCCTATCTGATAGATAACTATTGAACCAGGCAATGGCCGGTGGTGGGAAGCCCATTACCTGAAGCATAGCAGGTAGTAGTGAGTGATCTGCAAGATCAAACGCCATAGCAAAGATAGTGTCAGAGGTAAATTTGAGCAGGGCAGTAGATGTGCTGTGTCCTTTACAGAAGCCGTACTGAGCTTTGGAAAGGAGGTTATTTTTGTGCAAGTAATCCGTTATTTCAATGGCTACTAGCTTTTCCAAGATCTTGCCCAGCATGGAGAGGATGGCAGTGAGCCAGTAATTTGAGAGCTCTTTGGGCCCTCCTTTTTTAAAGACCGATGTGAGACTGGCAATTTTCCAGATTTCAGGGACTTGGCTGTGGCTTAGGGACAGTGTGAAGATTCTAGCCAGAGGTGAGGCTATGAAAGGGGCAGCTAGTTTTAAGAGCCTCCGTTCGAGACCATCAGCACCAGGACTAGTATTCTCAGTGATTGTAGTTAGAAGTTTTAGAACATCTTTCCTAGTTACGGCCTTAAAGTAAAACAACAGAGTCGCAGTTTCAGTTTAAGATGGGGTCCCAAGGGTGGTTGGTTGATTGTGCGGAGGGGGAAGGAGCTGGACCGTTTAGATAGGTCTGAAAAGTGCGGAAAAAAACAATGAATGCTGATGCCCTGCCACTAAATGCAGGGTTTTAAATAATTGATTAGCAGTTTTTTTCTTGGGACAATGCTAGCTGTACAGAAAGTATGTATATAGGTTTTCTAGAAGTGTTATGTTTGTTAAACACAGTGAAGCAAGTGCTATGCATTTTCACAATGTTTTAGCACTTTTATGAGCAAAATGCTAATCAATTTTTGGAGTTAAATAAATCCCTGAAATGTCATAAACATTAGTACCTGAGACATAAGAGCAAGTTTGACAATCTTGAGCTGTCATGTATTTGGAATACAGTGGTAAAATTCCGGCTGTTTGACAGGATTATGAAACAATGATAGTGTTATAAAAAAGCAAGGCAATAAGGAGCATCTCACCAGACTGATCTGAACAGTATAATATGCTGATTTAGTCATTAGAGCTTGCCTAGCTACTTGGATAGGTCTTATTTTCCAGAGGAAACTGTAACATATCCTCTTGGTACTGCATACATTCATTCTCACTAGCAAACATGAATGTCATGGCTTGGCACTTGAATTAAAATTGTATCACTTTTCCAAACCTGACAGAAACAGAGAAATGTAGATTAGTTGTACAAGACAGTACCTCTGAAGATTAAACTGCTCTAGAGCTGAAAGTGTCTTTTTTACACAGACTTCTAGGTATTTTATTTATTATCCAGTTTTACCTTCATTTATTCATTCATTTTGATTGTTCTGGTGAGCTTTGTGATCAATGAAATGCCCATTTCCACAAACGACCAGAGTGAATGTACAAAGATAAAACCACATTAACAACCTTGCATTCTTGAAGCCGGCTTGCTGGCACACTGGTAGTGCTACCACTCATGACACTGATGTTCCAGGTTTGGGAACGAACCCACAGCATCAGAAGTCTGGCCAGGGAGAGGTATGCTGAGCATACACTGGACTGCTCTCCTCTGGGGAGTGGTGCACTGGTACCCTGCGTCATGCTGACTCCTAGCGGAGGCTTGTAATATAGCAGCCAGGAATCATGAGACTTTGGCGGAGGTGATGGTGGATGTTGGCACACCTGGACATTGTTGCACATCCGCATTTCCAAGAGTAAGGAATATAAAACCAAAAATCCCCATGGCTCGAGCAGCATGAAGCCAGGAGGCTCCTCAGAAACTCCACCCAAATTATGCCATTCTGGTTCTCTTGGACCTTGACACTGTTGACCATGGAGTGCTTCTGGATCGAATCCGAGACTGTGGATCTCTCCAGTGCAGTTCTGCGCTGGCTTGAATCCTACTTAGTCGAGAGGACACTGCAAGTTGCCCTGGAGAATTCTACCTCTCGGTGGGCATATGTGCTCTCCTGTGGAGTCCCACAAGGCTCGATCCTGACCCTCATTTTGTTCTCTCTGTACATGCTGCCACTGGGGGAGATCATTAGATGATACGGAGTTGGGTTTCACTGCTATACACCTGACTATGATATTGTGGCCTCGGTGCTGCGTCAGTGCTTGGCTGAGATTAATGACTGGATGGCCTTGAATTGGTTGTGACTTAACACGAGCAAGACAGAGATCATGGTGACTGAGTTGGGTTATTGAGCCATAGCTGCCAGGGATGATACGGCTCTCCCGTTGTTGAGCGGCCAACCTCTCTCTTGGCAGCTGATACAGTAAAGAACCTGGGAGTCATTTTGGACAGCAGATTGATGCGTGAACAGCGGGTGTCATCGGTTGTCCAATCTGGCATTTATCTGTTTGGGAGTATTGCCAGTATCAAGCTGTTTCTTGCTCCTGATGACCTAGCAGTGATTGTCCATGTTTTTGTCATTTCAAGGTCAGATTATTGTAATGCTCTTTACCTAGGTTTATCTGAAAGTCTGATGCAGTGCCTGCAGCTGGTCCAGAATGCTGCAGTCTGGATGATTGTGAGCTCTTCATGGAGTGAGCATGTCACACCAGTCCTGCGTGCGCTGCACTGGCTGCCAGTATGGTGGCGCATCACCTTCAAGACCTGCTTGTTGACTTACAGGGCCCTACATTGTCTGGGTCCTGACTACTTAAAAGAGCTCTTCTTTCCCTACCACCCAGTGTGCCCCCTCCACTCCAGCGCTGAGGGCCTGCTCATTGCCCTCTCATCTAGGCTGAAACTACCTGGGGATAGATCATTCTGAGTGGTGGCTCCATTGCTGTGGAACGCATTACTTTGAACATTCAAATGGCCAACTCGGTGGAAGCCTTCAAAGCTTCTTTGAAAACTTATTAATATCATGAAGCCTTCCCTGATTAAGTATCGCCTCTATTTATTCTACAGTGTTTTAATATGTTTTATAATTTAATATAGTTTTAATATTAATTGTTTTACTTTACTCTGTACAGCACTCAGAGCCTTTTGGATTGTGTCCTTTATAAATAAATTTTGCCTTGCCTTATCTTTAAGTAAATGTGACCAGCCCCTTCCAGTGACGAGCAACACTACATTTTGACATGAATTCTGGCAGTCTGGTACTTGCTGCCTGTGTGGTGTGAGTGACAGACCAGATTAGACTTCTAGGTCAACTTGGATAGGCCAGTCTTGATGCATGTCAGCACAAACATCTTTGGGCCAACCATGCTCGATCAGATGATGCATTACTTAAGAAGAAATGGTTGGAACGGGAGCCCTCAGCCATGAGAAGACATGTATACTTTGTATCAGAGGCAGCGTTATCTAGTGGTGAGCACTGGCTTGGGAACCGTGTGAGATGACAGGTTGAAACCCCGCTAGAGTCAAGTATTCACTGGATAGCCTTTACCCTCCTCTTTCTTCTCTGTTCCCCTAGTCCCTCTCACTTTCCCTCCGCTGTGCCTTTGCTCCAATCCCTGTTATCTGACTCCCCCTCCCTAAATATTTACTTGTTAACTAGTAGTGGTTGCTGATGGTGCCTACACTTGATCATAGATAAGCATTGTTTATGTCCTAACGTGTGTTACTCTCTGTTTTTGCATAATGATTTGTGCATTTATACCTGCTAGCAGTGTCTGCTGATGGTGCCTTCACTTGTGCATAGTTATGCAATGTATATCTTGTAAATAATTTTAATTTTTTTCATTATTTTTCATTGTTCCCTAACTCTATGTACATAGCTTACTTCTCCTGTAATCTGTCTCTTCCTGAATTTGCTGTAATTGCCTTGTATTTGTGTTGTTGTCTTACCCAGGTTGACCCTGAAAAAGGGACTGTAATTGTCTCGGTGGTCTTATTCAGTTACCAAAATTAAAAATAAATAAATATCACTGTGGCAACCTTGGGCAAGTCACTTATCCTTCTAATGCTTCAGTCTACCCTGCTGTGAAAATGGGTAGAACAGGACTACACTGGAAACGTTCCATCTCAGCTGGGCTATTGTGGGTACATTAGTTGTAAAATGAAATAAATAAAAATATTCTGTGAGATATGGGAGCAGCTGGGTGGGAGTTGGAGAGGCAGAACACCTATATATTGTTGTGGAGTCTTTGGAGTTTTGGGTTCATGATGGCAGATATATATGTATTTTATTACTTTAAAAATGATTGATTTTATCACTTTAAAAAATACTGATTTAAAAAAAAAAAAAGTACAGTATTGCACATAACAGACATAATGAATCCGCCATTAGGATCCATCCAATGCAAACATATTCTAGTAGTCTAGACAGTCTGATTAAGAATATGGAGAAAAAACAGCATATTTCACAGTTTACATCATCATGGTGGTTATTACAAAAATACAAGATAATGCAGCAAACAGTTACACTTAATCACCAGAATTATGACACCATACCATCCATTCCTCAGACTAAATAGATTGTAGCACTTCCCCCTGCGTCTGCAATAATAATAGTAATCCATCTCTAATTGATATAGATTATGAACTTTGAACTGGTGTAACCCCTCTACAAATGGGGGTTCCTGAAAAGTCTTCCTTGAGCTTGCCTAAATGCTCACTGCTAGGCTGGTGTTCTGCATTTTAGCAGTTTAAATGTATTGCCAGTGTGTGCCTGTATAGCCTCTGTGTACTGTCTCTTTAAGAGCTGCCTGGATTGCAGTCGTAATTAATCTGAGAGGGAGCTCTGTTAGAAGATGTACTTGTTTGCTGATCATTTGTTAGAGTAGTAGTAATATTGCAGTTTGTTCTGACCTGCCTTTTTGCAGCATGGACAGTTCTCTGTTTCCATCATCTTTGTCCTGGACTGCAGAATTTATTTATTTATTTGCTTTTGTTAACCAGGTAAGCACACTAGACAGCAATGTGCCTGTTTTCAGGAGCGACCCGGGAGAGTTACAGGGTATCCATAGAGACAAACTATTTCAAATACAGGAGTTACAGGGTATCCATAGAGACAAACAATTTTGGGCCAATCAGTACACTTAGGACTCTAAAATGGAGCCTTCCTACAGGGGCTTGGTGGGGCCAAAACTTGTAAGAATTGTAGTTTTGGGCTTTTGACGCCTAAAATAACCTGGAGGGGGAGCCCTTGTTGTGACTGACAGATCAGCCAACCGAACCTTTTGGATCTTGGGGAAAGTCCCACACCACACTGCTTGCAGTTTCAGTTGGATCTGAGTTGGGAAGTGAAGAAGTAACAGCTTGAGATAATTCGAGCAGCAATCCATAGTGGATTTGCGTGGGAGAACTGTGGAAAGGCATTAGTTTGGCCTGCATGCCTGCCTGCTGTTCCTGAGAGGGAACTTGTGCTTTTTTCGGACTGAATTCGAACTTGGGAGAGCGAATTAAACCACTGAATTGTGACCAGGCTTTAACCTGAAGAAGAACGAAGATATGCTGAATGCAATCGGCCTGTCAGGACTTCCTGCTACCTCTGAACTCCCGGATTGTGCAGGGACTCTGTAATTGCGACTGGAGAGCCATTTACCTGGTACAGTGGAATTTCCTTACATGTGAAGGTGTTGTGTGCTTATAGTGGGTCGTAATTTGGTTCCCCACTGAGTGTCTGAACTGTGTTTTGCTTGCTGGAGGCTGTATCCAACTCCACGGACTGAATCCATTTCCATTTACCTGGGCCCTGCTACACTGGCCCAGCCAGAATACCTGCTACGCAGAGAAAGTCATCGACGAGAGACCAGCCTGGGGATCAACCCCCTGCTCAACGCCTGGAACAGGAACTTTGCCTCAGTGATTCGTGTGGGCCCTGCTTCTCCGGGCACTCCAGCTCAACAGCCTGCAGTCTCGATTTTGTCTTGCCTGTGTCCAGTATTGGGTATCCTGAGTAAACATCAGGGTAGCTCCCTGCAACAACAGTTAAATCTAAAAGGATTGACATCTGATTGTCTTGTTGCCTTTTCTTTCATGAACTGAGCCCTCCGGCTCCAGATTACAAATAGTGTGTGTTGTGCATGTTGCTTTCTTCCATCACAGGGCCCCAACATTCCTGGCTAGCCCACCATTTTCCTACCTGGGTACCCAGAGTGTGTGACTGTGTAGGGACTCTGAACCGCATGCGTAACTGCCTGATTAATATAGCTTTTAAGCAAATCAACCTGATGACGCCCGTTTCATTACCCATGCCCCTTAACCACTACTAGCCAAGCAGGCAGGGGTAGTAGCCCTTGGGATAGCGCCACCTAGGGGTTACACTAGGATATACAACCATTATCCTAAGAATTAAAGAAACTTCAGCAAACACTAGAGCTGTGACAGTTGAGCAGTTGGGGAGGAGAGTAGCAGAATGCTGTACATCGTTTTGTACAGGGAGGAAAGCAGGACAGCAGATATAAGTTTACAGTGGGGGGTGTTGGGGGGATGAAGTGGCAGGGCAAGAGATGCACTTTTATAATTTTAGGGGGAATGGGGTCCTAGGATGCCAGACAAGTATGTTTTGAGAACTACCTAGATTCCTTCTACGTAGTCATACTTGTGCAGTCATTTGGGCATACGTGAAGTCCTCTGAAAGCTTCATCTCTTCCCACCTATCTCGCACCCTCACCCTTCCATGCCTCAGAGCTTTCTTTCCTTTGGAATGTGAGGTCGTCTCTTGTTATACCTGTCCAAAGATTGTTTAAAATTTCCTGCAAATTTTTCACCCATTTTTTCATTTGTTTTCCTTATGATTTTTTTATTTATATGACTTGCTTGGCTAGAGCTGTGTTGAGTGACCATGATATTGGTCCCCAAGGTGAACATGCTAGCCTAAACTCCAGATTTAAAGCAATGTAACTGCTGTAACCAGAAGACTTCAAAGACAGAGCCTCACATGTGCCTATACTGCCTCCATTTTTACCATGATAAAGATAAATGCTTGCTTTGTCAGATGGTATTGCCTGAATTTTTGGCATGATGGCAGCACCGGCTCTCTGAACCCTCAGATCAGCATAGCAGGTCAAGTAAGTCAAATGGCAAGGGTAGGGCCCCCAGAGCTCTACTTCGGTGACTTCCTTTGCACCCATGTAGTGGGCCCTACTCGAGCACCGATCTCCCTAACTGGTTGCCATGATTAAGCTCGTTCCTCGCTCTATAGAATTTGAAGAGGCGGTGTACCATCAAACCCTTGTGATATTCACCTTGTTTGAGTGAACCTCCCATCAGACACGCAGCTGGTTTTTTGGTCAACTCTGGGGGTGCTAAACTGGTCAGGCCTGCTCAGCCTTTTCAGAGTGGTCCACGTGGTCAATCTCCTGTTGTTCCACTGTTTAAGGTGGTTGTTCATCGGACACCAACCTTCCCCAGTGGATGTCCACCTTGGGCAATCCTGTAGAACGGCTCCATTGGGTCCGAGTCAGGCAGAGAGTCATATGCATCTGAGACAGACTCCAGTGGTGAGCCCTTAGCTTTGGAGTTAAGGGCCGTGTCAACGTGAATCTCTATGGACTGGATGCCGCTACCCTTCCCTCGATTCAGGATCTTACTCCATATCCACGACATCATTGTGTGGCTCTAGATTGGGCTCCCACTTGTCCAGGAGCTCCTCACACTCTTCTCATCAGCACCAGAAGAGGTCAGAGAAGATGCATAAGGGAGGATGGGGTAGATGGGAATTGGGACACAAGTATTGACAGCATTCTCTGTCTCGCTCGACTGATCATCGTGCACACTGCTGGTACCTTTGCTTGGAAAGCGAAAGGAACAAGACACTGGAAATGATGACTTCATTCCTCCAGAAGGACATGGAATCATCCATCTGCTGTCTTGCATCCAATTCAGATGAGGAGAATTAGGAAAACATGGACCCATCAGAGTCCTTCACCCACCTGCTTAGGAGGCTCTTGTCTTCCCTCAACATCCCAATCAAGGAGCCTGTGGCCACAGGGAAGTACAAAGATTTGGAGGTCATATTGAGGAGAGGTTACATTGACTGTATGTCATGCATACTGTTCTGTTCTATTGTCGTAGAATGGTGGAATACTATGGCATTACCGCCCAGTTGTTGCAACCCACACTGCACAGTCCACAGGCCATCTAGTTTCAATTTTCTTTTTATTTATTATACTGGAAAGGCATGTGAGCAAATCCAATGACAAGCAGACTGTCATTTGAGGGATTGTGTATCAAAAAATGTTATATATTTGCCAATCATATGTCCCTTGAGGACATCAGTGTGCATTCTACCCCACACACGACTGCTTCTGCTGCTGGGGCACCAGAATGGTGAGATTTGCAGGACTGACACTTGGGCATCTGCACACACATTTGTGACCTAGTATAGCCTAGACCTTCAGGCCAAAAGGGATACTATTTTTGGGTCATCCATCCTAAAGTCACTCTGCAGTTGAGTTGAGGGTTTAGCCCCTCCCAGCTTGGTACTGCTAGTAGTATGCAGAAATGTGACTCTGAAAAAGGAATCCTGATATTTGTAAGACAGAGTTACGGACCTTTTTCTTTTCTTCCCCTATCCTATCCACTGACCCCCTACTGATGGCAACCCCCAGCCCTTGTCACACACATCACCTGGGATGCATCTCATTTACTTCTAGTCTCCCTAAGTGAGTGGTGCAGAGCCTATGGGGTCTCTGTTGTAATCCTATCAGTGAAGGTGCTTTTCCTCCCACTCTATTCCCTGAGCCAGCATACCTGCAATGGCGGGCATGTACTGCGTGAAGACACAGTATGCCTCAGTGCCTGTGCCTGGTTGCTGAGACAGGCAACTGCTGCTTCACCACCTAGACTCTGCTAGGTGTCAGCCAAGCAGCGGTATGCACTGTCCTCCCTTCCAGAAAGGAGGAGAACAGTCAATGGATGCTCAGTTCTCCTTCCTTTGGCCGTCCCTGAGCAACCATGATACATTCCCAAACTGTGGTTGCTGGTGTGGCATGGGATGCTTTAGCTCACCTCGCCACTTGGCTGGCCAGAGTTCTTCACCTTTAACTATTTTTTCACTACTGATATTCCTTGTACAGTCACTCTAACCTGCCTGGCCTAACCTGGCTAATAGTTCTCACTGGTTTCCAGTTACCTGTTACTGTGATCTCGCATTCCCGTGATACCTATTAAAATACAGTATATGAGGCAAGGAGGAGTGAGGGTACAAGATAGAGGGGAGGAGATGAAGCACTAGCTGGTTGGATTTTCTAAGAACTTTGCACTTACTCAGATGACTGTACAAGTGTGTTTGTAGAATGAATACTAGTAGTAAAAAAATAGTTAAAGGGAAACGCTCATTATCGTAACCCTCTCACCCCCCAAATCTCTATCCCCCGATTCAGCATTTTGCATAAAAAATTTTTTTTCTGCAGTTTACTTTATTTAAATTTTGTCAAATCCGCAATCACCAAACATGGCGGATGCTGCGCGGTTCCATGTCATGTAATGGTGTGGCGCTGCACTGCTCGCCCAATACAAAATGTATTGGGTGCCATCTTCGTAAACCTTTCCAAGGCCTTCAACCTGGTTGATTATACGCTCCTATGCTCGCAACTTTGGTCACTTGGCCTGTCTGCCCATGTCCTTGGGTGGTTTTCCAACTACCTCCAAGGAAGACAGCAACTCACGAAATTCAGTAAGGCCCTTTCGTAGCCCACCCCGGTTAAATCTGGGTCCCCTAGGAATCTGTCCTAGTGCCCATTTCTTTTCTCTGTATTTGTTAATAACCTCCCAACTGTACAGTAGTGCCACATTATACGCAGACGACCTGGTGATCCTTATCCACTCCCGTGACATTAGTGTCATTAAGAGTCAACTTAGTGTTGATTTTAGTAGTATCCACTCCTGGCTTAGGGCTAACAAACTCGTCCTCAACCTCAAAAACACACAGGCCATGCTCTTTGGATCCTAGGCAAAAATAAAAGCATCCCCAGCTCCCCTGAGTATTACCGGGGTCGATGGATCCTCCGTGATGGTTGTCGACTCCATCAGTTACCTGAGAGTCACCCTTGACCCCCAGCTTGATCTCACCCAGCATATCCAAAACGTGTGTAGGGCAGTAAATAGCAAATTAGACATGGCTTACAGAGCAAAGAACAACCCCTCACCTGCTGCTCACTGTACCCTGGCAAGAGGTGTGTTATTCCCCACACTCTGTTATGGGCTCATCACGCTTGTGCAAATGGCTAAGTCCCACCTCCCCAAATGGGACGTAGCCTATAACAACATTTACCGCTTTGCACTTGCAGCCCCTCGTCTCACCCACCATTGTGACCTGTACAGCAAACTAACCTTACTCTCCTCAGGCAACCATTGGAGCTTCATCCTAGGATGTTTCACGGACAGTGTCATTAGAACCGCCACCCCTCCAGAACTGGCAGAACTCCTCAAACCTACTTCCTGCTCATACTCCCTTAGGTCGCATGGATTGGCAGTTCTTATGGTTCTTGTTACTCACATGAAAATGGACGACAGAGCATTTGCCACTTGTGCATCCAGAATATGGAACTTCCTTCCTGCCCAGGTCCACTCTACCCCCTCCCACACCTGTTTCCTAATCTTCCTCTGGGAATTACTTGCAACTGTCCTCGGAATTCAGTTGCACTTAATTTCACTAATGACCTGTCCTTCTAGCAGGCTCTTGTCTCTGACCATCCTCATTGGACACTGTCCAGAGTTCCTGTGCTGGTCATCTGGCCAGCCATACCTGCTTATTTTCTTGACTCGTACATTTGTACTTTATGTAATTTTGAATTGTCTTCCTGTCATAAATCCTTGAAATGTCTGTATATTGTCCACCTGAACCTATGTACAATCCTTGTAACCTTGAAATGTATGTTTTTGTCTACCTGAAGCTATGTGCAACTTTTCCCAGTTTGAAATTGTCTCCATATTTCCTTGTACTCTCCCAGGTCGCACCTGAAAATAGGCATCTGTTTTTTGTCTAGTGTGCTTACCTGGTTAATAAAAGCTAAATAATAAATAAATTCATGTTTTCCTTTAAAGGTAAGTAAATTTGTCTGTTTAACTCCGGGGTGGAGGGGGCCATGACCAAGGAAAAACATGAAAAATAATATAAACCAGTAATTGCAAACATTTGGAGTATCTAGTAACTGTAATTTGAAAAGTAATGTCCCCAACACTGATCACTGCTCATTTCAAGGATGCCTAGATAGCTGTTATGGGTGCTCTATTATTTATTTATTTATTTGAAATTATGCTAACTGTGATAACGCTATGAGATGCAGCATCTCGCTTTCATGTGGGTCCCAGGGAGAATAGCAGCAGTCAAGCAGGTCAACATAGATCAGCAAAAATAGTTACATGCAGGCTGAAGTATATACGGGAGAAACGAACAAGCCCTAAAGGTAAGTATGCTGGCCCTATGTGGAGGTGCATCATAGCACTACAATTTAAAACTGCTAATCAGGATCCTGTCCAAGCTTGGGGTTTGGTGGATTTTCTTGTTACTTTCCAGAGAAAAACTAGCCCCCCTGGATGTTTTGTCAAACTTATCTTCACAGACAGAAGTTGTGGGGGGAGTGCTGTTCCATAATCCTACACTTCACCAGCAGTAGAAATATTTTCTTTAACCTGAACAAGGAAGGAAGAGGTCTTAGGCGCCAGTCTTAAGGAAGAAGGGACATCCGGCTGCCCTTTGCTAGACAGATTTCTTGATTAAAAATACCAAGATTGACAGTTTCTGTTCTTGCTTTTAAAGGTAAAATTCTTAGTATTTCCATTACGGCATTTAAGATTAAACTAGGAATAGTACCAGGTTTAAATGCTTGTGCTGGTTTAGAACATGCAGTATGAAGCTAGTTCCTGAGGTCTTTTTATTTGTACAAGGAGCTTTTTTTTGGTTGCATTACCTCTTTATTTACCTTGTCTGCCTTCACAGCCACTCCTTTGGTCTCCTTCAAGGTGTGCCCCGTCTACCTACCAGACTCTCCCTGAGCCTTTGGGATGGGGTGCTTAATAAAAAAGTGCCTTGCTTTAATGTTCTGGTGATCTCAGCTTAACCCTCCTGTGGGGCCCCCTATAAGCAGGAAGGAAGTGGTATCTGGTCCCCAAACCAACAGAGGGGTTTGGTAGAGATGGCCCATTTGATGGTTGTATGGCATGGGAGGGCTCCAGAGGGGCTGTCCAGCAGCATGTGATCACCCACACTGCCAAGGACACCACCACCATGCCACCACCAAAGGCCGCTGCAAGAGTGGAGCAGTGCATCCCACCCTATTGAGAGGAGAGTGCCCATCAGATGCTCTGTAACCCTCCCTGTTGGCCTTACTCCTGGTGCCCCACTCCTTGGCTTGAAGCATGAACTCAGGTTAGCAGTGTGTCAGAGCAGTCCCCGACTCTGATTGCAGTTATGCATAAAGAACTGATTTAGTCACCAGTGTGGAAGTGCCTGTGGCGACTAAGTCACAGTTCAACTAGAGATTTCCGAAAATAGGCACTTGGTTGTCTAGTGTGCTTACCTGGTAAACAAAAGCAAATAAATAAAAATGTTTGCATCCATTAACACCTGAGTTGCAACAGCACAACCACTGTGGATGGCACAGTGCCATTCACAGTAGCCAAGCTGAATTGCAATACCCACATCCGCTGTAGATGGCATAGCACCATCCAGAGCGGCTGTGGGCACAGGCACTATGACCTCACACTTCCTCCTCCTGAACCATGCCTTAAAGTGACAGGAAATAAGTGCTAATCGGCTGCAGTTAATGTTCCTAGTATGAGAAGTGATATACTTGCCTCCAAATGAGCGATATTTAACTTTCCCTTAATAAACACTAATGTGATAAACTGTGTTTTCAACTGTTTTCTTTTTATGAACAACATTCTGCCAGTTCTCTTCATGGAACCAGTAATTTGGAGTGCTTACTATGTCACAGTTTGAGTACAGAATGCTAAACATGAACTATTGTCCTATCAGAACCTTGCTTAGAGTTCTTTGCTCAAACCGTGACATAGTTAAAACTCCAGATCACTGGTTCCATGAAGAGAACTGTAACAGAATGCTGCCCATAAAGTTAGAACAATACAAAATACAATTTTTCACATCGCTTTTTATCCAGGTACAGTTACCTATGGATCATGTAGGCTTATGGATATAATTTCTATAAATGAGAACATTATAAACAGCTGCCTATTAGAAATCATTTCCTGTCCTCTTTAAGGCTCACTCGTGGCACCAGTGGTATCTTTTCATTGGGACAGTCGCGACAACCCCCCCAGTTGGTCCAAGTACTATTTCCTGGCATCCAGTGGATCCCCTCTCAGTAGCCTAGTCCAAAATTGTGTGGTATCTCATTGGTGATTCCTTGTCGGTCTCCATCCCCACATGCTCCATAGAGATGCATCATCCCATTAGAACTGCTTTTACCAGTTCTGCACTGGGGGCATTGCTAAAGATGCGGCTGCTTCTTGCTTGGGTCATCACATTTTTGGTGGATGACACTGCAGGTTACTGACAAAGGGACCAACTTCCCCGCGCATTTGTAACAAAGCTCTTGACCACGCAAGGAAGGTTGCATCCCTCTTTGAGGCTAACTTTGGGGGGAGGGGTTGTCATAAGCAAGGACTGCTGCAAAATCCTCACAACAAATTTACGATGGTCCCTTGTGACTGTGACCAGGACTAAAGTGTTCTATATTAATCCGATGGAGAGAGGAAAAAAGTGAATCATGAAGCATTTGATTCCAGATGCCTTCTTTTGGCTTGTCTAACAAACCTGAGACCTTCTCTAGAGATGAGCCCTGTCAGATACTGTAATAGACCTGGTGCCTAACTTTCAGTGGGCCTGGCATGACCCAGGGACTTGGTCTCCATGCGCAACTCACTGGTGTGGTGAGAAATCCTCACAAGGGCTAAAATAATATTTTCAGCATTTTTTTGCACACAGGTATAATTTTCCAGTTTTTCACTGTTGCACAAACAAATCTGTGCAGGCTGCCATAAAATAGGGAAAAGGTTGCAAAAAAGGCAGCTTTTTTTTTTAAATTGTCCACATATGGAAAAAATCTGTGGTTATGCAAGGTTGCCCTCTAGTGGGCAATTTTTTGCCACAAATGTGCAATTTTTCCACTTCTGAAAATTCAGCCCAGATGTCTAAATATTTTCTTTACAACAAAAATAAAAGTTCACGTCTCTTGGGATTGGGGAAGGGTGTGATAGGTGAGACGTTTGATTCTTTTTTTTTTGGGGGGGGGGTGACTGAATTACTTCCTAGTGATACAGCTGTATTGAAGTCACTTCTGTTGGCAGCATCCAAAAAGTGTGAGTTGGGTGGGATTGGGGGAAGGAAAGGGAATGTCAGCCTTGCAAAGAAACAGATAAAAATAGTAGTACATTTTTGTAGTGTCCTGAGTTCAAGAAAGTTGATGACCCTCGGCTGTAAGGAACGGACATTAGGCTTATGACAATCAATACAGTTATTGTCACCAGTTTGTACTAGCATTGTCTAGAAAGAAGCTCAATGTATCCCTGTCTTTGCAGCACTCAGATTCTGGATTTTTTTTAACATTCCGCCAACTTCATTAAGGGCAGAAGTTGCCGTGCCAGTAAGCAGTAACTTGAGAAGGAGTGCCCGTCCACTCACAAGAAGTGAAATTAGAGAATGTGCCATGAAGAGAAATGGACAATAGAGGTTTATTCAGAAGGGTGAAAAATGGATGGACTTGTGCACTTGAGATCGCAGATCTGTCAGGTCGAATCCACCCGAGATCCCAGCTCTGTCAGGACTGATCCACCCGAGACCCCAAGACTGTTGGGCATTTCCTAACCAAACCCTTTTCCCAAGCTGCTCATCCCATACAGCAGTGCTCAAACAGTCATGACTGGGTTGGCACACATGCTGCAGTTTTTACAGTGTGATTTTTCAGTCTAGTGAAACACCCAACAACTTTCCCATGTCTTTTTTTTGTTGTGTAGTCAGTGTGGCTCAGTTGGTAGGCCCCCCCTCCGTGGGGCCAGACAGTTGTGGATTCTGGTCCAACACCAGGATTAAGCTTACACCAGGAACGCTAGCACCCAAGTGCAGTAGTAGAGGGAAATAGTACTGGTCGGGTGTGCCGTCCTTTGGATGAGATATTAAACAGAGGTCCCTTCTGCCCACCTCTGGTGTGTCCTAGTGGGTGTTCAGGTGGAAGTACAAGAAACCAAGGCACTTTTTGCAAGAGATAGGGATATGCCCAGGTGGCCTCGCCAGCATTCCCTTTCCCATATAATGGGTTCATGCAATTGTCCAGGATTATGTGTGGGTGTTATTGTGTAAAATGGCAGCCACTACACATTCAGTCACTTCACTACTCGTCTCCTATTGCTGTAAAGCATTCAGAATGCAATGTATATGAAAAGTGCTATCAAAATTGCTACTTCTCTTTCTAATTATTTACCCATGGTAGCCCTATTGAGGTGTTGCATCTCCTGCTTCTCTCCCATGTTTCAGCAAGGAAGACTGATGCACAGGGAGGTTGTGACTTGCAGAAGGTCGCACAGTGAGCCAGTGGTTCTGGTGGGGTTTAAACCAATGTGGCCTGACGCGCAGTTGCAAGGAACTATTGAACAATGGTTGTGACAATTTTGTGCCAGTTCCTTTCCTATGACCCACAGAGTTTTCCTTAAAGGGTTGTTTCTCCACTACACAACGGGGGTCACAGTGTCGTAACTGTTGATAAGTAGCTTAGCCTCTCAGGATAGAGCATCTTTGTTTTATACAGGAGTCCAATTTTCAGCTGCAGTTCTCCCCCCGGTTTTTTTGCCTCCTGACACCCACTTTCCCTCTTTCAGTTGGTAACACCCTTCCCCTTATCATTGCCTACCTTCTCTAGGGATTACCTTCCGAGAGGGTGCCACAATTTAGTCCCTGTGGCAGGCCCTTCAGGGCTTGCCAGACCCCTCCAGAGCAAAATGCATGTCTGGAAGTGACTATCAGTGATGCCAGATCTGCTTGAGGCTCCATCTTCATCCGGCCATGCTTGGGGTATATCACCTGTTTTTTCTTCCCAGGGGCACGCCATGCAGTGGTGCACAAGGCACTCTCAAGCGTGGCCATGCTGGCGTCCAGCAATGTCCCTTCCCAGCTGCAAGTGGATCCTGTTGTGCTACCACCCAGCTTCAGCCAGGTGGCAGGCACTTTATGGACACCTCCCCGTCCCCCAAAGGAGGAGAGTTGTCACCAGGATGCGCAGTCCTCCTCCCGCAGCTGGTCCCTAATGACCCTCACTTCCAAACTCAAGTCACCAACGTACAAGATGTAATGTTACCACTGTGCCAACAGGCTGGCTCCCAGTTTGTTTTAATCAAGTGCTCAGTGTACATGTTCCAGGGCAAAGCTTGGCCCAACCAGAGACCAAGGTCCTTACCACCCTCATAGATGTATAACTCCCACAGAAAACAGAAAAAACTGCTCATCAGTGCTCCAGCTTTAAGCTGCAAAACAGACACAACCTGGACCAAAATGTGCCTCTGGTATCCGTGCTCTCTTTTACTTTTCATATTCCACTCTCTCTTCAAACTGTTTCATCAACGTTTCAGGATCTTTACATCAGTCTCTTCTTCAGGGTGGTGGCTGTTTAAATTGAATAAATCAATAATAAAATGTGTACAGAATTTCTGAAATACACTTATTAATTATTTCAAGTTAAAATAATGAAGTGGATGTCTCCATTTTACTTTTAATTAGCACTGTCTGAGTATACCTTTTTCGATTTATCTTTGCAGTACATTTTTGTATCTGTTAAAAATTGAAATACATAATTTTACTACAAGTGAAAATAATCGTGAGTGTAACTCATAATTCAGTGTTATTAATTGAAACACTTGCAATTGTTCTTATTAGTCACCCGTTTCTATGATTTTCACTGTTGATTTTTCACTTTCACAGTGCTATTTAAAGAATAAGTAAAATAGTTACATCAAACAATATTTGTACATTCCTGTAAATTAGTGCTGTATAAAAAAGGATTTCCTTGCCCCTTTTGTAACAGTCCAGTTCATTACTTCTTAATTTCTTATTCCCTGTGCCACTTAAGTCATTTCATCATGGTCAAAAATGTTAACATGCTAAGTAAAACAAAAATAACATACGTTTAGTTCCATTTCTATAAAAATAGAAATAACGAGGTGGCGTGGCCAGCAGCTAAGTAGGATGCACCAGAACTGTGCTCCTGCTACCTCAACTAATTATGTTTTTTTGCTTTAACGTTGTCAAAGGAGCACGACTGTAAGAAGAAATGACTCTGATTATCTAACACTCAGTTGTGAAAATTATGGTGAAGCCATGCCAAGTAGCATCCCAAGACAGCGGAAATGCACAAACAACAAAAGCAGTTGGAGCAGGTGGTCTCAAGCTGTCTCAGCCACGAGGTTGGGATGGACGACGAACCCTTTAACTCAGCCTTACTGTAGGCCATAAGTGACCTAGATTTTAAAAAATGGAGTGCTTGAACAATAGATTTGCAGCGATGGAAGGGAAGCCGAGCCTGATATCGGAGGAGGCTAAACTTGCATCGGGGTCTGCTTCAAAGTCAGCAGCAGCAGTAACCATCGTTATATCTAAAACAACTTACTCAGATTAAGACTCAAACATCTTGAAAGTGGTGTGAGGATGGGAAATGTGCATCTCCTCAGAGTTCCCAAAGGAGGGAAAGAAACCAACCTTTTAGATTTTACTACAGATCTACTGTAGTCTTCTTTGGGGTTCAGTCTTACAGGGCTCACTGCAAAAGTGCACTGAGCAAATCTGATGAGGAGACCTACTAAGCCAGACTAGTTCTGGACTATTCTAATTGTGACTACTGGAGCATACATCTAAGATAGCATCCTTCTAGAAGCCAAGAAAAAGGGACAATTGCACATGGCAGATGGGACTGTATTTTTCCTGTTCCCCAACTTGAGCTTTGCAACAGGGTAGTGAAGAAAAGGGTTCAAGTCGGTGAGGAATGGACTTCGTACCCTGGGAATCATGAACACTGTGCGGTCGACCACCTTATTACAAATATCTTGTGCCAGGAAAACCTGCAGTTACACTGAACCCCTCAGAGGCGGGTAAGAGGCTAGAGACAATGAAAAAGGACTTTCTGAGACCGGAATGGGAAGGAGTCTCTGAGGGCAAGGAATAAAAAGACTGCTTAATTCATGGACTTCTATATCCTTTATTAGTTTTGCACTACTGTGTACAAGAGCAACGACCTTGTAATTTTTTTTTTTTTTTGCTCAGAGTAAATTGACAGGCTGTGCTTTCTGCAACAACTAGGGGACATGGTGTCTGGATGCCAGAAGACCCACACCATTTTATCTGGTAATTAATTTTACTTTAAAATGGAAAGTAGTTAGCTGGCCCATAACCGCAGCAGTAGCGCTACCACTCATGACACCAGCGAGCTGTGTTCAGGAAAGAGCTTAGGTCATCGGGGGACCGACGGAGGGGGGGAGAATAATGGCCCCAGCTCCTCCGGAATGGTGGCCCGTGGGAACTCCTCAGGCCTCCATCTCTCTCTGGATCGTGGCACCTGCTCAATAAAATGCGTACATTTTGGGGACCCCGCCTCCACCCTGACCCCATCTGGGGGGCAAAACCAGAGCTCCATGGGGGTAGGGGACCACAACCAGGGAGGCTTGGAGGGGGTTCCTCGTGAGCCTGAGGGTCTTAGGAGGGGCCAGAGGAACAGAGCATAAAATAGAAATTGCAAAAAATAAATCGGTAAATAAATAAATAGTTGAAAAGAGTTTTAACTGGAGGCGGGGCTGTTGAGGAGTGAGGGGAACTAAGCACTTCAAAATGGCTAATGCTTCATGGCTTGAAGTGCGCAGCATGCTATATGTATGTAGGGCAGTTTCCTCGGCACACAGCATCTAATAATTGCATTCAGCCACCCTCAAAAGTGTATTAAAAGCAGTACAAGAGCTTTGTGACCTTAAGTTGTGAAAAACCTGTTGCTTCAAGATCAGGTAACGATTGTGTAAAGTTCTGTTTTCTTATTAAATTGTAAGAAGCAACAGTTAATGCTGAATTGTTTGAAAAAGTTTAACATGCGACTTGATACAATTTTGAGTTATGATAGTTTGGGGGAGAGGTGAAATACATTCTGGGGCTCCCACAAAGCTTTATACTACTAGATTCAGGGATGTGTCAAACTAGATATCTTTTGTCACACAGGTGACATTCTACATGTACAAGTCATGTTTGGAACTTTATAGGAAACATTTTCGACAGGAGACCATAGTCATTGCTGCTCTGCAGTAGTTCTATCTCGGAAATGAGTAAGATATTTTAACTAAGAAATCCTGTATGAGTGCCTCATGTGGTAACAATGGGAATCAAGTGTACTTTATATTGATATAGACATGTGTAATGCCATTTCTATACTTGAAACCAAGTGTTTTTTCTACATGTAGTAGCAGTATTTGTTAAACGCCATATAGCTTTTTATAGCAGTAATGTTTTTCTGGCAAAAATATCAAGATACCCATTTTTCATTCAGTTTTATTTCATTACTGAACCAAGATATGGGATTAAAGTTCCCACTCTCAAGCCATGCCCGCCCAGAAAAAAATAAATATCATAGTACAGTGCTGTGCAGTTTGCCATCAGAAACATGTGGCAGCTCCGCCCTAATAAATCTACAGTAAGAATCTATCATGTACATTCAACGGGATCTCAGCAGAAAGATTTAAAAAAAATTGTGAGTGATGGCCATCTTTAATGACATGAGTCATTAATTACAGAATAAGCTAAAAAAGCTGTTTTTAAAAATATCGGTGAAAACTAAAAATACACCGAGGATGAATCTAAGGATGTCAGCAATACATTTTGACTAAAAAACTATATATATATTTTTTGTCGACTAACAAATACTGCTGCATTAAATTAATTTTGAAAACTCAAAGATAAAACAAAAAAAAAGACAGAAATAACTTCCAGTTCTGTTTAAATAATGTTTCTCATCATTTAGATTTCAGAGAGAGTGACTACTCCATTTGGGGAACTTTGCCCCGTAATATTAAATTTATTTCCAATTCTTTTTTATAAAACAAACAGACCTTCTTTTTATCTTTCTAGTTAGTAAAAATACTCATGCTTCTAATTCTGTGTTACAGAACAATAATTGGTACTTTTTTGTCTGGTCTTAATGCTAGTATGGTAACTAACGCTTTTCACCTATGTAAATTCCCAATTTGTAACCCTAAAATTCAATGCCAAACAAAGGAACGAACACAGCTCAGGACTGACATGGAGGAGCCGAAATACAAGTTCCACATAGGATGCACATAGAGAAACTCTTGGCTACACTTCATAGGACTGCACGTCACACCATGAATTAGCACACTTTAAAAGTCAAAATTTTATTATAAATTACAAACAACGAGTAGCACCCCCCACATGCAGCGTCTATGTACATTTTGCGTCGCACTTGATGCTTTTTCAAGATGTCATGCAATTCCAAACATTCCCCTTACATAGCCCACATTACACATGTGATCAATTACAAAATGTGAATTAAACACGCAGCATATTGCATGCATTTCTTAAAAAGAAAAAGATCCATACTTAAAAGATGTTAACAGTCAAAATAACAAAAATTTCCTACAAATATTGCACAAGTCCCCTATATATCTCCCTTGCTATTTTATATTGGTTTGCTGACATAATTGAACCCTGGTGAGAATGTGAATAACAAGGGAAATATATAAAGGGCTTGTGCAATATTTGTAGGAATTGTTATTTTGACTGTCAACATTTTTTAAGGATGGATTTTTTCCTTTTTAAGAAATGTGTGCAATATACTGCGTTTTTAATTCACATTTTGCAATTGATCACGTGTGTAATGTGGGCTATGTAAGGGGAACTTTTGGAACTGCATGACGTCTTGAAAAAGCGCTGGGTGCGACGTGAACCGTACATAGATGCTGCATGTGGGGAGTGCTACTCGTTTGTAATTTATAATTCAATTTTGACTTTCAAAGTGTGCTAATTCATGGTGTGACGTGCAGTCCTATGAAGTGCAGCCAAGAGTTTATGTGAACCCTAAAATTCAGTCGAGAGAAGGAACTCAACCAATGTAGAGATAAATGCTCACTTCTGGCATCTCTGTTAACGCTTCTGCTGTCTTTTTTTTTACGGATGTTATTTCTCTCCACAGGAGCTCCGGCCCCCGCACCGCTGCCTCCGGCGCCATCCCCGACATGAGACCCCTCCTTCCGCACCGGCGACTTACCTTTGCGGCAGGGTGGTGGGAGCGACTCAACCCACCCGAACGGGTCCATGCCAGGGAGGCGTCCTCTGGGACTGGCGCCGGGGAACGACGTCGTGCTGCCGGGCTCCATTTTTTCCTCGATTTTCTTGCCAGGCGGGCATGGTGTGCAATGATGCCAGCGACTGAGTGCGTGCACGCTCCCGTGCGCGCACTAGTCAGCGTCTGCCATGTCCCGCCTCCCCTCTTTCCGGCTGCGTGCTGTTGATCCCCAGCCTCCGCTGGTCAGGCAAGCTTCCGGCCGCTAAATCCCACCCGGAGATGGAGAGCAGTCCTCCGGGCGCTCAATCCATCTCCTCCCGCCGACCTCGCACCCGTGCTCGTTCGTCGACCGGAGTCGCCAGGGCGAAAGCAGGTGTAGCGACGAAGCGCCAAACTTCAGCGCCACCGGGCCGGCTCTGCTGTCTTGGTAGTAAAGTGCAAACCTTAGAAATCTTACTTCCTTCATAAGGACCATCACGCTGATGCTCTGAGCAGCGTATGATGTCTGCGACATTGGTGACATCACTGACATCAAGACACCGTCGCATGCAACTGTGTGATGACATCAAGACGTCATCACGCCCTTGTGCGTGACTGCCACGCTGCCTAGATCCAGTAAGGGTAGCTCACAGAAGTCTGTCAAAGGCATCTTCTTGCAAACAGTTCAGATGCAAGCCCAGCATGATGTAGTGCCTCTATAGTGCTAAAACATGTTAACCTGGACCATACTGTGCATACTATAAACCGTACGTACTATGCATTTTACTGCTTAGGTGCTGCCATCTTGAGACTGCATTTCCACTAACTTTGTGAACTTAATCATAATAATGCAATTACAATGAACTCATTCACCACTATGACGGAGAATCAAATTACCCTAACTCTAGAGTTAAAACCCACATTTATAATGGTGTCAAACTTGTCATGGAGCTCACCTGCTTTAAGCTGCAAAAAGCTGTGCTAGTCAGGTAATTCTTGCGTTGATTTTGTTTTGTTTGCTTTTTAGCCAGGCTTTTTGGCCCTTCAAGCCATCACTTGCACCTTCTTCAGGTCCCTGTCAGCTCCAGGGATTGTGTAGAATATCGGACACCGTAATTGGCTACGGTAACTTCGTAGCGCTACTTATGTACAGAGTTATGTTGTGTTACAATGCACACAATTTTTGGGGGTTTAGTTATGATTATGTATGTAGAGTGAGAGAGAGAGAGAGAGAGTGTGTGTGTGTGTGTGTGTGTGTGTGTGTGTGGGGGAGGGGCTCTGCCCCACCAAATTAATGATCATTGTGACAAGGTGTCACGAAGGGAAGGGGGGGTATGGAGGGCAGAGCTCCCCACGTCATATACAGTCAGCCGCATGATAGCGTAGCAGAGTTTGATATTCACGAAGTGTTTATGCAAACCCACTTACACTTGTCCAGTATTCTACACAAATGCCAGCCCTATCACCCCCTCCCCTCCATTGTCAAGTCAATGGAGATCCGCATGGAGCAGAGCCTGAGGAGCCAGCATCCGCCACATAGACGACTCAAGGCACATATTGTTTGTGAGTTTCTTCCCCACCCTCCAGTTTCACCCACCTCTGATGTTGCGTGGTGCCTCTGGTTGCCTCACACGTATGGGCTGGCGCCACCTCTAATGAGAAATCATGCCCCTGTCCCACGACTAGGGCCCTTGTACGCCTGGAGCCTATCACCCCCCGGCCAGCTTGCGCTTGCACTCGTAGCATTCCTAGCCCTGGCTGTCTCGATCCTGGCTCCCAGGATCACTTCCCAGCCCAGGTTACCAGAACCATTGGATGACGGTTATTGCAGCCGAAAGGTGGGGAGCATTAATCCAGTTTTTTGTTGTTGTTAATTGAGGTCGTAACCCCCTCTGATCTCCACCTTGCCCTCAGGCTTTCCAGTTACTGTCTAGCCACATCACCCACTAAACCAACCACTTCCCCATTGCTTACAGTTCTGCCCTGTATGGCAGGGGGATCCAGGGGAGGCTGTCCTCCCCACAGCCCAGGTCTGGATCTGGTTGCATGCAGCCTTGCTGCATTGTGGTGGGGGGGCGGGGGTCAGACATGTTGACAGTCTTCCTCTATGGAGAAACCTGTAATTTTCTCACTTTACTTTTCTCCCCAACTCCTCCCACCTCCCCAGGCATGGGTATAGCCACCTTGTTTGGCCTGATGCACACACAGTATGCACCTGTGTCAAGAGCAAGCTCTCTGGCCCAGCAGCAGGGTTTGCCATGGTGCCGGAACCCACTGCTAGCCTTCCCTGGCCAAGGCAAACTGCTATGCGGCAGCTGTTTCAACTTGGTCTGCCTCGTGGACATGTCAGTGTGAGTCTGATCCATAGGGGCAGCCTGGATAAGCAGTTTTAAATGGCAGTACAAGATAGTCAAAACACTGCAATATTAGCCAGTTTGACGTGGTGGTGACGGGAATGAAAAATGGTCTGTATCTTGTCACGTATAGTAAAATACTTTCAATGGCGTAAACAGTTGAGGATTTGGATCCCCCCCCAAAAAAAAACCCATTTCTTACTTTGTTTTTGCCTCCATTTTTCCTTGCCAGCTCCTCTGCCTACCATTGGAGTCCTCCAGTGATCTAGCCATCCTCCACTCAAAATCCTTTCTGAAATCCCGGCCATAACCAAGAGCTTGACCTCTGTGGGTGGGACCATCCAGTTCCCAAAGCTGGGAGGATACTTTACTTGACGGTCAACGTCCAGGAGGAGGAGGAGCTGGTGATGAATGGAAGGAGTCATTGCTGACCTGCTGTGTCGTGGGGGGCAGGACAACTTTAGCTTCCTGGGGCCACTGGGTTATTTTTTCCCACAAAGTCCTCCCTTATCTCTCCCCCTCCCTTGGGCGTGGTCCTGAGAAGTGACCTGGAAGAATGCCAGTCAGGGCCATTGAAAGAGTGGGTAAGCCTGGCCCTACCTTTGGAAGTCCCCATGCCAGTTCCACTCTGAGCGTGTAGTACCTCCGTGTCACTAGACAAATTGGGGGGGGGGTGCTGACATAACGCTGCTCCAGAGGGACTACTTATTCCTTCGCACGCTACATGCTCTCCCCGAGCCACCAGGGGCAGTCGTTCAGTGGAAGGAAGTGCCTCCCTCATGAGGCAGCCGAGACAGATGCCAGAACCTCACCTCACTGGTCGACACCAGATATCCCAGGCTTGAGGCGTGATCCTGGGTCACCTGCATGGCAAGCGGTAGTACTATCACTGCGCTAACTGACTGGCCCCCAAAAATATTTTGATCAAATAAGTTTGGGGAAGGCAGTAGGAGCCAGGCTACCACCATTTTAATTGAGGTTTAGCCTGCAGGAGTACAGTTTCATTGGTTGCTTGTAATGTTCTATTTAAGTGTCACTGCTTTAGGTGTGTGGTGGTGATGGGGCAAGGCAAAGTTTATTTGTAGGGCACCCAATCCTGGAGGCTCTGGGCGCCTAACACACACAGTGGCAGGTAAACCATCCAGTATAGTAAAGCAAAAGAATAATAAATATCAGATATCAGAATTATTAGAACAGCAAATAAAATAAAACAGATCCAAAGGCTGGTCAGATTACAATGTCAGGAAATGTCAAGGAGAATAGATGGGCCTTGACATCACTTTTAAAACACTCGACCGTTGGGGCCTCCCGAATGTAAAAAGGAAGAGCGTCCCATAAGACTGGGCAGGTGACACTAAAAGCCCGGTCACCGGTGGTTTTAAGTCGGGTCCTAGGAACCTCAAGGAGGCCCCTGGTCGAGAAGCGGAGGGGCCGGACCAAGACAGCTGGTGTCAGAAGGTCATCTAGATAGCCAGGGCCTAGTGGGGGTGGGTTCTTAACACACCAGACATCTGGTGTGTTGACGCACAGCATATGCATCTGTTGGTTGGGTCAGGAGCCATCAGTGGGCCTGTAGAGCCATGAGTTCAAGTCCTACACAAGGAACATATCCTAATACCAACACTATAGAGCAGCACTGAAGCAGGGAAGGGGGCTGCACTCTTCAGGTTCCATGCATCGGATGAGATGTAAAGCAAAGGTTGCCTCTGCCCACCTCTGGTGGCTGTTTAGGTGGATGTTAAAAATTCCATGACACTTATTGTAATAGTGGAGGATTTTCCTTAGGGAACTGGCGAAGACTCTCCCGTCAATAAAACAGATCCACGTACCGTGCAACTGGAAATGACCTGCCACAGCACCGTGTGCCTTTCCTGATTGCAAATTACATAGAAATAAATAAATTGGGTCTGAAAAAAAGCCACAGCACTGCTTCTCAGGGGCTGCTGACCACCCATCACCCTCCAAGGTGAGGGTACACCAAAGGGCTAAAGCAGTGATATAGAGGATAATGTATGGTCCACTATCCACAACAAGCATGTGCCAGTTATCGAGAGGTTGCTATGGCAAACGCTGAAAACCCTCGCGAGCGGCTCGAGATGTTTTGGTTGCCATGGCAACCTCAAAATGGCTGCTCACATTTGTTGCGTTTAGTGGACCGTATGTTGTCTTTTGTAGTGTATGGTCTACTATACACAAATTAGAAACTGTACCCCCTCTGAAAAATGAGTTTGTGTTTTAAAAATCCATTCATTTTTTTTTTCTCAGCGCTGCTCTCGTCTGGGGTCAGCTGTCACTGCCGTGGCCGTTTCAAGAAGAGCTGAAGTTAGCGGAACGGACATGCGCGAACATGTTCCATGTTGTGCTGCAGTAGCTACGTATCTAGTGCAGCACAACGAGGATATTCTAGGGATGGATTTCTGTCTAGAACAACGTTCTGCCATACACTATACAGACTTAGATTTGCACTGTTGTAATAATATCTAGCACTGGCAATCATCCAGTGTTGGGCAACATATGTTGATGTAGGGGTGTTTGCTGCAGTGGCGCACTGAGTTATGCAAGGAACTCAAGTGAAGCAGTATTAAAAATAATAATGGGAGGGAGAAATCCCATTAGAGATGCTGTTTATTCCATCAGCAAGTGCGTCCAGCTTGTCCCCTCCCTGAGAAAATTTATTTTCAAAGGCTGGGAACAGTCACCAGATGAATTTCTTTAAAGCAAATTCCTTTCCAGTATTGTCCTGCAATATACATAGGCCTCGTGGCACGCAATCCCAGTGGTAGTGTTTAGAACAATATTACTCCAGTGGGAGTAAAAGGACTAATTAAATTCCTGGGAAGCTGAGTAATGTAGGAAAATATCAGGAGGCACAGGGGCAATGATGGGATAAAGCCAACCTAAGCTCAAAACCGGCCATAATATTATAGGGATGCCGCAGGGCATTTATGGATCCCATCACCATCATGGCACCTTATTACGTTAAAGAGCCCCTGACATTCCAGGGCAGACTTGAAAAAAACAGGCTTTTAGACACAGTTTGTCATATACTACACACATTCTCTGTATTCGGCATCCTTATTTTCTTTATAACTGTGTACACTGATAAGAAAACGGGTCACTTTCCATCAGACTCAACTTGCTCTGGCTGCTTCTCTATACCTAACATCATTATCATCTGTTTATGGATGCAGTAATATGCCAGGATGTGTCGTTATGGGCCAATAACTGCAAGCCTGGAGTGTGTTGTTAGGCACAAGATAGCTTCCCCAAGTGCCTTTAAACACCCTCGAGAAGTGCAATTATTGGCCATAATTTTGCATCCCTAAAGTAGTACCTTTTCACTGGAAGTATATCCAGAAGAAAGAATAGTTTCTACATGCTGTAGGTTTCTTATAGGATGTTATTTCTAAAACAGAAATGTTCTGGAGCTGCCCCTCCCCATCATCATACACACAATAGAGATGTTACTTTGAAACAGTGTTTTTATTTTGCTTACTTGCTTAATTTGCTGGTGCGGTTGTCCAGTATTTGTTTCACAATACGAATGCTAAGACTTTTGGATGTGCGTGACAGCCCCCGGTGCTGTTATTTGGCAGAAAACCTGCTGTCGCAAGAGGTTTTGGCTGAGGGAGAGGGTATGGACTTTTGGTGAGAGCGCATACAAGCAAAAAGATGTCCATTAGAAACAATTAAAAAGCACCTGCAATACAAAATAATCAATTTGCAATTGGAGAGTTATGGAGGGGAGACTGGAGCAGCTCGGTGGTGCTGGGAGGGGAGCAAAACACAGAGATGTGCCTGAGCTGCTGGGCAGGTTACAAGGGGCATTAGAGGTATCCTTGTATGGTACCTGGATAATAGCTTGAAAGAAGCACATGCTGTAATTATGGCTAAATAATTACACACTTCGTTTTCTCTTTTAGCCAGTCGGGTGGCTAGATTTTTCATACCCATTTTATAAAACATAATTCTTTGCACTGCCACAAATTGGTACCAAAAGCAAAGGGTTACGCTGTCAATTGCAGACAAGCCGTCAGAGCAGATGATGTCTGGGGAGACTGATCCCATTTGTATATTAATGCACCTAGTTAAAATGAAGCGGGGAAGAGGTGAATACTAAAAAATATGAAATATGCTATGAGCTAGAATGTGTCTGAAACATTTGTTTTCAGAATTTTCCTGAGAGATCTGGAACTCTTTGATTTAAAAGACTTACCCTTTGAACACATTGACATTTTGTCTGTTCTTCTCCTCCATAGCAAATTAGACTTTTTAATTTAATTTTGCATCTGTTTCTCACCCTTCAACCCTTTTACTTTGTACTAGTTCCCTGCTACTAACGCACAGGTGGCAGTAAATGAAGCCAGCATGGTGCACTGTGTGTCATTAGCTGTCCTCATTATGGAGACACGGGTGGCAGCAAGGCATGCCTCCACTCTGCAGGTTTCCTAATAATGGCACTTTGCTGCTGTTGACCACGAACAGTATGTGCCATCTCAACATTGCTGACATAGCTCCTGCTTTACCTCCTTACTTCTCTTCACTTCTTGTTACAAGAAATTCATCACTGCCTGGCACTGATCTTCAGATGAGAGCAGTTTTCCATATTGTGCCATATGTGTGTCTGAGGCTACTGCTGACAGCGTCTTAGCTGTGATGCTACCAAGGCAAATGTATAAATATTATTATGCACGGGCAGACTGTTTCCTCTTTATTATTACAGCTTTTTTACCCAAGATAACCTCAGATACAGCATCTCGTTTCCAGTGGGGTGCTGCTTCTACCCATTTGCACAGCTGGTTGGGCTGGAGCACTAGGAGGTTAAGTGGCTTGCTTAAGGTTACACAGTTAGTATTTTGCTCTGGTACAGTTCAAACCATGATCTCCTGATTCCCAAGCCAGTGTTCTGACCACTAAGCCACACTGCCTCCATTAGTTTCGGTTCAAAACCAAGTCCTAAGATGTTTGAAAAAGTTCTTGTGTCTGAAATGGGTTGAAGACATTCTCAGACAAACCAAAAAAAGTGTGAATCCCCTCTCCTTTCAATCCATGCTCCAAATCGTATTCCCCCCACCAAAAAAAAAAAAATCCCAAAGGGGGGCAGCAGCTACTTGAGTTCTGTAGACATCTTGGTTGGAGATAGTATACCATGACAGAGAGTACTCATCTTCAGCCCTGTTTGGTCAGGTAAGTAAGCAGTGAGACACCTCGCTACCCTACTGTGGCATTCTGCTGAGTGAAGAGACCATGGGGAGAGTGCAGCAACAGTCTTGCCTCAAGGATGAATGCACATCCTATGCTGCTGCAGCCAGGGAGGGGGTGTCTTGGTGCCAGACCACTTACCTAGCCCCAAAGGGCCAAGGCTGAGAACATCTCTTTCTTTGACCTTCGTCGGATGCTGTCACCAGCCAGGATAATGGTAGTGGAGAACCTAGGTGCATGCCCCAGTATGGACTAGGGAAGGTGAATGTATATTTTGGGATGGGGATGAGGGTTGGGGCACTGTATTTTGGGGTGGGGATGAGGGTTGGGGCACTGTATTTTGGTTCATTGGGACTAGTCCCTGGCTACTGATCATAGCTGAAGACCTAAAGGTGGCAAGGCAGTTGGAAGGGCAAAGGGGATGCTGGGGTGCATAGGGAGGGGTATCACCAGCAGAATGAGGGAGGTGGTGTTGCCTATGTATAGCTCGCTAATGAGACCTCACCTAGAGTACTGTGTACAGTTTTGGAGACCGCATCTCTGGAAGGACATAGAGTGGAGGCTGTCCAGAGGATGGCAGCTAAAATGGTACAGGGTCTTCATCAGAAGCCCTATGCAGGAGAAAGATGCTCAAGAACTAGGAGGCATGCAGTGAAGTTGGAGGGGGATAAAATCAGGAGAGATATAATGGATGCCTGGAACAGTCTTCCAGTGGAGGTGGTGGGCGGCAAAAACAGTGGTGAGGTTCAAGAATGCATCAGATGGACATAAGGGAATCTTGGTGGAAAGGGGGTGGGAGAAGGAGTTGGAGATCAAATGGGGTCTGTGGTGACACTGTAGGTAGGCAAAAATGGGCAGATTGGGTGGGCCAAGTGGTCTTTATTTGCCATCAAATTCTATGTTTCCTGTGTTTTAATTCAACCCATTGACAGCCTTTTGTTTTAGTATTGGTCAGTGGTTTGAAATTGTCTGAAACATCTGGACCAGACCATTTTTTTTTTGGGTGGGGGTCTTTTTTTCCCCCCCGCCCATTCCTTATGTTAAAATATGGACATGGCTTGTGAATCAGTTCTTGAGCCAGTTAACATTTTTTTCCTCCATATCCTATTTATCTTCATTGTGGCTGTGACAGGCTGGGCTCCCTTCAGCCCTGTCCCGCCAATTCCACCATCCTAAACCTCCCCAGGGACTCACCTGAGGGTCACAGCACCTCCACAGATCCCCCGGAAGCATAATCCAGTTCTCCGGCCCCAGGATCTCTGTGATACGCAGTTGCAAACTGGTAGGCCTCTATTAATGCCTGTCCTGCCACCATTTTCAAACAGATTTTTGTCCTGTCCCCCACGCTTGGGGCATGCTCGCCAACATGCATATGTGGAGGCTGTTATGAGTCCCACAACACCACCCCTTCTTCTCCTCCTGACCCAAGACTGCCACCAGCCTCCACCTGGTGGTAGTCATTCAGCGAGCATGCAGATCCCTCCTGAAGAGAAAGTAGTTTTAAAGAAATCATACGGGTCCCAATTGCATCCCCTGACAACCCCTAAATGATGCCCATGAATATACAGATACACACAAGGCAATAAAGAAAACTGCGAATGAAGCAATATACAGATATACAAATAAGCAGTAGATAGAACATTAGGGCAGGTGTAGAACAGTGCAGTAGTGTTATATACAAAACAGAGATAGGGTTGACTTTTCTGAGAACCAGTCACAGATACAGGGATTGGGAGATAGTAGAGACAGGTAGGGGATTCAGTGGTAGTTGCCAGGAGAAATATGCTTAGGACACCTTAGGAGTATTATGGAGCTAGGTACAAGAGCAGAATTGAACTGTAATGTTATGGAGTGAGTCTTTCGGGGAGAAAGGCAAGGAGGAGGGGCAAAAAGGGGAGGGATGTTATTACAGAGATGGGGGAGTCTGAAAGAAAGGAAATTTACCCTACAGAGGTTTTGAAAAAGGGGATTTTGAAGGAGTGAGCGTCAAATTTCTTGAGTGAGTAGGTGGAGGAGGGAGAGTGGAAGGAAGAGATGTATATCACTGGAGGGCAGGGAAACAGAAGATAGATACTGCAGTGCCAGAATGGAAAAGGTGCCTGCTTCAAGGCATAGACAAGATTAGAGCAGAGCGGAGAAAGCACCAGGGAGAACAGTTTAGTGCAACGTGATTGGGGTAGGGAGGACTTGGGGGATGCACTGTAGACCACATCCCCATAATAAAATGTTGGGAGGATCTTTTTGAGGAAACTCGCTTGATGGGCTGGGAGGAGGGATATTGGCTTTGTTGTCGCGCAGTGCACCTACCTTGGAGAGTTTTTTTTTTTTTTTGAGTGTTTGGAATCTGTGGCTGGGAAAATCAAGCTGTCAATCTGACCAGATGCTGCGATATATGAAGAACACTCCCTCCATCAAGGAACTATCCATGGTGCTGAAGACCGGGAGTCTGGCGATTCTGGCCAACCTCTGTCTGCCACCAAAGGTCACGGAGGCATGATCTTAGCATTCAGAGAGAGTTGGATTGACTGTAAGTAGCATTGAATGGCATTGAAGTGCAGCTGGAGATCGCCTTTCAGCTCAGGAACCAAGAATCCTTTGAGGAAAAGCACTGTCTCATCGGCGCACATACTGTTTATGAGGAGCATGCTTTTGGGAGATCATTCAGGAATGCGGAAAACAAGATGAGGCACAGGACCGAGCCTGTCTTGCTGATGACACAGTCTTGCTCTCACCACTCAGCTGCAGTGATGAGCTCTCCTGCTGCTCTGCCCCTCCCCCCATCCCCATTTCAGCCAGAAGAGTTCCTGCAAATTATGCCCCTGGGTGGCCACGTCTGATGGGGGTAAATCCATGGCAGTATATGAGGGGGCAAACAGTGTGCTCTAGATAGATGTGCGGTCAAGGGCTTGTGAACAAGCTTACGGTGAGCCTGACCAACTGGCTGAGGAAGGAAAAAATAGTAAAAAAATGAACAATCTTGCTATAGAAATTTTAACCTGTTTTGCATTGCTTGTTTTTCTGTTTGCTTGGCAGAGCCTTGCTACAAATTGCAATACATATATATTTCAGTGTAATGTCTTTTCTCCTCCCCCACCCACCCCTTTTACAGCAGAGGCAGGGAGTGAGCAGAAGTCGAGCCTCAAGTATCAGTCTGACAGTCGAACATGCACTGGAGAGCTTTGATTTCCTCAACACTTCTGACACAGAGGACTCCGAATTTTCTGACAGGGAGGGGGAGAAAACTGAGAGGTAAGCTACCATGGAAGCACATGGCTAACAAAATGATAACCAAACTCCAGTTGAATTTCTGTTTGACTAGTTTAAATTTCAGCAAGCAGCCAGCTTGGTTATCCATTAAAATAAGTAAACCTTTATTTATTAAACTCCCATTCCGGGGGGCATGGAGCACTGTACAGAATATCATTCAACAGGTGTACTACAAACATAAATAACAATAGATAATTTAAACTATACCAAAGATAAAACAGTTAAAATAAATGCTAATAAATAGTTAATCCTTAAAAGCAGCCAGCCAGTGAACAGATGATTATATACCAAATGCCTCTTTAAAAAGGTGGGATTTCAGACCCCTCTTAAAGGCCTCCACCGAGGGGGCTTCCCCCAGAGATCTGGGAAGGGAGTTCCACAGGGCCAGGCCTGCTACTTCAAAGGCCCTGTCCCTGCAGGATTTAAGCCAGGCCCTGGGAACTGCCAAGAAGCCCTGCTTGGAGGAGTGGAGAGGGCAGAAGGTGAAGCAGAGAAATATTTTAAAGCACCAGTAATCATTTATTTTTCTGTGTTGGTCCACATTGTCACTGGTTTAGTCTTAACTACTGGATAATTATGTCATGCAGTTAGGAGACCTGACACACTCACAAAGCTGGCGACTTCACCATGGAACCCAGCCTGCCTTAGCATTCCATGACAGATTGCTCAATTTATTTGTTAGTGAAGGGAGTGGCAGCTAGTCCTTTGGCTCTACAACCAAGATTCACATTATAACTTTTATTGTTTTTACGGATATATTTTAGCTATCTGGAATTATGTTTTTATCAGTTAAGTGTTTAAATTGTGAACAAATTGGCTACCGGAAAAAAGAGCACTGCAAAAACAGTTCATTAGATGTCTGTTAACACAGCAGATATTAACTCAAAGGGCAAGAGTTTGTGCTAGCAGTTGAAGTGCGTTCAAATCATACCAACACAGCAGAAGAAACTTGAAAATGGACTCTGACAGTCGGGCACTTTCTTGTATTCAGTAACAGATCCTTTGTAGGAAATGGACAGTCGATATCTGGTGTATGGAGTAAATCCTACATGTAAAATTCAGACTTTAATGTTAGAATTGCTGTCAGATTCCAGTTAAGGCTTAATCATAAAGGGACACGTGACGAAAAGGACTTTCACAGACAGACCATTCCTAGCACAGAATGCACCACCTGGTCCAGCAGCAATCCTAAGCTACTCACTGGACAAGTTTAAAGCAGCAGTGCACGGTTGTTTTTTAGGGCTGGTCTGCGTAGCAGATCGGTTCCTGTTGGGATCAAAGTCAGGAAGTGTTTTGCAGCCATCCCGCTGAAATGCATTGGGGGACTGGGATACATTTTTTTATGGCTGTCACTGAGTGAGTTTGCCATGCTATCGAATTCTGCAGCTGTCTGTAAAGCTTTGTTAACTTTCTGTTAGCTGCAAGGAGGGGACTGCATGCACCCTGTTGAGAAAGTGCTGTTGCTCTTGTGAATGGTGCAGCTGACTTAGGTGATACACTGATGATTTCCTCAGGTTGTTTAGCCTTCCACCCCACTAAGGAGACAATGAATGAGCTCACAGAGGAAGTACTTATAAACTGTCTGCCTGCACAACTTTGTGAATGGAAAGCAAAAATGTTTTTTCTTAAAAAAAAAAAAAAAAAAAAAAAAATTGAAAGAAAGTTCTTCTGTAAAAGAGTTTTCAAACTATTAAATTATTGCAGTCGAAAAGAATAGCATAGCTGTGGCACAGTTGGATGCTTCTAGGAACTAGAAAGTATCACTCTCAACCTTTTTATATAATGAAAAAACAGCTACATTTCCAGTCAGTCCTTGTAGCCTGGCCATGGACCCCGGAAAACTAAGGGGGGATCAGCTGCTGGAGCAAGAGGGGTACTGTAGTGAAGCAATTTGCAAAACAACACTTGACAAAATAAGTTATGTAAACACTGTATCCCAGAGTGTTTAATGAGGTACTGGAATTCCACACTGGTAGCACAGGGAATGTAGACTAGAAGAGAACTGCCAGTATCCAACATGCCCCGACAGCTAAAAAAAAAAAATCTGGCCCACTTTCACAACCACCTGATAGTTCCAGTGAGCAGCCCGGCCCATTGGGGAATAAAAAATCTGTCCCTTCCCCCAACCACCTGACAGATCCAGTGCCCGGCGTGACCCATCAGGAATAAAAACAAATCTGACCCTCTCCCTCCTCCAACTGTAGCACCTGACCGGCCCAGCCCCCAGTTCAGCCCATCAGGGAATAAAGAAAAGCTGTCCCCTGCCCCAACAATCTGCTCCATCAGGGCATAAAAAACAAATCTGGCCTTCTTCCTCTCCAGCTAATACTTGACTGGTCCAGTACCCAGTCTTGTCCATCAGGGAATAAAAAAATATGGCTCCCTTTCCTAAAGTACCTGATGGGTCAGGTATGCAACCCAGCCTGTCGGAATAAAAAAAAAATGCCCCTCTCTTACCAACTACCTGACAGATCCAGTGTCTAGTGCGGCACATCATGGAATAAAAACATTTTCCCCCTTCCCCAGACTGCCTGATAGGACCAGTGCCCAATCTGTCCCATCACTAAATTAAAAAAAAAAAGAAAATAAAAATGTCCCTTTCCCTCAACAACCTGAGAGGTCCAGTGCCCAGCCTTGCCTATTGGGGCAATAAAAAAAAAAAAAAAAGATAACCGCCTAACAGCAATCTGGTAAATCTAGTGTTCAACCAAGCCCATCAGGGAATTAAAAAAAAATATATATATACGCACACACACACACACACACACACACACACACACACACATGTATCTGACCCTTCCCTGTAACAACCTGACCGCTCAGTGCCCAGCTTCACCTGGCAGGAATTAAAATAAATAAATCGGCCCCCAAAGAAAACTTTTTCTAGTCCGGTGCCCCACCTTGCCCATCAGGGAATAAAAAAAAAATCTGAATCTGTCTCTGTTCTCTGTGCCTGCCCTGCCCATGTACCAACCAAACAGAGATCAGGAGGCATAGCAGCAAAATGGTGAGTGGAAGGTGGCATAGGTGGGGTAATAAAACGCTGCTTTCCCCATGCCCAGTTACTCGGCCACAGTGAGGAGCTCAAACACTGCACAGGAGGCTTGGAGCTGCTGCTGAACTGCTGCTGCTACCAGCCTTTTCAAGCATCACCACGACTTCAGGCCCACAGCACACTAGCATGGGAGACTGGGACGATGTTGCACATTTCTAATTCTGTAACCCCAAATGCCAGTGATCCTGGCCCCACCACCTGACTCTCACTCTTTCCTTCTGTCAGACATCAGTCTCAGCTTTGCCCTCTTCCCAATACATGCATAGGGATCACACTGCCATGCACGCTCCAATCCAACCTGCTGCACAGCAGAATGGACTGGTGCCCAGCTTGGCCCATCGGAGAATAAAACAAAATCTGTTCCCCTCCAGCAAACTACCTGATGAGTCCAGTGGCCAACCCAGCAAGGAATTAAAAAAAGTCTGGCCCCTTTCCCCAACTACCAAACAGGTCCAGTGCCCAACACAGTAAGTTAGAAAATGAAATTAAAATATCTCTCCTCCTCCACCCAACTACCTGATGAGTCCAGGGCCAAACATAGGACCATTAGGGAATAATAATAAAAAAAAAAATCTGTCATCCTCCCCTCAACAGCCTGACAAATCCCAAGCCTAACCCGGCTTGTCAGGGGATAAAAACAAAATCTGTGTCCCTCCCCCCAAACTACCTGACAGTTCTGATGCCCAACCTGAACCACCAGGAATAGCCCCTTCTGATCCTGTTCTCCCCAAACTACCTGATCGGTCCCGTGCCAAAACGTAGCCTTCTCCCCAATCTACCTAATGGATCCGGACGGTGTTCAATCTGGACTGTCAGAGAATTAAAAAAAAAAAAAAGTGATATGGGAAGGGGGAAGTGATTTGTTGCTAGTGGGATGAAACCAATTGCCCGGTTTTGGGTGGACTTGAACCACTGTGTACAGTGTAAGGAGCATTACTGAAAAGCAGTGCCACTGCATCAGAGTCCTCCCCGTGTGCACTGTATGCAAAAAATCCATAAAACCGATGTTGGATGTGGTCCTCGTATTACTACAGTTATAACAGTGAGACTGGTGAGACAGTAATGCCTGCTACAAAAGTAAACGATAACACAAAAAAAGCAAGACCAGTCTTGCTGGTATCAGCCATGTCTTGTCCGATTATTTGTTCATTTAGTGTATGTTAAGGTGAAAATTGTTTGCCTTTACCTCTGTCTTTTTATTTCATTTTAGATATACGAGATATGGCATAGGTAGCCATGTCATATGATTCTTATCTTCATGAGATGTCTGCGCGTACTCGAACCCTCACAAGTAGCAGAGCTGCAAAAACTCAAGCTTGACTTGTGTAGCGCTCGTAACTCCTATGCTGAGTGTGGGTTTTTGCAGCTTAATACAATACAAGGGTTGCACGCTGTATATCTTAAGGTGCCATATAGGTATAGCGATACAGTGGGAGAGCTGTTGCTCCCACGACATTGTTCCATCAGGATATTGCAGCTGTTTTAGGGTCACTCCAGAGCACGAGTTTCAAAAAAAATAAGGTGCTTTTGTTAACATTTTTTCAACCTGACCAATCCAGTGAAAACGGAATAGTTAAGCAAACCCACCATTTAACAGGTGAGGGTTGTCCCTAACTGCATATGTCTTTGTGTTTTTTTTTTTTTTAATTCATTTTCTCCCCTCTTGCAGGTGTACATGTCATATAAATGAGCGCTTTTTAAATATTTCAAATCTAAATACTAAAGCAGACTCAAAATGGGCGAGAAGGTATCCCACAATCTATGTCATTAGAAAAAAGGAACTCTGCCGGCCCACCAGCGCAGAGGCAGAGCGTCCGACTGGGACGGCAATGACCCTGGTTCGGAATGGACTTGGGACATCGGAGGGCCAGCCGGGGAAAGAAGGATCAAGCATCCTCCCAAAGCATGAAGCTCTGCTGTGCCGCCTCCACTGTCTACCGTCTCCACCATGTGGGGCCCCACTCCTGTGGCTCCACCTTGGGGGTAAGCCAGGGCAGAGTTACCACTGACCGGGGGGGAGCGGCCCCGTTCAGAGGGGTAAGCCTGGGCATGGAGAGGTGGCAAGGGTGGAAGCTGAGCACACCTGCAGGGGAGTTCGGGGAAGCCAGCCAAAAAGATTAAAAAAAAGAACAGAAAAAGGAAAATCTAAATCTTACCTGCATCAGTCTTCACCGTTCGTCACTGGTGGGTTCAAGCTAGAGGAGCTAGGACCCCGTGGGAAGCTTTTTAGCTAAACCTTTTTGTTTGGAGGTGGGGCCGACTTTGGGGACGGTGCCACCCTCAATGACAACGTATTGCTTGGCGCTCGTGGTTTGGCCAGTAACCAAAGCCAGCCCCTCCACCACCTCAGTTCTTCTTTTCCCGCCATTGAGTGTGCATCACCCTGTGGGAGCTGCAGCCATCTTGTACTATGCATCGAAAAAAACATTTGAGTTTTGCCACTGCCACTACTCGATGCCGTAGAGCATCTGGAACCAGTAAAAACTTTCCCTTTATTTCTTTTCTTGTTTTTTATTCTATGTCTCAGAGTCTGTTGCTTTGTTAAATTTTATTTGTATCCACGTGATTATGCCTGGATCGGGGCCTAGTTCTAAATCCAAGAGGGGGTGTGCTGCCCGCATGCATCTGTGACCCTGCTGCAAGACCATGATGGACCGTCATAATCGCTGTTTGTCCTGCCTGGGTCTGAATCACTACATGGACAGTTGCAACGCTTGTTTCTCCATGGACCTTCAGGTCCTTGAAGTGCACACAATGAAGTTGGGTCAGGATACTCCCATCTTTGGAGGATGGCGTCAGTCCCAGGATGCCAAGGCCAGGACTTTGGGCCCTTCACCCTGGTCTCCCCCTGATACTATATGTACTGAGGGGGAGCAGGCCTCTGTGTCTGGTCTCGTCAAGACCGGGGGCCTGCGTGAGTGGTCGGGTGGACAGTCGTCCTCTGGGGGGTCGGCTGAGCACCCCTCACAAGGCTGTGGCTTCCTTGGAGGTCCAGACACCCCCAGTGCTGCGGTTGCTGCTATACGCATGGCCTGAGCCGGTGGTGCCCTCGGTACCACCTTCCAAAAGCGCTTCAGCTCCTGACATCGCCTCCAGTGTCGGTGATCAGAATGGAGCCAAGGTCGGTGCTGGGTCTCCCTCTGGTGCCATTCATGGTGCTGTAGGGAGAGGGTCTCGGGGTTGCCTCTGTGGAGGTCTTCTGGTCTCTTCGGAGGAGGAGGAGGATCAGGATGACCCCAACTAGCAGCCTGACTCCTCGAAGCTCTGAGGCTCTCCTTTGCCCAGCTCTGGAATCTCTGAGCCCTGAGAATCTTCAGCGCAAACAGGTACTTCCTCTCTCCTGGCAGGTACCATGGCCCGGCTCCAGGAACGGCGCCATGGTCAGTACTGTGGCCAGTGCTGCAGTTGGTGCTGGCGCTATGGTCGGTGCTGGGGATGGCGCCATGGCCAGTGCTGCAGTCAGTGCCAGAGTCAGCACTGAGGTGGATTCTGGTGGTGTGGTCAGTGTTGTGGCCAGCACCGCGGTCAGTGCCGGAGTCAGCACCGTGGCCAGCGCTGTGGTAGATTCTGATGCCATTTGTGGCACCGTGGTCAGTGCCAGGGATGGCACCGGTGCCGTTTTCCAGTGCCGCTGAGGAGGTAGGTTCCAGTTCTGTGTCCGGTATGGATGTCGGTGCTGCTAGCGGTGCCGTTTTGGACTTCAGTACCACGTTGGGGTCCAGGGTAGTTTCCAACACCACTTCCAGTGTGGGAGGTGCCTTGGCCCTCCAGTCCTTAGGCTTACGGGTTCCCAAGAGGAGCAGATCCCTCTCTGAGGGGGTGGGGGTGGGGAGATTGAAGGAGGCACAGAGGCTTCTTTCCAGGACAACTGGTTTTCCTGGGAGGAACAGTAGTGCTGACCATTCCCTCCTAGCCTCTTCTTCCTTCAGGGGGGCCTGCGGTTGATGGGGTCAGGGGCCGCATGCAAAGGGCCTGTACAGCTCTGTTCGCCCCATCTGCGGGATTCTCCCCAAGGGCACTGCCATGGTTGCCCCGGTCCAGTTGGTCATCCTTCAGCTGGTGGGATCAACAGCCCTCTCCCTCGAGAGGGGTTCCCTGTGCATTCCCACTGCCCTAGCAGAGGGTCAGCTCTGCCCAGCCAGAGATCACGTTCCTCCACCCCTCTGCCTTCCCCTCTTCCAGGCCTCTTTGGCCCCTCAGGGCCCATGACCTAGGAACAATTCATGGCTTTAGCAGCTACATTCCCCCGTTATGTTAGAGCCATGGATGAGATCATTTTCTGACCTGAGCCTCCAGCTGCTCTGAGTCAAGCTCCTCGGCTTCCTCGCCTTCCTCCTCTGAGGAAGGGGACTTCTCCATCCATCTCTCTGACTCTGATCCCACCAGCTCTCCGTGGTTCCTGTCGGGGATGCTGGAGGAGCTCCATCTATCCTGTTTCAAATTGGGCAGTCCTGACTGTATGACACGTGCCTTCCTAGGCGAATTCAGTGCTGACCACTTGGTTATTCCTCCATGGCCTGTTCCCTTTGTGGAAGCACCGCACAGGGTCTGGCAGAGTCCCTTCTCCCCATCTCCAGCCCCTAGGGGACTGCCAGCACAGGTATTGCACGCCCCTGGGGTTTCCAGGTGTTGAAACAAATTAAGAAAACAAAGCAGAATAAAAACCACTATGGCTCTCAAAAGAAGTGTCAGGGAAGGTTAAGGAGAAAAAGGCTGCATTCAAAAAGTATAAGGAATCACAGACAGAGCACGACAGGGAACTGTATCAATTAAAGCAGAAAGAAGTGGGGAAGGCAGTCAGAAAAGCAAAGGCCCAAACCAAGGAAAGGATAGCCAACTCAGTTAAGAAGGGGGATAAAACCTTTTATAGGTACATTAGGGAACATAGAACGGTTAAGGGAGGGATAGGGAAGATTAATAAAGGAGAGGGGAGGTGGGCAGAGGGAGACAGTGAAAAGGCAGAGATAATGAATGAATACTTTTGCTCAGTATTCAGAAAAGAAGAAGAGGAGGAGTTACCTAAACCAAACAGTAGAAGCACTCTGGATAGTGGGGTTGATACCAGTCCATTTAAAGAAGAGAGTACTGAAAGAACTTCTAAAACTCAAGGTGGACAAAGCAATGGGGCCTGACGGATTCACCTAGAATCCTAAAAGAGCTAAAGGGAGGACCTAGTGACACCACTAACCACACTTTTTAACAAATCATGGGAAGATGGGGGTGGTACCTGAGGACTGGAGGAGGGCAGATGTGATTCCCTTCACAAAAGTGGGAGCAAGGCAGAAGCAGGAAACTACAGACCTGTTAGTTTGACCTCAGTGGTGGGAAAATGATGGAATCACTTCTGAAAGAAAGAATTGTTGAGTACCTAGAGGCCAGCGAGGCACAGGACCCAAAGCAGCATGGATTCACAGCAGGAAGGTCATGTCAGACAAATCTAATCGATTTCTTTGACTGGGTGACCAAAGTAATAGACCAGGAGAGGTTGTGGATATGGCCTACCTAGACTTTAGCAAGGCATTTGACACAGTCTGCACAAAGATTAATAATCAAGTTAGCCAGCCTGGGGTGGGTCCCAGGGTGGTAGCCTGGGTAACAAACTGGCTGCACAACAGGACACAGAAGGTAATAGTGAATGGAACACATTCTGAAGAAAGGAGTTACTAGTGGGTACCTCAGGGCTCAGTACTGGGTCCAGTCCTCTTTAACGTCTTTATAGGTGACATTGCAGAGGGTCTGGAAGGAAAGGTATGCCTCTTTGTGGATGACACAAAGATCTGTAACAGAGTTGATACACAAGGGGGTAGAAAGGATGAGAAGGGACTTGGCAAGGTTGGAGGAATGGTCAGACATGTGGCAACTTAGATTCAATGCAAAGAAGTGCGAAGTAATGCACCTGGGAAATAAAAATCCAGGAGGAGAGTACACAATAGCAGGGGAGGTACTAACAACAATAATAATGGAAAGGGATCTGGGTGTAGTCATATCAGATGACCTAAAGGTGGGTATGCAATGTGAGAAATCAGTAGGGAAAGCCAGGGGGATACTGGGATGCATAGAGTAGAAAAAGGGAAGTGGTTATCCCTCTATACAGACAGTTGGTGAGACCCCATCTGGAGTACTGCGTGCAGTTTTGGAGACCTCATCTACGCAAGGACATAGACAGGATGGAAGCAGTCCAGAGGAGGGCAACTAAGATGGTGCAGGGTCTACATGGGAAACCATATGAAGAGAGACTGAGAGAGCTTAATATGTATACCCTTGATGAAAGGAGGGACGGGGGACATGATAGAAACTTTTAAGTACCTCAAGGAATCAACAAAGTCCAGGAGGGTAGCATCTTTCAGAAAAGAGATGTGTAAGAACAAGGGGGCACAATTTAAAGTTAGAGGGGACAGCTCAGGGGTAATGTGAGGAAATTCTGTTTCACGGAGAGAGTGGTGGACGCATGGAACCGCCTTCCTGGAGAGGTTGTGGGGTCTAAAACAGTGGAGGAATTCAAACATGCATGGGCAGACATAAGGCAATTATAGTGGGGGGTTGCAGGAAATAGGCTGTTGGTTAACTAGAATCTGCAGCTTATCCAGTAGGTAGGGAAATGGGCAGACTGGGTGGGCCAAGTGGTCCTTATCTGCCGTCAAAGTCTATGTTTCTATGCCCCACCCTACTTAAGGAGTGGATCTCCTGGACACCCTATCCGGGCATCATAGCCCAAGGCATGACCACCCCCCGGAATCAGACTTGACAGGGTCTTCTCGGCGGCGCACATCTTTCTGTGCATGGCAGTGCACCAGGCCCATCAGGCTGCCTACTCAAGGCACCTATGGACGATGGGCCAACTTCTGGCATCTCTGCCTGATTCGGAGGTAACCAGGCTGGCCATTAGTCTTTCTGCACATGGTCTGGAGCTGGAGAGACACCAGGCAGGGGTGTCTTATAACATCAATGAGGTGGCCTCCAGACTGGCAGGAACTGCAGTCTGCATTCGGCAGATGGGCATGTCTTCGCCTATCAAGGTTGCCACCCTTGGCCCGGTGTAGGGTGATTACCTCCCTTTTCCAAGGGGCCCATTTTTTCTCCTGCGGGGAGTTAGCAGGGCACCTTCCCTCTCCCAGGCAGTGGGAGTCCCTGTCTCGCCGTGACCATTTGCAGACCTCGCCAGGCCTGTAAGGGGCCCCTGCCTTCCTATGTTCTCCCCTGCAGGAGGCTGAGGGAGATTTCTCCCTCAGGGAAGTGCCAGTGCCTTTAGGTGCTTGGTACTCCCCCACCAATGATGAATGGTGAAGATTATTACAGGTAAGATATGAAAATGACGCACCCTCCGTTATTCTTGATCTTCATGTATATCTTCACCATTCATCACTGCTTCTCACCCACAATTCCCGTCTTAGGCCTCAGCTTCCTGTGTAGTGCCTCCTCCCTGCTTGCCTTCCCCCCAGTTGAGGCCAGTTGTGGGCATAGTCCTGCTGGCACCTCCGAGTCCACTGATCCTTCTATGAAGCAATAGGGGCCCACCTCTGGGGGGAATACAAGCAGGAGCTCTTGCCTTCTTTGGCCGGGGACTCCTTGGTGCTCCATATGATCTGGTGGTGTCATCTCTGAGACAACATTATATACCAGGGTTCTTGGTCCTGGGACCCCTCCTTTGTGTGGGACCCTTCTTTGCTTCTCTTGGGTCCTGGCCTGGTCAGCGGAGTTCCAAAGAACCCTATCTTCTTTTTTCTGTCTGGGGCCACAGGTGATAACTCTTGTGTGAGTGCCCATTGAGTATCCTTGGGGCAAGGTCCTTCTTACCTCTTTCTTCTTGCAGAGGTAATCCCTATCTTCCTTCTCATGGGGGTAGATCTAGGTGCAGACAGCTCCACTAGATCTCAAGTAGGGTTCATTTTCAGGTGACCACTACTGTTGTGTTGGAGGGACCTTGCCCTGGGGTGGATCTTTTTTACCCTCACCTTATCTAGTGAGTGGGGAGTGGGGAGAGGAGAGAGGGAGGGGGAATGGCGGAGAGTGAGAGGGATTGGTCTGACCCCTCCTTCTGGAGCCTGGGAGATGACTTTTTCTGTGGTAGCGGGCATCCTCTTTGCCCCGCCATATAGGTCCTTGTATCAGTCCTTGGACCTGGCTTAGGGCCAGTTACAAAGAGCAGCTGAGTCGCTCTCCTCCCTTAGGCCTCAGGCAGCGGAAGAACCCCTGCAATGTTGACCAGTTGAGGTCCATTCTCTCTCTCTCTCTCCACTTCACTCCCTCTACCCCCACCTCCTTATTAACTTTCTCTCTTTTCTTGCCCTTTTTCTCCCTACCCATCCTCTCAACCCCTCCTAGCCTGCCCAGTAGTTGGGGCTTCCCTCCCACAAAACGTAGGGCCCATCCCCTTCCTCTGGTTGGCTTATACCTCCTTTAAGTTTATATCCTTTCCTTTTTCTGTCCCTTGGGCTCCCTTGCCCAACCATCCTCTCTTTTTCCTCTGTGTATAATTTCACTCTCCAGCAAGCAGAACTGAGGTGGTGGTGGAGGGGCCGGCATCAGTACCTGGCCAACTTGCAAGCACCACGTAATACATCGTCCTCGAGGGCAACACTGTCCCCAGTGTCTGCTCTCCTCCAAATAGAAAGTTTTAGCTAAAAAGCTTCCTGTGGGATCCTAGCACCTCCAGCTTGAACCCACCAGTGATGAGAGGTGAAGATGTACAGGAAGATTGATAATTACTGTAGGTACATCATTTTCATTTCTTTCTGACTCACTGACTGCTGTTTGTACATGTTTTTAGATTTAATCCTCTCTGTCTGTAATTTTAATTGTCTATGTTTAAATGTCTGTGATGATTTCTTGCGTTTGTTGTGTTTGTAATGCATTGAATCCAAACTGCTGTTACCACAGCCACTCTTGTAAAAGAAGTACCGAGTCTCTTAGATAACCATACATGTATAAAGTTGTTTGCACATTAGAATAGCACCACCTAGTGGCCACTGATTAGTATTACCCAGTCAGAGCTCTGCTTGTTTCCTTGGTTAGTAGGCAGCATGGCAACGGCAGTAGTCCCATTGGAAGTGGAGCTGTTGGTTCTTGTGAGCTACCGGCAGGGGACCCTGGAGTCTGCATTAGTTCTGAAGGAAGTCCAGACCCTATGACCACAGGAAATGAGTTTTTGGACAAGGCTCTGGTTGTCCATCTAAATTACTGCAGCAGGCTGCTTTTGGTAAGTGTAAAGTACTGAACTTACTTTCTGTCTGTCTGTCTGTCTGTCATCCAGCTTGTTTACCCAGGATAGCTTGGCTGAAATGTAAGCTCATGTTTTCAGTGGGGTTTGTTTCTACCCATTTCCACAGCAAGGCAGCAAGGTGAAGTGACTTGTTTAAAGAGCTGCTGACACCTCTAGTAAAACTTTGAAAAACATAATATTTAGACATAATTCAGCCTTTCATTTACTTTCTATAGATTCCCCCATTTATCATGGAGGAAGTTCCCACAAAACAGGACCTGTATCCATTTGAGCTCATCTTCCCTGCAGCTTATTCCTTACTTGAAATCCTAATGCTGTGTTGTAACATCACAGTTGGTTGCCATGGGAATAACTGTGATGTCACAAGCCAATCATTATTTTATTTATTGAAAATTTCGGAATTACAACCTTTGAGTCAAGGACTCCTTTGCAAAGGCTCCACGTCAGTCACGACAGGACATTACAACAAGACAGAATGTACAAAGTTCTCAAGACAGAGACATTACATTTCAACAAAAGTTCAGAATCATAGCATAAGTAAAGGCTACACGTCAGTTGTAATAGAACATTACACAAGGAACAGGTTGTACAGAAGTTTCCAAACAGGACATTACAAGTGTTCAACAATCACAGTATAAGGTATTGCCAAGGCTCAGATAACAACTGAGGGTTGAAAAGGTCCTAACAGTGTGGTGGCGCCGGTGACCGACAACCTAGGGGAAATGATGGAAAACAGCTACAGGTCTCAGAGTTAAGAAGAAGCCTCTTGATCCCGGTTTTGAAATGACTTAGATTAGGGGCAAGTAAGATGGAAGATGGTAGATTGTTTAGCCAGAGGGGAGCACGATAACGGAAAGACCTTTGCCCTAGAGAGGTCCTGCAATGGGGGACTGTATAGGAGGTCCCGGCGAGTCGTCTAGGGGTGCCCCTTTGGGGGCTGGTCGGATGAGGTGGTGTAGACAAATAGGTGTGAGTTTCATAAGGATCTTTTTGGCTTGGAGGCAGGTTTGGTATTTAAGCCTCCCTTCGAGGGTTAGCCAGGCCGCTCGATTATAGAGCAAACAAGTATGAGTTTGTCTATTGCTGCTAGTGACCATGCGGCAGGCTTTGTTGAGTGCTATATTGATGCTGCTTAGGGCTGACTGGTCAGTAGCGCTGTAAATAGTTATACCATAATCTACCAATGAAAGGACTGAGCTTGTAACAGCTAACCGTAGAGCCTGTGTGGTAAGGCAGTGTTTGTGTCTGTAAAGAATGCCAAGACGGGTGTTGACTGAGGAGGAGAGAAGTTTAATATGATGGTGGTAGGTGAGGGATGTGTCCAGAGTGATACCTAGATATTTAAAATGAGTGACCTGTTCAATGTGGGTACCCTGCAAGTTTGAAATTGAAAGCTGGGAGTTACTGAGGGGGTTTTGGCGGTGGGCAAATATCATGGATTTTGTTTTGTTGTAGTTAAGTATTAGTTGGTGGTCAGTGAACCAGTATTCAAGCTCTCTAAAACAGCCTTGAAGGGTACTTTGGAGATGGATAAGGTTGGTGTGTTTCCAATATAGCATGGCATCGTCTGCATATAGCAATAGCTTTCCATTGCAGGCTTGGGGGAGTGAGTTCAGAAAGAGAGTGAACAACAGAGGGCCAAGTATTGACCCTTGAGGGACACCAGCTATTATGACATCAGGTTGGGAAGAAGTAGGAGCTGATGACCCCTCAAGGAACAACGATCCTGTTTTTATTCAGATGACCTCAGTAATACATTACGGGGAGGTGGGAAAACAGAGCCAATGAGAAATATAAGCCGCATTGTCTCCAAATATTATGTTTTTCAAAGTTTTCCTGGAGGCATTGGCGGCTCTTTAAGGTGACGTGATGAGTATTTTTGTTTGTTTGAGTTTGAACCTACTTCCCAAGTGGGTGCTTGAACCACTAGGCCATACTGATGCTGCTTTTCTGCCTTCTTAATACTATATTGACAAAATTATTGTTTCCAGATGGATGGATAGATGGACAGATTTTTCTTAAACCAAGGTGCAGTGCATGAGCAAAAAATATAGCAACAAATTTCATTTTTTAACAAAACATTTTTATTAACAGAAAAGATTAAAAATACATATTTTAAATATTCTATAAAACATACCATATATACTCACCTATAAGTCAACCTCACATATGTTAGTCCCCTTTTACCTCAATTTAACAAAATTACAGATTTTGTTTTGCTGCCCAATCTGGATGGAAAAATATGTTTTCTGATTTATAGCAGGCACAGAATCTATCTTTATGGCAAGAACTGGACACAGAATCAGGTTACACAGTTGCAAAAATGGTTTACCTCTCAGATAGGTCAACTTAGCAGGCCTACTTTTAGCATCAAAAACTAGACTTATAGGGTTCCATGTCATAACAGCGATCACGGAAAGATGATTGTCGTTATGGCGAGGGTACATCACTGCAAATCAAGGGTGCCAAAGACTCTGATTTTGAATGTTATGCAGGGGGCTGCACCCCCCACTATAGGATTCTCAACTCCAGGGGGGTGCATGTCGGGGAGGTGTGTACAAATTGTTAAAAAAAAAAAAACCATCTCGGGCTCAGGCCAAACAAAAACATACCTGTGCCCGAGCTCCAGCATCCTGGCCACCCCAGCTCAGCACTCATCCACCATGCCACGGAGTGAGCTCAGCAGCTCACTGCGGCACCACCCCTCACAAACCCTCCCGCCTTCAGCGAGTGTGCTCGCCCCAGCACATGTAGATACAGCAACATCCTGTCGCTGTTCACAACTCCCTCCCCCCCCCATCCAGTCGCCCTCCTTGCTCTCTCACCCTGTCAACATGCACCACAAGTGGAGTGTCGCCGTTTCGGTAGGTGCATACTCGCGAGTAGCGCATGTCACAGGATACTGACTAATAGGTGAGACTACACAGTATTACATTATAAATAAATAAATTGGCTCAGGCAGAATGGCAGGAACTATTTTAATTGTCCTCAAATGCCTGCCCGAAGAGCAAGCTTTTCAGCTTGCATCTGAAAATGGAGACTGAGGGAGCAGACCGAGTATCTGTGGAAAGGTTGTTCCATAAAAGGGAGCAGCAGCAACAGAAAGTACTCACTGGAATAGAATAAAGGAGTAAATTGGAGATCCCTCCATTGTTCCCATTGCTGATACAGACTGGAACAGAGAGGTCACCACGATACTTAATTTCAGGGATTAATAAGGCAATCCTAGCTTCCCCAACATCTCTGATGATGGGAACTCAGACTTCCTGGGAGGCAGATCTGGTGACGGTCCTGTCCCCGGAGGAATAGAATAGAATCTGGCATCAACAGCACAGGGCTACATGCTCCTATGAGTGGCGAGAATGTAGTTGGAAAATAGCAATTCGCATCCTTTGTACCCCACAAATTACGGCTGAGTACACGGCCACAGGAGACTCATCCTGTTGGAGAGGATGCGGATGTGAGGTAGCTACACATGCTCATATTCTTTGGTACTGCCCAGTTGTGACACAGTTTTGGAGGGAGGTAGGTGACACAATAGCAGAACTTTACCCACACCTGGGTTCTTTGACTCCAGAGATGGCTTCACTTCATTTCCCTAAACCCTACAGTCAGATCGCCAAATCTATCTTCTTCGCAAACTCCTTACCACAGCAAAGAAAATTACTACCAGATTATGGTTGCAAGCCACTCCCCCATCCAAAGAACAATGGGACAATACAATGTATGAAATTTATAGATTGGAGTCCATGACTGCAACTTTAAATAACAGTACTCCCTCCGTCACAGCTAAATGGACCCCCTGGCTGCTATATCTTAGTCAATATAGACCATCTTTTGTCCCATAGGAGCACCGGGATGCTCGAAATTGGTCCAGTCGGCACATCATCATTTTATCACCCCACTGATCCCAATGGCTTACAGCTATAAGGATGTTGTTGATGGATACAATGTCCAGCAGAGTAAGTGTGGAAAATTATACGCAAATTATACCTTTTTTACAGGAGTAATTATATCTTCATAGGCCGCTAATTGGGAGGCAGTATAGCGCAGTGGTTTAAGGCTCTGAGCTGCAAATCTGCTGACATTCAGCAGACAAGACCTGGCTTTGAACCCCACAGCTTCCACTTGCATACTGTGTGACCCTGAGCAAGTCACTTAACTTCCCTGTGCTCCCAGGTCGCACCTGTAAAAAAAGCTTTCAGCTTAGTATGCTAGTCCTGGTTAAATAACTAACAAAAAATAATCTGAGGCTGATTAAATACCAGAAATTGCAAAGCTACTCTCGAAAATGTATTTATATTTATTTATTGAAATCTAGAATTACAACCTTTGAGCTACAAGCTTGTTTACAAAGGTTCCACGTCAGGCATAAAGTATCAATATACACAGTACAATAGAAGGAATGTAAACAGGCAAGATAAAGCTGTAGGGAAATGATCACAATGATAGGAACGATTAGTGCAGCTACTATACATCACCTAGAAGATACAGAATTTTGGAAGGTAAAAAGTTGATTAAGCAGCACAGTAGGCCTTGATTAGAGAGAGGGTATAGATAGGGGTGGGGATAAGGATGGCAGTAACCTCAGGCTCAGGGTCACTTTGTCATGGGGGGTAAATGAAGGAGGGGTAGCTGTGGCAGAAAGTGAGGAAAAAATGGATAGTGAGGTGGGTTGAAGACCTAATGAAATTAATTGGGGGGCAGGAGTTTGGGGGGGACCAGGGGAAATGGGAATGAGGGTCGGTGAGATCCGGGTTGGGTAGTTGATAAGTGCTAATGATGGGGGATACGACGTGTGTATCACTGTACCCGTGCATAATTTATCTGTAAACTTGTATTTTACTGCCCTGCCCAAATATCAATAAAAAAGTTAAAAAAAAAAAAAAAAAAGAAAGGAGTAAGTTCAGTGGCAGCAAAACACAAAGAAGAATAATTTGCATTTAGTAGTGCATTTCATTCACACTGGATCCCAAAGCATTTTTCAGGCAATGAAAGACTGGTAGTGAAGTGACTGAAGAAATACAGTGGCAACCACTTCACAAACACCTACAAACCACCATGGACAGTTGCTGAACTGATTTTATAGGAAGCAGAATGTTGGCCAGTGCACTGGGGAAAATCCACTGCTCAAAAAGTGCCTTGGGTTCGTTCATCCTTCCTTCCTTCCTTCCTGTAATCTTCTGTTGAATTCCCTGCTGTTTCCAATATCCCCTTCCTCTCAAGACCTCCAGGCCACCCCCCACCGAGCCCCAACCCTCCCCCAGCCACCTACCTTCAGGGAGCCTTGCTTGTACTTCTGTCAGGCGGGGTCAGGTGGGAGATTTACTTCCAAACATTTTGTTGCATCAGGCGGTGCTGTGCTAGGGAGGCAGGGGCCCAGTTGTGTTTGTTTGTCATGGTAGAGTGCTGGGGCTATTTAACATTGCCCTCCCAGCCCCTGGGGACATTGCCTGCAAGTGTGTCAAGGTGCTTGCTTACACACTGTGCATGTGTCATCACATCAGCCTTGCCCTCCCCTCAACCCTCCAGCTGCACTGCCACCTGTGGACACCAGGTGGCAGTAACACAGTGGAGGTCGGAGCCCTTCCTCCCCGGAGGACAGCGTCCTCTGAGGTGCTCAGTCTCTCCCTTCCCCCCTTCCCAGGACCAGGGATTGTTCCTGAACCCTTTGTCAGTATCACGATTGGTAGTGCTACCACTGTTCCAACTTTGCTTCTTTTTTATTTTTGTGAATTTAATATACCTTCATGAAAATGTTCTGTTTAGCCCAAAATGAATAAAAACACTGTCTGCAACAAATATGACAATCACACTTAAGTGCACAGGAAGTACAGGTACAATACGGGAGAAGTATAGAGACATGTGATACAGTAAATAGTGGTATCCCAGAGATGATAGTGACCGTAAATGAGCGACTGTCAAAAGAGCGGCTCATTTACAATGCTACCCTTTAAGGGTAATGACGGAATCTGAAAGCAAAAGTACGGATGAGTGAGGGAGGGCGACTGGAAATGGAGGGATAGGGATGAATGTTTATGTGGGGTAGTGTGCCATGCTGCCACCAAGCTAGCCATGTGGTGTGGTGGTGAGGGTGGCTAGCTTCGGTGCAGCAGGTACTGGGTTCGGGGCTGGGGACTGGGAGATATTTTTTAGGTTGCCGTAATCCCCCCCCCCCAACTGTCTCTCTCTCCCCCCCAGCGTGCACCCCCTGGAGTTGGTTATATTAAATTCGGTGTGTGCGGGGGGTATAGTCCCCCCACCACACACACATAAATACTATTTTAACTTGCTGGATGTGTTGTCACCCACAAGTATACATCGCCGTTAATGCTTTTTGGTGATGTACACTCGCTCTAGTGGAGATTGCTCTTTTGCGATTACCATTATGACATGGAACCTGCATGGTTCATCAACAGTTAACCATCGGTTTTCAGAGACATTCTGAACTTAAGGCATCATCTAACAAGAGAGATCCTTGTTAGATGCAGAAAGTTGCTACTCTTCCTTTTGTTCAGGGCCTTGAGATGGTGGGGGAGCCAGGGATACTTTACGGGGCCTGGCACCAAAGAGGGGCACGGGCCACCCGACATGCTGCTGTACACAGATGCATAGGGGGCCCCAGAGTCTGAACTTTTCCCAGGGCCCGGAATTCCTCTCATGGGGCCTGTTCTATTGTAGATGGTTCCAGCTACATGAGTGCATGAAGTCTTTCCCAGTTTTCTGCTATCCTTTAAGTCTGTTTAAACTAGCAATAGATCTCTCTATACAGGAGAGCAAATGTGAGCTCAGCATACCACTCTTGGTAAGTAGGGGTATTCTGGTCCATCCCGTAACAGAGAGTAACTTTTTCAGCACAGGCTACAATTAATGCCATATGGTACTTTTGTGCCCTGATGAGGTCCTGCCCATAGTACCCTGCAATGCACATCTCTGGGTGGAATGCCTCTCCTAGCCCTAGTAGGGGATCTAACTTCAGTTTAATAGTTGACCAGAGTAGTTGTGCAGGAGTGTGCCTGTCGCCTCTCCCCACCTGATGCAAGTGTTCCTATCCAGTTTCAGCATTCTGTGATGCCTTACCAGGGTATAGTACATATTATGCAATATTTTAAGTTGCATCAACCTATAGGTATCAAATTGTATGTACTTGTACAAGTCCTTCCACACTCTGTGCCAATCACATTCCCCAGATGTTTTGGGGATTACATGGTTCCAGTGAGGTGCAGAACCATCTCCCATGTCTTTAGTAAGGTCATAAATGCTGTAGTAGAGATGGGGTGCGATGGTAAGATCCAGCCTGCCAGAGCCATGATACTGGCTCTGCCTCTGAATTCCAAGGATGGTCCTGAAACTGTCTGGACAGGACATGGGTAGCTTGTAGGAATGGGAAAGCCATAGTACTAGGTACGTGGTACCTTTGTTGGAAAGTAGCAGAATCTGTCGGTTTGTGGTGGAAGGTGAGTTGTTCAGTTCTAGTGATGCCCATATCCTGCCGCACTTGCCGAGTAATGGGCTTCCCATCCGTTCTTCGATTAGGATTTCTTAGCAGGGACTGCATGGTGTCATGTAACAGTTGCAGTTTAAGTAGACAACACAGCTGATGACAGACTTGGATTGAGGCGGCCAGTGCTGTATTCTTGAGAGACTTAAAGGAAAACTACACCCAAAACTTGAAAAAATATATGTTGTGCAGAGTGTTTTAATTTGTATGTGAAGTTCTAGTGTTTCCTTCCCTCTGACTGGTATTAGGAGTTTTTCCCAAATTGGCCTGCTAGCTTTATGCTAGTTTTACGACCCCTGGGGATCTTCATACCTGATAGCATAATTGTATTTCTTGTTCCCACAGTGCATCTTGTCTCATGTGACTGTGATGTAAGAGAGACCCAACATTCAGCACACACATGCCAAACAAACTAAATATCTTGGAAACTTTACAAGCTGCACAAAAATTACCAGCTGCTAAGTTTTTCAGGACAGTAAAACCTTTAGGATGAGGGTGGTCACCAAACTGAATTCTACAGATTTTAAAATATAGCCATCTCTATTGTTGTGAACTGATTGTAATGCAGTGCTTTCTGCTGGTTTTATGGGCTCTGCTACATCACCATCACATAAAACAAGGTGCATTGTAGGACAAAGAAATACAATAAAGCTATTTGATATGGAGATCTCCAGGGGTCGTAAAACTACCCTAAAGCTAGCAGGTAATTTAGGAGAAACTCCTAATACCAGTCAGAGGGAAGGAAACACTAGAACTTCACATACAAATTAAAACACTCTGCACAGCATATATTTTTTCAAGTTTTGGGTGTAGTTTTCCTTTAAGGAGTCTTTTAGTACTGGTATATATGAGTGACTTGGTGTCTGTAGATGCCTTGGAGTACAGGGATTGTTCAGTTTGCAACCATAGTGGGATGTAGGGCATCCCTGGCTCCTGCAGAAGCTCTCTTAGCCATTGCAAGTGTTTGCTACACTTCTTTTTTTAGTCTTTGGTAACTGGGTAAGGCCCACTGGGCACAAGTGCCTGTTTTCAGGGCGACCTGGGAGCACTGGGCGGTTAAGTAACTTGCTCAGAGTCGCACAGTACTCAAGTGGAGGTTGTGTGAATCAAACTCTGGTCTAGTCTGCTGGATGTACCAAGCTCGTTCACACCTTGTTCCTCTAACCTAGGTCTAGGCTATACTGCCAGCAACTTAACAAGTTAATAAATATAAAGATTTGGACATTTAAACCTTCCCAGCAGTTTACACACTGCCAATTTATGGTAAGCCTTATGAGCAGATTTCCCAGCCCAAATGAATTCTGAGATTAGTGTGTGTGGGTTGTCAAACAACATTTTAGGAACCGCCATGTTAAGCATACTGAGTGGGTACAGTACCCTGGGGAGCAAGTTAATCAGGTTTATTTTGCCCTATAATGTGGGCAGGAGGTGGGCTCATCTTTCTTAGTCTTCTGTTAACTTGTTTTAGTAGAGGTTCCAAATTGTGTTTAAGCATATCCTGTGGACATCTTGTGACCAGCAGCATATCCAGATATTTAAGTTTGTCTGCCTGCCATTTAAGGCACAAGGCTGTGATTTCATGTTTTTGCACCCCATAATTCAGAAGCATCACTTGTGTCACTTTGGGTTCTTTTACTTTAACCTGGACAACCACCAAGACGACACCAAAGCTGGGAAGTAGGGACTTCGGTTATGTTGTTTCATCCAAAGAATGGCACACCCCAGCAGTATGGCATCTCCTTAGTACTGCGCTCAGGGGCCAGTGTTAATTGTATGAGCCCAGGTCTTGGTGTGGGACTAGAACCCATGACCTTCTGGCCCAGAAGCAGATGTGCTACCAAATAAGCCATGCTGATACGCATAATCAAGCCATACCAATGTACAGTACATATCACAATGGATAGTGTAGTGTATACAGAATTAGCAATGAAATACAAAGTGCCATCTGTTGGAGAAAGTGAAGATTGCAGCATTCAGGTATACGAGCCAGTCAAATACAGTCTGCCCCACTTATGCCGCCCTCGGCTATAGTGGGCAATCGGTTTTAGCGGGCAGTTTCACATTACCAAAAGCCATTTCAATAGACCTTAATGATAAATCCTCCTAATAAAACGTTTATTGCTCTCCGTCTATATCAGCCACTTATCTGAGCGAAATTACAACCCTGACGAGCTGTCAACGAACCCAATTAACTGAATGTATTTTTATCTGACACTAATGTGGCTGGCGTCTCATTCTAAGCTCGTTGTCACACTGTGCACAGCTAAGTCAGCAGCTGCATCTGAAGAATGGCAGACAAATGTAAAGCTATGTCACTTAGTGACAAGGTTGAACTTTAAAAAAAACAAAACTGAAGCTTTACCAAAGATGAGTTAGCGGGTCTTAGCGTACAGCCAAGACGGAAGAAGAGAATGGTGCAGATAATGAGGAGCAGCCTGAGGTTACAGCAAACAATGTAAAGAACGCACTGCTGACTCTTAAGACCTAGATGTTGAACCGAGCTGGTGTGCGCTCACTGCAGTGGAAAGGGTGTGGGCTCCTTATTGCCAAGATCAAAATCACAGAGTAAAATTACGGAGTACAATCTCTGACTAACCAAAATCAGAACGGAGCTGTACATGTTTGATTAACTGAACTTATTTGATTTGCCATGTTAAGTTCACTGTGGGCTGTGTTTAGTGTGCTGTGGGGCAAAAGAGACTGCCACTGAATTTTTTTTTATATGCATGTCACTACTTTACATTATACCGACCATGCAATATAACGGGCAGTTTGTGTTTGCACATATGCGCCCGTTATAAGCGGATTGGACTGTACTTTGACTAGACAGAAAATGTGCTTGCATGGAACGGCCTACCTCAGGAAGTGGTGGATATGAATACGGTGCAGGGCTTCAAACAGGCATGGGATAGGCATATGGGAGCAATACAGATGACTATGAATAGACAGGCCACTGACAGAGTAAAGGCCCATGGCACATTCATAAGGTAGAAAAAATGGGCAGACTGTATGGGCCTTGCGGTCCTTATCTGTCGCTTTTATTTATTTATTTATTTATTTTAACCAGGAGAGATCCACTAAGCTGAAAACGTGTTTACAGGTGTGACCTAGGAGCACAATGAAGTTAAGTGACTTGCTCGGGGTCACACAGTATGCCAGTGGGGGCTGTGGGATTCAAACCCAGGTCTCCAGGTTTGAAGCTCAGCACCTTAGACCACTGCGCTATACTGCCTCCAAAATTTACTTTTAGCCGAATGATATGGGCTGATGCCTCTGAGACCAGGGATGCAAGGACTGAGCCCCACGTCCTGCACTGAAACATGCAGCCTGTCATTCAGTTTGCAGATATGCCCCAGGGGCTGGTTAAGGACATTACAGATAGTCACTTCCATGTTTCAAGTGGTCTTCCAACAACTTTTTAAAAGAGAACAATTAACCTGCATTGAGTCACTGAATGGAGTTGATTGTTTTGTAACACTGTAGCTCTATAGAAAAATTAGTTAATCTGAGTTACAATGTCGTAAAACTAAAGGGCATCTTACATTTTACAGATCTCTCTGCTGTTTGTTTCATATCTTGGAACTCCCAAGTTGAAACCCCTAGTGCCTCAGGCAGCACTTGCTTGGGGAAGGGGGGGGCAGAGTTCATGACCTCCAGTACTAAGCACGTGTTCACAGCCTGCACTTAGCCTTGGTACTCGACTGGGAATGGCAACTGAGGAAACAGAGCCTTACACAGCTCTGTCACATTGGCAGCAAGTGAATCCCCTCCTGCTGCAGCCTGTGACTGATTTCAGCTGCACGAGCTTCCTGGGTGTGCATGCAGTGGCACTTTACCTGAAATTTCAGGGAACGGCAGTATCAACCAGATTTGTTGCAAAATGCAACAGTTTAAAAGTGAAAACTGTTTTAATTATTTTGCTAATTGTGGGCAGCCCCACCCTTAGGTGTGGGGCTGCCTTCATGACTGTTCCCCTTTAAGTACAAAGGATACACATATAACGTTACACTCACAAGGCTGAGTATCAAATAAGTCAAAACTATTTTTCAAATGTTTATCAGTGTTGCTCAGCAAAGAGAAAATGCAGAACACAAGAGAACCAGAACCTGCTCTGATCGGGGAGGGTGATAAAGAGCAGAGAATATAACTTTACATGTCAAGATAAACAGTATATGTACCTGATTTGGGTGGTTTGTCTCTCTTGCTCTGAGTGTTGCTTCACTGTGGTATAGAGTTTATGCCAGGAGGAGCTATGCATGAACACACACTGGGAGAGTGTTAGCCCACCTATTAGCTTATGATTGCCTGGTCTTAAACCTGCTCTGTGAAAAAAAGAATATGAATGATTGTGGTTTGATCTAAAGCAGCTCGGCATTGAAATCTAAATGTGCGGTCATTCTTGGTCCAGATTGCCATAGTTTTTTTTTTTTCCTGAGTTAGTTTTTGTTAGCTATAACTTTACACAGATAAACAATGTTTAAAACCCTTCTAGTTCCAGTAAGGTGTATGTGTTTTTGTATTTTTCTGTGGAGCTTTTTTCTCCCTTGGCTGTAGTTATCAGGGATATACCCTGTTCCCAGGCGTCACTATTCCCCAGGTCCAACTGGCACACACACAGCTTCCCCTTCAGTGGGTTGGAGCTCCACGGAGGTGCCCCCCCCCACACCCAAGGCTGTCCCACCATGTTGATTAGGAAGTAATATTCATGGCACTAGGACCCGGGGGGATTGTCAGGAACCCTGGCATTTCTATAGATGGTACTTGAGTTTTAACCCCTGGTTTTCTCCCTCTTCTCCTCCTCTGGTGTGGGCGGAGCCTGTCTGCAGCATGCAGTGACATCCTGCAGAGGGAGCAAGCTCCACTGGCACACTGCTGGGGTCATTGCGGCAGTGGGTGCCCGACGCCATCCCTCCTGACCACAGTACACTGCCAAGCTGCAGCTGCTGGGGTCTGGTCTGCCTCTGGATGCAGCATCCTGAGCTTTTTCTTCACTAAGGTCACCTGTACAGTAGCGCAACATTGGAGCATTGGCGTGGCCAGGTTTATTTATTTTAACTGCTGTGTTGTTCAAATTAAGTAAACGTGTATTTACTGACTCTGACGGACTACATGTCGAAGCAGGGTTTTGAACTAATTAGCAATTTTGTGCAACAGGCCTCAGGACCAGATAAAATTAGTTTTCTTTTTCCTTTCAGTACCTGGGCACATTTGGGCCCCTTCGTTGCCGGGAAATCTATGCTCTGGACAAACTGCTGAGGGAAGCCCAGACCCTAGAGCTTATCAGCAGGTTGAGTGAGGAGAAACTGGGGACTGTAAGCACAGCAGAGGAAGGTGAGAAAACTGGATATTGAAGGCTTACATGCTTAAAAAATTGTGCAAGCTGCTCTCTAAATGAAAGTGTCAGTTCTGTAAAGTGTTTAAGCAACATCACCGGATAATTAATTTCATAACATCTATTCCAACCCCTGGGTGCAACATTCTTTGATCTCTTTTCAACTGTGGTAGAGAATTTGAGACGTCCTAGTTTTCCTCGTCAGTATTGAGACTGCTTTGAAAACTAGAGGTGATTTACTTAGTGAGAAAACCGTAAGGACTCATTTAAACAAGGGGCTGTTTCGTAGGAAGGCATTTTAACTGGCAGTTGTCTTCCATCAGGGGGAACATGAGAATCTGTAACTTGAATTCTTGGAAAGTACAGGAAATCTGCTTCATCTAGGCTCTCAGATAGATTTCAAATGTAACAAAATACTTTAACAAACACAATTTAGTTTCAATTTGCATGTCAGATGTGCTCAGAGTTTACCTTTTTTTACATTTATTAATCACAACGCTATTTCTAATCAGTCGGAATTGTGTCTAAACATTTCCGACACTTATAACCACTATATGGCGAGAAACTGCTGCTGACCAATCACACTCTTAGTGTCTCACACGCAGCCGCCCTGCGAACAGGAAAGTTAGAATGACTTTTGTTTTACCGTACTTTTCCTTCTGTGACCTACCCTCTAGAACTCCTTCCATCGCAACCTGTCCTCATACCCAGAAGCAGATCCCCTGTTCCCCAGTATGCACACCTTCCAGCAGTTCTCTCACCCTCTCAGAATAGCCATCCAAGAATGGGCCCCAACTTCAGCTCCTTGCAGATGCACTTATGCTGTCTGGTCAGCAACTAACTGGCTGCTGCTCAGATCACGGAGTGGAGAGCTGCCCTACAGGGAGTCGGGGTCCACTGTGGCCTTGGTGGGTGGGCAGATTTCATCTATCCACGGGCAGCCTTTTTCCCTGCAGTTTTCTTCCCACACACTGTCCCTTCTGAGGCTGCACTTAAAAAGTTCAGTGCTGGCATGCCTGATGCAGCAGAGTCTACACGTTCTCCCCTTCCACAGTGCAGCCTTGCTGCACTGCCACCTGTGGGCACTCGGGGCAGTATCGCAGTGGGTCACATTACCCACCCTACCAGAGGAGCATCCAGTGGGACACTCATCCAGAATCTTGCCAACCTTCCGGCAACCCAGGCTTGCAGTGTGTAGCCAGGTAATTGGCATCATGAGCGGCAGCCCTGCCACTGTACTGAGAAGACTCCTTATTTTTATTTTGGTTTTAGTTTAAAAAATGGCTGCTCTTTGCTACACCAGTGATGCGTGTTCAGGAACAGACTCTGGTTGCTAGGGAGCCAGCTGACATGGGAGGATTTAACGTCCCATGGTCAGCCTTCCATCCTTAGGATGGGGAATATGGCATCATACTATTGGCAGAAACTGAGAGGCAGCACGGTGGGATCTCCTCAATAGGGACTGACACTGATATGTGCATGCATGGTGCATCACTGCATGATGGGTGGCCCGGGGGAGGAAAACCTCTGTCCTCCACAGGCCATGCACCACCAACAAGACACCACCTCCGGGCTATATCGATTGTGCTTCAGAGGGGTTTGGCCAGACCTTTTGGCACCTATATGGGGGACACACTGGAGGAGAAGGTAAGCCCTAGGGAAGATGAGTGATGTGGCTGGGAGAACCAGGATAGAGGGGTGCTGGTCAGCAGCAGGAGAACAAAAAGAAAGATAAGAAAATGGCAGCAGTTCCTCAATCTGTCATGTACTAATATGTCCCTCGGAGCCACTTATTCTGATACAAGAGTGGTTTCATATGCATTTGTTGGGTGATTCAACAGGCATGGCTTTGCTTTGCTGTTTTCTCACGTAACAAGCACACATGAAACCACCCTCGTTCCGCAGCAAGTGGCTCTAAGGGACGTATTTACACATATAAGAGGTTCTCGCATGCAACTAGTTCTAAAATTCTGAAGTTCTGAGTTCAGGTGGCATAGTCCATTTACCACACAGGGGTTTGTTTCTTTTATGTTCTACAAAGTAAAAAAATTGATTTTAAATTCATATTTCACTGTTTTTAATTTGATTTGTAATATGTTTATATGTACTGTTTTGGCATCTATTATGATCGTAAGAGTGCCATATCAAGTCTTTTGTTTTCCAGAACTGTGCAGCTTCCCCTCGCAGCTCTCCCACCCAGAGAACTCAAGAAGGCACTCTTATGATCATACAAGATTGCAGGAACTGTACTTATAAACACATATCCATCGTCATGGATATTATTTCAAACAGAAGTCAATGCAGAAAATAAGATTGTACTGTTCAGAGCTGGGTGGAATTTTCCAGAACACTAGAGCAGACATCTAGAAGTCTGTACTTGGCATACAGCAGCTATTTACAACCACCACACAGATGAATGCAAGTGCAGGTCCCTCACTTTGTGTTGATGCATCCCTCACAGTCACTTTTCTTGTTTTCAAATTATATTTTTATATATTTTATAATTTTATATATTGTATTGCATTCCTGAAACCTGTGCAGACACATAACAGTACAGAATAAGTCAACTGTATAACAGTATACTCCTATATCTCTGTGTCAGCCCCGAGATAGTGTGTCCATATCCACTGGAGTCCAAAAGCAAATATTCACGGCTGTACAACACACAACAGAGAGTATAGCCATTTTCTACTGATGGCTAGGACCTAATGGGTTCCTAATCATATTGTCCAGTGGTGTCAGGTAAAGTCACTAGCCAGCCTAGTGGTGTGGAGAACTGAGGCGCTGTGCGATTTACCTCTCATTATGCCTTTGTTCGGGAATGAGCTAGGAGTGCACTGGGTCGGTGAGGGGGGGGTGGGGAGTGGGTTGAACAGCCACCAGGATCTGGATGGTGTCCCAACTTGACTCTTGGCTGCCACCCACTGGAGGCCTGTTGGCAGTGCCAACGCACGAGTGGCAGACGTAAGTCAGGAGTGGAGCTGCAGTTCTGTGACGTATATGCACCTCCATGCACATGTGTAGCCCGTGCCACCACAGCTCAAGGGGAGAAAACAGAAAAAGAGACCCAGGGATTTCATGAAGCTCTGCAGCTCTCCCTGGACCCATGCAACTACTCGGACACCTGGAGTATCTGGATATGTAGCTCGGGGGGGGGGGAGTATGGCCATTCCCCTTTGGCCCTGTGGGGAAAGGGGTCAATCTGTGGTAAACTAGCTCTGAAATGATTCCAGAGTAGGTGGATGCCAGCCGTTGGGAGAGGGGGACAGGAGCTGATGGCTGTCCGAGGGGTTGAAAGCTATATGGGGAAAAAAGTGCATTCGCTTGATTCTCAGGGATGAGCATGGCTCATGCCAACTTAATGAATCTCAATCTGGATATTAGATAGTGGATAATTGGAGGTGGACAGTGGTGGGGGCATGGGGCAAAGGTCAGCCTCAACTCACAACTTCATAATCACAGTCACTGGTTCTGCTCAGAACACAGGCGGAACATCTCTGTCTCTCCCATTAAGTGGTTCTGATCTTCCCTTTGTTATGGCATGAAGTCCGAGGAGGTCTGAATAACATGATGAACCCAGATGGTGCAAGCTGACATAAATAACTAGTCCACTCCCACCGTGCCAGCGACCGGAGTTCAAATGTGGACGTAGGCCACCGGAGGTCAGCGGAGGGGGAGGATTGAGCATCCACCTGACAGCTCTTATTACGCGGGGATGGTGGGGGGGAGGGTTGTGCCGCGCCACTCCTGTACTGCCACCACTGGAGACATGGTAGGGCAGTGGTTGCAGCCAGAATGGGGGAGGGGGGGCTGTCAGCAGGCGACCCATGGGGTGCACATGCCTCTACAAGCATGGTGTGTCTGCACCATTGCATGCCACTGACTGTTAGTGGGTGAAAATGGAGGCTGAAATTAATGTGGACCAGCAGGATGACGCGCGCCCCACTCCAGACCTGCACTGTCGCCCAGGCATGGCCACAGCTGGATTGAATCACTGTGAGGGGGAGGACTACACCTCCACTCCTTTTCTGGCTCCACCATGGGGGATAATCCATGGGGGTTTGTCTGGACAGTAAGTCCTAGGGGAGGCGTATGTCAGCCGGGGATGAAGTGGGGTGGGGTGGGGTTGAAGGAGGCCTGCAACACAAGGAGATAAGCACCTGTCCAGGTGATTTTTATAGTATGTCAGTGTCTCTATCACGGACAGTTGGTTGACTATTTTTTTTTCCCTTGCTGTACAGAAGGTACTACTGAGAGAGCCAGTTCCGAGTTATACATTTTCTAGCTACCACCAGCAAAACTGAATTTCTAACCGTCTCCTCTTATGTCTGACTTTCAGGCCCCATGGAATAGTCCGCAATATGGTATACGTCAAATCCTTCCGAAGTCTGCCCCCAAAACCTCATTTATTTCCCTGCAGCAGTCCTCCCACTATCCCTCGAGTGCTAGATGGAACCACAGTATGTGACTGTGTGTAACCCCCCTGCAAATGGGGGTTCCCAAAAGACTTCCAGGAGCTTGCTTGAATGCTCCAAGCCTGAATGGTGTTTGGCATTTAAGCCATTTATCAGTGAGTGTTTTTAGAGCCTCTGGTACTGTCTCTTTAAGAGCTGTCTGCTTGCAGACATAATTATTTATATGGGGGACTGTGTGTTTCTCTGTTTGAGTACCACTAGACTGCTGCCAATTCACTCCATTTTTGCAGTCACTAGGAGTGCAAAGGGAACCTATCTGAAAGATGTAACTGTTTGCCAGAAATTATTTAGAGTGATAATGAAATTACAGTTTGTCTAACCTGCTTTCTTTTGCAGTCAGAACAGTGTCTGTCTAGTTCCCCATTCTAGTTTTGAACTGCTGAACTGGACCAATCAGTGTGGGGTAAGCTAGTTTCTAAAATGGTGCCTTGACTCATAATCTGAGCCAGCCACAAGAGGATTGTATGGGCAGTGACTCTGGGAGATGTAGTTTAGACTTCAGTGCCTTTTGGACCAACAGCAGCAGTCTGTGAGTGACAGCCAATCCAGTCAAGAACTGGGAGGAACTCAAAGGAAGTGCCGGTTTTGTCGGTTGGAGTTCGGTTGAGCTTTGGCAGTGAAGAAGGAAGGGCCCTGTGCTTTTCAATTGTGCAGTTTGATCAAAAAAGCGTGTGTGCCATTAGAGTTCAGTCTGCAGCCAGTGTAACAGCTGTTAGACTGAATCCGTCCTGTGAAAAAGAATCAAAGGATCTCTGAAGAGTGAAACCAGGCTCACCCTGTAGAAGACTGGAGGAATTGCTGAAAATTACACTTGGTCTGTCAGGAACTGAATCTGCTGTGTGTTCTCCCGGTATTGTGCAGTAGTGCATCGGGATACAGATGCAGCCTGCCTGGTATAGTGCTTTCTTTATATGGATGTGTAAGAGGTTTGTGTACCTCAAGTGAGCCCTGCTGACATTGAAGGACCCTATCTTATTTGGAGGTCGTGAGTACTAATTCAGGGTCGCTCCCTGTTGAATTGCCACATTAAATCCAAATGAAATTACTGTACTGCTGACTGTTTAATTCTCCTTTTCTGTGTGAAAGGCCCCTACCAGCTGCCACGGTTTGACCAGCTTTTACTAGGGCTGGGTACCCAGACAAAACTGATAGGGATAGGCCTGTGCACAGAGCCATAGGTAGATTATTAGAGTGATAAGCTAATTAACCTGATTTCCCCTGTCCTTGTTATATCCCCTAAATAAATCAGAGCTGCTTGTTTCAGTAAGTTATACTGCCTGAGGTGTTTGTCTATGTTAAAGTACTGTACTGTGATTGTTGCACTGTATCTATTTCACGGAGGTCCCAGTGCGAGACCAGACCTGGGGGTAAGTGTATACTGTGAAGGTAATTCTGATATATTGTGTGGCCACTAGTGGGAAGAAAGAGGTTGCAGTGTCCCAGAGGGCTGTGACCAAGTTAGTTTAACTATTGCAAACCCTGACCTCTGGGTGGAGGCACCCGCCATTGGATCCAGGCCCCTCAACCTGTTGGTGGCAAATCAGGCAGGGGTAGTAGCCCCTGGGATAGCGCCATCTAGGGGTTACATGTGTATTGCCTGTACTTCCCCACAGTTCCTCCAGCATGCATCCGGCACTCTGGAGCCACTCTTACCACTGTAATAAATCAAGGCATTATTTTTAGCCAGTCAGGATAATTTACAAAACATTTCAGGTACTGTATTCGTATAACTATAAGAGGGTGACTCATGCAAGCTGTTCTCAAATTCCACGTTCAGCTGGCAGTTAATTTCTTACACTAATTTCTAACTCTGTTGATGTCTTCAATTCTGCTGCATATTTTGCTCCCCTGAATTTGTTTGCATGTTTTGGGAACTGCTTATTGTGTGGTTGGTTGTTGTGCCCGTCTTCCTTTGTCTTGATTTTTTTTTTTTTGTATCTGTGCATGTGTCTTCTGCAAATCGAAAGGCATGTTTAATGAATAATAAACTACTACTGTACTGAGGATTCCGATTTTTTTTTTTCCAGTGTAAAATATTTTAATTTTAAGTAAAGTTCTTTTAAAAAAAAAAAAAAAAACCTGTATTGTTTTTTATAACATGCTTATATGTTCAGTTCATGCGTCTTATGGTTATAAGAGTGTCTTCTCAAGTACTTTCTCTGCTGGAACTGTGCTGCTTTGCTCTGCTTTCAACCAAAGCACTCCAGAATGCACTCTTGTAACCATAAGAGACAGTGACTGTATATACTGTGTAAACATACACAAGTGGTTTCATGCACATTCTTTGGGTGAGAGAACAACAAAGCCAAGTCAAACATGACTCTAAGAACTAAAGGTAGGTGGAGAGCCACTTCAGAGGAAAGGCAGATCTGCAAGCTAGATCAGTCGACTCTACCAGATATGGGGAAGGCTAGACATGGAACATGCTAATCTGTTGGGCTCCAGCCAGAGGGCTAACCTGCACAGTGTGGGCTTTTACAAGCTAAGTTTATCTTTCTGAGTTTAGACTATGTGTCTTTCATAGCTAAGTCTGTTAATAGGAGAGAGTGCTGCTATCCTCTTTTAAACGCTGCTGTCAGTGTAATATATTTAAAGCAACAGTGCAGCAAAAATTTATAAAAAAATTTCCAAAATTTATTAAAAAAAAAATATTAGCATATCGGTAAAATCTACTTTATTTGTACCTCCTATGCTATATGCCATGAGTTTTTTTTACTTTCTCAGGCCTAATCTTTGCCAGGCACTACAGTGCTATTTCTAAGCCAAATGTGGCAGCCATCTTTTTTTTTTTGAGAAAAAACTAAGATAAAATACTCATGTTGGTGGAAATTGGAAAATTTTACCATGAAATAAAAATGGAAGATGCTTGAAATCTTTTATAGTCAAAAAAAAAAATGGTAGTGTCAAATTGTTCACCCAGTTTCATTGTACTGCTGCTTAAGCAAGAATACACAAGAGAACATGATTTATCATAGGATATCGTCACACCTCGGGTGCATTCTGAGGCACGAGGTGGAGCTGAGTGCCTTGCACACCTGAGAAATGATTATATCCATGGTAAAACATGCCCTGGAGTGTATTATTGTGATAATGAACTGGATCAGACTGTAAAGTGAAAAAAAGACACAATATTTAAAAAACAATTATTTTTTTTACTGTTTTTAAACTGGTGAAAGAACATTTAAGAGGGACTCAGAGTAAAGCCACATTCAGTGGGCCTGTAGCCAGGTATGACTGCTGGCAAACGGGCGGAATGATACTCAAGTAAGAAAAAAAACTGTTGGCAGGAGCTGCTTGGTGCCTGTGATTTTATGGTTCAGCATCATCTCTGGTAGGGAATGCTCTCAGCCAATCTGGTTTCAGCATTTTTTTCATCCAGTTCATAATTGCTTTTTAACTGTAGTGTACAGTGATATTGGGTATGTGTAATTTTAGAATATCTTATTAATTTTTCACTGTTTGTAAACTGATGAAAGAACATTAAAAGCTAAAATCATTTATTTTAAGAGGAGCACAGAGAGAGCTAAGTCAAGCCACATTCACTGCACCTGAAGCCAGATATGACTGTTGGCAGACAGGCGGAGTAATATTCAAGTAAATCTAAAACGCTGTTGGCAGGAGCTAGTTTCTCCTTGTGATTTTATTTATTTGTTTATTTATTAAACAGTATTGGAATTACAAACCTTTGAGCCATAGACTCATTTACAAAGGCTCCATGTCAGAAGTAGATGAATGAGTGAAGCGATACAACTGAGAAGTTACAATTTCCTATACAGGGTAGTAGCTAAGGTAGTAGATACGGTTACAGCACTTGATATATAACGTGATAGTACAGCATAACCAACACAAATAAGAAAAGTAAGGCAAAATGCATACGTTGGTAGGAAGGAGAACCATATAGGGCATAGAGAGCAGGACAGGAGTCCATTGTCAGGGCCGGAGGGGGGGGAGCAGGCAAGCAAGTTATGGTTAAGTATTAAACGGGTAGAGAATGCTCTCAGTCAATCAGGTTTCATTGTTTTTTCCATCCAGTTCTTAATTTAATTTTAACTGTGTTGTACAGTGACATTGGGTATGTACACTTTTAGAATATCTTATTAATCTTTTTAATCACCTGTGACTTCCTTTTGCTTACGTGAACAGGTGATCACCAAAGAGTTAGGTGGCTACCTTATGTCTGCTACCTGAAGACACTGCCAGGTAAGGCCCTTCCCAGTAGTGAAAAGGGTCAAAGTGTTTGCAGCATCTGGTTATTCCCTATGATTTCACCCTTGTACTAGCAAGGGGTACTGGTACATTGAGCTGGTGAGTTCAGTGGTCCCAAGAGTATTTAGTGCTCTATGAACAAATGTGTGAGAGCGGTCAACAGAAGGATAGACCAGGTTTTACTGTACTGCAGATTTGAATTAGTCTGACAGTATACATTTTTCAAGGAAGGGTGTTGCTCAATAACACACTGATTGTTTGTATCTGTTTCAGTTCTACCTGTATCGAAAGACAAAGGGGACATTCTCGCATTCTGGAACAGCTGTGCTGAAAGTCCCAGTATATACACAGTAAAAGTAGAGCGGTTTCTACATCAACTGAACTCAAGCTACAGCCCCAGAGTTAACGAGAGACTCCTGAATCATGCAGAAACTGGTAAGGATTAACCACAAAATAGGTCTAAGAAAGCAGAGGACAGAATTTTGGATTTGCTACTGTTTGCAGAGTTTAGCACCTGAAAAGCTTGGTAGCAAAAACTGATTAAGTAACCGCTCCAGTTGTATGGCTTAAGGACAGAGCTGAGCCAGCCTTAAGGATAGGCAGACTAGGCAGCTGTCTAGAGTGTATATTGTGAAGGGGTGCAAGGCTGGCCTGTTGCTACAGCGGTAGCACTGCTGCTCACAATGCAAGCGGCCCAGGTTCAGGAGTGAGCCTGGGTCATTGGAGGTTGGCCAGGGGAAGGTAGGCTTGAGCATTCCCACGGGTGCTGTCCTCCTCTGGGGTGGGTGGGTGAAAGAGGCCACAGTGCAAGCACCACATGGGTGACCAGAGGTGGTGTGGAGCTGTAGACAGCACTGCATGGAGGATCTTGGCTGGTGCTGTACTGGCACACTTGCATGCACGGTCTTGTGCACCCTAAGCCGCCAGCATCCTGTGGGGATGAAAAGCTAAGTCCAGGAGATGGCGGGTGATGGGACTGGGGGGATTGTCAGATGGGGCCAGTCAGAGAGGAGGGGCGCAAAAACAGTAAATAAATTGTGAGGGGGTGCAAAATCAATAAATCCTTGTGTGTTTGCTATTAGAACCCTCCAAAGGGGGGGGGACCTGGGTGGAGGGGACTGCCAACACCAGGTCTGCCTAGGGGTGCTACAGGACATGAGGCAATTTTAAAGGTTGATCAAATTTCACTGCCTGTATAAACCACTCTTGAAGTTGTCGAACAGACTTGATGCTCTGGGATTTAGTCAGCTGTCCTGATCATTTCTGAAAACCTTACATGCACCGTTTTTTTGAGAACCCTAAAGTGTTGCGTTAAAGAGTTTGTAGTTAGGATTCTTGCAAGCCAGCTGCATCTGGAAAAATCTAGTCATCTTGTTGTGGAATTATGCTTTGGCCAGTTTTAGATACTGGTAATGCAGTGACCAAATCGTAAGCGAATCCTCACAGTTTATATGCTTTTGTAACAAATTATTATGAAATGTGCTCCAGAATCCTAGCCACTTCATTCTTCTAAGCACATCAGCCGACCATTGATTAATTGGTGATATATGCACACACTAACCTTTCCTAATCTACCTAGCAACAGCCTATTTAAATGAATATAAAACCTTTCTACATTAAAAAAAAGGAAAAAAAGTTGTTTATTTTGGTGCAGTAACCTTCTGCAGAAGATGGTTGTATCAGGCATTAATGCACTTCCTGGGTGGTTGGAAGAATACTCGACCTTTGTTCTTGTGCCTCACAACTGCCCTTGGCGTGGATCAATGCCTGATACACCCATGCCTTATTGTGCGTTATAGCTTATTTGTTAAGAACCTGTCACTCCAACTAACCAAATCTAGGGAAGAACATAGGGTCCTAGTTTTGTTTCTACACCACCAATAGATGGCACGGTGGTTTTAAGTAAAGTATGTGTATCTTGTGCATAATTAAAGGTACCGCTACAAATTCTGATAATTAGCTGATCTTCTTCAAGGGAATCTCTTGCAGCAGGTCATAATCTTGGGTATCCACCAGAGGGCACTCTTGTCGACAGTAGCTTTCACCAGCAGTGTTAACTGGGGGCTGCCCACAATGACATCACTACGTTTAGGTCTATAAATACATGGGCATCCGCTAGTGGCCTCAGTTCTTTTCCCGCTGTCTCCTAATTCGCTGCACGTGTAGCTGTCTCCCAAGTGTATGGACGCTGAAATCGATTTCAGAATTGCAATTTCGGAAGTGCTGTAGCGGCCGAAAATTTACCGATATGACACTCATTCGGTCTGCGTTCATTGTCTGGGGCTGCCCATAACGTTCAATCCTGTGCCCACTGTGAAGAATTTAGTCAGGCTACCCGTCAACGACTACACGAGCTTGAGGCTTACCTCATGGAACAGAATGTTGCTCTTCTAGAGCAGGAGGTTCGCTCCCGCCCACCGTCAATGACCTCTCAGACGTCATATTTGAAACATTCAGCAAAACGTAAACATAGAGAGAAAGACAGATCTTCGAATCATGGTAAGACTTCCCATCTGTTGACAGTTCCCGCTTCTGGCGGCCCATCGATGGCAACCAATTCTTCTGCTGTGATTTCAGAAAAAGTCTAATTCGGAAAAACCTAGGTCTTTGTTGACTACAGATCTGCCAGTCCTGTCATCCACAACTTTGGCTCAGACCTTGTCGGTTGTGTCCACGTCTGCTGCTTCTTCGTCGACAGATCACTCGTCAACAACCCGGTCCTCCAGCATGGACCAGGGTGCTCATTGCTGACTGGCACTTTCCGACATTCCATAACTTCGTCTTTTCAGACCCCAGCAACAATGTCCTCCAGCATAGACAAGGGGTATACTATTGTTGACAAAGGGTTCTCTATGACAGTCCTACCGAAGTTACCACCTCCTTCTCAGTCAGTTACCTATCGAGGCCAGGTAGGTGTGTCAGGAGACCATGGCCCTCACGGTTCAGGCTCTCAGCTGCATCTGCAGCCGCACCCCAAAAGCCTTCCGTGTTGCCTCCTCCCAGTAAAGGTACTTCCGGGAACCCAGCCACACCCTCCGCTGTTCCGTTGATGGCTCCTTCTATCAACATGGCTACTGTGGTACAAACAGTCCTTGAGGTAATGAAAGGCATGTGACAGACACAGCCTCACACTCAACCTCAGCTCTCCTCGCCTCCGCCTCCTAAGAGGCTTCACCAAGACCTGTCTCTCACTCCTTGCAGGGATCCTTCTCCTGCACCTTCCTTCCATTCTTTGGAAGAAGAGTATCTCCCGGATTATGAGGAAGACTGTGAGAAAGACCTGGATATGGGAGATGGTCTTCACCCGCCTACTAGTGCATCTACTGTGTCCTCTGTGGAGGGGGACACAGGTCTTTATATCCCTGTTCACCTCTTGATGATCCAACTTTTATGGACATCATGGCATAGATTCAACAAGTGATGGGGTTCAGTACCACGGAACAAGATCAGCATCGCCGAAATCTGGTGGATTACTTAGACCTGTCTGAGGACCCTGCCATTGTAGTACCTCCATTGATACAGGCTTACCAAGACACCATTCTGGTGGCTTGGCCCCACTCCTCAACCATTCCACCTGTCCCTAGAAAGGCTGATCTTCTCTATCAGGCACCAACAGACCATCCCTTTTTTGCTGCTGTACCACAAGCAGACTCTGTGGTCATTAATGCAGCCTGTGATAGGACAAAACATCTTAAACACCAAAGCTCCCACCCGCCAGACAGAGTCCAGCAGATTAGATTTGATAGGCAAGTGAGTATACCAGGCTTCCACCTTAAACATGCACATACTTGGCCCGGTGGCACAGAGGGTTGAGGTGGTGGATGCCTCACTTTAGGCATACGCCTACACCAGGTTCGAATGACCTTGGTCAGCCAGGGTGCCGGTGTGGAGGGGAGGGCAGAGCAGGATTGAGCATGCCAGTGGCAGCTCTCCTCTCCCGAGGTGGTGAGGGTGGGTTGGCGCCCCCCCTCCTGTAGTTCCGCTCCCACCAGGTGGAGGTCCGGTGAGCCAACGTAATCAGGGAGTGTGGAAGGGGCTGAGCTGGCTCCACGGGGTGTGTAGCGTGCCTCCACATGCTTGCACAGCCATACACCGGGACCTTGGGGAGAGATGGGAGAAAAACTGTAAAATGCATATATGTCCCTGTCACCAGTTGGCGAGAGGAAGTGGCGGGGAACAAAAAGCCAAATTTAAAAAAAAAATGTGCATACTTATTTACATTGGCCATGTGCTTAAATACCAGAAAACACTCTGAACTGCTGCTTCGGAGGTGGCTAACAAGCTTCCCCAGTCAGCAGAGAAGGATCAACTGCTTGCCACTTTCAAGACTGGCACCAGCCTCTCCCACCATCTCATTCATGTGGGATATGATGCTGTCGACCGATCTGCCCAGGCTTCGACTGTGGGTGTGACCCATCATAGACATGCCTGGTTAGGGGTCTCAGGTTTTACTCCTGATGTACAACAAATGATACTGAATGCTCCTTTCAGTGGGCACAAGCTCTTTGGATCAGATACTGAAACCATTCTTAATGACCTTTAGGCTTCAGACTGTACCCTCAGAACAGTACATGGTATGTACCACACTTCACAACCTGTGGGTCAGCAGAAATATTACCAGCCCTTCCAGTTCCACAGGGCTGCCTGTCAGCACGGCACTGGCCAACATTCCACTAGGGGCCAGCAACAATTCCAGTCTGCTGGCCACGTCCCTGCCACTGCCTCTAGGGGTGCCCAAACCCCCCCCCCAGTGACGGCCAGTGCACCCCAGTCCTTTTGACTTGCTCCCCTCCCTCCCCAGCATCCTTCAGCCATTGGGTAGAAGATTCTCTCTTCATTTAGAGGATTGGCAAAAAATCACAACAGATGACTGGATTCTACAGATTATAAAGACAGGCCACACATTGGAACTGACTTCCACCCCACCAGTCTATCCACCACGATCAATGACTTATCCACCGGAACATGTTCCAGTTCTCGAAGAATTACTCTTACTCATCCAGAAACACGCAGTTCAACCTGTGCCCCCAGAAGAATAGAGGCAGGGATTTTATTACCATTTCTTTCTGGTACCCAAATGCACAGGGAATCTGCACCCTGTTCTGTATCTCAGAGACCTAAATTGGTACATTCAGTACAAATGCTTCAGAATGGTGACCCTAGCCACTGTCCTTCCTCTTTTAAACTGAGGAGATTGGCTTTGCATCCTAGACATGAAGGATGCTTACCTTCATATACAGATCCATCCCGCGCATCGCCGTTACCTCCAATATCAGCTCCTAAACTATCATTACCAGTTCTGTGCCCTACCCCTCGGGCTCTCCTGAGCACCAAGGTTCTTCACAAAATGCCTGGCGGTGGTGGCCACTACCCTACGTCATCAGGGGCACTTTATCTTCCCGTACCTGGACGACTGGCTCATCAAAGCCTCAACCAAAGACAGGTTACTTCAGTCTCTCAACGCCACACTCCAACTGTTTCAAGAGGTCGGCATTGTGGCGATTTTGCCACTGCTGTCATAATTCTGTTATGTTTTTGTGTGATTTTGTTCGTTTAAATTCCCCAAAAAGACCTGGAAATGATGTTTGATAGAAGGATGCCCATGTTTTTTTTTTTTTTTTTTTTTTATAGAAAGGTTACATGTGGAGGATGTATATTCCATAGTCTGGGAAAGGCTTGCTTAACAGGAAAATGAAGTTACATTTCAAAGGGGATTGAAATTTCCTGGTAAGCTGATCAAAGGAAAAAGGTGTAATTAGCCAGCCTGGTGGCACTGAGGATTCTGGCGCTGGATGCCACACCTGCACCACGCTGGCAACCCAGGTTCAGGAGCGGACTGTGGTCTCCAAGATTGACGGGGGAGAGGAAAGTGATTGAGCCTCCTGTGGACTGCTTTCCCTCTCCTCCGGGTTGGGGGGTCTTCAGTGGTGGCGCACTTGTGACCTCTGGTGGAGGCTGGGGGCAGCGCGCAGGTGCTGTACAGAGGGGTGAGTCTGGGGCCCGGCGCTGGGGGAAGCATGTGCGGACGTGTGCACGCTCCCTCCATGGGCGTGTTTGCACACCCCAACTCACGTCAGGGTGAAAAGGGGAAAACGTGGTGCTGAAGTCGTGGTGGCTTGATGGCCGTCTAAGGGGACTGCCTGAACCTGGGATCACCACCACACAACACTGGATCCTTGTCGGTGGGGAGTGAAGGGGACTCCCTGCCGCCCCATTGTGGGGGGCAAGCCATGGGGCTTCACTAGGAGCCGGGGCAGGACCAGACGGCAGCCTGAGACAGACGGATGCCGGGACAGGAATAGAGACCTGAGGCCACAGGTAAAAAAAGTACTAACCAAAAAAAAAAAAAGTGCCATAAAAAGGACAGGAGATGAGAGAACTATTACCTGTCATAAACGTTTACATTTCAAGGAGAAAATACTTTGAGAACAGGATCTGGGGGATATCCATTCTGGAAGTCTGTTGTGAATTCCCTTACAAGTGTCATAATTCATCTCCATGTAAAAGAGATCAGGGAAATAAAGTACATCAGAGGCCAGCCAGGAGGTTGGGCTGTGGGGGGGGAATATAAAATGGATAATGTTAATTCACTTGCAACTTGGAAAGAGCAAGAGAAACCCCCGCTGACCTAAAGATAAGGCCATCAGCTAAACTAAAGAGAGCAGACTGCAGAACCAGGGGTATATAAGCCCCCTCAAAACAGAAACTCTGTGCATTTGTAGAAGACACTTTTCCTGACACACAGAGCCAGACTGCCAAGCATACATTGAGGGCCAATAGCTGCAATAAGAACTGGGACTTGGAGGCTCAGCAGAGAGTGAGAGAAAAGGGACTTTGCAGACTTCATTTATTTTCTGGACTTTTGATTCTCCACAGACAAGGTAGAAACTAGACAGTTAAATTTCACAGTGTGTTTCATATGTACAGTATATTTTTCCAACTTTGTTTTGTTATCCTGTAACCAAATTTCTGTATATTTTGTTTGTAAGTCTTGTACGATAGTTATTTAAGTAATTAGTAAAAGCACTTGCTTTTAAAAACTGCCTGGGAGAGATTTTTGTGTGTGTGTGTGTGTGTGTGTGAAGGTGGAAAGGTTTGTCCAATCAATGACAGCTTGTTTGGCACTAAGGTGCCACCATAGCTACCAAAGACTAGGATTCTGGGTACCTAAGTAGGGGAAATACATAGGTCTGTGGAGGGTACTGAGGAGTGTGAAACAGGTTCCTGCACCACGTGTGGGGGAAGACACAAACAAGGCTACGAAGGCAGCCCCGAAGAGCTCGTAATGCCTGGGTTCTTACCTGGTTACAGACTCGAGACTGTTTTTTTACCCTTGCCCAGATTAGAGAGGAAGCCCTGGGTCCTCATGGCGAGTGTTCAGTTGTGAACTCAGTGAGCACTCTAAATGAACACGAGGAGGGTATTCCTGTCCCCATCATGGGTTGCACTTAGGGAACGGCACTGTGAGTTCAGTGGACCCAGCCCCCTGGAGTGGGTTTGTGATAGGCATTACTGTCAGTCTTCAAAATCACATATGGAGCCCTCACAACCTCTCCAATACATAGGAGCCATCCCAGACACGCAGCTCAGTCATGCCTACTTACTGGAAGACTGATGCCAGAAACTTAATTCCTTTGCCAAACACTGTCAGTCCACTTCCCACTTCATAGCCCATCAGTACATATGCCGTTTGGGTGATATGGTCGCGGTCATCTCTACGGTGCCTCACGCTCAATTACACATGCAACCAGTTCAGTGGATCTTTAGACGCCAATGGCACCAGATGACTGGGGATTTTGAGGACAGGAGCACTGTTAACCCAGCCCTCCGGGCCTGGTGGCACTGAGGGCTGAGGTGCTGGACACCTTACCTTGCGCTATGCTGGCGACCTGGGTTCAGGAACAGACTCTGGTTGTTGGGGTGCTGGCATGGGGGAAGGGTCAGAGCAGGATTGAGCAAGTCAGAAGGCTGCTCTTCTCTCCTGGGTGTGGTCGCAGCCTTCCCCCACCCCCGTAGTCCCACTGCCACCATGTGGAGATCCGGTGGCTAGCGTAGGCGACGAGGGCAACACGAAGGAAGGGCACCTTGAGACACGGCATGTGCATGCCTCCACATGTGTGTCCAAGGTAGCAGGCTGGGATTGGGGAGAAAAAGACAAAAATACCATAAAAATCTGTGTGGAAAAAAAACAAAAAAACTCTGCCCTCAGAGAAGTCCTAACTTGGTGGATAGATCCATCCAGTTTAAACAAGGGAGTCCCTTCGAAACTCCTCCACTATCCCAGACATTGACCACGAATGCCTCCACCCTTGGGTGGGGCACCCACCTCGGTCCACATCAGACGCAAGGTCTTTGGGGCCTGGCCCCCGCTTCTCTCCATATAAAATCTAGAGATGCAGGCAGTCCGCCTTGCACTGCAGACATTCCAGCCATATCTGTTCCCAGGACCCTTTCTCGTACAAACGGACAACACCTGTGTTGTCTATTACCTAAACAATCAAGGAAGTACAAGGCCCCACAGCCTGTGCCAGGAGGCAGTCAGAGTTTGGAGACAAGCTACAATACAACAAATTCTCTGGTAGCAGTTAATGTGCCAGGAGCCCAAAATGTCCTAGCTGATCACCTTAGTCGCCACGTAGGGGGTTACAAGTGGACCTTGCATGTGACAGTACTCAAAATCATTTTTCAGCTCTGGGGAACCCCGGAGGTGGACCTGTTTGCCTCCCTGGTTAATCAACAGCTTCCACGATACTGCTCAATTACACTAGACAACAAGGGACACTGTATCGATTCTCTGTCCCTTTCTCGGCAGGGATAATCTGTATATGCCTCCCTTCCCCCCAACCCTCTCCCTTAGCATGTCCTCCTAAAATTACAACTAGAACCCGCCTTCATGATCCTGATAGCTCCCTTTTGGCCCTGGCAAATCTGGTCCCCTCTTCTCCAGCAGTTGTTGGTCACTGATCCCTTCCCCTCCCCCTCTGGCCCGACCTCGTCACACAGTGTCACTGGTCTCTCCTTCACCCCAACTTTTGCCCCTTGCATCTTCATGCTTGGCTCCTGAAGATGTTTTTTTTAAATAGACAGAAAGTCTTTACCTCAGTAGCCACCATTCTGTTGGCTTCCAGAAAAACTTCCACTAGAGAAAATTACCAAGCAAAATGGAAACATTTCACTACTTGGGCAGCTGCTAATGCCCTTGATCCCTTTTTCTGCCCTCTTCCCTCTATACTGGACTATTTGTCAACCCTTTCTTCATCAGGTTTGTATTACTTCTCTATCAAGGTACATTTATTGGCAATCTCCACCTTTCACAAGCCCATTGGGGACCATCATGTCGCTCAGCAGAACCTTGCCTGCATGTTTCTTAAGGGCATTTTACATCTCAAACCTCCTGTTCGGAGGCCAGTGCCTCCCTGAGACCTCAATTATGTCCTAGAAAAACTGACCGTGGAACCTTTAAGCCAGCTGCTACTTGTTGTATACTATACAACATTTGTTGTATAGTGCTGCTTATCTTTAAAGGGGAGGACCAAGATGGCGGTCACGCTGGACTAGCCTTTATGCCGTTTTTACTGCATTCTTGCTTTAATGCGTTTTTACTTGTTTTAATACGTTTGATACGTTCTTACATTTAATTTTATTTTGTGTTTCCTTATTTGTTTTAGTAAAATCGTGCTGTTGTGTTTATGGCTGCTACGCTCATTTTCGGCGTGGTTTACGGTTGACAGGCTGTTTTGCAGAGGAATTGGTCCGCTTCATTAATTTTTGCTGACTGCTGTTTTGCTTGTTCTACAGCATCGTCATTTTAAACATTTATTTAAACATTCTGCCTTGTTTTGGAGAATCTGCAAGCAATTTTTGCTGGGTCTCTGATTCGCCTGCTATATTATTGTTTGGTGACTGCTATCGCGGCGTAACGTTGTGAAGGAGCCTGAGGATTCGAGGGAGTCAACTTTGCCGGGATTTGGTGACCGCTATCGAAGCATAACTTTGTGAAGGAGCTTGAGGATTTGAGTGAGTCATCTTTGCTGGGATTTGGTCTGTGTGGCTTTCTCATCCCCTTTGCAGCTGCTCCCTTGGCATTCTTTATGTGCGGGAGTTTTGGGGGAATGAGAGAGTGAATTTTTGCCTGGGATTTAAATTCTGCGATTAGCTTCCTGTTCCATTGCTGCTCTCTTTGCGTTTTTATGCATGGGAGTTTCTTCTGGCTTCTGTCCCTGGGATTAAAGGGTTTTAGTAGATATAGAACGTCTACGCTGGATATATTGTTGAACATCTTGCAGTCTTGTATTTGGAAGACTTGGACTAGCTGGTGTCGTTTGCTGAGACTGCCTTCTGTTTTGGACATGAAATATAATCTGTGTATCTCAGATGTACCGTGAGTACTAGGACTTGAGTCTTCATTGTTTATCTGGGACTTTAAAGTTGATTTTAAGCTGTGTTAAGGCTTCTTGGGGAATACTACCATATTGTTGGCTTTGGTTCTGAGAGATTAACCCCCCCCCCTTCTTCTTCTTTCATTGCCTGGGCGTTTGTTGTTGTGCTGCCTGGGACCTAGCAGGAGCCTCCCTTGTTCCCTTCAAGGAGTTGGGGGCTACTGAGGGGGTTTCTAAGTTACTCTAGGGCCGGCCTTATTTGGCTGGTCTGGGGGTATCTGAAGCGGTGGGTCTCAGTGGCACAACTGGGCCTTATTAGGCAGTTTGGGGGTGAGGTGGGGGAGGAAGCCTCCTGTTGCCTCATAGCTAAATCGACTATTATCTCCAAAGAGTCATCTTCTTTTTCCATTTATAAGTTTGCATTGCGTTTGTATATTGTTACTTCTTGTATATTTATTTAGAATAATTTGGATTTTGTTTTGGTTCATTTTATATTACTGCTTTTACTGGCTGGACAGTGTGTGCAGTGAGAGGGCGTCACTGTCCCTATATGTTTGGACCTTTCAACATTATACTCATTGGCAGTGAGAGTGCTTAAAAATAACTGTATTTTCTTTTTGGATCCCATTTCATCATATAAAGGACAGTGGGTGCAGTGAGAGGGCCTCCCTGTCCCTATATACTTGGATTCCTTAATAATCTGCTTATAGTTCATTTTTAGTTGTTTAGTTTTGTAGGTTTTGGTTTATGTTTTTGGGTGGGTTTTTAGTTTAAGTGCAGTTGTGGGTATTTTATTTTAGAGATACTAGGATTTTTTATTCATTTGCTTACAGTTAGTTTGTCTCCCGCTTTACTATGTGTTGTTTAGGTATCCCGGTCGTGCATTATTCGTCCTCCGACCTCCATGCCCTCTGCCCTTTTTGCCCTCCTCCCCTCCCATTTTCCACCTACCAGGCTGTCAGGCGCTTGGTATTGTTGTGGGAGGGGGGTGAAGTGGTGAGAGCGTGGACCTGATAAGCGAATGAGCGGACCTCTCCACATAGGGTGGTTTGCAGAAGACACCCTGGGCGAAATGGAGCCTAGAACGTGGTTTCCATGCCTAGTCTCCATACCCAAGGGCTCCTCCTATTTGGATGGGCAAGTAGTCGGGACGGCTTCGGATCCCTGTCCAACTTGGGCGGTGTTGTGCAATGCCAGATCTGTTAAAAACTAATCAGCTATTATCTCTGATTTTGTTGAGACAGCAGATCTGGCTTGCATCACCGAAACCTGGCTGGTTAGAAATGCTGGCCCTATTTTGGAGGCAACTGTTCCAGCTGGGTACTCTGTGATTCACCGCCCGAGATTGGATCGCGGGGGGAGTAGCGGTCTGTTTTAAGACCAGCTTGGGGCTCACGAGTGTACCAGTTGAGGAGGCTGAATCCTTTGAGTGTACCATTGTGGCTGGTGTGGGTTGCAGGATAGCTCTCGTCTACTGTCCACCAGGAGACGAGAGACAATTCCTGCAGGAAGTGGCAGACTTCGTCGCCGATATGGCATTGGAGTTGCCCAGACTGATGGTTCTGGGCGACTTCAATGCCTGGGTCGACGACGAACTTTCTGCCTTTGGTCAGCACTTCCTCCAGTTGATGACATCACTGGGTCTTACACAGATTGTTTCTTCAGCCACACATAATCACGGTCACTGCTTGGATTTAGTTTTTCTCCTGGGGATTGAGGCCTCTGATTTGGTGGTGGAACCTGTCAGTTGGTCTGATCACTACACCGTGAGCTTCAATTTTTGTGCTCCCCTTCGTAGGTCTGCCCCTGTGGAGATGGTTCAATACCGCCCTTTACGGGATGTGTGCCCTGAAGATCTGATGGCAGTGTTGAACCTCTCAGAGTTTCCGACTGCCAGCTTGGGTCCAGAGGCAATGGTTTTGGCCTATAACCAGGCCATTTCCTTGGCCCTGGACTCAATAGCTCCCATCCGTGTTCGTCCCCCCTCTCTCTTTGCCCTCGGGCCCCACGGTGTGATGGGCCCTTGAGGGAGTTACGACGTGTGGGACGACGGTTAGAGCGTCGGAGGAAATCTGCTCTGGATGCTGACTGCCTTAGTTTGGAGGAGCATTATCGGCTCTACCAATCAGAGATCTCCAATAAGAAGGCAGAATTCCTGTCCAGGGAGATCTCTGTCGCTCAGAATCGACCGGCTCAGCTCTTCAGAACTGTGGATAGGCTGTGCAACCCAGCCTGTCTCCAGCTCCATCGAGCCTTTTCACAAAAGGAGTGTGATGAGATCGCTCAATTCTTTGCGAATAAGGTTGCCGGCATCAGAGATCCGTCCAGCACACTCTAAGGGGGAAGCTTCTGGTCGGCGTTTGGTTGCGGAATCCTCTGTCTCCTGGTGTTCCTTTGACCTGCCGACATTCAGTGATATTATGCGGATCGTCCAAGGGATGCACCCTACGTGCTGTAGTTTAGATCTGGGCCCTACCTCCCTAATTTTGGGTTGTGTTGAGATCGTTGGCCCGTTTCTGGTTCAAATAATCTGATGCTTCCTGGGATTGGGTGAGTTTCTGAGCTCCCTAAAGGAAGCGGTGGTGACTCCCCTTTTGAAGAAGGCTTCTTTGGACCCAGATGTTTTTTCCAACTACAGACCGATCTCTAACCTTCCCTTTATTGGGAAGGTTATCGAGAAGGTAGTGGCAAACCAGCTGGAGGACCACTTGACCATCCATAATATCTATGAACCTCTCCAGTCCGATTTTCGTAAGAGGCATAGTACCGAGACTGCTCTGGTTCGGGTGCTCAATGATCTCTTGATGGCAAGAGATCAGAGGAACTGCTCTATCTTGGTCCTCCTTGATCTCTCTTCAGCCTTTGACATTGTGGACCATGGGGTTTTGCTCGAACGTCTGGAGTCCATCTGTGGACTGTCTTGTACAGTGCTTAGATGGTTTTCATCTTTTCTATCTGGGAGAATGCAGAGAGTTGTGTCAGGGATTTTTTCCTCCGATCCTTTCCCTCTGCAATGTGGTGTCCCCCAGGGTTCGGTGCTTCCCCCATGTTGTTTGCAGTGTATATGCTGCCCCTCGGAGACATTGTAAGAAGGTATGGGCTGAGGTTTCACTGCTATGCTGATGATACCCAGCTCTACCTTTCTTTTGCCCAACCAGGTTAGTGCTCTCTCGGTAGTTAATAGCTGCCTCGCTGAAATCCAGGACTGGATGAATCTGAGCTGGTTAAAGTTGAACGCCTGTAAGCCTGAAGTTTTGGTCATGGACTCGGTCCGTGGGTCAGAGTTGGGGTCCGCCAAGCCCTCTGGGCGATGGTTGGGGGATCTGATCCTTACCTCTGAACGGGTGCGTAACCTCGGAGTGGTACTTGATGACAGGCTGACTCTTCGTCATCAGATGTCAGCAGTCGCTAAGTCCGCATTCTACCATCTTAGGAATATCGCCAGGGTGAAACACCTTGTTCCGTCCAGCGATTTACCCGTGTTGGTCCATGCCTTCGTGACATCTCACCTTGACTATTGCATCTCCCTTTACTTGGGGCTTCCTGGGGTTGATATCCGCCGCTTGCAGCTAGTGCAGAACGCTGCAGCAAGGTTAATGACAGGGGTGACTAGAAGGACACATATTACCCCTGTGCAGCGGGATCTGCACTGGCTGCCTATACAGTGGCGGATCACCTTTAAAGTAGATCTTTTGACCTTCAAAGCCCTGCACGGACTCTGTCCTGACTACTTGAAAGAGCTTCTGATCCCTTACCACCCCATGCGACAGCTCCGTTCAGCTGACGAGGGGTTGCTAGAGGTTCCGAGGGTTATATTGAAGTCTTCTGGGGCTAGGGCCTTTTGGTTCATGGCCCCAACCCTCTGGAACTCTCTGCCTGGCTGGCGTAGAGAATGCACGACCGTGGAAGCCTTTAAGCGTGATTTTAAGACTCTTTTATGGAACAAGGCTTTCGTGGACTGATGCTGTTATCAACTGTTGTTTTTATATGTATATTCTGATTTTATGATTCATTTGTACAGCGCCTTGGTATTTGAAAGGCGCTAAATAAATAAAGTTTTATTATTTATTTATTATTATTATTGTGACATGCGCTTCTTGGCGTGGAAAACTTTATTTCTAGTTGCGATTACCTCTACTCACCGTATTTCCGAGCTCCAGGCCCTCTTGTGCTCCCAGCCCTACTTAGTTTTCCACAAAGACAGGGTCTCCCTTTGTACCAGTCTGGCATTTCTTCCAAAGGTCGTTTCAGAATTTATGTTAAACCAGTCTATCCAATTGCCCATTTTCAACCCAGATCATTCCAATCCAGGTGAATCTCTCCTACATTCCTTGGATGTGCACAGCATCATATGTTACTATCTTGCACGCACTAGGTTCACTTGAAAATCCAAACAGCCCTTTGTTGCCTTTGCCTCTGGCAAGAAGGCTCACCAGTAACCAAACAAACCTTATCCAGTTGGCTGGCGCATTGCATAAGCCATTGCTACTCTACGTATAAAAAAACACTACCAAGGGCCATCCGCGCCCACACCACGCAGGCTCTCTCTACCACAGCAGCATGCTTCCGTGGAGTTTCCATCATGGACATCTGTGATGCAGCCGCCTCCTGGTCTACTGTGCATACCTTTATGAAGCACTATATCATTGACTTAGCCTCTTGGTGCCACGCCGCTTCAAGCCGCACCTTCCTACAAGGCCTCCTTTCTTAACTGGCCTCCCTTCCTGGTCCACTGCTTTGTAAACATCCCAAGAGTATGACCTGCTGCAAGAGATTCCCTTGAAGCAGATAGTACAGTTTTGTGCTTACCATAACGGTAGATCTTCGAGAGGATCTCTTGCAACAGGTCATGTTCCTTCCCTCCATCCCCCTCCTCAGGGAGAGCAATATTCTGAAACATCTTCATGACTGCAAGACAGGATACCTCTTGCCTCCTCGGTTCCCTTCAGAGTCCTGCTCCCCGAGCTGGTGGCTGGCAGGGAACTGAGGCTGCTAGGGGCCGCCCACATATTTATAGACCTAAATGTTGTGACATCATTGTGGGTGGCCCCCAGTCAACAGTGCTTGTGAGAGCTACCATTGATGAGGCGCCCTCTAGTGGATACCCAAGAGTATGACATGCTGCAAGAGATCCTCTCGAAGAGCTAACATTACGGTAAGGACGAAGCTATACTTTTCTCTCCCTCACTGGTGTGCTATGTTCATAGCCAGCAGATGAGAGGAAATGAAATAGCTGATCACCAATTATGTTTTTGTTATCTGCAGTGGTCCCTTTATAAGTGTGACAGGGATTTGTTTCTGCCAGTTATTAACTAATAAGTCATGTACATATAAAAAATGTATCTGCAGTAATTAAGTCTGTACTTTACTCCTGATCTCTCAGAAAGATGTACGTTGTAGGTGGTGTTTGGCACTGGCGAAGCAAGCCGTAACAAAGCTTGGGCACTTTGAAGTAGAGCGTAGAATCAGATCTCTACCTGGAATGCAAAAAAGTGTTAAAGGAGATTGCTCATCTCTGCAAAACAAATGTGATGGGACCCTGCGGTCTCGGATCATGAAACCCAAATCATCAAATCATTTTTTGTACTATTAGGTTTTTAAAAATTGCATTCATTATTTGTGGTGTCTTGCAAGCTTCTGGCTGCCTTGCCACTCTGCAGCAAATCCCAGTGACCCCTGCAGCAGAGCCTTTGATGATGATGATGATGTTTGCAACAGACTTAGCTGTGGGGGTCATGCTAGTGCTGCATCTGTCTTTCAGTGTAAAAGGCAGTATTGTGGTTCATTTCAGTGCTAACTCTGCCATTACCAGTCTCATGAAGTAGTAACACTAGAGCACCATACAGTAGCAACACTATCATGGGATGGGAGCTCCCCTAGCAATTATATGTAAGAGGTTGGGTATACCATAGATGGGTGGGGCCACTGTGGGGTGACAGTAACGCCACCCCTTATTAACTTAGAATGGAGGCATAGCAGTTGTTTGCGCCAACTCATAAAATGTCTTGCTCAAATATTTTCCTGTCTAAAAAAGTAATTTTTATATTTTTATAAGTGCAGTAGCCAATTTTAGTACACTTCCAGGTGGTCGAAGGCACTCGACTGTGCCTTGTGTTTCACAAGGCCCCTGGAGCGTGTGGTAAGCTCTGTCTTACTGCACACCTTGTTGCTGGTGGTGGTTTATTTAGCCATCTACTCACCTTTTTCTCATGCTAAACAAATGAACCGACTGTATATCCCAAGGTGACGATAAGATGTATGCTGTTAACTGTGCCACTGAAATGGGTGTTCCTTTATACACCCTTCCTTTGGCTGAGATTTTTGACAAGGCATTGTTTTGGTTATCATCATTCCAAGGGAAGAGCTACAAGATCTGCTTTTAGAACTTAATTTTGCTCATCCACTTCCTTAGAGTACAAGTCAGATAAAAAAGTTACCGCTCTGACTTGGCATCTTTGCCTCTGTATTGAATGTCTTAAAGCAACAGACGATATTTTGCCTGAACTTGTCTGCCTGTACCTTTCTCTGTTACGAATTGCCTTTTTCCCCACTTTGTTTTAGATGCCCTTTATTCTCATTTTGATTTATCTGTTGTGCTTTTGTAGGTTTTAATTTACATAGTAATATAATAGTTTAGAGTCTGAATGGGCTCTGGATCCATCATACCCACACACACCCATCTTCGTAAGCAAGCATTAAATAAGTATGCTGTGCAGATGTACTAACTTGAAGGGGTTTCCTGCCTACCAGTCCGCTACCGTGAGTATCCATTGATTCCCTTGTTAAGCAGAACTGTGTACAGGCTTACCTTTAAGGCCTGTACTGTCTTTATATCCTCCGTTTCCACTTCCAAGCTGTTTTACAAATTTACACCCCCTGGGAGAAGTGCTTGCTGACATTACCCCTGAACTCCCCACCTCTGAGCTTCAGGGTGTATCCCCTGTGTCATGTCCTTTTGGAGACCACCAACTCTAACAACCCTTCTGTCTTGTCGGTACCCTTGGGTGTGCATAGAACTGAGGTGTTGTCCCTTCTCAGCCTCCTTTTCTCTAACACAAACATAAGTGCCACCAGCCTGTCCTTGTAGCTTTTGTCCAGCACACTCCTTATTGTTTTGGTGGCATGCCGTTGCACCTTCTTTACTACTTCAGTTTGCTTTTTTATTAGGCTGCCTAGTACTACAGGTAGAGTTTGATCAAGGCCTTGTAAAGAGGCAGGATAACGTCTTCCACTTTGCTGGTCACTTACCCCCCCCCAATACACCCAGCAGTCTACCAGTCCTCTTAGCAGCTCTGCTTATAGTGTGCCATCTTCTTGTCTTTTATGATCCCCATGTCTTTCTCCTCCTTTACTGCAGCAACAGGAGCTTCACACCGTGTGTAGGTCCTACAGCTCTTTCTCCCTCCCAAAGTGGTAGCACCTTGCATTTGGCTGCATTGAAGCTGAGACTCCATATGGAGTCCAGCCAATCATCCAGTTTGTTCATGTCCTTCTGAAGTTTGTGCCCATCCTCAAGGGAAACTACTGTCCTGACCAGCATAGTTTCGTCAACAATCTTAAGCACCCTGCTAGAGATGTCTGCTTCCAAATCCCTGATAAAACCCCCAGCACTGATCCCTGAGAGATGCAACGGAGTACCTGTCTCCACTTGAAGTAGTTCCCAGCCACCACAAATTATTGCACTCCCCTCACTCACTGTCTTGCTGAGTGACTGCATCCGATGGGGTGGGCATGACCTAGGGCACCCATGTGTCTAGGGGTATTTTATGGAAAGTTATGCTGGCCAGGAGCTCCTTGCAAAACAATCACCAACATGGTTTGCCCTGTTCCTGAGGTTCTCCTGAAGCAGGAACTCCCATCAGATGTTGAATAATCACACTGACCCATAGTTTCCCTTGCCTCTCCCTGTGCTAGGTGCCGGAGGCATGGTATACAGCATTTGATTCTTTTCTGACCCAGTGGCCAAAAAACAGAAAATCTTTAACGCATTTATTTGTTACTTTGATGAGTATTCAAAGTGCAGAACTACCGCAACCATAGCTTAACCTTTCTTTTCATCTCTCTGGACTCTGTCACCCATTTCTCATCTCAGTCCCAAGGACTGTTGGTTTTATACCTACTGTATGCTACAGCTCATCTGTTGTACTAACTAATGAATCCCTAACCGGACTCACTAAGTGTGAGGCAGTTTCAACTATTTCAGAATCTGAGTGCGACGCGCTGAACCACAGGCCCAAACAGAATGGGTAAACTGTACTTTTTTGCCATACTCTTTCTGTACCATGGAGTCATGAAACTTGAAGAAAGTCTGCTGATGTCTGTGCCACTCTGGGTACCTGCGACACCAGCAAGAGCTCTGCTCTTATGCTGTGGCATCTCGCAGGCATAGTTTGATGGGGGTTCCTTGCATCAGTGGCCTCAATTGCTCAGCCACTGAAACTTCAGGGACCTTCCCCAGTAACGTGAGGGGAAAACTTTCCTACCTGAATCCTGACATGCTTGGCTTTGCTTGACCACCTTGACTGCTGTGGGTCCTCTTGGCTTCCATTCACCAACTTCTCAACTTGTGAGCCTTCTTGGTCCTTCCTTTTTGTCCCCAGCTCCTGGTTTTCCTTTTCCCATTTCTTGGGCATCCTACTCTGGGCCCCAGCAAGCCATTAGGTCACAGACTTGAGGGTATGCCACCTGGGATCCCTGCCCTTCATCAGAAACCCTCGCACTGTCTCCTTCGGGCAGAACATCACCACTCTTAACTCCATGCTCTTCTTTGGTTAATGTGGATGAAGGCATCTGAAAGTAGAGTCTTGTTTCCCGGACATACTAACTGCTACATATACTGCACCATCCCTGCAGTCACTTTGGAGTGCAGACCAAATGCACCCTTGCATAGGTATGACAAACCTTCCGGTACTAGGTGGGCGACCATACAGGGACCGCCATGCATGAATCTGATGTCCATACCCAGCTGGTTGAACACACTGTGTCCTTGCCTGCCCTGTTTGAAAGCATGTATGAACCCCTGTGTGTACTATCTGCTAAGCACAGATACTGCAGAGCCTCCCTCCAGCCCCTTCCTCTGCTGAGCTAACAGGCAGGCTCCTTGCCACCAGGTGAATCTCCCAGGCTGTGATGCCCTTCCTCTGCTCCAGTGCTGGCAAGCCCTGGACTACATGGCCTGCTCTCTTGCTGGGACCCCTCATCAATGCTTCTTCTCCCCAACTCCACTAGTAATTTCCCACCAAACACCTCATTTTATAGCCCTCCATCTTCTCCCGTTCCCAGTTTGACATGCAGGAAATGGCACAGCACCAGTCCAACAGGGTATGCTGGTAACAACTTGCCCCCATTTCTGCAGAGGAAAGGGTTATTGCATTATAAACAGTGCTCCTCATTAAAGAGGTTGCCTCAGGTTTTCAGCAGTATTGTTGCTTCACGCTGCTCCTTGACCTTACCAGGTCAAGCATGGCGCAGTTGGTAGCACATCTGCCTCTGGGCTGGAAGGTTGTGGGTTCTTGTGGGAGTGGGCTTATACTTTAAAAATGCTGGCACCTGAGTGCCGTACTAGGAGAGTGCTGTATTGTCCAGGTGTGCCATCTTTGAATGAGACATTAAATTAAAGGTCCCGTCTACCAATCTCTGTTGCTATCCTGGTGGATGTCCAAGTGGAAGGACAAGAACCCAAGGCACTTTTCACAAGACTTGGGGAATATTTTATTAAATAAAACAAACAAGGAACATATCCAGAAATCATCTTATACAAAACAAAAACTCTTGCTTTTGTAATACTGTTTAACTAATTCTGTTTGTATTTAGATTAATTCTGCAATTTTATGATCCAGAAATTTCACTGATCTACATTTACTTCTCCAAACATTATACTGTAAAGTTTTCCTTTCAAAAACGCATTGTTTATACAATTCATGCTCTACTGTTAAGATTGTTCATGCTGGTTCCTTATACAATTGCTGTAAAACATATTTACATCATGCCTGCCACATTTAATGCATGTAAAAATTAACCATACCATTTCAGGAGTAATTCCTCGCAATTGTGTTGGAAAAAAACCTATTAGGTCTTCATAGGTGGTCCTATTCCACAACACATTTTCCCATTTGGTTTCTAATAATTTATAGAATTCTATAACATAAGACATTCTATCAAAAAGTGTTCCATAGTCTTTTCTATAGCTATGCATGTCTGTTGTGGACAATACCTTTCATGTTGAACTTTGTTTCACATTTCCTTTGACATTGAGTTTCCTGTGGTTACATAGCCACACTGTATCCCACATTTTTGGCAGAGTCAGTTTATCTTTTAAGGTGTGTAGCATCTCCCCTTTATGAACCTTTGTAATACCTTTGAAGGTAATATTTATTGAGAATGCTTGTTCTTGTATGCTGCTATGTATATTTTTTCTAGGGATATTCAGAACTTGTTCTGCCTCTAATTTCTATTTTCTAATCTTTGAAATAACAGGTCTTAAGAAAACCTGGCCCTTGTGAACATACAGTATCAAACTTTTCTTTTCCTGCCATGCTTTCATGAAGGGTACTAGCCAACAGTCAGCAAATAGGTACAATACTGACTGATTAGGTTTTGATGGGTCTGTTATATTTTTCTCCAGAAACATACTATAAAAAAAGACTATAGGAATGAGGAGACTTAAGCCCTCTTTACTAATGGGTAAGTGAAGGACTTCCCTTTTTATTGGGTTCAGCCTACTTCCCCAGATGGTTTGAAATACTAAGCTGAGTAGGGAAGGTTCCAGTGTTATAGGAATGGGATAGATCACACTTAAGTGAAAACTGGCAACAGTAAGGTCTTTACGATTTGTACCTTTTTTTTCTTAAACTGTTGCCAAGTTTTCCAAAATTGCAGTTTCCTGTTCGCCTGCTCCAACTTTTCCTCCCAGTTTATCCTACCATTCTCTCCTCTCCCGAAGGTAATTCCTAATACTGTGAAGGGCGTTTCAGATGCTTGTATACCCCCTAATTCTGAGATTTGTTCAGTTTAGGCACTTGGGGGATATACCTTACTTTTATTCAGATTCACACTTGCTCCTGTGAAGAATGGTCTACGTGTGACATAGCTCTTTGACCAGATCGTGTGTCTGAAACACAGACACACAGATCGTTGGCATACGCTGGTATCTTAACATTCAAAACAGTTCTTCCTGTTTGTATGCCCTTAACTAGATCATCTTGTTGTATCATTTTTAATAAAGGGTCTGTACAAAATACGTACAACAAAGGGCTTAATGGGCAGCCCTGTCGTACTCCCTACCTAACACTTATGTAGGATCCTAGTTGCCATTTACCAAAGGTAATGTTGTTGCTATTGAGTAAATGGTTGAGATCCAATTACAAAACACTCTTGGAATCCCATATTTTCTCAGTACTTCTTCTATGAATGCATGCGATACTTTATCAAATGCTTTCTCCTGGTATAAAGAAATAATAAATCCTGTAATACCCTCATCTTTCCCTTGTTCCACCAATTCCCTTACTAATAATAAATTATCCATGATGGATCTACCAGTAATAGAGCAGGTTTGTGACATTGATATAACTGATGGAGCTGCTTTCATAAATCTATTACCCAGGATCTTCATTAATATCTTCAAATCTGTGTTTAATAAACTCAGAGGTCTCCAGTTTCGTAGGTCCTCTTTGTCATTTTTTTTTTTTATGGATAAAAATTCATACTGCAATTCCTGTGTGAAAGTTCATTTTATGTAAGCATTAAACCATGGTTCTACTGTGAAATTAATCCATGTTTTTTTTTGGGGGGGGGCACGAAGCCAAAGGCTGAGTGCCTCCAACCACCCAACCATGGATTAATTCCACAGTAGAACCATGGTCTGGAGTGGTTTAATGCTCTTATAACATGGCAAGAGTATTGCTACTTTTATTAGATTGCCACACTTATTGCACATTTCAGGTCAGAAAAGATAGTCATACACACAGGGTTTATTATGCTGCTAGGTTTATTGAAACATGGTGCACTAACGTAGCGCTACTTACATAAATAGCAGCTGTGTTCATTTAAAATTCCAAACTGTGCTGTTAGTAGTATGTTTCTTTCTGTACAGATATATGTAAAGTTTAGGAAAATCTACTCATGCAAATGTGTTTTAATATTTGATTTCTGTGCTGCGCTCATAGATTGGCACTTCCTCTTCAATGGCTCACTGCATTCTGGGATTGCAGCCGTGACACGATGTCCTTACTATGCAGTGTTTTCCAATGCTACGTCGCTTTACATCAAAGCAAGGAAGTCTGCCAATATTTTATTGTGGTTCATAAAAGGTACTACAGAAGCAGTCATGGTTCTACTATGGAATTAATCCATGGTTACTTTGTAGTCACCTGTTATGATTCCACCAATCACATTTCATTATTTGCGACTCGTATATAGAGACATATTACAAGAGTTGTTCCATACTCTTTTCGTCACTTAGGAAAGGTGTATACATCTGTTTTAAGTAAGATTGAACCTCTTGTCTAATCTCAGGCTGTGTTCTCACTATTTTTCCTGTTGCTGTTTTTACAGCATACTTAGTCCTGTCCTCCACTCTTTTAGTGCTACTGTCGAACACATCTTCAAACCCCATTTTACCTGAAGAGCAAATCTTACATTACAATAACATAGATGTAGCCCTTGTATATTGCAGAGATTCCATTTCTGTTTTAATTTTATTAATCTGTGGCGTTAAGTTTACATATTCTGTATTTATAGTACTATACAGTTGTGCTAGTTGTGATCTCAAAGAGAGATTTTTTGTACAGAGTGAGTGGTCTTTGTTAAAGATGCTGATTCTATAAATTCTTTTTTTATTTCATTTTTAATTTTCACCCACCATCGGCTTAAATAATCCACCAGACCTGCTAATGAGATATGTGCCAATAAAAGCTCCCTTATCCGTGTATATATTAATTGGTCTTCTAGTGTAGATGTGTACAGCTTCCAATGGCTTTTGCCTTGTGTGCTTTGAGGCTATAATCCTATTACACTAGAAGCAATCATATGATCTGTAGTCTCCACCGGTACTGTAGTTGCACTATGCACATGAATAAGTTTTGATGTCAATAAGAAGTCAATTCTTGTTGACAGTTTACCTTTAAAAAAAAGTATGCCCCCCATTGGGTGAATGCTTCTAAATGTCTCTTAAATTACATTGTGATATGATTTTATTTAAACAATTTGAATCACAAAAGTTTTTATCAGTACAAGCACCTCGATCTTGTTTTGATGTTACACAATTAACCCCCCCCCCAATATTATGTGTGTTGTTGTAAACAGGGTTTAATCATATTGAATTATTCCATGCTCTCCTTTTTCTTGGCGGGAGCATATATGTTGATGGCTCTCCAGGCACTATTACCATAAAATAAATCCATTGGCAATGCTCGTCCTGGTTGTAGGTCGATTATCTTAGTTATCTTGAACCTGTCCCCAGGAAACTGTGTTCCTACACCATCGCATAAGTCTGTTCCAAAGGAATAAAAAGAAGGTCCTCCACACCATGATTTTTTTGTTATTTTTTCTAAGTGAGTTGTATTCAGTCAGGTGTCTTGTATAAAACATATATCAAAATTGCTGTCTTTTAAAAGAGATAATTTTACCAGTCTACGCCTTGCATTTTTTATACTATTTAAGTGTTGCAATTTTAAGTTTAGGTATGGAGGACATTATGTTCTAGAAAAGAAAAGTAAATGTACTTTTTATGCCTTTTTGCTACTTCTTGTTTCGACTCCCGTCGTTTTGGGCTAACCACTTCCCTGCTTTTGGTTTCCCTATCTGAATCTGAGGTTACAAGTGGTTATGAGGATGATTCATATCCCACCCTCCCACCCCCACCCCTGCTCCAAATCAGGGTCGTCTCCTTCAGAATCTCATATTTGTTGGATAATCACGATGGGTTGAACTGGTGAAGAGGCTTTAGCTAATTTTGATTTAGGCCTTGTTTGACACACACACCCCTTTTCTTTGATACTACTTTTACCTCAGGTGAGGGCATTTCACTTTTCTCCATGGGTCTTTCCTTCCTGTCATCATTCCTCTGTAGTATCTGTTCTTGCCCTTGTATATCCTCAGTTTGTACCGTAGTCTGTTCAGTTTCCCTTTGAGTTTGTTTTCTGGTGCTGGGATTGGGGATATTGTTTGGGTTCATCTCATTTTCATCTGGGTAAGTATTGGTCTCCCTCCCATCCATTCCCTGCATCTCTTCTCTGGTCTGTTGGTTTGTCTCTCTGTTTTTTGCAATGTCCTTTTTATGAGCTTCCATAATTAGAGCAAGGATGGTCTGATCTATTGTGTGTAGCCCATGGACAGGTACGAAAAGCGTGCCCTGTTTCATCACACAAATTGAATTTTAGTTTCCCTTGACGATCGGGGCTTGAGTGCCCGAACTCTAAACAAAGGTTACATTTCAATCTGTCACACCCCGAGCTTAAATGTCTTAAATGAGCCACATTTGAAACATGTCTTGGGTTGTCCAGGATAAAAACAATGCCCCCCTTTCCCTGCCTAAAAACAAGCTGCTGGGAAGATGTATGGGGCCTTGATTATTATGTTTCAATCTTACCCTGTATGTCCACCCTTCCAACCATAAGTGCTCAATGTCAGAAATAGGTTCTGGGGGTCCCAATAACTCACATTTTTGTTGCAGCCAGTGTGAGATATCATGTACTGCTACATTCTCATTTTTAAACAATATGGTTACATTTTTAATTGCTGGTTTTGTTAAAGGGATTACTGGAAATGGTAACCACAGTTCTGTGTATCTCAATTTTTCATATTTTGTCCAAAATCTCTTCAACCCCTGTGGGGTTTTAAAGCTAACATCATACAAGTCTCCTCTACCCACATGAATAAGGGCATAAACCTCATTTGTGAAAAACCCCAAAGATTCTTTAATCAGTTTTTGTCCGACATAAATTCTGTCTCATCTAGGCCCTCCACATATTGAATTCTCACTGCATTTCACCTCTGTATGGGTGGGGGTTGAGAAGGAAAATTATTATTTCTTCCAAATTCTTCCCATCTAGTTCTTGCTGTTTCCTATGGTGTAGGCCCTGTTTCTTGCCGATTTTCTATGGTATCCATTTGCTCACCCCATGTGGGGTGTCCAGTGCTAGGCCCCTCATCCCCTGTATCTGAACAGGAGTGTCTAGTTACGTGAGGTACTGCAGCTGTATTCACTTCTACATGTTGCACATCCTCTGCATGAAGTTCTAAGTCGGACTCAGTTATAAAGGCATGTTTGTCTTGCCTATAGTCTATTTGGGGCATGGCATTTGTTAAGTCTGATTCTTTCTTTTTCAGGCCTGGTATGTGTAGGGTCAGGAACCCACTGCCCTGCATCTGATCTTTTCCAACCCCCCTCTTTTAAAGAGGTTTCCAGAGTGGTTGGTGTTTTAACACTCGGTGTAGCCACCCTTTCCTTAAACCTAGTTTCTGCCCTGCATTCAACATTGCGGTAACAGTTTCTGAAAGTCCCGGATTATTACTTACTTCAGCTTTGCAGCCTCTACTTTGGGCAGCCGAAAGTGAAGCCGCATCATTTTCCTGAGTTAGGGGGAGTTTCAGCGCTCTGTCGGCTTTCGTTCCGTCAGCTGTTTGTGGCTACTTTGATGATTGTGCGTCATTACTGTTGCTGCCAGTCGGGCTGCCCAACCTTGTCAAAACCGAAGCCTGGTGTAGTGCTGCCTGAATCGTACTACCGTTTTATCGTACTCTGTGTTCCATTCTAGTGGAGGAATCCATGCTGACTGCTGCCTCTCGTTGCAATATTTCAGTTTCCATGTCCACATCCACAGTTTGTAGTACTATGTCCACCATTAAACGATTTCTTTTTATTAGGTTTTGTAGCTAAAGTAGCTCTTTATTTTCTGGGACATTTTCTGTTATAATCCCCCATGTTCTCTGATTCTGTAACGCTGCCTGGTTCAGACGATGTAGCGTTAGGGATCTCTTCTGCTGGACTTGTAGGGAGGGAGATCTGCTCCCCTACAGGTACACCAGCCAAATAAGCCTGCGAAGGGTCTGCAGCCATGAATTCAGCAGCTCCCCTTACCAAAAAGTAGGGGAATTTTTTATTGAAATAAAGAATCTAAACATGCCACTTTGTACATTCATGGTACATAATCCAGAAAAATGCAAAATAATTTAACAGTGGGCCAAAGGAAAAATTAACAGATAATATGAGCAATATAAGAAATTGATAGTGTGAAAAGAATTATGCAATTCATTCCTAAAAGAATTCTCTTAATTCTCATGTTCAGATAATCATAAGCTTAAGCTGTTTCAAGGTCAGTTGGCATTCATCTGTATCCCCCTGCCCCGGGTCGTGCCTGAAAATAGGCAGGATTTGTCTAGTGCACTTAACCGGTCAACAAAAACTAAATAATAAATAAATAAATAAATAAGAGAGACCAATACACGTATGAAAGGCATCAAATTAAAACATAAGATGTTATCCGGAGAACTAGATAAGTAATAACAACCTTTTGCTATATTCTTTAAGGAATTATTATTTTGTATTTGAGGAACAGCACTTAATTAATCCTCCAGGATCCAGTCTCACAATGCCCAATATGTATGATGCTGAGCCCAAGACATATTTTTCTGTTCAAGAAAGTAAATCGAACTAAAATCGAGTGTGATCTGGTTCATCACTTGTACCCCTGTATATGTTTTTTGCTGCAATAGCTGGATGCATCTTGCTTGCCTCAAGAAGTATCTACATAAGGTGAAGATGAGCCTTCATGTACTGGCATGGTATTGCATCATAGATGTCAGAAACATTCCATATGCTAGTGTCTCATAGGAAATGTGAGTAATTAGTTTGTCCTTCCATTTGTGAAGAAACATAGTACAAAATTCTACACTATGTGGACAGTCTAGTAGAACATGTCGCATTGTTTCCCTCTGGGCAGTGCAGGAGCCCCTAAAACACATTCTGTCTTCTATGGATTTATGTTTATGGTTATCTCGTACCCCGAGCCTCCCGAGACATAACCAAGAAATGTCCCATCATTTTTTGGGGAGTCTAGTGTCTATGAGCTGCTGAAATGCTATGGTATTGTCTACTGCTAAGCCTTAGAGTCTAATAAAACTGGGACTTCAGAATAACAAGTATTTGAAATATGAGAATAGAGCTGTTTTCAAGATAAAAACAGTATCCTTTCCCCATCCAGATTCCATTGTTTTAGTTTAAGTAGGACCGGAACTAGAAATTTTGGAGGCTCCTGCTTCCTAAAATTCATTGGCATTTCAGCTGGGGTTCTAATCCATCTTATATGTACAGGGGGTAATCAAAATCATTAGTAGAGAGGTCCATTGGGGGGGGGGAGAGAATGTAAAAGAAATGGTATTAGAAATGTAAGAAATAGGCAGTGAAAGAAAACTAATGGGTGAATCATTCATACCCCTCCAAAGCAATAGTCTGGGTAAGTGTAGTTACACTTTATGGGGTTCAACCAGCTTCCCCAAAAGCCTTGAAAAAAGACATTGTTAGTTCTTGCTTCTAAGCTGAAGGGCAGTGAGGTACACTGAGGCTGTGTGCAGGAATTTAGGAAGCACTAAAGTCTTTAATAATAGAACCCTCCTTTTTTTTTTTTTTCCAATAGTTCGTCCTTTCTAAGATGCCACTACCTTGTCCGCTTTATCCAGCACAAGAAACCAGTTGAGTACTGAATCATCTGGGCTGCCATAGAAAAAGTCCTAAGATTTTAACCGGGTTGGGTGTAACTGGGATGTTAGCTACATGTTGTACACCGGTGGGTAATGGAGTTTGGGAAATACTTGGCTGTGCTTTTATGATAGTTCAACTCTGACCCAGAAAATTTCTCAAATTCAGTTATTACAGTGGGTCAGAGCTGAACTATCATAAAAGCGTTTGGTCATTTGGGTTCCATACTGAGCCTCTAATTTCAAAGAAAAAGTCCTGTTATACTGAATTGATGCCATGTCAGATTTTAATTTCTCTATTTGCTGGGTGTAGTCTACCCTTGTTTCATACACCAGTGATATTAGGTTTAACTGCTGGCATAGAATAGTGTATTTAAAATAGGCTGACAATGACCTACATTTAGCCATCCTTAAAGAAAAAAAAAAAAAGACCTGGCGGTAATGTTTAGTGTCCTCCCACCAGGCTATGGGAGATTGGTAAGCATCTATAATAGAGACTCTGGCCTGCAATAAATGCAAGCATTTCTCAGAAATCATGGAGTCTAGGATCAAAGAATTATTTAATTTCCATCTAGATACAGGAGTGTGAGGAAAAGGTCTACCCACGGGGGGACATCCTACAGAAATGGCCAGATGATCAGACGTTTCGCGAGGTATAACAGAGGCTTGGAACAAATATGTAATCTATGCGGGTGGCAAATATTCCTCTGTGATGCGTCTTACCACCACTTAGAGGTATAGCTTGATACCAGTCTACTAACTGAGCAGTCTGAATTAATTTCATGAAGGTGGCAATATCCCCAAAGGTCGTGTGGGCATTGCTCCCCCTGTCTGCAGGGATAAGCCCACAGTTAAAGTCTCCGCCAAAATAAATATAGCAAGTGGCAAATAAGTAGGGTTTTATCTGAAGAAATAATGATGATCTTGCAGCTGTACTTTGAGGAGCATAGACGTTGATTAGCCTAAATTTTAAGGACCCATGCATACCATCAACCGACAGTGCTCTCCCCGGGGATATGTCAAGTACTTTAGAGATTTTGAATTTAAACCCCAGAAAGGGAATTCCCACCCCGTCACAAGTGTCCTCCCCGTGAGACCAAAAGGACGGCCAGACATCCATTTACCCTTAATTTGAGATAGTTCATGTCTGGTTTTTATCCTTGTGTTCTGTAAAAAAATAAAAATCATGCTTCAGAAATTGTAGGAAGCTTAAGGTGATTAGTTGTTTCCAAAATGTTTTGATGCTGCACACATTTAATGTGCAGCATCGTAACTGTAGAGGGTTAGACATCCTATAATGATGAAAGGGGGTGGGAAGAAAAAAAAAAACAGTTCTACTAATTCCCAGCAAGGAAACTACATGTAGTATCTAACCATTAGGGTATTGAGGGTCTTGAGATTGCCCCATGATCTTATCTTCTTTGCCAGGTTCTGATGATATGTCCATTTTAGAAGAAGCAGCCGTGGATGAGTCTTGAGTCGGCGTCCTTTCCTACAGTGTCCCCCCCACCACTGTCTTCTCTTAACCAGAGCCTGAAATTTATTCCTGGTTAGTATCGGTTTTTTTTTGTTTTGTTTTTTTTGGTGGGGGGGGGGCAAGAATCTGCCTTTCTTTTCCTTTTACCTCGTTTGGGTGCTGGAACTGAAATAAATGGGTTTTCAGCTCTAGCCTGGGAAGGGGGGGTGCATGCTATTCCATTTCTCAGGCATTTATGCACATTAAGCTACTACTTGAGCCTGGGAGGTACCTGGACAGCCTGCTGACCCTGAAGGAGCATTATCTGCTGAAGAGTGAGACGCTAGAGTCTCCGAAGTAACTGTGTCTGGTGTGTCTATAGCAGCTGTGTTGAGATTGAGTGGGACTGGGGCAAGAGAAACCTCCTCTAATCTGGCAAGGGCCTGTGCCTGTGATTCAAAATTCATCTTAGTATGATCAGGGCCGGTCCTAACCATTCTGGGCCCCTGTGCAGCCCCCGGCTAGGCCCCATCACTCCATTCCCTGTGGGCCCCCCCCCCCACATCCAACATTTACACCTAACTAACCCTCCTGTCCTATATTAATAAAGCAGTACCAGGTCTACTAGTTGAACCAGCATCTTTTAATTGGTATACTTACCTTATCCTGAAGTTCACTATCCCAACAGCCAGTACCCCAGTCAGCACTGCCCGATAGATGAGATATTCAAACAGTAGTAAACCTGATGGTATTCCTCCTGACGAGGCAAGGTAGCGAATGTGATGGAATGCTACCTTGCCCCTTCTACAGTACGGGAAAGGACGGCTGGATGGGGTAAGGGGCAGCAGACTTCTAGGAAAACATAAAGTGAACTTACAAGCTCAAATGGGCAGACTTGGTGGGCCGTGGGCCGTTATCTGCTGACACTGTCAATGTATCTATGGGGTTGCTGGCCGAGCTGCCCCAGTGGTGTGGAGGAGTATACCATGGTAGGTTGGCCAGCATGCTGTGTGTGTGACCCAGGTTCTGGTCCAAGCACATCATTTTACACACTGCATCCCCCGTGACTACTTAACATTTTACTCTGGGATCCGCTCCTCTCAGAATTAGATATTTTAGTGGGGGGGGGAGTGGCGAAGCCCCCCTGCATTTTTCACTTATTTTTCATGTAATGCCCTAAATCTTTCTGTCAGGCATAGGATCCATTCGGGGCTGTGGATTTTGGGCCATTTTACTCGACCAAGTTTGGGGATATCATAGTATATCCTTTTAATTAGTGCCATTGACTGCATTGAATTATTTGACTTTACCATTGGAAATGAATCTGACTGAGCCTGGAACAAGAACTTAAGGATGGTACTACTATTGTATTCATTTTTGTAAGGACAGGGACATCATCACTGGACACTCACATCTCTGATAATCCGATTTGCAAACAAGTTAAACAACTTAACTTTTCTGGAGGTGTGAGTGAGAGAGACTAGAGAGGGTTATCATGGGACACCAGTAAGGTTGCCACCTGTCAGTTTTTTTACCTGGTGATCAGATTTTCAGGGTCCCTATCAGGAAATGTGGTTTTGCTCTGTGCTGGTCAGGTTTTTGAGCGCTCACATACTGTTATGACAAAATCTGTTTCAACATTCATTGTTTCAGCTATATGTCCATGTTACAAACAAGTTCTCTTGTCAATATAGCCCTTTGTTTGTGAAAGCAGTCAACCTGGGAGGTGTAAAGTATGCCCATTAACACCTCATTACCTAATCTTTTCCACTGCAGCAAAGCTGCCCCTACCTTTTGTAACAGCAACAGAGCCAGCTGTCTTCCACTTTCTTTTGCTGGTAAACATTTTCATCTCTAACAAACTTTAGGCATTTTTAAATTATTTTTTTCCTCAAGATAAAAGTATGGGCCCCCAAGGTGCAGGGGCACAGTTTGCACCTAGCTAAGGCCGGCCCTGAGTATGATCCTGGGGAACACGATCCATTCTGTTGTGTTCTGCCCAGGGACATTGAGGATACGTATGGCCATGTTCATCGCACAGATTGCACACCCGTGGATTAGGACAGCCAATGCTAATGTGCCCATAAGTAAGACAGAGTGTGCATCTAGGTTGGTCACAGGTATAACTTAGGTGTGTGCGAGAGCCGCACTTATGGCATATCCGGGGTTGTCCGGGGTAAAAGCATATGCTCCTGTCTCGTCCTATGTGAAAACTGCCCTGCAGGTGTAAAATGCCATGTTCATTCTGCCACAGTTGTACTTTGATTTTCCACCCTCCCATCCGGACTAGGTCTTCATCTAGTATGGGGCGTGGAGCATCTAGCAGCTCGCACCTTTGTTTCAGCCAGTATTGGATAACGTTTATATTAACTCTCTCGCTTCTAAACAATAAGGTGATGAATTTAACAAGAGGCTTAGTGAGGAGAATTAATAAAAACAAAGTCCATAATGGGAAAGATTTTACCAGTTTGTACTGTACCCAATATCTTTCTAGTGTGCTGACATTCTTAAAGCTTACATCGTAAATTGATTCACCTTTAACATGGATGAATACAAAAAGCTCCGTAGCGCTGATCCCCAGGGAGTCCTTCAGCATATTGTGCAGGACTGTTCTGCATGAATGGGCCAAAGCCACATCTCCTACAAATTTAAGGCGAACAGCATTTTGCCATTGGGCTGGCTCTCCTACAGATTTAAACAAATCACTCATTTTAAAGTTTGGGTTATTTCTGTCCTGAACATCGATATTTAACACATTATTCTCTGCGGAAGTCGACTCGTTGGGGCCCATAGGTTGATTGGTAGTTCCAGGTAGTCGGCCAGTATCCAAGTCTATGATTGGCTGTTGGTTAAGAGGATTCAAGAGTTCTTTAGCTATAGTAGAACCCTGGGGTATAGTCTGGAAATGAGAAAAAGTACCTTTAGTAGCTGAGATGATGTTTGCTGCTGCAACCAGTCCAGGAGAAATGCACTCTGAGCCATCCAGAGTTTGCTGCCAGCCTGCGGCTTTCAAGGCAGTGTCGTGTGACCAAGAACCATCGGGTTCTACAGAGGTTCTAGCAGTAGGTCGCAAATGCCGCTGAGACATCGATAGAGGTGTAGAACATTGCTGTTTTCATCAACAGGCTGATTTTCAATCTTATTTGCAGAATAATCAGCTTCTGGTATAGAATCCTGCAAGTTTGCCTCATCTTGTACGAGTTTTGGCAAAGAGTTCTTATGCTGCTGAAATATCAGTTTGAACTGCAGTTCTGAAAGGCCATTCTGAGCAATACACACCTGAGGTTCCTTAGTCGCTTGAGAATCAGATGGCAAACTATTTTCAGCAGGTAAATCCTGTTCAATATTTGGTTATATAGAGCCTTCTGCAATCTTTTGAGAGACATTAGGATGCATAACAGAGGTTCCAGCATTAGCCTTTGCTGAAATTTCAGAACAGGTAGCAGGAGTAGCACCTCCACCTCCTCCTCCTCCATCTTGAAAGTCGTCCGTCTTGCAGCAGGATGGCCAAGGGTTCCCCCTACAGTCCAGTAGGGGAATTTCCCTGGTTTCCTGGACAACATTCCCCTTCCCATAAAACTGGTTCATGCAGTTGCCCAAGGCAGTGTGCGGGTGATACAAAATGGCTACGACTACACGTTCAGTCATTTCACTCCCAGTCTAGCATTGCTCGTAAAGTGCTTTGGATACAATGTGTATGAAAAGTGCTGTATGAATGCTGATTCTTTTTCTTCCTCATCTTTCTCAGACCCTAGGTACTTTTGGGTTATTCCAGCCAACAAAACCAAATCTCCATTATGGGGATGTTGTGGTACTGTAAGTCTCAAATAAAATGTGACCACATTTAAATTGATGTGGAAACATTGGACATCAGGGCTTGAAAAGAAGTACATTATAGGAGTTAAATATTTTTTTTTTATCAGTTTATTTAATAGGAAGTGGTTGGTTCTTCATCCTTTATCTAAGCATTTTTTTTGAGGTTATTTTCCACATTACAGTTGAGTAAATTAATCAGATAGCTTCGTTGTCTATGCATACAGAGGGTTGCCTGAATAATTATTGTGATTTGCCTCTTGCAGTCCAGACAATCCAGACATCGTATCAATTTTGACAACCCCCCCCAATGTATGTATAGTATTGTGTACAGTGTAACTGGGTAATAAAATTACCTTTCTCAGGTTCTTGTTGGAACGACCCAAAGGAAGAGACAACAGACAAGTGGTGCACATGTAGTAAATGTAATTTATTACAGGTAAATGATAATACAGGCTTACTACCAACAGTGAATACACTGGGAGAGCTTCCAGTTTTCCTTACCTACGTAGGTGCAGTCTCTCATCTCAGAGAAGCTACATGCTGCAATGGATCTTATACCCTGATAATCACTATGGTTACTACTGAAGAAGATACATAAAAAGTATGTAATTGGACAGTAAGAGGTGGCATGAATAACCATCCAAACTAACATAAGAAGTAGCTTAGCTAGCAAAGATGGCATGAACAGTGGGATCTCTAAGTGTCCAAGGTCACTTGCAGTTACAATGATGCACAAGCACTAAATGTGGCACTGTTGTCTAACTTATGATTATACAGTAAAAATATAATGGAAAGCATCTCCCAGGACTAAGATACAGTGGTAAAATATAATGGTGCATAATATGCATTAGTAAAATACAGTAGAATACAGATCCTGACACTTAGGCTTGTATGAAAAGTGTCTCTTCCCTAAGAGTAGTACATATACCTACATATGTGTTGCTGTCCGCGAGGTGGGGGTACAATCAGAGGTGCTGGACCATGGATAGCATCCCCCCCATTACCTTCAGAAGAAAAGGCAACAACCACAGGAAAGTAGTGGGATGGAGCGAAAAGGTCGTTTACAAGCCAGACGCACAAGCTTTGTAAAGGAATTTGGATTGTTCTCGGTGTTGTCTTAGAGTATGTCGTAGACAGCAAAGGGTTGGTATCAGAAAAAACATCAAAAATGCTTGAATAATAACAAAAGATTTAAAAGTCAGTTCTAGCCAAGTATTGGATAGAGCAGTATTTAAATCACCATCATGAATAAGATCATTAAGAGCATCACCAGCCTTAGAAATATTATTGCTAATATAAATCAAATGCAAATCTTTTCTAGCTAAAAGAGATTTCAAAGAAACAGTCAATGTGCACATTAAACACAGGCAAATACTGAGACAAGGTAAGCAAATATTGCAGGTCGGTATCAAATAACATCTGGTTCAGGGAGAGGAACAGGGGTAATGACTGTGTGTCCAGTAACTGTTTTCTGCTGTGGAGTAAAACAGAAGTTAGGAGTTGAAATTTCACAAGATTTCTGACCATAAGCAAAGGATTTATGATTTGTCACTACACAATACTGCCCATCAGAATTATAAGTAACTCTCACAGTTAGAACCCTCCATCACTGTAGACGTATAGGACAAGCAAAGGACTGGTTGGTGAGCCATGAAGTGAAGCAATGTACCTCTTCCAGGTAGCTTTGGGATGCAGCTGTTTCAGGGTCAGGCACTGAAAATGCAGCTTGCAAAGATTAGGATTTGTCATTCGGGTCAATCAGGTTAAACGGCTAATCACCCAAGGTAAAGGACCAGTCAAGATGTTCTGGGGAGTAGCCACAAACAGGTTTCACAATATCGAAAACGTCACAGCGGCACAGGTAATAGTATCCCTTCTTGGCGCAACAGTTTGTGTGGGGCGCCACCCAGGCTTGGAGAACAGAATGGAAGACCAACAAGGAAGGGGAGGTCAGTTCTTTCTCGATAGCTATTGTCATCTAGGTGTCCGATGGAATTAATTGCAGCCAACTTGTCGAAGATGGAGGTTTCAGGATCAAAGCATGGTAGTAACACGGTAAAGGTAATAAACATATTATCATGTATTGAGCAAGTCTTAGTAAAGTAACAGGGTGCTTGATTTGGATATCGTGAGACATATCCAAGGTTTGCTGTGGACATAGAAATATTAACAGAATTTGCTAAACAAATAGTAAGACAGCCATTAGATTTGCAATAGGGACAATACCATTTAGCCATCCTTCTATCACGAATAAGATCTGGAATGCATCCTGTTTCCAAATCCCTGAAGAGATTAACAGTGGCAATTACATAAGAACCATAAGCAGAGCATAAAAGTTCACGGGCAATATATTGCTTGTCTGCCTCCTTGTTATTTTGAAAAATCAGTTCATTAATCTTATTCTTAGTATCATTGAACCCTTTGGCAATTTCCTGCATGTTATATACAGTAAAACATTCTTCTTTACTTAAACCATCTACACCATGTAACATGGGGATAGGATATCATTTTTAACAGCTTGCTGAAAATTAAGTGTTTATGCTTTAATAGCGGCTATAGCTGCGCTTTTCCAGATAGACATGCCTGAGCCAAAAAGGCCAGAGACAGTGCCTGCTGCACCGATAACATCTGCAGTGCCACGCCTAGTGCATGGTCTAGCTTTAGCATCAGGTGCAGGTCAAAAGACTCCTACATGATCAGTGGTATGAGGTCCACTAACTGGATCATTAGTGCGTGTTTGTTAAGCAGCTACAATATCTGTAAGCATCATACTAAAAAATATTGAAGTATTGGTCGTGTGACAGAGACCAATCTCAGCCATATTCCAGTGTGTAAGATTGAAAATAATTGGGACATGCATAAATTGTACATTATTAATCAGGGCACCTGGAAGGGAAGTGGTGGTCAAACCGCTAGGAGGACCTTCCTCCTGGGGAGGGCAGTCAGTCATTTCTTCTTCAGTGGGTGGGACTGCAGAAAGAAACAGAGCTTCAGTAGCTATATAGTTATGAAGACAGAAAGCACGTGACTCCTCAGAGTTGAGGCGGTCATACCAAGCAGGATCACAGCTATTACATTGCTCCACTCTGCACCATCCCTCTCCATTATATATTTCAATGTGCATTAAATAATGCACCCCAGAGCTCCCTTGGACCCTCTGCGGTGGTCTCAGGGACCTGCCTTTTCACCGCCTGCCCAGCGTCAACCATTGAAGACTGTGCCTTGCTCCTCCAAGGAAGCCTATGGACAGGGGCCGTTCGCCGCGCCCACACCCAGAAGTAGAACCGGGAGCCCCACCGTTTGCTGGTATCCTGAGCCGCCAAAGCCGTAATCTGCCGTTAGGTCACTCCAAGCCCATCGGGGCTTCGGATCACTCCTCCTCGCTCCCCAGCACTGGAAGGTCACTCCAAGCCCACTGGGGCTTAGGATCGCTCCTCCGTGATCCCCTGTGCTGCTGTGGACCCACCTCTGTAGCTTAAAGGACCCGCCTTTTCAAACTGCTTGCCCAGCGGTATCCAGCGTAGATTGCGTATTGCTCCTCCAAGAAGCCTGATGACTGGGACCGCACGCTGTGCTCAAGCCCAGTTGCAGTACCAGGAGCCCGGCCGCCTATTGGTACCTATAGCCGCCAAAGCCGTAATCGTTGATAAGTCCTTCCAAGCCCTTTCGGGGCTTAGGATCGCTCCTTCCTGTACCCAGCGCTGCCACTGACCCACCTCAATATTCTCAGGAACCCGCCTCTGGAACCGCTGGCCCAGCGGTATCCAGAGAAGACTGCGCCTTCTCCCCCTATGTATCCTAACACAGGGGCCGCCCGCCGCACTCATGCCCAGAAGCAGTACCAGGAGCCCGGCCGCTTGCGGGTACCTTGATCCGCTAAAGCTGTAATCACGGAAAAGTCCCTCCAGGCCCATTTTCTGGGCTTAGGATCACTCCTCCTCCTCGCTCCCCAGTGCTGCCATGGAACCACCGCTGTAGCCTAAGGGACCCACCCTTGGAACCGATTGCCCTTGAGCTAACACTAAAGACTGCACCTTGCCCCTCCAAAGAAGCCTGTTGTCAGGGGCTGCCCGCCGCGCTCATGCCCAAGAAGCAGAACCATGAGCCCGGTCGCTTTCGGGTACCTTGAGCCGCAAAGCCGCATCGCTGTTAGGTCCTTCTCCTCAAAGCCCATCGTGGCCTCGGATCGCTTCCCTCTCTAGCATCTCACCATACTCACCTACTTACTTATTACCCTCCCTCTCCTGCTTGTTTGCACTTCTTATCTGCCTGGTGAACATTGAATAACCCTGTCTCTGATACTGTTAACCACACTGCTTGTTATATACTACACTGAACAGTGCTGTATTTATGTACTGACCAGTGATGTCTTACCTAGATCAGTGCCCTCACTGTTATCTTAGCCACATAACCTCTGCTGTACTGTCTAAACATTGTATTGCCTTACTTATTGTATTGCCTATGTAAACACCCACAGTATGTATTGTCTTGTACTCTCCCGAGTCGTGCCTGAAGATAGTCACCAGCTGGCTAGTGCACTTACCAGGTTAACAAAAACTAAATAAATAAATAAATCTATGAGAGCAGTAAGATGGTAACAGCCAGTATGTCTGGGAGAAGTCTGTCAAATAGAGTGTGTATCATTTGGAGAGATGCCTGTGTTGGGCCATTCCTGGAAAGTATCTTTAGATAAACGAGCCACAGGAAGTGTGTAACCATTAAGATCAGTTTCCCATTGGATTTGCAATGTGGGCTTGTCTGGCGCTACTACCATGGCATTAAGATAGGCATCTGAGCCCTCCTTAACAGTAAACATTGTGTTGGGCACATTAATATGAACTCCCATGGGGGCTGAGTGTTCAAGTTTGCAGAGCAAATGTTCTGTATGTTTTGTGTGCAGATGATAGGGGTTTGTTTTGAGAATTAGTCAAAGAGAGTAGTCCCACCAATATGAGGAGGTGCAAGACAGCCATCTTGCCAGGGTATCTGAAAGAAAACAGAAAAGGATTGTTAAGTGAGGGGTACTATTCCACCTTGAGTGGGTTAGGAAAAGTAAGTTTAGTCACCTTTGTAAAACTTGAGCTGATTAGCATGGAACCACTGGTCAGTGGTCTGTTTTTGCTGTTTAACTCAAACCTGATAGACAGCAGGACTGAGTTTGTTGACAGGGGGATATGGGCCTTCCCATTTGCTGGCAAATGAATGAGTTGGTTGTCTATATTGGAGAAGCATGACTTGGTCTCCAACTTGCCAGTCAACTTCTGTGACGTGCTTGTTGTTGAGCTTTACTCATTTGATTGGCAGCGAACAGGTGTGTCTTCATGATGTCATCATGAAACTTTTCAACATACTTATCTACAGATACTCTATCTGCAGTAGGGGTGTGGAAATCAATCAGCAGGTGCTCAGGTTATCTCATCGCTCTGCCAATCATAACTTCATAGGGTGTGCACTGGGTAGTCGCAGCAGGAGTGCCCCTGATTGCCATCAGTAGGAGTGGTACAAGGAATCCCAATCCTTGGGATTGTCATTGATGAATTTACATCACATCTGTTTGCTCTTTCTACCTGGTCTGAGGATTGAGGATGGTAAGGGATATGGGATTTCTGATCTACTCCAAGTAATTGGAGTGTCTGCTTCATCAGCTCATATGTGAAACTGGTTCCCTGGTCTGAGTCTACCTTTAGGTGTAGGCCCCACCTGAAGAACAGGTGATCCACCAGGATCTTGGCTGTTGTCTTTGCCATGTTATTATTAGTGGGAAATGCTTCTACCCACCTAGAAAACAAATCTGTGACAACAAATGCATATTTGTTGTTCTTGCTGAAGTTGGTCAATGGGCCAATGAAATCGATTTGTATCGCATTCCATGGTCCCGTTTGCCTTTGTGGCAACAATTTGGCGTTTCTTTTAACCGAAATTGGATTATTCTGGGCACACACTATGCAGTTGTCCACATAGCGCTCTACATCTTTGGCCATGCCAGGTCACCAGGCAACAGTTTTGAGTCTCTGGAGGGTGTTGTCTGCCCCCTGGTGTCCACCAGTGGTGGTATCATGAGCCATATGGATAAATTCAGTTCACAAAAATTGTGGTGCAACCCACAGTTTGTCACCTGTATCATCCTTTCGATACCAGATGAGCTTCTGGTCACTAGGCAGGTGTATGTTGTCAGAGTATCTCTTGCATGGACTACCAACAGGTAATGGCTGTTTAAGTCCCTTGTCCAGGAATTTGAACACATCTTTTGGTTCTGGGTCAGATTTCTGCGCAGCAGAAAGGTCCAGTGGAGGTTCTGGTACAGGTTTCTGCCTGGTGTTGGCGGCTACGAAAATAGCTGCCACAGCTACTGGTGAATCATTGTCCATCCTCCCTCCCCAAGTGCCTGCTTTGGCAAGCAAATCTGCTCAATCATTGAATTCATGGTAAGGGTCGGATTTACAGTGAGCCTTTACCTTGTGGATGTACAGTTTGTGAGTAAACTGTTGTGTCAGGTTGTGTATATACACAGACAGATCCCTGTATTTGACAGGTGTGCCATCAGAGGATGTAAAATTATTTTTCTCCTAGAATGGTAGAAACTCAGTAAGGGAAGAGCAGACCCAATTAGATTCAGCAAAGATGATGGCATCCTTGTCACCATGGGGCATGACCTCCAGTGTACAGGCCACAGCTGCCAATTCAGCATACTGTGAGGAGATTACAGTACATTTCCTAGAAGTGCACCTGAAATCACCATCTTTGTCTATTATGAGCACCCCAAATCCTGCTACCTGTTCTCCATCCACATAGGAGGCGGAGCCGTCTGTAAAGACAAAATACATGGTGGTATCTGGTGTAGCCAGTAGAAATGGTCCCGGCTTAGGTAAGTCAGGAGATTGGAATGCACAGTCATGGGGCTTACCTGTGTAAAGTAGGCCATGGGCCAAGATGGATGGCATTTTTGCAGGTAGTAGTTTGATGTCCCTGTCCTGCAAAAGCAAAGACCAGTGGATAAGTCTGGTGTTGGAGATTGAACCATCTTTTACTTTGTCTGAAAGCAAGAAATTAGTTGGGGTGTGACAGGTATGCAAGATGATAGGCGCATACCCAATGATGTACACGAAATGTTTGAGAGCCCAGTAGGTTGCCAAGAGTGTTCTTTTACAGAAACTATACTTTCTCTCTACTGGAAACCGCATCTGAGAAGCATAGGCAATGGGCCTGAAATACCCATTGTACTTCTGTGCCAGCACTGCAGATGTAGCCACATCAGCGGTGGCGGTTTCCAGATGGAATGGGAGATTTGGGTTAGGATTGATCAGTGCTGGGGCAGAGGCTAAGGCCTACTTGAACTGTGTTACAGCTTCAGTGTGAGTGAGGCACCATGACCATGGGATGTTCTTTTTCAGAAGTTCATACAAGGGAGCAGCCTTCAAGGCAAAATCAGGGATAAAATCCCTGGAGTAGTTTATCATTCCTAAGAAGCGTCTGAGTGTTGCCGCTCTAGTAGGAAGTGGCAGATCTTGCAAGCCCTGTATCTTCTTGACAGCAGGGCTTCTGCCTTGGTCTGTGATATGTAGGCCAAGGAAAATTACCTCTTTTTCACATAATTGTGCTTTAGAGGAATTGCACTTAAGGCCTGCTGTCTTGAGGAGAGACAGAAGTTCATCTAGAAAGGTCAAATGATCTTCCTTTGTGGTGGTTGCTAGTAGCAAGTCATCCACATACTGCAGGAGACATGGGAGTGGAGAGCCTCTGCAAGGCATCCATCATGTGGAGATGGAGGAGGAAAAGGGCTGTTGTGGAAGCCCTTGGGAGGGCAGGTCCAGGTGTACTGGCATCCATCAAAGGTGAAAGCAAATTTGTATTGGTTTTCCTGGGCTAATGGGAGTGACCAAAACCCATTAGAGATGTCAAAAGCTGTGAACCACTTTTTGTCAGGTGTCAACAGCTTGAGCACATCAGAGGTTGATGCTACTGTTGGGGTGCCTTGCACACACGGTCCTGATTGACTGTTTCTTTAAACATTTTGTCAATTTGATCCCAGATAGCTCTCCTTTGGTCCTCTGGTATAGTGATGTTACTGAGATTCTCTTGAATTAGGCCTCGAACTTCTGCTATGTCTCCCCTGTTAAGAGGAGTGAGTGGAAACACACTACAGAATACAGGCCCTCTGCCTGTGTCATGGGAGCCACAATCTTGGTGGTATACATGGCTTCTGCCATATTTGTGTAGATGTAGCGATGCAGAGTGCATGCCGACATAGGTGCCATCTTGTGAATGGCTGGCAGAAGTTACACCACTGCGGTGGTTGGACTTGCGTGTGACGTGGCATGCCTCGTCATCAAAGTCAGAGTCATCATTGGTGGATGACAGTCTCAGTGGGTGTATACCGGAACCCATTCATGGCCTTAACATGGCCAGCAAGAACCTCCCACTGATGGCACAACCTCGCCATCTTTTCTCTGCACTTCTTCTGACAGACTCTTTCAGTGCCCTGCTCAATAACTTTCTCAACCTCATGCTGCAACACTCTGTATGCGGTGCCCAATTCGATGTTTTCCCTAAGTTCTTTCTCTAGCTCACGATTCACTGTTTGATACTCCTCTTTCAACTCTGCATTCTCCTCTCTCAAACCTTCATTCGTATTACTCAAAATATCATTCAAATACGCAAAATGTTTATCACATTTCAGCGTTTCGCAATCATCTCTCAGCATACAAATTTCTCGCTCAGAGTCTTGAGCAGTACAGCGTGACAGTCTGTTATTAGCATCACAAAGTAACTGTCTCCTCCGCTAGTTTCTGTTCCTTTTTCTGTAACTCTAATGCCTGCAAGACCATCTTTTTTTTTAAGCAGTGTTTTGCAGTTCAAGGGAGGCACACTTACAGTAGCTGTGAGACCCTCAGCGGTATATAGAGCTGCAACCAAAAGACATTTGAGGTTGTATTTCTTGGTTGTTTGTTTGGACTCTATGTATTGATTGGATACAAGCAGCAATGGTTTTTCTTTAGATTTTGCATCCAGTGCGAAATCTGTCCATCCGCCATTGGATGTGAGGTAGTTGAAGACATCAAGTCTCAGTTCTGTGCAAAGTTCAGTCATGACAAATAAGGGGTAGACAAACAAAGAAGCAGTCGGAAAACTGGACAAAATCCTTGGCACTGTCACCAACAGCTTTTCGGTCCCCGGTGGGTGAACGGTGATGCCAAGGTGGTACGCTGTCACTCGCAGAGGGAGTGTAAAGAGGTCTGGTGGGGGTCTGCCTTGCCTGAGACCAAGACGAGTGTGTCTGCCACAGTTGCTACCACTGTAAGCACGAGTAGGTCCAAGTAGGCGAAAGTCGCACTACACTACTTGACATTCAAAATAAATTGAATGGAATCTTCTGTTGCACCTTCCAACCTGCACACAGTCACCAAATGTAACTGGGTAATAAAATTGCCTTTCTCAGGTTTTTGTTGGAACGGCACAAAGGAAGAGACAACAGACAAGTGGTGCACATGTAATAAATATAATTTATTACAGGTAAATGATAATACAGGCTTACTAGCAACAGTGAATACACTGGGAGAGCTTCCAGTTTTCCTTACCTATGTAGGTGCAATCTCACATCTCAGAGAAGCTATGTGCTGCAATGGGTCTTGTACCCTGATAATTACTATGGTTACTACTGAAGAATATACATAAAAAGTATATAATTGGACAGTAAGAGGTGGCATGAATAACCATCCTAACTAACATAACAAGTTGCTTAGTTAGCAAAGATAGCATGAACAATGGGATCTCTAAGTCTCCAAGATCACTTGCAGTTACAGTGATGCACAAGCACTAAATGTGGCACTGTTGTCTAACTTATGATTATACAGTAAAATATAATGGAAAGCATCTCCCAGGACTATGATACAGTGGTAAAACATAATGGAACTTAATATGCATTAGTAAAATACAGTAGAACACAGATCCTGACACTTATGCTTGTATGATAGGTGTCTCTGCCCTAGGGTTAGTACATGCACCTGAGGACTTCCGGTTGAGCCATCGGCTGGATTGCAGCACTGAAAGACCACGCTTCCAGGGACCCGACAAAACAAACTCCTAGAATCAATACTGAACAAATTAAAACCAGAAAAACATTTTTATACAGAGTCTAGAGGAGTACCCAAATTGAATGGGAGCCCGAAAAAAGAAAAAATCAACCACTTTAGCTGTACAGCAAACCAGACAAGTGAATGCTTCTCAGACTAGTGATTCCAGCCTACCAGGCATGGCGGAGTCACAGCTACCTCTTAATGGACAACCCAGCAATGCTGCAATCCTGGCAGAATTCAAGGGGTTCAGAGATGAAGTTCTCTCCTTTCATACTGAACTATCCACAGAACTGGCTAAAATAAATCAGAAGGTGTCTGAATTGGAGTCAGCTCACACAGAAATAGATGCAAGAACTGATAGCCTGGAGAGGGGTTGTGGTGCACTTAATAAATGAACAAAAGCTCTTAACAGACAAATGTGAAGACCTTGAGAATAGGTCAAGGAGAAATAATCTACGCATTCATGGAGTACCAGAAGAGGAAGAGGGTCATGATATGCTTAAATTTGTGGACACTTTATTATGGGAGGTACTACAACTTGATCCGGCCACCAAACTAGACATAGAATGAGCTCACAGGGCCCTTACCCCGAAACCTCAACAGGCTGATCAAGGGCCGCACTCCACAGTGCTCAAGTTACTAAACTACTCAGTAAAACAGCAGCTGTTGTCAAGAGCATGGCTCATGGGAGACATTCAATACAAGGGCAGATGTCTTTATTTCGTTAATGACTACTCTCCACAAATAACAGCAAGGAGAAGGGCCTATGCACCGATACTTCGCACCCTGAAACAGCAGCAGTTGAAGTTTGTTACACCATACCCTGCAAAACTTACAATAACGTTTCCTGAAGGCCCACAAACATTTAAAACTCCAGAGGAAGCCAGCAAAGCTCTCCAGACCAAGAACGTTGTGGTACCCCAGTGGATAACATCAGAAACACGGAACCTGGAGGCACTCAGATCAGGAATCGTGTGGGAGAAGGCGCAGAATATGCAATCCAGAATGAGGCAAGGCTACTCTACATTACAAGATGTTAAAAAACTTTTACTCAAGTTCTAGAGGACTGCCCCGGATTGACTGTCTGAGTAAGGGACTCTGGTAATCTTTCCAGCCCATGACGCGAGTCGGGGCATGCTCTTACTTTTAGAGTGGCTGCATGAGCCATCTAAACAACTAACCTAGGTGATGTGCTGTTATAAATGCTAAATCTTTGTATTTTAGAATGATAGGTAGAGATACTAATTAAGGGAATTGGGGGCGGAGGTATAGACTTAAGTGATTTATGCATAGTAACACGATTTATCTCTATTGTATTGTGTACCAAAGAGCATGGGACAATTATGGTGAGAACAAATGAAAACTTTATTTTACCCCCATTCATGTCTGCCTCTGTGAATAACCTCGCTATCATTCCTTATTTGTAGATGACCTCCCCCATTTAAACTAATTAAAAAAAAAAAATAAAAAATACTGTTGGGTCCCATGGGGTGAGCTGATGGAGATGCATTCAGCCAGACGGCCACATGGCGACAGCCACATGCAGCGGATTTTGGGGCAGCATCAATTTAGTTGGTGTTGTTCAGAGCTGCACGTGTTGATTGCCTGCTCCATGTTACTAATTGTTGTACATGGTGCTGGGGGCCCGCGTTAGTTTCATGAGCTTCCCCCACAGGGAAATAACATTCATCCCTGCACAGGACGGAATAGAGATCCTTCCCTACCTAGGGAGTCACTACAGAATTGTTTTGTAATCTGTGTAAATAAATTAATGTTATACTGTTATGACTGGAAATTAAGTCATGAAAGTTATAAACTCTCCCTCGAATCAATATTCTTTTATTTTTGTTACTCCTGAAGGCTAACACGAATTAAGATATGTGTTAAAACTAGCTGGAAACATTACATGATTGGGAGTACTGCCAAATCACCACTAGAGGGGGATGAACACTGCAATCAATCAATGATTTTTTGTAAGATTTATAAAAATGTTTTGAGCATTTGTACCTTATCAAATTGGTGTATAGTCTTATATAAGTTGTTAAAATTAGGCAATGAGGACTCAACCACACAGGAGGCTGTATTGCTGGGTTTGCTTTGGACTGCAACTACTTGCCAGCAATTTAGGTTGAGAGGATTTGGAGGGGAGCGGTTTACTACCTTAGGTGAAACGGAGAACAGTGGGGAACTGGGCTTATACAATATAAAATACTTGTTAATCATACAAATTGGGGAAATCGACACCGATACTGTCCCTTAATATTAATGGGATCCACAGCCCAGTCGAGATCTCGTTTAATACAGTTTATTAAAAGGGACAATCCTGAAATCATATTTTTACAGGAGTCTTACCTGTCTTCTCCTGAGCATGAAAAATTCACCAAATGGGGATTTCCCACGGTGATAGCTTCATCTCATAGCTCAGGTAGGAGACTGGGAGCAGCCATCCTGATTAGACGTGGGGTACCATTCGATCTCCATCAGAAGGTAATGGATCCAGAGGGACATGCTATTGCGATGGGTATGTTACATGCCCACTCGGTTACTCTGGCATCCGTTTATTTTCTCCCGGGGACCTCAAAGAGATTGGCTCAGACTTTTTTTGCTTGGCTCTTGGAGATCCTCCAGGGGCAACTTTTGATTGGGGGGGCAACCTGAATACTACTTTGAACCCTGCAAAGGATGTCTCAGTCCATCTCCCTCACAGGGTTAACCCACTTCAGAAGTATTGGAGGGGCACAGTTGCTTCCTTGGGGCTGGTGGACATCTGATGTCACTGTTACCCCTCACAGAGAGAATACACCCATGTAGCACTGGGACCAGGGGTAGCATCTCGAATAGGCTATATGATTACCACAGCAGAGCATCTGGAGACATTACATGACGTGTGGCATGGGGTGACCATATTATCAGATCATTCCCCAGTATATGCCAGATTTGATCTGGGTGGGGGACATAAAACAAATTTCTGGCGTCTCAACTTGATGCACTTAAGGGCTCCAGAGTTTAACCAGTTGGTCAAAGATAGGATCCCACAGATTTTGGGAGAGAATAGTGACCCAGATGTTTTGGCAGTGATTCAGTGGGATACTCTTAAGACAGTGTTATGTGGAAATGTTATTGCTTATTCATCGAAAAAAAAATGAGAGAGGCGCACAGCTTACTGGGCTCCAGAAGGAGTTGAAAGTGTTGCAGTCTTTATATGCCCAAGGAGATGGAATTGTAAAGGTACAATTACTAACAATAAAACAAAAAATTCAAAAATACCTAGATCAGAAAGTAGAACAACTCTTTTATCTCAGACCCGCAGCCCACGAGGGGTGCCCTAAAGGAGCCAGGAATCTGGCCTGTAAACTTAGAATGCATAAGACTAGAGCCTGTTTTATGGCTGTGCAAGACCCCACTACAGGGAAGCTAGAACATCACCCTACGATCATTAGACGAGTCATGGCCGAATACTACCGAGATTTATATAGGGCGGAGTCTGAGGACCATAGTCAACAGACAGAGGCCGACCTTAACAACTTAAAACTTCCTAAACTGACTGCCTCCCAAATAGATATTTTGAGAGCCCCAATTACCTTGACTGAGATAGAGGGAGTCCTGCAGAGAGCCAAGACCCAGAGAGGCCCAGGACCTGATGGATATCCAGTGGAGTTGTATAAAAGTTATAAAGAGGAATTACTACCACCACTACTCCAGGCTATCCATGAGGTACAGGAGGGAGGTATTTCTCCCCCCTCTTGGCAATATGCAGTGATCTCTGCCATACTTAAACAAAATAAAAACTCTATCCTACCCTCATCATACAGGCCAATTTCAATGCTAAATTTTGATTACAAAATTTATACGTCTGTGCTAGCACATAGACTTAAAAACATCATGCCTTTGTTGATCAGTCATGATCAGGTAGGCTTTATTAAGGGCAGACAGGTTCATGATGCAGTATGACAAACACATCTACTTAGAGTATGCAGCAACATGCTCGATTCCCCTGGTAGTCATTGGATTGGACTCCAAAAAGGCATTTGACAGGGTGGCCTGGCCATTTTTGTGGGCTACCCTGTCTAATTTTGGCTTTCCCTTGGAAATCATACAACAATTGCAAAATATGTATAAACACCCCTGAGCCTACTTAAAACTAGATGGCTCTATCTCTGACCCTTTCCCTCTACAGAGGGGCACTCGTCAGGGATGCCTCATCTCACCCCTGTTGTTTGCTCTGTATCTCGAGCCATTAGCCCAGGCCATTAGAGCTCATCCAGAAATTGAGGGCATATCTATGGGAGGCACTAGTCATAAAATTTCATTATTTGCAGACAACATCCTTCTCACTTTGTCCTCCCCGGAGGTATCAGTCCCAAGGGTCTGGGAGCAACTGGAGATATACGGTAAAATCTCAGGATATAAAATTAACCAGCAGAAAACAGAGGTACTGTCGTGTAATTACACCCCTTCCCCTGCATTAAAACGTGCATTCACCTTCAAGTGGTATAAACAATCAATGCAGTACCTTGGGATCCATCTTACTAAAAATCAGATACATGTAGGTTTTGCAAATTTTGAACCCCTAACTCAAAACATAACTGAGGACCTCACACGATGGTCACAAATACCTTTGAGTTTCTTAGCCCGGATAGAAACTATTAAGCAAAACATATTTCCCCAGATTTTATTCTTTCTGCAGACACTATTCCCAACACAGACTTATTTCCAAGCCTGGAATAGGTTGATCTCTTGCTTTATATAGCAGGGGAAACCTCCCAGTATTCGGTACTCTATATTACAGTTATCAAAAGACAGAGGTGGGTTAAATTTACCTAATCTCCTGCACTATGCTCGAGCTTCTAAATTAAAGATTTTACTCTCCTAGATGAACCCCAATTATATTATGCCCTGGAAGCAGTTTGAGATGACTTGGAATGACCTAGAAGACCTGACTGACTGTCTCTTTGGACATCCCCCTGGTTGCCTTCCTCTTTCTAAATTTCCACAGTCTACTGCTGAGGTATTTAAACAGTGGCCGACTGTACTCGATAAAAGATTATTGCCCACGGAGGCACTTTATCTGAGATTCCTTGCAGTGAACAGTACCTTTCCACCCAATGCTTTGGTGCAGTGCAGTGTCCACAAATTTAAGCATATCATGACCCTCTTCCTCTTCTGGTACTCCATGAATGCGTAGATTATTTCTCCTTGACCTGTTCTCAAGGTCTTCACATTTGTCTGTTAAGAGCTTTTGTTCATTTATTAAGTGCACCACAACCCTCTCCAGGCTATCAGTTCTTGCATCTATTTCTGTGTGAGCTGACTCCAATTCAGACACCTTCTGATTTATTTTAGCCAGTTCTGTGGATAGTTCAGTATGAAAGGAGAGAACTTCATCTCTGAACCTTTCCACCCAATGCTTTGGATAGATCCATAACCCGGTGGTATAAGTATAATATCAAATATATCTTTCAATTGTTAGGCCCACGGGGCCTTTATTCATTTGTCTTGCTCCAGGCTCAGTATGAAATACCCCAGTGCTTCTTTTATAAATATTTGCAGTTAAAATATTATCTGCAACCTATGGTGGAAGCACTGGCAGCAGTGGCTGAAACCCCCCCACTAATAATAATAAAATTACTTCTATCACAGAGACAAGATGCCACTTTGGACCACTCTATCAGTCTGGTCTACCTTGCTTTGGGAGAGGCACCGGACAACTCTACCGAGTCAGTTAGGGCCCACTGGTCCTTGGACTTGGGGACCGATCTTCCGGCTACTAACTGGAAGATGACCTCACCACTTATGCTTACAGCCTCGGGTTCCCCATATTGGAAAGAATTTGCGTGGAAATTATGATATAGATTTTTCCACACTCCTGCAGTGGTAGCTAGTTTTACAGGAAATCCTGAAGGAAGGTGCTGGAGAGGATGTGGAGCAGTACATGCAGACCAGACCCACATATTTTGGCTATCAACTGCAGCATGTTGAGTCCCTATTGCGGGGACATAGTGCAGGAATTGGTGGCAATATATGAAAATCCAGGTCTTTTTACCCCTGGGTATATACTGACAGCTACCATACCTCTCAACTGTCACACATCATGAGGTACGTCACTCATTTTACCTCTCAGAAATGCTTTGTCCATCATGGGAAAGGTGATATTCCACATTCCCCAACGAGACTTTAAAGCAGAAATTCATAATACTCTATTATGCTCAGTTTTCAAAAAACATTAAGAACATTAGTGCCCTGATAGCCATAGTGTTCTGAGCTTCCAGTGCCATGTTAGATGATATGTCACACATTTTGCTCATTTGTCACACATTGTGTCACACATTTTAGTGAAGAAAGGTTGAGCGGTATGACAGCTACTATCTCGTTTGGTCTAAAAGTAGAGAAGAATGTATACCTGCAAACTACATTGCTAATATTGGCAGCAAAAAAAGTAATCACCAGACTATGGGGAATGAATAGGCTGCCAGGTAAGGGAGAGTGGCCAAACTTGACAAGAGAGATATATAGGTTGGAGAGGATGGCGGCCAGAGTACGGGATAGAGTGGAGGTCTTTGATACAAAATGGAGCAAATGGATTATGCATCAGTTAAGCACTTATTCAGACTTTGTTCCCTGAAGCTAATCAAACCAATGCCTGAGCAGTGTTAAAATGAGATTTGTCCATTACACGTGATCAATTAGTCCTAGTATTGGGTGAGAGTTTTTAAAGTCCAATGTATAATTATATAAGCTGAACGAATGTATCTATGTGACATGACCTGTATATGTACAAATGTCCTCATGCCTAATAAAAACATTATATATATATATAAAAAAAAAGTGCATATACCTACATATGTATTGCTCTCCGTGAGGTGGGGGTACAATCAGGGGTGCTGGACCATGGATAACAACAGACTGGTAAGCAAAATGACATTTGCTAGTACAGTGCCTTTATCACTCAGTGGAGGCACTCTCATGTTTGGGTCTGAATGTCAGGGCCTCAATTCGCATACCAAGGTCCTGGGCTCCTAATCCATGCTGTCATGCAGTGCAGTGCCGGGGGTTGTTTAATCTGTGCTGTCATGCAGTGCAGTGCCAAGGGTTGTCCTAATCCATGCTGTCATGCAGTGCCAGGGTTGTCCTAATCTATGCTGTCATGCAGTGGGGGGTGTCCTAATCCATGCTGTCATTCAATGCCAGGGTTGTCCTAATCACGCTGTAATGCAGTGTGGGGAGTTGTCCTAATCCATGCTGTCATGCAGTGCGGGGTGGGGTTGTCCTAATCCGTGCTGTCATGCAGTGCCAGGGGTTGTCCTAATCCGTGCTGTCGTGCAGTGCCGGGGGGTGTCCTAATCCGTGCTGCCCTGTTGGAGCTGCTACCCTTCAGATGAGATGGTAAAGCTAGGCTGTTCATGCCCAGTTCCTTTTACTGTCTAGGTGGATGGTACAGATCGCATGGCACTTTCAGAAACTGTTGGGGAATTACCTTCATATCCTGGCTAACACTCCAGCAGCCTCCCAGCCTTGACACCACTGCACAGCTCCAGTTATGGTATGGGGCCCATGAATGCCAGTGGCTATCTTTTGCATGGCCATGGTGGAATGTTTGCCACATATGTTTCTTGGCCCTCTCACCTCCCACTTGGCACCATTAACGACACAAGATCCACAGCACCCCTGTGGAGGAGACTGAGAACCTTGGCCCACCACAGGAGTTGGTGGGTAACAAAATGTGGAGCCACCTTCCGCCCCGGTCAGGAAGCACTGCTGCTAACAGCACCTCAGTCATGCCGCCACCCCCATCCCCATTTCCGACTGTGGGGAGCCCAGGCCCACTCACAAACCTGGTTGCCGATGATGGCACAACACTGTCCTGCTGGGCCTTTGCAATGACCATAGCATATACAGTAATGTATGAGCGACCATACACAACAAGGTTGTGTTTCCATTGAGGGTTTGGGATATCATCATTGTAACTTAGATGGAAACAAAGCCTTGCTTGAGCATGGACGCCTATATATCACTTTACATGGTATGTAATTTTAAAATTTAAACCTGTGTACTCACCACACGTTTCCTGCCTAAGCACAGAAAATGTTTGTCTTTATGCCATTTAAAAAAAAAAAAAAAATCCACCCACCACACACCCAGATGCTTTCTACCCATCAACTAACCCAATACCACAAACAGTTTGCATTCACTTTACTTTTGAAAAGGTCCATTGCTGGGCAGTGATCCTCCGTGATTAATTGCTACCGTTTAGCTGAGCAGTTGGTTCACTTTAATGAAAGCAAGCACTTCTTCAGTGAGGATGGTCTCTGAGGGTTGGACCGTTTTAAAAAGTAATGTTGATGAGATTTAAAAACCAAATACCACCAGTTGGTGGTGGCACTGGGTTAGGGGCTGAGTAGTAAGCAGTTGGGTATGGGTTGTGTGGATTTTTTTTTTTTTAATTGCACAAAATGGGAGTTTTCTGTTTTTGGGAGGGGACGATAAGGAAAGCTTGAATTCACTTACTGATGTAATTACTGTGGTACGAATCACTGTACCACAGAAGTTATGCCACTACTAGGGTACAACAGCATGGAAATCCATGTAAAGCAAACCTGAACTATGTATTATATCCCTTTTCTTAATAAAGAGTGTTTTTTTTGTTGTTGTTTGTTTTTTTTTGGGGGGTGGGGATTTGCCAGTATACAGTCGCTGTACTATCAGTATCTAATTGATTAGTAATGTCTTTTGAGATGCAGTATGTATGAATGGTGCTATATAAAACCACTAACTTACAGTATTTTCTGCTCTAATTCTAAGGCTTCATTTACTGCTGACTTCGTCATGTATGAGAGTGTACATCTTTAATGTGCTGATGGAATCTGTCATTTATTTTGTTGCAGTTTTTGTTAAACTAGCAGAACTTATGCTGGACAGAAGGCTGCCAAAACGTTCAAGATCTGTGAGCAGTGAACCACTAACAATATTCCAGTACTGGAGTTACTTGGAGTCACGGAACATCTCAGAATTAGAGCAACATGTACTGGAGTTGGCAGATGAAGGTACATCTTTATAATACTAAGGGCATCCATTGATGGTCTTCTGAAAGACATCAGTGAATTTTTTTTTATTCTGGGTGTTTTTTATATATATATATATAGGCCGGCTCATCGGCACAGTGGTTGGATTTCCGCTTGCGATGATGGTGGGTGACCCAGGTTCGGGAACGGACCCGGGTTGCTGGAGGGCCGGCCAGGGGAGAAGGATAGAGCGTCCCATAGACTGCTCCCCTTCTCCAGGGAAGAGGGTGGGGAGTATGTCCGCCACTCAACAGACCCCTGGCGGAGGCCGGGGGGGTACCGCAGTGACCAGACGCCAACAAGCACTAGGGTGTGGGCCAGATGCAGGATGTCATTGCACGTCCCGGCCCCCCCAAGGGGGAAAAACTCCACCGCTGACACCTAGATGACATCTGCCTCCGCTTCAGTAGCTTCAGGCTGACTCCTCAACTTATCCCAGGGTCCGCGGCACTAATGAGGGAGCAGAGCCACGTGCGCCTGCCCTGGGGAGCAGGGGTATTGAGGAGGGTGACTAATGTGAAGCAGAGGGTCCGTGGCCGAACTGAGGTTCCAAGCAGTGGGGACAAAAGAATATAAGAATAAAAATAATATATATATATATATATATATATATATATATATATATGTGTGTGTGTGTAGTATATATATATATATATATATATATATATATATATATGTGTGTGTAATGTATTTCATTCCTAATTATGGTAAACCAAGAGAGTTTTTGCAGTATCAGTGATTTGGAGCATTTTTATTTTATTTTAATATATATTTCATTCCTATTTATGTTGAACTGAAAGGGGTTTTGCAGTTTCAATCATTTGGATAATTTTTGAAGTGAATTTTTTTAGCCATCATGAAGGGTGCCAGAGTAATATAGTACTCTAGACTGAAGGCCTTTGTTTATCCACATGACCGGTACGGCACTGGAAATCACAGTTCTAGTTTCCTTACATGGGCCCATCAGTGTGCCTCAACCCTGCCATGGCGGGACCATCACGTAGGTGAGAGGGGGTAGTTCAGACTCCATGCCCAGTCAGTCCTTGGCCTCTCACGTGAGACTGACAGTCAGTGCTAGTTGTGCTGTTGGTCTTGTGATGTTTGCCATTGGGAGCTGAACTGAGACCTGCAAAAACAAAACGGGGGAGGGGGGATTATCCCTGAATGCCACTACCCTGGCTAGAGTAAACATGACTAGTAGATGGGTCTCTGATAGCAGATATAGGACAGTAAGTGCAGAATTAGAAACTTCGACTCCTGTATATGTTATGCATAATTTCCATTTTTTGGGGTTCAGATCGTGTCACCATTTACATTCATAACACTAATGTTTTGTGGATAATATTCACTTTTTCAAGGTACAGTGGTCATTTGTTAATAAAAACAAATTAAAAACAAATCGGCCGTATTCGAAAAGTGTAAATGTTGTCGGCTGTTAATCCCACCACCAGTCAAAAAACCTGAAAAGATAAAATTTATGTACACCAGCTGTTATGTCACTATGTAGTGAATTTAAATAACTACTTATATAGTATATGGGGAGCCAGCAAATAACCTAAATAATTAACTAAGCATGTGCAGACACTGGGTACCCCGTTTGGGCTGAATTTAATAATATTTCCAAACACGTGTCATAAAATCTATGAAGAAACTAGTATATAATTGATGACTCCAGATCTCTTGCTGAAACACCACACCATAAAGCAGGATTTTTGCTATACCATGTTTCAAGCTGCTTTAGATTAACTTGTAATCGGGTACCCTTTTTCTAGTATTAGGAAGAACATAATATACTGAATTAGTGGCTGGGTGTCCATCCACAACAAGGTTGTGTTTCCATCGAGAGAAGCAGTGACATCATAGATACCTTGAGCGCGAAACTCGATGGGTCTTTATGATGTCATCACTCCTTGAGATGGAACCACAGTCTTAGCTGTGGATGGTCACCCATCCACAGTTTTATATAGTGAATGGTTTCTCCGGTATTTAAAAGTTTTTTTTGTTTTTGTTTGTTTAAACAAGGTTTCCTATCTTGCATTTATGCTAGCGGTCGCTTCCGTGCCTCAATCTGCCAGTGTGTCACTGCCAGCTTGCTGACGAGCCATCTCTCGCTCCTACCCCTCCTTCTATCTGGAAACATTGAATTCACAGCCACATTATTATTTAAAAAGAGAAAAGTGGATATTGTTTTAAAAGATGGAGTTGTATGTGCCGAAACTCTGTTTGTGGGCCCCTTGCTAAGCATCGCCACCATTTCGCTGCAAGTTTTTTGTTCTGAATGTCTCTTCAGTCAGGTGGTGCATTAAGGCTGAAAAGTTATGATATCATTGTGACATAAGAACAATACCATTACAACTTTTTCTGACCTTTGAACTCAATCATAATGTAACACACTATATATATATATATATATATATATATATATATATATATACACACACACATATGTGGGTATCTACGGGTTCGGGGAAGGATGAGGTTACCTGGCACAAGAGACCTAGGTTTGGCTACTCTGCACAGGGGCACCCAAGTAAATCCAACTACAGGAAGCAATAACTGTAATGTCCAGAACCAGAATTGGGATTTTTCAGTGTGGCTTTATTTATTAACTCACTGAACATAAACAAAGCACTGCATGGCTGCGTTACTGTAATGCAGATTAGAGGTTAAACACAGCGGTCCATTTGAGGAATGAACACGTTACTACAGATGTCTGGCTTTGGACCCACCAGGCACTCAGCCCGGACTTTGCATGCACATTGGATACATAGCCCGACTGGCCCGGCTCCCCTGCCGGCCACTTGACTGATGGTCCACTTGGCGAATGAACCCAAACTTTACTTGGAAAGACATCCCATCAAACAAGGAGGCTCCCAAACTGTGGCTCCCCACACCACTTGAAGTTTGTGACTCCTAGAGAGATTTGTTTTCGTACTTCCAATTGAAACTCCCATCAAACAAGGAGTACTCCCATCCAACAAGGAGTACTTTTCTCACTCTCAGGCTCCCCACACCACTTAGAGTCTGCTACTCCTAGAGAGATTTTTTGCCATGACTCCACGCCTGGGTACCCACCCATCACTGGCTAAGTGCATGAGGCAAGTAGCAAAAACACAGAAGAAACTGTGAGGTGGACCTGGTTACTAAAGATGGGGGGTTTTCCACCTCCAGCTCCCACAGCCCATACCCGGCCATTTCTCTGGACACACAGAAAACTTCAAAACTGTAAAATGTAGATTGAACGGTGGATGATCTGATGCACCCCCTCTACAGCGAACTTTAAATCCATTTAAACTTTAAACTGACAGACTGCTCCATTTGTTCGTCCTAGTAGACATAGTCCTCCCAAATAGCAGTCCACATTACTTCCCAACTGCAGAAAAGTAGTTGTTTGCCCCTTCAAATGGAGCCAAACACTCACCCATTTGTTGCAGGTGCCCCACAGGCGAAGTAACACTTTCTTTGCTGTTATACAAGAACAGACTTAAAACAAAACCAGGCAGCTTCCTTCCATAGTGGGCAAAGGGATTGCCCTGAGCCCCAGAGATCTTTCCCCCACAGAGGAGGGGGTAAACAGACAACTACTGGTGTCCTCCTTGTTTGCTTAAGGACAAACTGAAGACTGACTTTGAATTTCCTAAAGTTCTAAACTTCACCTCTGAGCTGAAGATTCCAAATGTGGCTCATGCAGCTGCGACAGTTCTATTATGATGTCATCTCTCAAGTCTCAGCTGTGACTGAGGACAGAGTGAGACAGTGTGAAACCCATTTAACTGGAGTTTCACAAGCTGCCTTCCCTGCCTACCACTAGGTCTTACTGGGATTCTAGTAACCCCGGGTAACAAAGGGGTTACAATAACAAGAATGGTTATTTGATTAGGGCTTATTATGTTTACAAATTGATGACTCAAAAAGATGTTATGGATGGTTTAAAAGTTGTTATGCACATTCTATTATTAATGATTTAGCTGCAGTATGCCTCGCACTGTCTCCCACCCTGGGCTCCCACCAATTTCTCAAACTGTTTTCGTCTGTCACTGCCACAGTGCTATTCTCGCATAGTTACCGTGGCTCCCTGCAGAAAAAAATAAATGTTGGTAGCTGTGTTCTCAAAAAAACACTGACAGCTGCTTTCATACTCACTGAGCTCTCCCTACTCACACTGACTCCTGCTTGGCAGCTCACTTTCATTTTCTATGAGCACTCTCTCTGTACCGGCACTCTCTGCCGCTTGTAGCTCCCACTCCCTGCTTCCCTCTAGAAAACCATATGCTATAAAAATGAAATATGGGTGACCATGTGCAACTCTCCTTGAGTTTTCATGTCGGGGTTGAGATAACAGCATGAACCTCTGGAGCTTCACTCTTGAGGTCCATATGTTGTTATCTCTACTCCTCGATGGAAATAGAGGCTTATATTTTAACCCATACATTATTCCTTATATTATGTGTATGGAAATAAGAATTTTTTCATTGTAATTTGCATCATATCATCATTGTAATGAAAGGAACTTCCTGGCTTAAACAAAATACAAGTGCTGCTGAATTGTCATGTTAGCGCTCCTAATATTATCTAGAACTATTTGCCACTTACGTTACTGTAGAGTATTTTCTGTTGTCCCACAAGCAGCTATTTTACATATAAACATAATGTCTTTAGGAAGTACCTAAACACTGTAAATATGCAGTCCTTGTATCAACTTTTAAATAAATAAAAAAAAAAAATGAAAACACACCCAAAATATGCAGCAAAAGCAGAACAGTGTGTTGATTAATTCAGTCATACCTTATATGATATAGAGGGCTTACTCACCATGGCCCCTTCCTAATTGTGTACTTCAGGATATACCCCGAAAAAAAAAAAACCATCATCTTGTTTTATGGCCTGTTATTTGTGCACACAATTCGTATGCTTTAAAATAAATACAGAGTGTAACTCTAAGCTGAATGTTCTATTCCTTTGTCTCACTTACAAGCATCCTGGGAGCAGCTTTTCCACTGTCCCAAACAAAGTTCCTGCAGTCAGCTGGCATGTGAGGAGCCTGCACAGCTCAGTAGGCACTGAGGAGCTGGCCCTGCTGCCGCCCTGGGCAGGTGTTTACTTTTATAGGGTCACAGAGTCACATGGCTCTTATCTCCCCAGTAGCTGGTGTTACTGTGTGACCTAATGGGGGCACTGTTTCAGGGCCTTGTACACTACTGGGGGACCGAACAGAAATTGGTGGCTCCATGTTCCCTTGGAGTACTCCCCAGCTGAGCCCACATATTCCCTTGGAATCCTTCCCAGTCCAACTCACACAGGACGTGGTTTGTGATTTGCCAGGTACAGGATTTGATCCTTAACCAAGGGAGCATATCCACTCCATAGGCAAATGCTCTACCTAATAGGCTATCCCTCACGTAACATTTTCTTCGGGTAGGGTTCAGTTGTACCTCAAACCACCCCTGTAGGCTCATGGTACACTCCTTGAACCTTCCAACTGGGAGCAGCTGGAGATGATTGATTAATTTAGTTAGTTTAGTTAGTTGAATAATAGGGCTTTCTCTTTCAGATACTTGGGGAGCGGCAATCGCTTTACTGGGTCAAACGGGCTACTAAGGGTTGCATATACCATCCAGCCACCCAGCCTTGTGGGACCCCATCCCTTCGCACCTCTTGTATCTTGGCTAAAGCCAACATCTCTTAAACATTAGCTGTGGCCTAGCTGCTAAATTTATACTGTTTTTGCTGCCTCTAGCCTAAACCAGTTACAGACCTCCTAATTTCACACTATAAAGCTAACCCAATCCCAACCATAGTAGTACCTCCCCTCTCCCTTTACGGGATTTGAACCCCTTACTGTGTCTGGTGTCTGTGCCAGAGGCCACAAGACTATCACCTTGGCCACCCTGCCAGTTATGGTAACTTCCACCTCATATCCTCTTGTCTCTCACTAACCTACACTTGCTTATCAAAACAGCAGGCACACCCAATCAGTCGGTATTAGTAGATAACATTAAAGCAACAGTGCAAGAATGGCGAAGATTTTGACCTATACTTTTTATGCTGTTTTAGATTGCCACATACCCCGACTTGTATGATATCCTTCTTTCCACAATTTGAGTCTACGTTAGTACTTTTTTTCATGTTTGAAATATTAAAAGGAGTGCTCCTTTTAATTTGGCTCGGATCAGATCTTCATCAGTATTCTCAGCTGTTTTTGTCCATCAGTTGTTTAAATATCACTTCTGTTGTGACTAAAATGAATTACGCAGCAGGCAGTACTCCCTGACCTTATAGAAAAATAGGTGTTCAAAAACAGCTGCAAATATTGATGAAATCCTGGTCCGAGCCATATTAAAAGGAGCACACCTTTTATTATTTCAAATGTGAAAAAAAGTACTAAAGCATACTCTTGTGGAAAGAATGGTATCATACAAGTCAGGAGGTAAGTGGCAATCTAAAATAGCATAAAAAAGTATAGGTCAAAATTTTCACCAGATTCTTGCACTGCTGCTTTAAGACATTTTGCAGACCTCCTAATTTTTCACTGTTCAGCTAACCTAATCCCATACATCGTGGTACTGCTCCCCCCATCCCTCATCCCTATCCCTTACAGGATTTGAACCCCCTAACTGTTTCAGGTGTTTGCTCAAAAGTCCACTGCAGCATCACCTAGGCCAGCCTGCCAGTTGTGGTAACTACCACCTCTCACCCTCTTGTCTCACAGTAGCCTACACTTGCTTCTCAAAACAGTAGGCCCACCCAATTAATTAGGTAATTCTTGACTCTCTTCCCCCCCCCCTAAAAAAAAAAACACTGCTTTGTTTTGAACCCAAGCCTCTGGTACAGAGACTACGCCACAGCCTGCAACTCTAATCACTGGGCCATCCTACACTCTGGTTTCTCCAAGCAGCTCTGACTATCTATACCTTAAATCTGCCTGCCTCACGCGTGGTTCTGCCCCCTTCCTAATACTGCCCGCTGTTTTTTACACTTCTGTTTCAATTTATCTTTTCTCACCTAGTCCTCTATCACCTCCATTGTGACCCTCCCCCACTGCGAATTATGGCTCACTGTATATACTTAACTTTTTTAACCCTTGTCCTGATTCTCCTACCCCTTGAATGTCAAATCAAACATACCATGTTCTACTCATGTACAGCCAATATTACCGTAACACAGGGACATACCACTGACACTATTAGCGCCCCCACCCATATCTATGGTGGGTCTTACTCCCTAGATGGTTACTTGCCCCCCAACCGTTGGGTCATGATCACATACCTTCTACCATCCCATGTACAACACATAAGGGTGCTAACAAAAATCATAAACGGAATGGTAACCTGACTTGCCTAAAAAGTTTCGTACTACACCTTGCTATGATGCTTCTACTGATCTCTGGTAATATCCACCCCAATCCCAGACCCCCCAACTGCCTCAAGGTTGTTGAAACAACCACCAAGCCCTAAAAATTGTGTCAATTAACATCTGTAGCTTATTGGCCAATTTTGACCAGCTCAAAGTTTGGGTAAGCCAGCACAACCCTGATGTCCTTCTCCTAATGAAAACCTGGCTCTCACCCAAGGTCCCTGACATATCAATAGTTCCAAATGGGTACAGTCTGCTCAGACTGGACAGACAAGGGAAAAGAGGTGGTGGCTGTGCTGTCTATGTTAGGAATCACCTACAGTGCCACGCCTTCCCTCAAATTGACACTGGGAATACTGCGCAAGCCCTAGCTATTAGGTTGCTCTTAAGTGCACATAGCAAGTCACTTACAATTGCCTCTGCATACATTCCCCCTAGAGAGCAAGCAATTGGCTTCCACAATATCATTGAATTTATTCAAGGCCTTAAGCAAAACTGGGAGGTGGTTGTCCTAGGCGACTTCAGTATCAACTGGATGTCACCCGATGCAGTCCATTATAAAGATGCCCTATCTTGCATTAACTTCACACAATTAGTTGACTCGCCTACTAGGATCAACTATTGGACCGGCTCCAGTACCCTGCTTGATTGGATTATCACAAATCATCTGGGACGGATCTCCAACACCACAGTCCTAGCTGATTCACTTAGTGATCATTCCCCTATTATTTGTAAAAAAACAAAAACAAGGCGCTGCATCAGCATGTGGTCTAAAAGCAAAACAAAATGGTTGTATTAAATGCACGCTGAAAATAGGAAATAGAGTTAAAAATCTATGTTTCGACCTTAGGTCTTCTTCAGGAAATATCTAAAAGAGAAAAAAAAAAAAAACAAGTTAGTGTCACACTAAGAAAGAGGAAAGTGAAGGGGGTCTACAGTTCATGGCTCTCCCTTGCTTTGCTGAATCTCATGGCCACCAGGGATCATCACTGGCATGGAGCCAAGGTCAACAGACTGACCTTCAGAAATATAAAATGACCAGAAACGCCTGCCCCCACGAGATCAGACTTGCTAAATCACAGTATTACAAGGACTGCCTTACTAATTCCTGGGGAGATGGTAGGAAATTCGGGGAAAACCTTGAACACCATAGTGGTAAAAATAACAAGACATCTCCCTCTATGCTATTTGTGAACGGGATAATCACCCAGGATCCCTGCACCATCGCAAACACCTTCAGTGACGCTTTCACTGACCTCAGCAGCGTACTGCCGCCAAACCTTCCTGATGCATCTGATGTCAGTGCGCATGGACCAGTGACTCTACCTAACGAGCCCCCCTTTGTGACCTCTACCCTTCTACCTTGAAGCAATCACTGTCCTCGAAGCCAGAAAATTTCTCATGCAGGTTCTAGGCAAATCCAGACATAGCAGCGACATGCTGGACCTTAAGATATTTGCTCTGACCCTGGATGTTGTGCGTCTGCCGCTGACGCATCGCTGGGTCTGTTCCCCTCAATTTGGAAAGCTGCAGTGATCACCCCATCTTTAAAAGTGGGGACAGAGCACTTCACTTGAACTACCACCCAATATCAATAGTGCCTCCCCTCTCTAATGCATTAGCTAGAATAGTTTCTGACCAACTGGTTGAGTACCTGGAAAAGTGTGGAATACAGTGCCCACAACAGCACGAGTTACAAAGGAGGCACAGCACCCCACTGCCCTCTTGGAGTACTCTGGTTTCCTGCATGGGGCCCTTGACAGTAGTCAGATAGCCAGGCTGATTTATATCGACCTAAGGCTTTTGACACTGTCAATCAAAAGACACTTCTCTCTGAACTCCACTCCATCGGAGACTCCATGGAAGTTGTTGGATGGTTTCAGAACTACCGTTACAATAGGTCCCAACATGTAAAAATAGATGGTGCACTCTCCAAAAGTTGTCCAGTTCTCTTGCGTGTCCCTCAGGGGTCAGTTCTTGGTCCCCTTTTATTTAGCCTTTTATTAACAAACTACCCTCAGTCTGCAAAGAGCACATTTTTCTTTATGTTGGTGATCCTGTCATCTTCTCCGAAAACCCAGATCCAACTTCAGTCGAACCGTCAAACTGACTTCACTGTGGCAGAAGCTTGGTTTTCTAAATGCAAGCTTCTAATGAACTACAAAAAAACTACAGTTATGCTGTTTGCTCAGCACACAGATCAAATTGTTAAGGTTGTCAATCTTAGAATTGGCCTACTATACAGGCACCGTCATCGCCTGACCCATGAAGCATTGTCACTCGCCATAAAAAGCTCCATTCTGTCCATCATCGACTACAGGTTAGTAGTGTACGGGGCAGCCCCTGACACCACCCTCAAAACGATTAGTACTGCCATTAATAAATCCTGCAGGATTCTTCTTGGTTCCAATAGACTAACCCACACATGTGCCCTTTATGCACAGTCCAGTTGGCTTACTGTACAAGGTAGAATATGGTATCAAGTGTGTCTTCTAGGGGGAAAAAAAATGCCTTGGCTTAACTCCACCTGCAATCCAGAACCTCCTCTTCACCACCCCCAACCCCCGCCATACAAGAAGCACCACCAGACAATCACCCCATGTCCCATTTTTCTGTACCCCACAAGCGCAAAGATCTTTTGCTTACTGGGCCCCTCTGTGGTTTAATGAACACCCCAAGAATATAATCAATGAACCCAAGCTTAGCCCATTTAAGACAATTCCACCAGCACCTCACCTGTCTTTGCAATTGCTAGCCCCTGATTCCTGTCCGGGGGAGGGCCGCCTGTAATGCCCTCTGCACTTATTCCTTCCCCTTCCCCAAACCCCTCTCTCATGTAACCTGACAAAGAAGTACTTATCCTGCTTAACTCTTCAGCTCGACAAAGAAACATTTATTTCTGTTTAAATGCCTCATTTGTTGTTACATTGTAGTCTAATTGTATGTTATCCTTATATTCTAAGTTCGGACATGGGTGCCCTGTAACACTGTACTTTTGCTGTTCCCAGTGTTCCAGTCTTGTAGTGTATGTTGGGCTTCTAGCTCAAAGGTATATTTCCAAGATTTCAATAAATATATAAATGTCCGTTTCACCGGATAGTATCTGTTCAGCAATCTTGGATGCTGCAGCTGCCTTCCGCACCCTTCAGTGGAGCCACTCTCGCATACTCAAGAAAGTTTCTGTTGAGCTTTTTTTTGTCACCATAGCAACCTGCCATTTGGCGCAAAATCTTGCGCATGTCTCCTGGCCACAGATTTACAGTTGCACTCTGCAGTGCTGTACCTCATGAAGCACATGCTCAGTACACAGTCTATTTTGAGGCACCTTTTTTCTTAAAAGATTCAAACTCGTGACCAATATAAGGAGGCATGGGACTCCTTTATAAATGTGTATTATAGGTATGTAAGGTGTCAGATGTATCTAAAGACACTCCGTTCTGATGAATATGGTAACTTTTTTGAGTATTAATACCTGTGAGACACGTTTATAAACCACCATGTATTTGAGGTAGATAGTAAGTCTGGAGCAATGACTGTGTTTCTGTTTCACTGCATGTGTACACAATATAGCCGTACCACTTTACATGAGTTTACTAATAATATTGTTACATGTGGTAACCTAATGTTAAAAGAAAAAAATAATTACAAGTACTCAGATGAGTGAAGGTCTGGGGTGAGGTGTTTTTTTTTGGGGGGGGGGGGTGGTTTGCTGGGGAAAAGCCTGAGCTAAAAAAGGTTAAATAGGGGGTGGGTATTGTGAGGGAACAGGGGTAATAGTGACTGGAAAAATGTGTATATATACACTTATGTAAATAGCAGGGTGGTCCTTCTGAAGGCTTGGGGATGTTGTGCAACAACCCCCAGTGAGAACACGGGCAGAAGATGCTTGAAGGGTGGTCCAAAAGAGCACATCCCAACTGACCTCCTAGTTTCCTCCACACACACAGCCAGATTTTTATACTTTATTTTTTAAAAACTTTTCTTCATTACAGTACAGCAAAGAAAACCATAGGTAGGCATATTCTCACATTAGATAAACTCCCCAACACTGCAGCAGAGCATACTTCATTGTAACAGTAAAGTGACTACCATGCCCCAAAATCTGGTGCTATTCGGGGGAGGGGGGACCCTTAATAATACATGTATGTTCGAAAATTGATACTAAATGACTGATAATCCCATGAGCAGGGGATACAGCAAACAGCAAGCATAAACATTGTTTTCCCTTATTTAAACATTAAGGTTAGCTCCCCCTTACCCACCATAGCAAGAAAAGCAACAGTAGCAAACATTAGTGAGAACTACATATATGGGGCAATAGTAAGCAATCTAGAAGCTAAAAATTATGGAACATCGGGTAGTAAACACATCCCAATGAGTACTAAATACTAAAAAGGTACTGAACGCTGAAGTCAAATGTAGCAATCAACCAGATATTGAAATAATACTAATAGGCTGTACTCAAATAAACAATCAAGTTGATCAGTAGACAAGATTGTCAATTTTCTGTTAAGCCCAGGCATTAGCAACAAAAGAGAACAGTCTTACATTCTCTGTAGTGCTAAGAGATGACTCCAGAGTTTTATAGTCATCTGCCAGAAAAGTAAATAAAAAGTCCATCACTAACACCTGTAGGGCAGTGAGTTCCTGTAACATGCCAAAATAACTCCGCAGGGGTGAGGAAGAAGATGGTGCTGTTTGTGGATAGTGATCAATGCCGTGTGGTACCACCATTTGCCCTTATCATGTGCTACCAGGATGAAGCAGAACCAACATCACAAAAGTTAAGTATTTAAGAGGTCATAGATACATAGACGGTGTCAGCAGATAAGGGCCTATGGCCCACCCAGTCTGCCCATTTGAGCTTGCAAGTTCAGTTTATGTTTTCCTAGAAGTCTGTTGCCCCTTACCCCTGACCTCCAGAATTCCTTTATGTCTATCCCATGCATTCTTAAATCCTGTGCTTGTTTCAGCCCCCACCACTTCCTCTGGCAGGGTGTACCACTTGTCCACCACCCGTTCTGTAAAGAAATTCTTCCTCACGTTTCCTCTGAATCATCCTCCTTCCAACTTCATCCCATGCCCTCTAGTCCTGGAACATCTTTTTCACTTAAACATAGTGTATTCCTGCACCCTGTTCCTCCCTGTAAGATACTTGTATGTCTCTATCATATCCCCTCTCTCCCTTCTGTCCTCCAGGGAGTGCATGTTCAGCTCCTGCTACCTGTTCCCATAGGACTTGTGATGCAATCCATGCATCATCTTTGTTGCCCTCCTCTGAACCTTCTCTACCCTATGTCCTTACGTAGGTAAGGTCTCCAGAACTGTACACTGTACTCCAGGTGGGGCCTCACTAGTGTCTTGTATAGTGGAATTATGACCTCCCTTTTCCTGCTGGTGATGCCCCTGCCTATGCATCCCAGCATCCTATTTGCTTTACCTGCTGCCTTGTCACACGGTTTCCCTACCTTGAGGTCATCAGAGATGAAAACCCCAAGATCCTTTCCTGCTTGGTGCATGGTATATCCTCAGCCCCCAACTGATATATTATGCCAGGGTTTTTGTGCCCCATATGCATTATCTTGCACTTCTTTGCATTGAATTTCAACTGCCAAATCCCTGACCATTCTTCAAGTTTCTGCAGGTCCCTTCTCATTCTGTCTACATCCTCTGGTGTGTCTGCTCTGTTACAGAGCTTTGTGTCATCAGCAAACAGTGAAATTCTGCCTTCTAGGTCCTGCGCAATGTCACTGATGAAGATGTTGAATAGGACTGGTCCCAGCACTGATCCCTGTGGTACCCCACATAAAAAGACCTTATAATGCCTTATAATAAAAAGACACATCACCCTGCAGTGGCCGCATTACAGAGGACCCCAAAGCCGGCAACTGTTCCAAAAAAAATGAAACCAGGTAAAAGCGTACCTCCCTTCTCCCTGTACACTGGTGTGCATGAAACACTCATTTATGAAGAGTCTCCCTCCTCCTCCTCCTCAGAGTCCTGTTCCTGCCATTGGAAGTCTTTTTCAGTTTTCTGCAACAGCTTAGAGGCATCCTTGGGGTCAGAAAATTGATAAGTTCTTATCCCTGTAAGCAACGTTGAGACTGACTGGCATGAGTTAAAAGATGCTGGATGCCAAGCTGCCTAAGTCTAGTGTGGATCCCATCAGAACTCTTGTGTCTCTGCAGGATTTCGTAGCTGAGGTCAGGGAAGAGAGTACCCAACTCTTGTCTCCATTCAGAAGGGCCTTTTTGCTTGGCTTTTAACAGTAATTCATCTCTGTTCATGACTGACCCCAATTTAACCAGATAGGTCCGTGGCTGGTGGTCGTTGGTTGGCCATCCTCTCCGGGCCCCTCTCGGTGTGATCCAGTAGGTGTTTAATACATGTGGAGCTGAGGGCAGTTGGTAATGGTCAGTTAATCAAGTCGAGATACAGTCCTTAAGATTGTCCCCCTTGATTCCCTCAGGCAGACCCAGGATACGAACATAGTCTCTCTAATAGTTTTCTCCAGATTCTCCAGGCACTTTCTTAGAAGGCAATTTTCTTTTGTAAGGCTGATTGTAACCATAAGGGCACAGTAGGCTATCTGAGTAGCTTTCTGGGCGTCAGCCAAGAGGTTACCAATTTTAGTGTCCATCGACCGAAGTTGTTCCTGGAATTCTTCCATTCGCTTGTCAGTAGACTGAATAGCTTTTAATAATGCAGCATTGGTGGGTTGTGAGGAGTCCCCCTCAGGGACTGACTGCTGCTCTTTTTTGCTGCTTCCTGCCGGCTGTTTTTCTTTTGGGTGCTCTCCCACTCTACTTGCCCCCGCCTGTTTATTTGTTCTCCCCATGCTGATCTCCTTTACGCAGAACTGCAGCAAAAGTGGAATTATTTTAATCCTCTTGATGTTCTCTATCAGTTGATATTGAGTTTAGCAGGATTAGAACACCTGAAAAATAAAAATAATAGCCCCTGAAAGATACAGGGCCTTGCAAAGTTGTTGTCCTCACTCGCAGTTGGCTAGCCGCCTCTCGACAGTCAGATTTAATGAAGATATTGCTTAATAACAACCCCTGCATTAAAAAACAAACCAAACTAGGGAACAAGCTCTGCAGTGGAATGTAGCACCACCAAAGAACATATAGTGGACAGATCAAGGTGACAGTGCACACTCTGCACTTACAATTACATAACGTAACAGAAATGGAGAATATTTAATAGAAAATACTCCAGTCCTCCTCCTCTTTCATTCCCTTTTCCGTACTTAGAGTGCCTAGCTGGTGTATGCACCACATTTCCCTTCTTCTTAGCTGGAGGTCCCAGTTTCCTCATCTCAGATTCTCACGTACCATTTCCAACCACCAAAAAATGTAGTGTTGCTGTGTTATGTCCTGCTTGAGCAATGTGCATGGCTACAGATGAGTTTTTGTCTTTTCTGGATATGAAGCTTTTGTGCTCAGACACGCTCTGTTTGACTTCCCTTATTGTCTTTTTCTGTATGCAGCGTGTCACTTGGACATCTTAAAATGCTGACAGCATGCATGGTGTTGCATGTGATGAAGTCCTTTATCTGGTATACAGTGTTTGTGTATGGGTGCTGTTTTTCAGCTAGAATTAGAATACTGCACACAGGATCCATAAGGAAAGTTACCTGGATGCAGTGGTCCCTGTACCAGCTGTTGTTGGTTGTCTCTCTGTGGTTATTGATGCGTATGGTCAAGCTTACCTTTCAGGGTCAGATTTTTTGGGGGGCGGCTACCAGTGGCTTCTGGTTAAAATGGGAAAAGCCTTTCATATGGTATCTGAGTACATGCCAGTGTTGGTCAGTGATCCTTCTGACAGATCCTGTGTGTTCATCAAATCTGGTACTGAATACTGCCCTACTGAGAGCTGACTGGGGTGCTGTGATTGCTACTACTAAAGTATGCTTTCTAGAGATGGTGTCGATCTTTTTGTTTGCTTCATTGATTATCCAATTGGGATAACCTCGCTCCCTAAATCTATAGTTGATCTCATATCTCTCGCTCTCGCTTTCTGAAAGTCTTTCTCTTTGCTACAGTTCCTTTTGTTTCTCAGTAAATGAGAGTAAAGAATGGATTTTGTAAGTTTGGGATTGTGGTAACTTGTCTGCGTGTAGAGTGGTGTTTCTGCCTCTTGCTTCTCTATGTAATGTCATAGTGATTTGTCCATCCCCTAGCACCAGATTAAGATCTAGGAATGGGACTGTGGTGGGCTCTTGTTGTCTCATGAATTTCAAGTTTGGATCTCTTGAGTTAATGTAGGTGTCGGAGTGTGACAATTTGTCCTTGCTGCCTTGCCAGATCAGAATGTCATCTATGGTGTGTTTCCAGAGCAAAATACTGCTTCTGAAAGGATTCACATCTTTGTCCAGTATGTGCTTGAGCTCAAATTGTCATACATGGGGCCATAGTATTCCCCATAGCCGTGCCCCTTATTTACCCATAAACATTGTTTTCAGATTTGAGATCATTTCTTTGCTGAACAGTTTCTACCAACTGAATTAAAAAAAAAATACATTGGGGGATGTTCTCCCCTCTCTCTTTGTTTACAGGCCTCTGCTAATGCCTGTAGGTCTCCATCATGGGGCATGGCGGTGGAGAGGTCTTGTACTTCCAGCATTACAAGTATCAAATTCTCTTGCCCATTTATTTCATTATTGGTTTTCTTGATAATCTTCAGTGTATGCTTAGTGTCTTGAATAAAGGTACTCAATTTACATACTAGGGGCTGGGTAAAGTTATTAATATGACTCAAGAGTGGCTCCAAAACAGAGTCTATTCCTGAAACTACAGGATGACCAGGAGGCATGATGGAGTTCTTATGTGTATTTGGTAGTGTGTCAAACATTGGAATTTTGTGCTGGCCCACCGGCGCAGCAGTAGATTTTCTGCTTACGGCACCAGCAACACGGGTTCGGGAATGGACTTGGGTAGCTGGAGGGCCGGCCGAGGGGAGAAGGATCGAGCGCCCATCGGCCGCACTCCTTCTCTGGGGAGGGTTGTCTGTCCTGCTACTCTACCACCACCTGGATGACCACGGGTGGTGGTACAGCTTGGGCAGTCAGTGGGAGGAGAGAACGTAGGCTGGGAGCCAGAGCAACTGCATGTCATTACGTGCTATACCCCTTGGCTCCCCTTGCATGCCTTCGTCCTCAGGGGATGGCACCAGAAAACCAGGAAAAATACCCCGCAGTGCTCCCAGTAGACGGTGCTCCTGGCCCTGATCTCCAGTGCCCCTACCGGCACCAGCACTAGCTTCTCCGACGAAATACAGATGTCTGAGTTTAAGGACCCCACCCCGTACCCGCCTGGGGGGTACAACCAAGGCTGCATGGGGGGATGGACTGTGCTGGTTGCCGGTTAGAGGAGCGGAGACATACAAGGCCACTGGAGACTCCCGAAGAAGGGAGAAGGGGGCATAAAGAGAAAAAAAATAAAATTGGAATTTTGTGATATTGTTTGATAAGGATTTCACTTTCCCACTTGCCTGTCCTTCCAGTTCCCAGTGCCTAACATACCACATGCCTCATTTCACTTTGAATTTCAGGGGTGGGGTATTTGTCCAAGGGAACATAATTGTCACTGTTGAGGAGTTGTGTATGTTCTGTCTTGTGATCATCATAATTCTGTATGATAGTTCCTCCTCCTCCTTTGTCTGCTGGTTTAATGATGATGGTGGAATCTGATTCAAGATCTTTAAGGGCCCTAAATTGTGTCTTGTTAGATTCTGTTTGGGTGGGGGGATTTGTACTGTGCTGAAACGTGTGTTTACATCTTTGTCAACCATTCTAATAAATGTCTCAACTGGGTCTGACTGTCCCTTTTGTGGGTTGAATGATAAGATCACCTTCAATGCTTGCAACAAACCACTCTATTTCTTGCGCTTGGTTTCTGTTTCATCTGAGAATTGTTCTTCCAATTTTAATTTGCAATAGAACTTTTCTTGCCATTAGAAAAGTAAAGCTATAACTCTGGACATGCACATCAGAGTCGACTCTGATACACTTGCCCAGAGCCATTGTTTTACTGTTCTAACCGCTTGTTTATAGATAGGTTTTTTTTTATTTATAAAGCACTCAATTCAGAAGATGTTGAGCACTGTACAACAAGAACAGTTATTATAAGCATAAAGATTAATCAGACACATGTAATAAAATCATTATTAAAAATCATCATTCCCTGGGCGGGGAACACTCATTTTCTAGTAACACTCTCATTGCTTAGTTCACTTTTATGCCCCCTTTCAGGATATCTAACTCAATTTGCTCAAAAAAATCATAACTCGAGTATGCACAAGTTTGCTGCTGGTTTGGCGCCATCTTTGATTTCATGAACTCGCTGGGTATTGGGTGGCAGAGCTTCAGTGTTAAGCAGGTTGGGTTGCATCCAGTTAATTTTGTTTAATAAAAACGTACAACATTTATGTGTGAGGCAGATCAGGAGCCATGTATACCATAAGTATGAATGTGGATGGCAACAGGTACCCTAGTCCCACAGCACCGGAAATTTACTTTTAAAGCTGACTTTGTTCCTTTAGATATTTTTTTTCTGTTTATTTTTGTGAACTAAAAGATTTTCTACTGCAGAGTACTAGGTGGGAGATGGGAAACAGTACCCTGCCTGCATAGCCGGTTTTAGGCACCAGCGAACCCTGCAGTTGCTGGGGGCCCCCAACCGGAGAAGTTTACCTTATTCTTTTTTAAACGTTTTTATCTTAATATATATTTAAAACATCAGTAAAGGGCTGTGCAGATCATTCTGATTATGTCATGAAATACCTCAGCAAGCTATGACCCAGTCAATAGGAGGTGGGTAGGCAGCAGTGGATGGGGTGGGAAGAACAGCCCCAAGAACCAACACTGCTGTGTCCTCCTAAACATTTTTTTAAATACTACTGGTTATACTAAAGCTATACATAGAACCATAGCAATATAAAATTTGCTGGCAGATAACAACCACTTGACCCACCTAGTCTGCCCATTTTTGCCTACCTGTAGTATCGCCACAAACAAAATGTTGCACTTATGGGCTATAGTAAAACACATGGGTTAAAGGTGGGTCAAGTAGAGGGGCCCCATGACTTCAGTAATTCTGCTGGGGCCCCCCAAAACCCTGGAGACTGATCATGTAAATGAGTGTTCCAAGAGGCTAATTTAATTTGCCTTCATAACTCGGCAGCATTGTGACCTCACTAATTATTTCTTTATCACCTGGAGCGCTTTTTGAAGTCCGAGCTTTCCATTGCTTAACCTTGATACATGATGGCCGCCAAGGCAAAATTGAGTTATGGCAGAGAATGGGATGGGCTCCTGGTTGTCTTCCCTTTAGTAGAGAAAAATAAAAAAATGAAGATATCATGGAGTAGGTGATCCCTATGGTGTGAGCAACAGCACTTCATATATTAGTAAGGGACTCTACTCCAATTGAGTGAATATTTCAAAAAATGTGTCAAGAAAATTAGAGGAAATTGCTGGAGTGGGCACTTGCCATTATCCCCTGAGTGGCTGGCCACAGGACTCAGATCAGGTGCACAGGAAGAATCCGAAGCATGCTCCCACCTAGAAGTGCAGGTGCCAGTAGCACAAGGTTCCAGACATTTTGCTGCAGCAAGGGAACTGAGTGCCATAGAGTGGGACCCTGGTGACTACCAGGTAGGAGCCTAGGGCAACTGAGATGAGTCCCAACTGACTGGCAATCATGGGGAAGGACTGAGGGTGTTGCCAATAGTTTGTGAGTTTAGTGGGACCATCTGGAGTGTGCAGGAACTCCAGGGGGTATCCCATCACAGGACACTCCCTGATGACTTTCAGGTCTGTGGCAGGTTTCTTTTCCCTGAAGTTCATTGTGGGAAATCCGGGTTGCAGGGGGACCTCAGAAACCTGTACAACAGAGAACATTGAGCACTCAAGGACAAAGGATGAAGCAGGTTCCTCAGAGAGACAGCTAGAGTAAGGTAGGAGTAAAGTGAGGGGGAGAGGGAGTCCCCAAGGAGATGGTGCCCACAGCCTGCACTGCCGGAAAGCATTTGGGATGGCAGGTTGCCTGGTGAAGCACCAGGACAAGGTATGGGTGAGGCCCAGTGAGAGAACCGTACTGGCATCTGGTTGTTTAAGGAGGGTATGAGGAGGGATATGTCAACCCCCAATGGGATCTCCAGTAAAAAAGCTCTCTCTGTGTTGATGGTGTCCTGCCAGTGTACCGCATAAGAAGCTAAGCAAAGTGCCTATAGTTTAAGTAGCGCCCTGCTTAATGAATCTGAAGCATGTGAAGTGAAGTCAAGCTAGGAAGCTGGGACAGCTAAGATGAGTATAGGGGACCCCGGGCACACCTGGATCACGATAAGTCTGTCCTGACTACATCACATAGCCTTAAAAAGAAACTTATCAAAAGTTAAATTTTTACAGTCCACTGCATAAAATCTTTGAGTGTTTTTTTATGGATGCAGTCATTGATAAATGAAGCAAGTAAAGACAAAAAAAAGTATTAAAGAATCGACTCATTATGGATGACATTGAGCATATCACTTAACCTCCAGATGCTGCATCTAATCTACTCAGCTGCAGAAACGGGTAGAAACAGGACCCTACAGAAAGTGAAATGATGTTGCATCTCACCTGGGCTGTCCTGGTAAAATAGGACACAAATACCTGTTACGTAGTAATCTTTGTTAACTGCTTGTATAAATGGTAGTGATTTATTCTGGGATTTTTCACAACCCCCAGCCCCTCCCGTCTGCAGCAGCTCACCACCTTCATCGGTGTAGTGCACTCAGAGTGGCAGTGGGGCTGTGATGTTTTATCATGTTGAACTTCAGCTCACCGGTGTTCTTCCAAAGGCAGCTGAGAGCCAGTAGCATAAGCAGCAGTTCAGCACTGGCATGTACTGTAGGCCAATTGGTAATTATGAAGCGCTGCACACCTTATCAGTTGGATCATGTAGCTGTGGAGATTGAGGAGGAGGAGGGACAGAGATCTGCTATTGATGTTTATAGAGATGCATTAAAGAAAACTGAAGCATTAAAAAACAAACCGATGGGATAGTGCAGTTTGCACTTCATTGGTATGCGAACCATTATATGTATTGTAACATGTAATTTGTTTACTTTTTTGCTGCTTCTTTTTAAATCTATAAAGAAATTATTTAAATGCTATCCTGGAGTGCTGTATATTTTTGTTAATTGGGATGGGGCAGTTACCTGATGGGATTTACCATAGGTGGTTTCAGGCAGGAGAACATGTTGTAGATGAGAAGTTTGAGACAGCAGCTTCACCCAGCACTTTCCCTCGATAAACTTTAAACTTTAAAACTATAGCAGGGTATAAATGACAGTAATTAGTACTTCCTTCACATATCACCCAGTTCAAGCCAGAACTGACTGTTTAATTGCCTGGCCAGCAATTCATAGCACTGCTGTGCTTGCATCCTGGTTTGGGAGAAGACTTGGGAAAGTTGGCCAGATGGCATTTTGAGAGCTTGGGTGGTGCAGTTGTGTGGTGGCTTTCCTACCCAGGAGGGTTGGCACTGAGCTTCTGCCACCATAGAGACCCTCTGCAGTGTACCAGGGAAGCTTGCTTCCTTGCAGAGAAGTTTTGTGTATGCAGGGCCTTTCAGGACAGTGCTTGGCACCACCCGGGGGTTGGGGAAGGTCAAGAGGAAACACCTGGGAACTGCGTGGCACTGGAGAGAGGGCTTGATCGAAGGAGAGGAGCAGACAAACACAGGAGAAAAAGCCAAAAATGGAAAGATGGTGCTAATTCCGTGGCTCGAGTGATGGGAGATCGGGTATACCGGCAACCTGAGTTTGCACTGTATGCCCAAGGCAACAGGAGCAGAGGCCGGCAGGGAGGGTTCAGAGTGGCCCTTGGATGCTTTCATCCTGGGAGGGGTGCTCAGTGCCTCATTCTTGGACACCTGCTGGTGGTGTGGTCCACACGCTGTCAGACTATCTCCCCCCCCCCAGCCCAGCCACAGCATGCAAGAGTAAGTGGGAGGGTGGAGAAATGCCACACTGGTATGACAGCCCTAGGATACCATTTCAATGGACCCCCCCCCCCACCGAGATATGATGGAAGGCCCGTGGCAGGGAATGGCTGACAACTAAGAAGGATATTAGTAGCAGGAAGTGCCCCTACACGACAGATGGTTGAGGCCACCGGGAGGGGAAATGCTGGCTCCCAGGATGCAGAGCCTGGATGTCTGCTAGGACTCCTTGAGGTGTTAGAAGCTGGAAAGAGTGAGATGCTGGTGGGCATGAGAGTAAAAGAAACACATCAGGCAACAAAAAAAAAAGGTTACATCAACAGTAGGATAAATAATTTCCAGTTCGTGGTTTAATGTTTAGTACACATTTTTTGAAGAGCTAGGATACCCCCTTAAAAAATATAATTTCTAAATGTAGCCAGCTGTTATACCTGAAGCACTTTTTCCTGATCAGAATTGTTGTACTACCTGACAGTACTATGAGTAGGTACAGGACAGCATACTTCTTGGAGGCTAGCATAGCCAGTTATGCTCCCATTTATATCCTGCCAGCATTTTGATGTAACAGCTTACGAGGAAAAGCCACTCACCTACTTCCAGACTGGTCTTTTGCAATGTTACGAGTATTGTCTTATTTCCAGTCACTGGGCCACAAACAGGAATTCTTGAGTTGCAGCTGACATCAGATTAGGGGTGGGGCAACAGAGCCCCACTGTACTGGTGAACAGTGATCCCATTCTGGTAGTGAGACCCCGCCCGAAGAATGCTGTCCATTGTGGTCACCGGTATGGCAGGGACATCTGTCCACAGCTGACGTCACTGCACCCATCTACAGTGCCAGATTAGTCATATTTCCTGTAGTGTGCTGTTCTACGCATCAGATCTAATTACTTTACTAGTGGGCAGAAACTTTTAAAATGGCAAAAGGACAAGGAAGCGTGCTTCAGAAATACAAGAACATTTTCTGTCTGCTAGTTTTCAAAGTCCTGGTTGTGTTAGCAGTAGTGCAAGTCTTGACCGTGCTGTGGCATGCTCATACTTAACTGACCTGCAGCACCTATATCTAGGTAGGAAGTCTTGAAAGATTTTTATAAACTTTTTATTTATACTAAGATTACATATTAAGAGTATTAGATGCACAGAAGGTTGTGACCCATATAAGTGCATCCCCAGAATCTGGGTCTCTCTATACTTTTTTCAATAAAAATGTGTACTTATACTTGCCTCCTTTTGTCATTGCTGCCCCCTTTAGCCAGGGGACCTCCAAAGCTCCATCTATGACCTCTCCATCTCTTACCCCAATCCCATGGTTTACCCCCTGCAGTGGGGACCCCTCAGGTCATGGGGAGAATGTTCAGAGGTGTTGTCTGTCCACTCGAGAGGCTCCAGGAAGGAGAGGCTAGTCACCATGGTGGGACCCAAGAGTACCTTGCATCATCCTTTAATGTGATGGCACTTTTTTATGTTTGGTTTCTGTCCCCTCTTCAAGATTCCAGCATTTGAGGGACTTCAAGCATACATGCACACAGAGCATGCCAAAACACAGACACCGGCCGGATTCCTTCCTTCCTACTGCGCCTGTTGCTGCACTGCCACCTGTGATCACCCAGGTAGCAGTGTTGTAGTAGAGTCAGCAACCCCCCGCCCTCAAGTGGCTCAGGTTCTGCTCCCAAACTAGGGTCACAGTCATCACAGGTGGTAGCACCACCACTGTGCTGACAGGTCCGCTTCTTTTGTTAATGTTTTTCATTGATAATATAACAGCTCACACTAAAATGTATGGTTTGAAGCATCTTGTCCCTTAGTGCCCCCATCTTGACTGTCTGGTGCATATGAGAGCCAGTTATTTACTATGACATCATGGATGCAATAAAAACAGTTGGCTAAAGGATGATTTCTGTGATATAGCCATGGCAACCCAGAAACTTTGAAAGGGTGCTTGGGTAGAATAATACCAGTGGTCATGTTTGTAGTGCGTGCCAATAACATAAAATAATTTTTACTAATAGATCCCGATTCAGCAGTTTTACACGGCAAACTGGTAGAATCTGGAACTGATTACCAAATGAGCTAATGGAGTGTAAATGTTTGGATGATTTTAAGGTAAAATTGGACAGTTATCTACTGAAGGGAGGGCAAAATTGGGTCCTCTAGAACATGTAGACAGACTCAATGGGCAATAGCCTTCTCCTGTCTAATATCCAGTATGAATGTATTTAAGAATCACCCCATAATACAAATAATAGTAGTGTGATATTTCCTACCTTTGAGTCTTAGATTTGATTTTTCATGCTCTGCTGCTTTGAATCATAAATCTTTTAAATACATGCTGTGTTGCCCTGTGGACTATTGTGATAGCTGAGAGACTGGTTGGCTCTTTCATATGGTCCTGCTAATTGCTGTAGAAAATGAGACCAGTTTAATTATATTCTAAACACATTATAGCTACTTTTCTGAGATCGGGTGAAATATTGTGTTACAGAATTGTTTTATGTATACACTGGCATAGATATGAATAGACCAGGGGTCCTTCCTGTTCACCTCCAGCCATCTAAGCAGCAGTGTTCAGTGCTTTGAGAAATTGTTGGTGCCGTTGTTTATTGGGAAATTGTACTAGTCCTTTTTATGGACTGTGGAGAAGAAAACTTACCAGATCCAGAAACCTTTGGGAATCCAAGGTCAAGTGATCTATGATTAGCACGGGCATAGTTACTTTGCAGTGAGATTTGTTTTACTCAGTTCAAAACCATGCTTTGTAGGGCCAGGCTCAGTGGCTCACACAATGCTACCATAGAGACTCTGGAGCAAACAAATCCGTGGATCTCTCACTCACTGGTTTGGCAGTGGGTGGTCCTGTTGAGGCAGTGAGGCACTCACTCTGTATTGATGGAGGGCTAGAGTGTAACACTGCATTACCCCCCTCTGACCAAGATATGAGCAGGACCCACCTGGCTGGGTGTCGAGGGAGACCACCGCCCACCACCCTGAGGTTGTGTGGTGTTGTGATGCCCTGTATGAATGTTCGGGGTGAGGGTATGGAGGGCCTCTGGTTCCAGGAAAACCAACAGCCGCTTGATAGGCCTCTTGTTTGTTCTTCACAGAGTTGCTGTTGCAAAGCCTTTACTCGGATGACCAGGATGTGGTGTTGAAAACTCTGAAGCGAGTATCTGAAGGTCGTCTTCAGAAGGAAGGGCTTAAAGCCTTGGGGATTCTGCTTTGCAACGGCAGCAGCAAAGTCAATCATGCTGTCTCATCACTGCTGAAAAACTTGACAGAAAATCACAAATTCAGGGAGCGGGTAAGAGGATCCATGTACTGTAGTGTTTTTCCATATGAACAGTACAGTCTAATCAGTGCCTTGTTTTACTTCTTTGTTTTTTCACAATTCGGTTTCATGATGCCTAGTTATAGTAGCTCCAAACCTCCTTTGTTCCAGTGGTTGCACCCCCTCAGCCTCTTCAAGTACTCTGATCTTGAGTGCTGTTACATTTGTTGCTCCCATTTGTCACTTCCCAGTAACCCCCACCCAAAAAAAAAGAGGATGAAACAGGAAGGCCGGATGCCCTAGCCAGTCCATAGTGGAGATAGGAGCCTGCAGCGACATCATCTGCTGGAACACTAGCCTTTTTTCCCCACACAGCCACCATGCCCACCCGGGGGTGGGGGGGGGGGTGTTATCAAAAAACTCCCACCCCATCACCACCTACCCATCCTCTGAGGGGTGGAATCCCAAACACTTGGATCTTCCCCTCATGTATTATCCATCCTTGAACATCAGGAGTTGATACCACAGCAGAGGGATATACCTACCTTCTCTCCCCTAAGCAGTACTGGGCCATGTGGGATACTCAGTCCCTCTTCAACCAGCCCACAATGGTATTCCAGGCTTATCTCCTGTATGGAAAAAATTAAGGCTAAATTTGGAAAAAAATTATGTAAGTAGGAAATATAAGCACTTGAATAAAATATTGAAAGTCTGCAGGTCATTACAGTCAAGGTGAAAAATGAAGTTTTTTTTTTAATCTTTGATTTGTATGTTCAGAATAAGTGCATGAAGAAACATTGCATTTCACTTTTAAGTCTTCATTACAATGTGTTTGTTTCCTCATGTTGTATGTTACATGCCTGTAGCCTCAGCACCTTGGAACCTGATCTTGTCAGATCTCTGAAGCTCAGCAGGGTCAGTCCCAGTCTGTAGTCACATGAGAGGGACCTCCTGGCCGCCTGATCGCTCAGTGGCAGTGCATCTCACTGCTGTGCAGGCAATCCATGTACAGACTCTGTTCACCATGACTTTCATCACTGGGCTGTAGTGATGTTTTGTGCACATGAGGCGGACAGAGGCACTGTTTATACCATGTGGTGAAGTGAGGGACTTCAGGCAGGGAGAGGACTGGGTAGAAAGACTTGTGCAATAAGCCATCTAAATGACCTATTCCATATGGATCCCAACTAGCCTTGACAGTGGGTGGGGGGCAGCTGAGGGGTTGCTGTAAGCACAAAACCCGAAGGTAGAGAGTAGCTGGTGACTCAGGTGGGGGGCGGACAGCTACATGGGGGGGAGAGCTGCAGCTAACACTAGGGTGCTGCAGGAAGTGGTGCTTGTAGCTCTGCAGGGGGCACACTACCCTTGATTATAAGTAACTACTGTGGGGCCTGCCGGTGCAGCGGTAGAGCTACCACCTGCGATGCTGATGTCCCGGGTTTGGGAACGAATCCAAGTTCTCAGAGGGCTAGCCGGGGGGGGGGCGCAGAGCATCCCAGAGGATGCTGTCCACCTCTGGAAGAGAGGGTGAACAGATGCTGAGGCACAACCACCACCTGAGTGACTGTAGATGGTGGTGCAGTCAGTGCCATGGAATTGGGTGGGAGAACGTCAGTTCTGCTCCAGTGCATAGGCCTGCACTGCATGTGCTGGAGCTCGGCATCCTAGAAGCAGGGCACCAGAAAAAAAGAAAACCCCCAACTGCTGCAGGAGGACATCCACCCCTCACTGCAGGATCCACACCGCAGACAGCAGCTCTCGCTGTGATTGTACTGACCAAGTCTTCATCGGGGTAGGGTCCACCCCCAATGGCTCATGCTGTGGAGCCGAGATGAGTCCCGACAAAGGCAGGTGAGGGGGCCAGTCAGCTGTAGGGGGTGAAAAAGCACACTAATAATTAAAAAAAAAAAAAAAAGCAACTACTGTGTACCAGTGTCCCAGCATGACGACAGAAGGACACTGTACATGTTACGAGGTGCTGTCTTTCTGATGAGATGTTAAACCGTAGTCCGACTGGCTCTTCTAGTGGTTATCAGGAGGACATTAAATATTCATTCGCACTTCTTGGAAAAAAAAGTAAGGTATGTTCCCCAGTGTCTATGCCACATTTTCCTATTCGCTAATCCACCAACAGATTAACCTGGTTTAATACCAGTCGGTACTTGCTGTACCACCACTCCGTCCCCCAACAGGAGGGCAGGTCAGTATTTTCCATTTCCTGTTTCTGCATGCCCTGAGCATTCAGAGCTTGCCATGGCTCAAGGGAATGTCTTGGGTAGTTTGGCAGCGTTTTACATCTAGCCTGGTTCCCATCTCTGGAGCTGATGCTCAGCTGCAGGTCTGCTCGCTCTCCGTAGTTAACCTAATACTTGTTTGTCACATTTATTCTCTCCTGGGCTGTGCAGTAATTTTCAGCTTTACTCTAACAGGCAATGGTGTGTTACTTGGAAATGCTTGAAGATGAAGAACCGCAGACTCGAGTAGCAGGGTGTAAAGCACTCGGATACCTCAAGGTAAATAAAGTTTCGCTATTAAAATGTATTAATTCAGTCTGCACAGTCACACAGCAGCAGCACATTTCAGCATTACCCAGGGTAGCCCAGCTGTAATGCAACATCTCATTTCCATTGGGGTCCTGCCTCGACCCGTTTTTGCAGTTGGGTGAACTGGAGCACTGAGAGGTTATGTGGCTTGCTCCAGGTCACATGGTGAGTATTTGGCTCTAGTTGGGTTTGAATCTGCGATCTACCGTTTCCCCAGCTGGTGTTCTTAACTACTAGATCACACTGTTTCTGGTACTACACACTGCCACCCGGGAGACCAGTGCTAATGTATGCACTTCAGAATCCAAATCTGGGAACTGTTGGGTGTCCAGTGCTTTGCATAGGAGAGACACTGAGCTCCCAGGAAAGGGGAAGGTAAGCCCCCTGGCACCCTCTGCTGGCTATCCAGTGAGCTTCATTGCTGCTAGCTGTGAAGGCAGCCACTTGCTTGCTCGCCCAGCTGGAGCAAACCAGGTCAGAGGGACAAATAGGAAGAAACAAAAATAGCAAGACAATGTTCATACTGTATTGTTAGACAGCAGTCTATGGCCATCTCAGGGAAACTCCTTACAGCAAGACAGGATTTACTGGTGGAAAATAGAGAGAGGATACAGTAGCTCAAGGGATTGGCAGTAGTATTTTTTTTCTTTCACACAGCTGTTTGCTTCCTGGACCGCTACATCTGCCTGACCTTCAGGCTTGTCAGGTGACCTCCCAATCCCATCAGCTGTTCCACCCACTGTCTGACCAGTGTGTTTCTGCACAGAGCAGGGCCCCGAGAGTACAGACAGCCAGCAGACATGGAGGTTTTCTGGGTTTTTGCCTTGTCCCCAAATCAAGCCCCCTGATGCTGGGTAGTGCCTAATCAGCCCTTGCATGCAGTGACAACGCAGGATGGGAGAAAAATTCCCTGGCCCACCTGAGGGGTTGCTTCAATGGAATCCTGCACTATCCCTCTTCTGCTTGAAGTACTGTCTAGTCCCCTTGGCTACCTGAACCAGTTACCGAGTCTTCTCCTGAACCCAGGTGGTTGATATGAAGTATCATATGCCACCGGTTGAGCCTCTAGGCAGCTAGGTTTTTACAGTATGTTACTGAGCTCTTTGCCTCTATGTCAGTGGATTGAATCCAGGCCACGTCAGTAGTGGTTGAAAACTGTCATTGTGTAATGGCTGTTTGGTAGTGTATGTGACAAGAGATCGGTGGTCACGGTTCAGTACATAGTACGTAGGTGTGCACATCGCAGAAATCATAAGTGCTGGTGGCACGTATTAGCAGTTGCTAGTCTGTGCACAAGGATTCAAAGGGCACAACACCTGAACAACTCTTTTCCACATAGGAGGTGGTCCTTCCAAAATGTGGAAATGTATGGCATACACTGGTTAGGCATTGTGTCAAAGCTGACCTCATGGTATTTGCTGGATAGAGTGAGAACATCAGTCTCCATTGCTGTCACTTAGGTGGTTCCTTTCAGGAGCACTGGAATTCAGTGCAAACATTTATAAATAATCAAAGGGAAAGGCAAGGAAGTTGGTTCCCTGAAATATGGCAAACGTGCTGTATTCGCTACTTTCCATACCATGATTTCCCACTCTAGCTGAAGCACTACAATTGGGCCAGACAGGTGTTGTAGTGGCAGCACACTGCACTGCCACCAGAGAGCTAAAGTTTCCAGCGGGAGACCGACCTGTGCTCATATATTTGGGGCCACCTAGCGTTTGCACAAGCCATACCCATCAATCATGGAGTGCCACTGACTGCCTCTTGCCTGCCCAGCCAATGGGAAGAAGAAGAGTGTAGCAAGAGCAGGATGGGGGACATGTGGAAAAGGGGGTGAAATTGGGGAAAACTACAAAAAAAATGAAAACAGACTGTTGAATATAGTGGAACAGATAATTACTGAAGTGACGTCAGAAGGGCCATTCCATCCGCATAGCGTCAGGGTTGCCACTTGCAACATTGGTGACCTGGGTTCAGGAACGAGTGTGGGACATCGGGGGCATTGAATGTCCCAGAGGATCCTGTCCCCTCTGGACAGGGAGGGCAGCTTGCTCTGCTGTGATACTGTCACCTGGGTGACCGCGCTCGACAGTTCAGCGAGAGTGGCTTGGGCGGGGAGGATGCCAGCAGATGATATGCGCAATCCTTTACTTACGTGGGCATACACACTTTGCAACATTGCTTCTGGCATCCAGTGGATAGCTTATGAACACAAGAAAAAAGCCCCGGACACTGCAGGATGATGCCCTATGCCTCCAGGCCCTGCCCTCCCAAATGGCTGCTCACCTTCCGCACTAGAATGCCAAAGAAAGCAGCTGATCCAAGACACCCCCCAGTGAACCACCGCAAGTTAGGTGCTGTCCTGTGGCAGTGGAGGTGAGGTGAGTAAAGTATAAGGAAAAAAAGTGATTTATGATATGTTTTTTCAGATGTTTATGTGAACTGCACAAAGCTTATCCTGGTACATCGTGCTACCAGTTTTTCAGAAAGTGAGTTACAGGACTCTCCACATGAGGGAGCATAAATCACTTCCTTTTGTAGTTGGCAACAGACTTTATACTCTTATAAACTGCATCTTATAACAGTATTTAGATCAAGTTAGTTACGTGTTGCCCCCTTTTAATCAGTGGCAACTCCAGGCAAGGGCCAGAGAGGGAATATGCCCTGGTAAAAACCTGTTTCACTGACACTATGCCCCAGCAGTGATTTCTAGCTGCCAGCGTTGTCTAGATATGAATTCTAAGTGCCTGGTATCAGGCTTCTGTTTTCGGCCCGTGGGCCAGTTATTCGTATCCCTGGAACCACCACTCTTTTACTGACCCAGAGTAATGCACTTGCCTTAAAAAGAGAAGTATTCTTAGATCTATAACTCATTATTTACTTTCAATTTGGTGACGGGATAGGACCACTGAGCCAAAGCTCATTTTCAGGGGTGACCTGGGGGAAGGGGAAGCAGTGGAGATGATGCAGAATACAACATATCAAGTGCAGATTATGCATAGTACAGTAAAAAGAGAGTCTGCAAAACAAAGAACCATACAGAAGGTGCAGAGACAAAGTACACAAAAACAAGGATGTGCAAAAATTACAGATCTAATCAAAGTAATATACTTTCTGTTTTTGCTCCTGTTTCTCCTTGTTATCTGCCAGGTCCTTCTTCCACCTGCCCAAGCCCTTCTGCCCACTGTAGATGTCCTCTAATGCTCCATCCAGCCACCAGTCTCTGTTCAACTACCTCTCCAAAGTCCCAACCATAACTGACAGATACATAGAAAACTGTCAGCAGAAAAGGACTGCTAGGTGCACCTCATCTGCCCAAGGGTTCCCTGCTTATTGTACCTGTTGTATGTAAGCGAAAGGGGAAAGACCAGGGGAGGGATCATAAGGCTAAGGAGGGAAGGGGGTGTGTGTGGAGGGGGACCAGGACAAAGCAGACATCCTGAACAAATATTTTTCTTTAGTGTTCACAGAGGAAGGGGAAGGTGAGGGACTACAGATAAGTGACAGGAGCATTAAGGGAAGGGAGGTGAACACTAGTCCATTTACAGAGGAGGGAGTCCTGAAGGAACTCGCAGATGTGAAAGTGGACAGGGCCATGGGGCCAGATGGGATCCATGCAAGGATTTATTGAAGGAGCTCAGAGAGGTGCTGGCTGCACGTCTGACAGTCCTTTTCAACCAGTCACTGGAGATGGAAGTGGTTCCGGAGGGCTGGAGGAGAGCAGATAGAGTCCCACTTCACAAGAGTGGTAGCAAGGAGGAATCTGGCATTTACAGGCCAGTCAACTTAACCTCTGTGGTGGGGAAAATAAAATCACTGCTGAAGGAAAGGATTGTAGAATTTCTTGTAACCTGCAAATTACAGGATTCAAGACAACATGAATTCACTGCAGGGGGGTCACGTCAAATAAATCTGAAAGATTTCTTTGACTGGGTGTCCAGGGAAGTAGATCAGGGTGGACCGACTGGTGGATGTGACCTACCTGGATTTCAGTAAGGCCTTGGACACCATTCCACATTGAAGACTCGCGAACAAGCTGGGTGGCTTGGGAGTGGGTCCAAAAGTGGTAAACTAGGTAAGGAATTGGTTGGGGAATAGGCGACAGAGGGTGGTGGTAAATGGAGTTCACTACGGGGAAGGAAGAGTGGCCAGCGGGGTGCCACAAGGATCAGAACTGGGACCGGTCCTCTTTAATGTCTTTATTTGCAACATTACAGAGAGAAGGGAAGGAATGCCTTTTTGCAGATGTCACTAAAATCTGCAATAAGGTAGACACTCCAGGTAGGGTGGTGGAAAAAATGAATAGGGATCTAAGAAAGTTTGAAGAGTGGTCAAGAGTATGGCAACTAAGTTTCAGTGTGACGAAGTGCAGAATCATGCACTTGGGGCACAGAAACCCAGGGGCAGAGTACAAGATGGGGGGGAGTAGTACTGACGACCACCAAACAGGAAAGAGACACGGGGGTATCATATCTAATGACCTAAAGGTGGCCAAACAGTGTGACTAGGCAGTGGAGAAAGGCAGTGGGATACTGGAGTGCATAGGGAGGGGTATCGCCAACAGAAAGAGGGAGGTGGTGATACCGGTGTATAGATGATTGGTAAACCCTCATCTAGAGTACTGTGTCCAGTTCTGGAGACCACATCTCCGGAAGGGCATAGAGTCAGTGGCTCAGTAGGTTGCACGCTCGCCTCTGAGACCAGAAGATCAAAAGGTTTTGGGTTCTAGCCCCACTCCAGGCACTTGGGGTAAATCCCAATACTGATACTGTAGTGCATCATGAGGGGGATGCTGCACTCCTGAGGTGCTGTCTTTCACATGAGACATTAAACTGAGGTCCATTCAGGTGGATGTTAAGGATCCCATGGCACTTCTCGAAAAGTGTAGGGGAATTTTTATTGTAAAGCACAACACAAAAACATACATAAACAGAAATGCATCAATGACAATTTCAAAGGAAAAAAATGTACAGGGAAGGAAATTTTTACAGGGGAAAAAAAGAAAGAAAATACATTGAAGCAGGTGATACAATTTAAATGTCTTGGAGTCCTACTGGACCAAAACGTAACCTTTTCCAGTCACATTAATTTAATCACTCGACAAGTAAATCAACTAATGGGTGATCTATTTAAGTTTCAAATGCTGTTAACTTCATTGGCCAGGAAGGCAGTCGCTAAGGGGGTCTTACTTCCACAGTTAAATTACAATTCTTTTCTTTTTTTCTAATTTGACCAAAAAAGAATTATCCCTCATTACCTCTGTATTTCACAGCATTTATGGATTTGCCTTTAACTGACCCTTTTCTACCCATCACTGTGAATTATATAGGCTCTCTGATTGGCTTTCACCAAGGCTTGAATAGTCTATATAGTCTCGGTTGTTCAACTGACAACATTCTTCATCAGGGTACAAATTCTCCCCTTTACTCATTATTATCAATTAAAATGAACACAAGGGAACTTCGGTCAAATGAACAAATAAAATTAATTATTCCCAAAACTAAGATGAAAATGGGGATGGATCTTTTTCTTACTCTGCAGCTAAAAATTGGAATGAGCTTCCTATTTCATTGCATGAAAATTTTAGCCATCAAACTTTTAAAGTTAAGCTAAAGAATTATTTTCTTAGCAAAATGCGTTGTCAATGTTTTTGAATGTTCATGTTTATATCATGTTTATTGTGCATTATAAAATGCTTTTATTATTTTTTATTTGTCTGTTAACGTATGTTGAATAATTTTGTACTAACTTGACTGTATATTTATGGTCCCGGGTCATACATGAAAAATGGGCCTTGGCTCATTGTATTTACCTGGTAAACAAAAGTTTAAATAAAAATAAATACATACATCAAGGATATCTATTACAACTCCATAAATCCTAGAGGTACCATTTTATGCATTCAACACATAATTCATGATTTTGTGGATGAATTTATGAGTAGGATATTGGGTAAAGTTGATTTTTATTAATAAATGGTTATGGAACTCTACCAGGGAGACCTCTAGAGTGGATACAGGAAGGGTTTTGGAAACGGATATGTTATCAGTGAATGTTACATTTCTAGGATCGTGGATATGTTGTTCTATCCACACTTCTTGGCAGGTACCTTGCCACTTTAAGATGTGCTGGAAAGTCTTCGGTCTGGCCCTCCCACCCACCGGGTGGTATAACCTCGCTGCGCCCCATGACACCAGATCTTCCTTCCGCTGGAAGGTTCAGGTTTCCTCCTTAGTGATGCCGCGTGTAGTAGGCCCTGGCTCTAGAATCTTTGGATTCACTTCCAATACTTATTTTAAAACTCTCTAGAGTTTCATCTTCTTCTCTCACTACCCCAGTGGAAGACAAATCTGTTCCTGGGTTTCACCGGTGCCCCTGCAGGCAGAAAATGTCTCGCACTGATCCTCACGCCACGTACGTCTACTGCCTGGGACATGACCACGATCCGCAGGCTTGCAATCACTGTCTGTACATTTCACCTTCGGTTCTGGAAGACCGCGCTGCCTGACTTCAGCTGGGGCGACCGTAAAAGCGTTACCCGCCGGTTAAATCCAAGGATGCTGGGGGTCTGGCCAAGCATAGGAGTAAGATGGCAGCATAATCAGAGAGCTCCACGGCTATCCACCACATTTTTCTGCCATCTGAATTGCCTTCTCTGCAGTCTGATCCAGTTTGCCACTTTTATTCCATGTTGATGCCAAAGCCAGCTAAATAGGTGAAAAAACAGGCAAAATAGCCCTTCAGTGCAGCTAAATCAGCCGAAACTCCCAGAGGCCTACCAAAGCCCTCTGCGAGAGGCACCTCCTGTGCCAGTAGCCTGAGATCGCTTCAGTCCAAGGGGATCCAGATACATACCCCGCGAGATGGACCCGGCGACTTCTTCCACAAACACCAATGGATACTGTACCCTAGAGAGGCTCATAAAGGAGTTTAATATGATCTGGGGATGTGGATGGAGGCCAGCTTTGACAACGTTGCCGCACAAATTCAGCATCTCCAACAAACAGTAAACTCGGTGTCAGACCATTGAATGGCACGAGTCCCGGTTGGGGAAATTAGAGGCACGGGTGAGCGCCAAGGAGGATCACATGCAAAGCTCCCAGTCCGACCTACAAAAAGCTCTCTGGGAGATTGACTTCTTAAAACAAAGTATAGATGATCACGAAAATAGGGAGCACTGATGCAGTGTACGAATGGTCGGGCTCCCGGAGGGGATAGAAGGCAGAGATTGCTCCACTTTTTTACAAAAATGGCTACGGGACACATTGGAGATTCCCCCACAGATATCACTTGAAATTCAGCAGGCACACAGGTCCCCAGGCACCAAACCCACTCCCGACCAAAGACCCGGACATGTTGTCATTAAGTTTCTTTGTTTCACAGACCGCCAAATTGTGCTGGAAAAGGCGAGGGGGAAAGGTAAAATTATGGTGCATCACTCACGGATCAGCCTTTTCCCTGATTATTCATGGCAGCTTCAGAATCAACGTAGAGCGTTTGCTGAAGTAAAGAAAAGGCTACACGATTTGGGATGCCAATTTGCCCTGGTATATCTGGCTTGACTGATCATTAGGCCACAAGGAGGAAAGTCCAGATCCTTCACAAACCCAGAAGTGCCCATGGAGTGCGTGATGGAACTTGAAAGAGCTTGCAGGCAGCAAAACCAGAATTAGAGAATACTGTGCTCCATATGATTCGATCTTGAATAAGGTACTGTGACTGGGCTGCGGGCTGTCTGGGTTGGGGGGCGGGGGGGTGGACGCATGTACATCGGGCCAGACCGCAACTCCTAAATGGGGCCTATAAGGACTGGTTTGGCAGGGGCTACCCCTCCCACCTGCAATTCACGTGCAGTGAGCGCCACTGAAGTGCGAAGTGGTTTGTGCTTCCGATTAGAATTGCGGTTATTTCTGTGGGCCACTGATTTCTGTTGGGTTTGGGCCGGTAGCATCGGGACTTGATTTCAAAGCTTTTGGGCCTCCAGAGACTCAGATCGGACCTACTGAAGGCCCAGCATGTTGATGATAGTCGATGTGACAGATCTGCTGGACTGGACTGCAATATTTAAGACTGGAATTTAATTGTTGGAGGCCTGTTCAATTTAAACTTCCTTTGTTCTTTAGGGTTTGGGAAGGTTGCGGTCCCATTGGAGGCCCATCACCTTGGGGGCCCCTCTATTCATTTATGTGGCTGACTGAGCACCGCAGTTTAACCTGAGGTCAGCATTAACGGGGGTCAGCGTTCCCTATTTTTTTCCTGTTGGGGTAGCTGACCCTCGGGGGGGGGGGAGTCAGGATGAGGGCCCTAGTATTATATACTAGCGGGCCACAGACAGATTGGGGCATGACCTACACCTTCACAGCCTCTTCTTCTTTCTGTTATGGCAGAACCTGATTTGGGGGGGGGGGCTCATTTGGGCCCTGCCCCTCGATCGGGGCACCCAATATGGGTTGCACAATGAAGAGATGGCATGGACACTTGGATTAGCTTGGGTATTTCTATGTTAAATGGTGGATGGCCCACTCGATCCATGCAAAGTAGCAGGTAGACAACCTAATTGAGTTGGGGTTGGGGAGGGGGTTTGTTGGGTTATTAGTGTTGTGGGTTTTGCTGCTGGGGGGAGGATGGATGGATCTAGGGGTTACAATATGTGTATATTTCTGTGAAGGTTTTTTTTCTCCCACATTGGGATTTTTGGTTGGAAGGGTTCCTCACTGTTTGAGCACCTATCCTTGGGTAGGGGTGGGGGTCTGTTGGGGAATTTTAAAAGTTTTTAAAATTACTTCTGAGAACATATGTATATGAGTGCAGAGTGCCTTTAGGGAATGAGACTAAAATATTATTTCACCTTGGCACAGTATCATGAATAAGCTTAAGGTGGTAACTTGGAATGTCAGTGGTCTAAGACGTAGTCAAGAGGAAAAAGGTATGTGTTAATATTAAAAAAAAATGGGAGGGTGGACATTGTTTTCCTCCAGGAGATGCACTCTACCACAGAGGAGGCCACAAAAATGGCGGGCGCATGGGGTGGTACCCTCTTGTCGGCTCCCTTTTCTTCGAGGGCCCAGGGGGTAGCGATATCGATAAGACAAGGAATACCTCATAAGATCCTGTCAGTCCGAGCGGACCCCAAGGGGAGATGCCTTATAGTAGAAGTGGATATGGGAGGTTCTAAGTACACCCTGGTCTCGGTGTATGGCCCAAATTTCGATTCTCCCAATTTCTTTACACACCTGGGTGTAGTTCTGGCCCCACTGCCAGATAATTTGATAATTGCGGGGAATTTTAATACTTATTGGGACCCTGCTCTGGACCATTCGGGCCAGAGATCCCGACCCCTGCCACGGAGTGCCTCTGCCCTTCGGAATCTTGCTGAGGGCAGGGCTCTAATGGAGGCGTGGAGGCACTGCCATCCACACACAAGAGAGTACTCTCTTTTTTCAGCAGCCCACCAGGTCTATACTAGGCTCGATTGTATCCTCCTCCCGAAGATGTGGGCCGGGTTTCTGGAGGGAGCCTGATATGGGCCAATAACAGTGTCAGACCATGCTCCCCTGCAGATCACAATGCAATTTCCAGGAGGGGGTGACCCGAGGTCTAGCTGGAGAATGGACCCTGCTTTGCTGTATGATGAGAGATTTGTAACCCAAGTTAAAGATAATATCCGGAAAAACTTAAATCACAATATTCCAGAAGACACCAGTGTCCATAATATTGGGATGCCTTAAAGGCACATATACAGGGGAGGCAATCTCCTACTCTGCATTTTTTTTAAAGAAACTGGGCAGGGAAGAGAAAGAGTTGGACAGATCCAGGCGTTGGAAGGGGAGTTGATGGGAATGTTTTGCCCCCAGAAAGTACAAAAGCTTAAGGCCTTGAAATGTTCCCTGAATCAATATACTAACCAGGGGATAGAGAGAAATCTTCTATTAACTAAGGCTGGGGCTCATTTTGACAGGGACAAGGCAGGCAAATGGTTAATAAGCCTGGTGAAAAGTAAAAAAGCCAAGAGGTCCATCCTGGGGATGGAAAGAGAAGGAGAGGATATCACTTATGACCAACTACAGATGAATGCCACATTCAGAGATTTTCCAAATTGTACACCTCAGAATTCCCAGCTGATGGGGACCCAGAGGCATTTCTCTGGGGAATTACATTGCCAACAGTTGGCGAGGAGGACAGGAGGGTCCTTGACTCCCCTGTCTCCTCTGAAGAACTGAGACAGGCGGTTTGGAAGGGGAGGAAAGGGAAGGCCCTGGGCCCAGACGGGATACCCTTGGAGTTTTACAGAGCAGTCTGGGAAGAGATTGGACCCTTTATGCTCCAAATGGTGCAGTTGGCCTTTCAAAGGGGAGCCTTGCCTTCATCAGTGTGTACAGCCACTATAGTTGTGCTTCCAAAACTGGAAAGGACCTCCTTAAATGTGGATCTTACAGGCCCATATCACTCCTGAATTCCAACTATAAAATTCTTGCTAAACTTTTGGCTTTGAAAATGAAGTGACTCTTCCCAGGGTGATCAACCCAGTCCGGGGTTCAAGGAAGACAGGCTAAACAAAAACCTGAGGAGGATGGTTAGTATCATTCACGGTAGACCCGTGGCCCATAGCTTTAGTTGCTGAGAAGGCATTTGATAGGATGGAGTGGTCCTTTATGTTTGCAGTCCTTCGAAGTATAGGTTGGAGGATACAATGCTGAAATGGATTCAGGTACTTTACACTTGCCCACAAGCCCAAATTCTTACTAATTCCACCATGTCAGCCCCTTTTCCCCCCCTCACACGTGGCACAAGACAAGGTTGTTCGCTCTCCCTGCTTCTATATGTCCTCACTATTGAGGCCTTGGCCAAAACAATTTGCTCCCATGGGGCAATCCAGGGCTTTAAAGGAACTAGTAGAACCCATGTAATATCCTTATTCGCAGACGATATATTGTTGTTTCTGGGGGAACCTGCGATTGTCTTACCAGCCCTGACCAGAATCTTTGACTCATGTGGCTCAATCTCTGGTCACAAAATAAATAGGGTAAATGTGAGTGGATGCCCTTGGGTGAAAATAGGTTGCCCATCCAGCTTAACCAATGTACCATCCTTCCGTCTCAAGAAATCAAATATCTGGGGGTTCACCTACCGACAAAGCTCACCAGCATGACGGATATTAACATGCGTAGGGTGGTGGTCAAGATCAAGGAGGACTGAAATAACTGGAGGGCCCTCCCCCTGACTCTGATGGGAAAGGTCAATCTTATTAAGATGAGCATCCTTCCACAATTTCTGTACCCATTCCAGACAATTCCGGTCTACATTTCTAATAGGTATATTAAGGCCCTGAAGGGTGCTATTACCCAACTGCTGTGGAAGGGGAAGAGGCTCAGGATCAAGAAGGCTATATTATGGAAACCAGTTTCCTAGGGGGGTTTGGGACTCCCATGTGTTAAATACTATTACTTAGCATCCCAATTAGCGCATGTATAGGACCTACTAGGGGATGGGGAGGCCCTCCCAGCTTGGGTTGGGCTAGAGACTAAATCCTCCATACCACTGTACTATGATGTATTGGTGGGTGGCCTAGTGGACGACCCCTTAGGTAAGCCAAAATACTCATGCACTAGGGCAACATGGAGGGCTTGGTGTATGGCTCATAATGTATTACAGCATGGGGGAGGCCTCTCCCCAGACACTCCCTTACAGCATGTAGCAGCAGGAGGGGAAAGGGAGATTCAGAGGGTATTGGCTCACTGGGGTCAGAGGGGACTCTACCTCCTGGATCAGATGATTGAAGATGGGCAGGTTTTGGACTTTTCCGTATTAAAGCGGAGACACAACCTGAACACCTCCTCCTATTTTTCCTATCTGGTTCTCAGGCGGAGAATTGAGAGACGGATGCAGGCGATGGGCTCAGGAGGTTATGGTCGTTCTCCTTTGGAGGAAACTTTTAAGGGGAGGCATTCTGACTCTACTTTCAACCCCCTAAGGTCATGTTACCGGTTGTTGGTGAGAGCCATGCCGGACCAATTGGACAGAATAAAAAGAAGATGGCAGGAGGACGTGTTTCTGGACTCACTCACTGGGGGAGATTGGTCAGTGATTCTCAAGAACTCCTTAAAATGCTCTGCGAATAATAGATTGAGGGCAGTCCAATATAATGTGCTCATGAGAGTGTATTTCACCCCAGCCCTGGCACATAAAATTGACCCGTTGTCTCTGACCTTTGTCAGAAATGTAACATCCATGTTAGCACCTTTTTCCATTTAATGTGGGAATGTCACAAAGTTTATGCTTACGGGAGAGAAGTTTTGTCACTTCTGTCACTAATACTAGGGGAACCATTGAGAATGGACCTGGTCACAGTATTGTTGGGCCTGCATGGGGGGGAGCAGGGGGGGCGAGCTGGGAACTCCTCACTTTTGAGACTAGGTCTGGTGTTGGGAATGTGCCAGTTGGCCCTCTATTGGAGGCTCCCAAGAACCCCAACAATTTCAACTTGGGCGAAGGACTTGATGGAGTGTGTGAAACTGGAGAGAACACCGGTATAAAATAAGGAATCAAGAAAGTAAATTTCAGGAGATCTGGAACCCGGTTGAGAAGGCGGTGCAGTTCTTCCAGTTTCCGGTCTTTTAACAGGGTCAGTACAACCATCTTATTACTCCATGGCACACTTTGATGTTAAATGATGGTGGGAGGAGGCTTGTTGGCTTCTTGTTGGCTCCTAGTCGGTGCCCTGTGTAGTTCAGAATCAAGAGACTCACAAGACCTTCATAAGATACCATACGATTAAGTAATCTCCACCCTAAGGATTTGCTGGGAGCACAGGTCACTGTTTACTTCGCACACTGAGTGGGGGGGGGGGGAGTCAAGAAGGGACCTTGTCTAATGACCTTCAATTATTTGAATAATTCTCATTTTTATTTGTACCATGTTATTTAATTGTAATAGTGTCAGTTTATTTACTCTTATTTGTAATAATTTGTCTCAACCTGACAGCTTCTGTACTGTTGCTTGTATCAAATTACTCTCCCACTTAATGGGAGCATTGTTTCTTGATCTTGGAAGTATTAAATAAAGTTTACAAAAAAAAAAAAATCCAAGGATGCCCTTTGGGTGATCTCCTCGGCTGCAGGATCCGCCGAACAGGTGGAACAGCTTAAGGCCTTTGAGGAGGAGGCGGCTCAAGCTGGGTGGACTCCGCTTGACCTTCATTCCGCTAGCGAGGATCCCTATTGGCTTCCTTTAAGGGTTGTGCCAGTCTCTCTCTGCAAAGGAGAGGGCCCTCAGGGTCGCATGTTTTGTGCTCTCGTGGGAATCGAAAAGGACAGGTCGCAACGCCGACGCTCTTGGGACCGGGAGTGGTCCTGCTCACAGGAAACCCCTGTTTTGACTTCAGTTGAAGTCGCGCCCAAGGTTGCTGGTTTCACAGTAACCCCGTCAGACCAGTTGGTTGAAATGCCTGTCGACACGGCCGAGATTTTTCTTGAGCCGATTGGCGGGTTGTCGCCCGATCCAGCTGATGACTCTTTATTTCGGATGCCACTGCTTCCGGTGCCCTCGGACAGGTCAGCTCAGCCCACTGGGCAGGACCTGTCTCCCAAGGAGCCTGACCAAGAGGAGCCGTGGGTTTCCCTGACTCCTTCTGAGGTCTCCTGTCAGCCCCGCCGAAAGTTGAGGTCTTGGTCTCATTCCTCAACTTTGACATTGGACAAGACTCAGCCTCATCAGCGATCTCGCTCCCAACGCCATAGTAAGCAGTGGCACTGCTCCTTGTCTTTATCCTCCTCAGGTGAGGAGAGGCTCCGGTCCAAGTTGCATTGGCTCTACGAAGACCTAATGTGGCAGCAGTTGGTCCTGTCTGGGTCAAAACTGATTCTGGTCTCTACCCCGGCCATTAAGTGGCTTTCGCCCCAAGAGACCAACATCAGCCATGGCCACCATCATCAAGGTGCCGGTTAAGGCCCTGCTGGCTCAGCCGAAGCCGGATCGGTGGAACCGCCGCCCGAACAACCGAAGTCCGGGCCTGCCCCGTCGGTTGTCGGTAACTCTTACTCTCGACCACCCAAAGCGGGTTAAGAGTAACACAGGTGGTCGCCTGCTTTATGAGGACTCCTTGGAGTCCAAAGATTCCTCCATGGTCTCCCGTCCTGTCGATGCAGAGTCTCTTGGGGGTCTCTCCGTTGACGAGGGCCCTACCTCGCTGATGGGTATTTGTCGGCTCATTTCCTAGTCCACGGGAATGGAGCTCGAGCCTGTGCAGAAGCAGGCCAAGTATCCCCTCACAGAGATGCTGGACAAAGGGGGATACTCTGATGGAGACCTTTTCGTTGGCTGAGGCAATTATAGGTCCAGCCTTGGAGCTGTGGCAGCATCCTGCATCTTGCCCTGTGCCTTCTGCCCGCATGGCCCACAAGCACGCGGTCCCTATGGGGTCCTTTTGGGGTTTTCAGAGCACCCCTCTGCTGTGAGGTTGGTGGCTGATTCCATCTTTTCACGCTCAGGCAACAAAGGGGATGTGGACAGACCCCCAGACAAGGAATCCAAACAACTGGATCATTCCAGGAAGAAGGTCTATGCAGCCTCCTCCCTTGGCCTTCGTCAGTTATCATGGCACATTTCTCCCATGCCCACTTGGGCTCCCTGGACAAGGTGGTCCCGCATCTCCCAGCAGACCTCCAGACCACGGTCAAGCAGGTCTGGGACCAGGGTAGGGCAGTGGTGAAGCAACAACTCCAGACGGCTTTGGACATTGGTGACTCCTGTGCCCATTTGGTAGCAGCCGCAGTGGCCATGCGCCGCAGGGCTCGGCTGCACATCTCAATCTTTACGGCTGATACGCAACACAAGCTGGCAGATGCCCCCTTCTTGGGCACTGACCTATTCGGGCCTGGCATGGAGGGCCACATCCAGTGTGTAGAGAAGTCCAGTGCCACCTTGGACTCCAACACATCTGCCCCGAAGGACAAGGGCCATAAGCATCAGAACCGCAGGCCCTTTTGTTCATCCACTCCTGCGGCCAGACCGGCCCAGCAGCTGGCTCAATCTTGGCATCCTCAGGCCAAGTCCGTGGCCTCCTTGTTCAGGAAGCCTGGGGGAAGGTCCTGGCGGCTCCTCCGCCGGGCCCTCCTTCGAGCCTGCCCAGTGATGGGTTGGGGCAGCCTCCTTCAATCCGCCACACCTCCCCTGGGAGGCCGCTCAGCCACTTCCTTTCCGCCTGGTCCGGCTGTCACCATGGGACCTGCTGAATTTGAAGTGGAATGGTCGAGGCCTGCCTCTGGAATTGCAGGCAGGCCCTCCAGATCAAGCCCACGCCCCATGGGGGGATCTGGTGTCTGCAGCCTTTCAGTTGGCTCTCTGAGATGACTTGGCTCAGCTCCTCCTCAGGGAGGTGGTGTGCAGAGTGGCGGACCCGCCTTCAGACCCAGGGTTTGTTTCCAGGTACTTCCTGGTACCAAAATGGACCGGGGGTCTGGTGCACCATTCTAGATCTACACGACCTGAACAAGTTCCTCAGGTCCCGCACCTTCCAGATGGTAACTCTGGCTCAGATTATACCATCCCTGGAGCAAGGCATGTGGTTCTGCTCCCTAGATCTTCAGGATACATTCTTTCACATCTCGATCCATCCATCCCATTGACGCTTCCTCCGCTTCCTAGCCGAGGGAACCCTTTACGAATTCCTAGCCGTGCTTTGGCCTGTCTTCAGCCCCCAGGGTCTTCACCAAATGCATGGCAGTGGTGGTGGCTTACCTGAGTTGCAGAAGGGTCCGGGTGTACCCTTACCTGGACGACTGGCTGATAGCAGGTTCCTCCAGGCGGGAGGTGGAGCGGTCCAGGGATCTGGCCATCCAGACTTGCCTCGACCTTGGCCTTCTGATCAACGAGGCCAAGTTGGAACTCATGCCTTTGCAGGTGATTCAGTTCATCGGGGCAGAGCTCGACTCCAGCCGAGCCAGAGCTCGGCTCCCGGTGATCGGGGCGAAGGTTCTCTCCTCCTTTGCCCAATCATTTCTGGTTGGGCAATTGCACCCTGCCCGGGACTTCCTCTGGGCTACATGGTGTCCTGCACCAGCATGGTCTGATGGGCCCGCTGGCATATGCGTTCCCTCCAGTGGGAACTGGCCAGCCAGTGGTCTCAGCGCTCAGGTCATCTCAACCAGCTGGTCTCTGTGACCCAGAGGATGTGGGACGGCCTCCAGTGGTGGCTTGTTCCATTCCACCTGCAGGAAGGGATCCCGTTTGTCTGCCCCGAGCCGACGGTCATCCTGACGACTGATGCCTCTCTAATGGGTTGGAGTGCCCATCTGGAGAGCACAGAGCCCACAGGCTCTGGTGCCTCCAGGAGTCCCGATACCACATCAACCTGCTGGAGCTTTGAGCGGTTCGGCTAGCCCTGTCCGCATTCGCTCCATTTGTTCGGGATCAAGTGGTCCCGGTCCAGACGGACAACACCACAACCATGTACTGTCTCAACAGGCAGGGCGGGACGCTCTCCTTGCCCCTCTGCACAGAAGCTGTCTGCATTTGGTCCCTCATGCTCAACCTGGAAGCAGATCACCTAGTCATTCATGTGCAGGAGCCTCGAATCAGCTGGCCATTACCCCCTTAGCCAGATGGGTGGGGCATCCCCTCTAGGGGGAGGGAAATGTATAAGAAAACACATCTGATCTTCCACTCAGGCACAAACGACCTTGCAAAGAGCAGCGTGGTGGAGGTGCAGGCCAGGTTTGTGGCACTAGCCAGGTTCTGCAGCGATTCGGAATTCAAATCCCTGTCCTTCTCGGAGGTGCTACCTGTACCAAGGGCCAGCATGGAGGCAAGGCAAAATATTGAGGAATTCAATGATTGGCTTGAAGGTTGGTGTGGCCAGAAGGGGTGTAGTGTGATGGGAGATTGGGGGTCAACGTGGAGTGACACCAGCCTATATGTCCCAGATAGGCTACACCTAAACGGGAAGGGGAAGGCAGTGCTCAGATGTAAACTGGATGATTATGTGGACAGACGCTACCATATAAACTAAACAAGGAGTGGGGGAGGGCAGGGAAAAGCCTGGCTGTTGAGGTGGGGGGGGGAGAAAGCCCTACACACACAGCAAGAGGGTAAAGGGGACCAACATATAGGAAAGAAGGAGAGGGGGGCATGGAGGGTTATGTGTGTGAATGCCAGAAGTCTGGGTGGAAAGATCCTTGATCTAATGGCAAAAATGGCAGAGGAGGGACTTGACATAGTGGGGGTAACAGAAACGTGGTGCCCCCAGGAGCAGGGATGCAAAATGGAGATACCAGGGTACAATTTGTTCAGGAAGGTCAGGGAGGGAAAGGGGGGGTTGCACTCTATGTAAAGTAGGGTATCGGAGCATCAGAATTGCAGGGTAAGTGGGGAGAGGCAGAAGGACTCTGGTTCTTGTTGGTGGTGGGAAAGGGGGAGTCGGTGCATATGGGGATGGTGTATAGACCCCCAGCGCAGCACGAATCTGCAGATAGAAGTATGGCCGACAAGTTTTTGAAAATGGCAGCAAGGGGGGAGGTGGTGCTGATGGGGAATCTAAACCTACCAGATGCAGACTGGAACACCCTTTCAGCTGCTTCAACCAGCAGCAGGGAAATATTGGACTCCCTGCAGTTGGCACTCCTAAATCAACTGGTCAGGGAGCCAACCAGGGCAGGAGCTACTCTTGATCTAGTCCTGACAAATGGGGAAAGGGTGGAAGAGCTATCGTTGGGGGAACATCTTGGTGCAAGTGACCACAACACGGTCAGGTTTAAAGTAAGAAACACTGCAGAGGTTCACCAGTCTAGGTTAAAGGTCCTGGATTTCAGGAGGATGGACTTCAGGAGAATGGGGGAAATAGTGGCGAGGGCATTGCAGGGGGTGGGGTAGTTGATGGAGGTGGAGGAAAAGTGGGGGAAGATAAAGGAAGCTATTGTGGGGCCACTGACATCTGTGCCAAGAGAGAGAGTAAAAATAAGAGCGGGAGAAAACCTCTGTGGTATACGAGGGAAGTAGCAAAAAAGGTAAGGACAAAAAGGAAAGCCTTTAGGAGGTTCAAGACAACAGACGGAAGCGAACTGGGTAAAATACCAGGTGAGCCAGAGAGAAGCCAGGGTAGAGGTAAGGAGGGCAAAGGCACAGACAGAGGAGCGAATAGCGAGAGAGGTCAAAAAAGGGGATAAGACTTTTTCGCCATGTAAATGAAAAGAGGAAGACTAGGCAGGGGATTCTCCAGTTAAGAACAAAAGAGGGGGAGGTGCTACAAGGAGACAGAGAAAAGGCAGACTTACTAAACACCTATTTTTGCTCTGTGTTCAAGAGGGAGGAAGAAGGAGAAGGCAGCGGAGCAGGAAATGAAATGGCTGGGGAGGGGGGTGGAGATGAGGCCGTTTCTCGTGGAGGAAATATTGGAAGAACTGGGCTGCGTGAAGGTGGACAGGGCAGTGGGGCCAGATGGGGTACACCCAAGGGTGTTAAGGGAGCTAAAGGAGGTATTGGCGGTACCCTGGACTGCACTCTTCAATCAGTCCCTGGAAATGGGGGAGGTGCCGGAGGACTGGAAGCAGGCAAATGTGGTCCCTCTGCATAAGGGGGGAAGGAGGGAGGAAGTGGGAAGTTACAGGCCCGTGAGCTTGACATCAGTGGTAGGCAAGCTCATGGAGAAGCTAGTAAAAGGCAGGATCACCAGCTACCTGGAGACAAACGGCCTGATGAATCCAAGACAACATGGGTTTACTAGGGGCAGATCCTGTCAAACAAATTTGATAGAGTTTTTTGACACGGTCACCAAGGAAATAGATCAAGGTAAAGTGGTAGATGTAGCTTATTTGGATTTCAGAAAGGCGTTTGACTCAGTGCCCCATGGGAGGCTGCTGTGTAAAATGGCAGGACTGGGGAGATGGGGCAGAGGGAAGTCAAATGGGTGGGAAGCTGGCTGGGGAAAAGGAGGCAGAGGGTCATAATAAATGGGGTGGCATCTGGGGAGGGCAAGGTCACGAGCAGGGTCCCTCAGCGATTGGTGTTGGGGCCCCTACTGTTCAATATATTCATAGGCGACATCGTGGAGGGCCTTGAGGTGGGTGTGAGTATGTTTGCAGACGATATCAAAATCTACAATAGGGTGGACACGGAGGAAGGGGTGGAACAAATGCAGAGAGACTTGAGGTATGGTCAAAAAGGTGGCAGCTTGAATTCAATACAGAAAAATGTAAAATCATGCATCTGGGCTACAGAAATCAGAAGGCAGTGTACCGTATTGTGGGGGCAGAGATCTGGAGGAGACAGAACAAGAAAGGGACCTAGGCATCATTGTATCCGGGGACCTGAAGGTGGAAGGGCAGTGGCCAGGGGGAGTGGAATGCTGGGATGCATCAGAAAGGAGATCACCAGTAGGAATAGGGAGGTCATAGTACCCTTGTACACCCATTTAGTTAGACCACACTTGGGGTACGGAGTCCAGTTCTGGAGGCCATACCTCAGGAAGGATGTGGGGAGGATAAAGAGGGTTCAGAGGAGAGCGACAAAAATGGTAAAAGGGTTAGGCCACCTATCCTATGAAGAAAGGTTGAGAGATCTGAACATGTACTCCCTGGAGCAGAGGGGGGACATGATCAAGACTTTCAAGTACCTTAATGGTATAAACAGGGTGCCAGGGAGGAGCATCTTCAAGATGAAAGGAAATCCGAGGACTAGGGTACATGGCCTGCAGGTGGAGGGAGGGCAGTTCAGGGGTAACATTAGAAAATACTATTACACAGAGAGAGTGATAGAAAAGTGGAACAGGCTCCCAGAGGCAGTCATTGGAGAGGAAACAGTGGAGGGATTCAAAAGAGCATGGGACAACCACATGGGAGTGTTGGGGGGGGGTGGCACAGGTCCAAGCAGATAGCTGGGCAAATGGGCAGACTTGGTGGGCCTAGTTTGGTCCTTTTCTGCCGTCCTCCTTCTATGAATCTCACGAGTGGTCTCTCCATTAGGAGGTAGTACAAAATCTGTTCTTCCACTGGGGCATCTCTCAGGTGGACCTGTTTGCCTCAAGGGAGAACGCGAAGCTGAGGCTGTACCATGCCCGCCCCCCTCAGCAGGGTTCGCTGCTGGGGGATGCCTTCTTGAGGCCGTGGATCTCAGGCCTCTTCTACACCTTCCCTCGATTCACAAAATGCTCATCAAGGTCAGGAGGGTCAGGGCGCAGGTGATCCTGGTAGCCCCAGAATGGCCATGCCTGTTCTGGTATCCAGATCTTCTCAGCTCCAGGCTCCCGAGGCAGCTTCCAGCACACCCGGACCTGCTCTCTGTCAATCAGGGGAAGGTACTCCAGCCGGACCTTCAATCCCTGCACCTGATGGCCTGGTTCCTGAGCAGCTAGAGTTCCAGACCTTGAGTCTCTCCGATGAGGTACTCAGCGTTGTTGAGGCTTCCCGTAAGGAATCAACCAGAAAATACTATGCCTTTAAATGGAAGAGATTCTCCATCTGGTGTCAGGGCAAAGTGTTGGACCCATTGTCCTGTCCAGTGGCCAACATTTTGGACTGTTTTTGGTCCCTCTCCCAGGTGCACCTAGCAGCCATCTCTGATTACCGGGCATGGGCCGGTCGGCAGTCAGTGATGCAGGAGAAGGTAGCCTGGTGCTTCTTCAAAGCCCTAGATCACATATCCCCTCCGGTGCGTGAATCTCCACCTCTGTGGGATCTACTTCTGGTTTTGGCAAAGCTCATGGGCAAGCCATTCGAACCAATGCACAAATGTGACATCTCACATTTGTTGTGGAAGACCACCTTCTTGGTGTCTATCACATCAGCCAGAAGGACTGGGGAGTTACAGGCACTCTCTGTCGAGTCTCCTTGCCTGGTCTTCCACAGGAACAAGGTTGTCCTGCGCCCCCACCCGAAATTCCCTCCGAAGGTGGTGTCGAAATTTCACCTTAACCAGGTGATTACTCTGCCGGTGTTCTACCCCAGTCACACCTTGCAGGCCGAGTACAGGCTCCATACTTTGAACCAGAGATGAACGGTTACCTACTACAAATAGCGAATGGCGGAAGTTCGGGGAGAGGTTCACCAGTTGTTTGTCACCTATGCTGAAGCTGCACCTGGCAGACCTGCAGCCAAGCAGACAATAGCTCAATGAATTACATCTTGCATTGACCTGTGCTATAGGTTGGTGGGTAGGGAGCCTCCCGTAGGGCTTTAGGCTCATTCCACCCCCCATACCGCTGTGTCGGTGGCTGCTTCTAGGGATGTCCCTATCCAGGAAATCTGCAGTTCTGCTACCTGGAAGTCAGCACACACCTTCATTTCCCATTACCACATCGACCTCCAGTCGCGCCAGGATTCTGGTTTTGGAGCCTCAGTTCTCCAGTCCCTTTTTCTTAAGTAGGGAGTGTGTGTCTTGCTGCCCTCCTCCCAGAGAACTGCTAGGAGTCTGCCAAAAAGTGTGGCTAGAAAAACATATCCACAATCCTAGAAAAACAGTTTACTCCCCTGTAACAGGAGATCTTCCACGGAATGGTCTCTTGCAGTAAGTCATTACTTCTGTGAGTTCCTGATAGGTGGCACTCTAGCACAGCAGTTCTCCTCTAGCAGTATCCACATCAGGGACCACCACACACGACCTCACTTTCTTTGCTGTGCCTATAAAAGTGGGTGGTCCCTGGTAGTCTCCGTTCATTTTCCTGCCTGCTTCAACTCTGGCGGCAGCTTACTCTTCTGCCAGCAGTCTACGACATGAACCCATAGCTTGGGGTGCCTGGGTTTCATACACAGCACAATATTCCTATACTCAAACAAAAGTTTTAAGGATGGATGACTCAAGGAGCTCTATTAAACAAGCTCCGACAACACTGAGTCCTTTTCAAGAAGCATCGGAACGGAAGGTATTCCTTCACCATAAGTCCTGCCTGACCGCCTCTCAATGGTCATATATGCTAAACATATATTATCAAGAAGACTTTCTTGTCGACGGGAGGCAAATACCCCATCGATGGCAGGCATTTCTATATCATCTTCGTCACAGAACAGACTACAGAGGCTTACACTATTCCCGTCGATGGATGCATACTCCACAGAGGCTCACACTATGTTCCTGTCGACGAATGGATAATCCCCGTCGACGGAGGCCTCCAACAACACTCCACAGAGGCTTACACTATGTTCCCGTCGACGGATGCATAATCCCCATTGACAGAGGCCTCCTACATACTTCTCATCAATGGGAAGGTCATTCTCCATTGATGGAGGCCTCCTACATACTTGTTGTCGACAGTTGGTTAATTCCCCGTCAGCGGAGGCCTCCTGCATGATTCCCATCAACGGACACTTCATCCACCATCGACGGAGGCCTCCTACATGATTCTCATCGACGGACCACTCAAGCCCCATCGACGGGAGGTTCATTCTCTGTCGACGGTGGCCTCCTGCATTATTCCTGTCGACGGATGATTCATCCACCGTCGTTGGAGACCTCCTTCATCATTTTTCATCGACGGAATATTCATCCACCATCGACGGAGGCCTCCTACATGATTCTCATCGATGGACCACTCATGCCCTGTCGACGGAGGCCTCCTACATATTTCTCATCGACAGGAGGTTCATTCCCTGTCGACGAAGGCCTTCTTCCAAGACTTTCATCAACGGTGGCTTCATATGAGAACAAGCCTCTCTCATCGACAAGCGTAACTAACACCCCCGTCAACAAGGCACATTATCTTCATCTATTGTCAATAAGACACATTCCACCATAAATGGAACTGCTTCCTTTCTTTCATCGTCGACGGCTGATGACCCACCATCGATGGAGCATGATTTCTACTAATCATTATAGATGGCTTTTCATTCCACTGTCTGTGGGGCATGGTATTCCTTCCACACCATTGACGGAGATGATCATACCATCAGTGGCCAACATTCCACCATCCACAGACCATGCCTTACAATATGTATATATTATTAATGGAAAACATTTCCATCATTAACATGGTTACATATTCTCATCAACGGGGTGTTCCACTTTGATGGATGTCTCTTGGCTGCCTCCTCTATCAACGAGAGTACAGGACTTTTTTAACATTGATTTACAGAGCAAAAAACCCACCAGTCGATGCCAATGTATACAACTATGCAAGTATTTATCAACAAAATATATGGCATACCCCTACTATTTAAAGGGGCTTATTTTGTCAACATCAACTTCATATTTGCTACAATCAACATATCAGATTCTTTGGTGCCCGCTACTCAGGACCCAGAACTACCTAAGAAGGCATCATACTATCACATATGCCATGCAGATAACCTTGCCAATATCATAGAGGCACACCTCAGGGCGGAAGGTAACATTTTCATGATGTTCATATATACATATTTAATAGGGTTATCACTGTTACAGGCCATTATGGTCACGTCATCGGGATGCCTCTCGGCCTGTTGTGCGCCAGACCCTCATGTCCCTCCCACGAACAGAGCCTACTACTATACTCCCCTCTCTCGACATGACATCGCTGACACTTTGGCTAGAGCCTCTGCAGTCGGTATTCTTATACGCCGTCAGGCATGGCTCCAACTCTCAGGGCTAGCACCTGATATTCATCAAGAAGTGGCTAATGCCCCTTTTTCTGGCAACCATCTCTTTGACCCAGGGTCACAAACAATACTAGACAACTGAAAACAGTACAATATATGTACTTCAAACCACGTCCTCTGTATAATTATTCATACAAAACTGGAAAGTACTATAACCAAAAAAGGAAACCTCAGAGGCAAAGAACGAATGATAGGGAACACATCTAAACCGACCTGTGACCACCCTTTAGGATGTCCAGATGCCTCTCCCTCTCATTAAAAACTTCAGACTACACCCCAGTCTCCTCTTCTAGGCCTCGGAGACTTTTTTCTGGGGGCTTCGATTCGAAATTATACTGAGGCCTTTCCCATGAGAGGCTTTATACATCTAGCCACTTTTGAGGTATCAATGTTACAGGCCATTATGGCCATTTCATCGGGATGCCCCTCGGCGTGTTGTGCGCCGGACCCTCATGTCCCTTCCATGAACAGAACCTGCTACTACTCACATGCTGAGAAACAATCGATATATCCTAATAATATACTATAGATCATGATATTCTTACCAACCTCTTACTGCTACATGCAGTCTTCACCTGGCCATTGATAAAGGTGACAGAAACAATGGTGAGTACATATGTATATTAGAAACTTTATAAACTGTACAAGGCTTCTCCATTGTTTTATTCACACTATTTGGACAAAAAAAAAAACTTCATGATTTTTCCAGATTAATATGTTTGGAATCTCAAAGATGAAATCTAATGGCTCATAATTGCAATTATCTAGATCATTATTTAAACTTCTGTTCACCCAACAGCTTAAATAAAGGGCTCAGTATACTAACATTTCAGGTTTACACCTAAAAAGGCGGCAGGCCCTGACATACTTGGAACCCCCTTGTAAATGAGACTACTAATGTACGATGGAACTGACTACACTCTGCATTCCATGGCTTTACCCTAAAACGGGTACAATATTGACTACAACAATACTACTGACTCTTTAAGAGTGGATTTCATTATGAAATAGATATATTGTTTCATTTCATAACATCTTTGCTACTCATGTAGCCTATGTATTCCAAAAATGGATACAGTTCCCTAATGTCTTGCCAGACATGGTGAAACACTATACTACCCTGCTATATTGTAGCACTACAAAATAATGACATTTGGGTTACTGTTCAAAACTCAAAACCCAATAGACTTTGACAGGTACTATCTTTTCCAGTGCATGCCACTGAAAACCTACCAATTACTCCATTATATGGCTGAATTTCTTCCGATTTATTACAGTATCTGATATGCCATACCCTGATCGGGTTTACATCTGCTTAACCATCTGACAATGCCAGTGATAGCCAGTCTGGCTCGTCTTTCAGCCATAACCCTATAACGAATACTATAATGGAGTACTTACAGATGAAATACAAAATTCTCTTTATATACTGATATACTACTCTCAGCTCCTGTCAGTCCTAAAACCACACTATATGTAAGGCAGAATGCCATACCTGGCCACCCACTGCCACATAACTGCTTGGGAATCTCCCAGAAGTAATGACTTACTGCAAGAGACCATTTCGTGGAAGATAGATCAGTTACGCAAATACTTTTGCCGTAACAGTAGATCTTCTAGGAATGTCTCTTTTAGTAAGTAGTTTCCCTCCCTCCAACACTCTGCCATTTTGCAACAGGGAAAAATGATGTAGGGTTGGGGGGCTTTGGTACCTCAGTTCCTCGACCGCCTTGCGAGCTTAAACTGGCGGGGAACGGAGGCTACCAGGGACCACCCACTTTTATAGGCACAGCCCAGGAAGTGAGGCCACGTGAGTGGTCCCTAATGTGGATACTGCTAGAGGAGAACTGCCGTGCTAGAGCACCACCTATCAGGAACTCCCAGAAGTAATGACTTACTGCAAGAGACATTCCTAGAAGATCTACTGTTACGACAAAAGTCTTTGCGTAACTAATCTTTCTAGGAGTGGTATATGTTGTTCATCCACACTGACCCACCCGACCTCCCCGGCTTCAACGCACAAACCTGGCTTCTAGCGGGCCATGATCTGGCGTCATGGGTCGGAACCGAGGGTTTTACCACCTGGGTGGGTGGGAGGAGCCAGCTTGAAGACTTTCCGGAACATCTTAAAGCGGCAAGGTACCTGCCAAGAAGTGTGGATGAACAACATGTACCACTTCTAGAACTACTGGTACAGGTGAGAGTAACCTGTTTATTTCCCTCTCCTATAAGTGAAGTTGGGTCCTTTTATTTGGTGCTTTTTACAATCCGCCAATTCAGCAGTTACTGTACATTTTTGTAAGGCATTGGAATCGCAATATGTTTTTTTCCCTTCCTGGGATTTCCCATACTTTGGGAGTGCACAGTTAAGGTCACCTCCTACAGTAATGGTCAAAGAAGTAGCTAGATAGGGTCGAAGAGTGGAGAATAAAGCAACCCTTTCTGCTTTTACTTGGGGACCAAGATGTCAATAAATTGGAAGGGGATCTGATGCCATAGACCATCTACAACTAATAACCTACCGGGTATTGGATCAATCAATTTTTTTAAATGAAAAGAGTATGAATTAAACAATATTCCAACCCCTTAAGCTCTATCGAGACTAAAGGACCAGAAGGAGGGTCCCCAGGACCATTCAAATGAAAATAAACGGCCCTGATCAATGGAAGACATCCATAATTCTTGATAAAACAAACATCCATTTGTGATTCATGTAGAAACTGGAATTCTGCATGTCTTTTAACCCCATTCAGTAAACTGCAAACATTTATAGACCCTAGGCTGAATTCAACATGAGAGAGGGATCAGAGCAAAGAGATAATGAACTCCTATTTTTCCCCCTGTATAATCAGCAGTTTCCTAACTTGTTTGCAAAGTGTTAGTTTTGTCCGAATCACCTATGTCCATGTCAAATTCTCCCCATGAGCTGGCCAGAGCAGCATAAGGGTTGGGAGTTTCTATTTCAGGAGCTTTGGGGCCCGGGGCTTAGTGTTTCTAGCAGATCTCCTTCTTGGAAGTGAAATGGGGGTGGGGACGACCTCTGCTGATCCACAGGTAGGATTGTGATAGCAAACCGGGGGAAAATCTTCTACAGGTAAGTTGGGTGGGTCAGACCCAAGGTCTTGGGCTTTGTTGAAAGGCACCAACTCATGAGACATGTTTTCTTGAGGCTCCTTCTGAAGGGTGTCCGCAGGAGGAGGGTGTTCTTCACATACAGCTTGATCTGTGGCAGCATCCTGTGCTTTCTGGTTGAAGAGTTCTGGGCTGATCACAGAAGCTTTATTTTTAGCAGCCCATGGGCATTCGGAAAACACATACTCTATTTCGTCACATAGATCACACTTTGATTTGCACACTGGTGGCTGATATGCCCTAGTTCCCCACAATTATAACACCTGGGTTTATCGCACACGCTAGATAAATGTGTGCGTGCACCACACTTGTAGCTGGCCCGAGGCTGGCCTGCGTAAAAGCACACACCCCTATCCCTTCCTAGCAAAAAAGAGTTGGGGATGTGTTCAGTTTCCCCATCTGTTTGACAGAGTTTAACTTTATATTTCCACTTTCCAGTCCAAAAATGTTCAGAGTCTAAGATGGCCTCTGGGGAGCTGAGAATGTCATATTTTTGTGACAACCAGTAGGAGATATCCTCTACATGGACTCCCTCATTCCTAAACATCACTGTGACAAATTTGATTAAAGGTTTTGTCACTGGAATGACCAAGAAGGGAGTCCACAAAGGGGAGAACTTTACCTGGCTGTATCTTTGCCAGAACATTTCCAGGGCATAGGAGGACCGAAAGCTAACATCAAAGTTGTCCTCTCCTGAAATATTGGTGGAAGCAAACACTTCCCTGGGAGAAAAATGCAATGATTCTTTCAACAGCTTTTTACCTACATACAGCCTGTCCGGTCTAATATCCAGTCCCCTTTTATACCTGATCCTAACAGCATTATGTCTAGGAGCAGCCTTCTTCTTAGTTTTGGTAAATAAATCAGACAATAACGGCCCTTGAGGGGGGCCGTCCTCACTGTTCATAATTCCTTCAAATGATGGGTTGTCTGAGTTGGGGTGCAATCTGTCTTTCCTTTCCATGTTCGGGGGGGGGGGGGTTGCAACATTATCCGCACTGTCTTTAATGTTTTTGGTGACAACAGTTTGTTGTTCTGAATGAGAGTCATTTATTACTTGTTCCACAATATCAGCAGGGACTTACATGGCAGGATTCATCAGATCCATGGCTTCAGTTGGCTGTGAATAAATTGGCTGGGCGTCATTGTGGAGAGGCCTGTGAAAGGGGGTCTTTATCCCAGTCAAGGTCAGGTAGTCATTTCCCATCAGGTAACTTCTTCCACCCTGCTACAGCTAATGCCTTCTCAGGAGCCCATTCTGAGAATGGATCAATGTTTGTTTTTTTGCACTGAAAAGGCGTCCTTAATTGCAGCAGACATAGAATGAGGATTCTGAGCAATTTCAGGGCCGAGTTCATCTGCAATCCTCACAGTGAATATTATGAGGAAGGTTCCATTAGCTATTGTTAAGGCAGTTCTCTTCATTTTATATTCTTCTATTTTGCTGTTTTAAGGCCAGGCCCTTTTGCTGAAAAGGAAAAAACTCTTACCCCTGCTTGGCTGGAGCTTGCAGTCTGATAAACAATTTGTTCCGGTAGAGGAGAGGACATTTCCTTACTTGACGGTTTTACCATAGATTTTGTGACTTGGTTTTCATTTAACTTAGCGATATTAAAACTTGGTTTCTTCTGGGCAGTAGCTCCTGTAATATTTTCAGGCATCGGGACAAAAGACAAACCAGCATTCTCTGCTACAAGTGAAACAGAACTAGAATCTTGGTATTTAGAATTATGTCCCGAAACATTTTTATGTTTGCTTGCATGCATGTGCAAGAAACATAGTGCCACCATACGAGTTTTCGTAGGTGTGGCACCCCTGCTTCCAATGCCCTGATCCTTTTTGCAGGCACGGTCATACTGCACCAATGAATATCCAAGCTGTCTATGACAGCAATTCAGATGCAGTGACGTACAGTTTAAAGAGACTGTTACAATCATGTGGTAATGCAGTAATTTAGACATTGCCGTGGCCAGCAGTATGCAAATTACTTACACGCTACCACCACTGGATTGTGAAGCTGTCAAACTGTACATCACCGCATCTTCTGCCGGCATGATGCACCCCCCCAATTTGTTGTGTGCCAGGTGCCCAATCCCTCGGCTCATGCACACTCTCCCCAAGCACACTGTATGTCCGGGACGGGCACTCAACTCGGCCCAGTCCCCCCCAAAACAAACTTCCAGGTGCCTTGCTGGGAGCCCACCCCAATGTGGCAAAAGTCCCACGCATCTTTTATAAAAAAACCTGTAACAAAAAGAAAACGGTCCCTCATTGAGACTTTTGCCCTCAACCTGCGCCCCATCCTCTGCATCTAACCTCTCCCCACACACACCCTCACCCCATACTTACTTCCAGAGGCTGACGCGATGATCTTCGTGGATCCAGGAACACGTCTGCACTCTTCAAAGCCGACTGCAAACTGAAGAAATGCCGGTAAGCTGTATAATGGCATAAATAGGGTTTTTTCAACTTTGGTGCATATGTCGGTCACTTTTTTTGAATTTTTGCACCAAATTTTCAACATGGGGTTCTTGGGACCCCATCTCATGAGTTCAGTGAATGTCATCTGGTTATTCGGTCCCGAAAGGTGATGTCGCGGTCACTGCGCAAAATCACCTTTTGGAACTGATTAACAAACGACAGTGTCACTATTTATGGGTGGACTTTCAAAAGCCTATTTAAGCATTTGGTGAAACAATTCTCAAAATGACTGTTACGAAGTGCAGTTTGCCCACACCGCAAGTTTACATAAATTTGTAATATTTTCACCCAGATACTCAGCATTGGCATTTTTCACACCCCCTTATGAACAGTACAGCTGTCATTTTTCACATCCTGGCCAAAATGTGTTTTCGCACTTCCGGCGCAGAATAGCACAGTCACTGTGGGAATTCAGTGTTCGGGACAGATTAAGAAAATCACAGTGACACTGTTCATGAGCAGTCTTAAAATGCCTATGATGAAAATTTGCTAACAAACGTCCATAAAATGACACTATTACGAGTGTGTATTGCGCAGTTTCTACGCACCCTCGTAACTTCACGAATTTATAATATTTTCACTCCAGATTTTCAGCATTGGCATTTTTTCACACTTCCTTATGAACGGTACAGCTGTCATTTTCACATCCTGGCCGAAATGTGTTTTCAAAAGACTTCCGGCCAGAATAGCACGGCTTCGGTGGAAATCAGTGTTTGGGACAGATTAAGAAAATCACAGTAACACTGTTCATGAGCAGACGTCCAAAATGCTTCACGTGGAAAATCTGGTGAAAAAAATCCCCAAAATAATCGTGTTACTGGTGTGCGTTGCACAGTTTCTACGCATGCATGTGACTTCACCAGTTTTTTATATTTTCACTCCAGATTTTCAACATTGCTATTTTCTTACACCTCCTCATGAACAGTACAGCTGTCGTTTTTCACATTGTGTTCAAAATGTGTTTTGCACCTGTGGCGCCAAATGGCACAGTCACTGTGAAAAATCACCTTCCGGCTAACAAACTGATAGTGTCACTGTTCATGCAGTGGGGTCACAAATAGCCCATGTTGAAAACTTGGAGAAAAAATGCCAAGAAATGCCCAGGTGCGCCTTGGACTCTTTGGCCCCAGAGCTCACCCCATTCTCCTATACTGCACCCATTTCAGCGTATTTCATTATGGAATGAGGTGAGTGTAAAGCCCGAACACCCCAAGGCACACCTCAATACTTGTCAGTGTCTGCAGGGTAGGGTGAAGTGAAAAGTCGTGATCGTTATGGGCGACGACCCAAAGGCACACCCCAATGCATGTCCACCTCTGCAGGGTGGGGGTGGAGTTGGCGTCAGTTCAGTACATCACTGCCATTTCTATACTGCATCTGTCTAACTCCTGCACTTCCACTGCTAGTGCCAGCAAGCAAACATTTGGCATTGACAACTGCTTTTGTACATTTCCCTCTGGTGGCTTTAGGCACACGCTAGCTTTAGCATCTTCACTGCCAGTCACAATAACATTTTTAGTATTTAGAGGCAAAGTTTGTACCTGATTTGTGACAGAGGGACTTTTAAGGTCAGTAATCAGATCTTCTGGCTGGGCGGCCTGCTCCTTTGATGCTCCTACGTCATACTTCTTTGAAGTTTTGACAGGGCCTTGAGGCCAGCTGACAGCCAGGTTCATAGTGCAGATTTTAGCCAAGTCCAATTTAATTTGTTTCTTGCGGAGCTCATGTCTCCACTCTTCCTCCTTGAGTTTCAACAGCATTGCTGCTTGTAGAGAGTTGTCTTCAGCCATAATTGCAGATTCAGTTGTTAAACTTTTTCTTTCAGTCGTACCAGTAGTCAAGTCTTCCATAGACATGAAGATTTCATTTCCAAACTCGTCATCTGTATTTTCAGTTCCAACCTGAGATTTACTGTCGACCTCTTGTAATAAGGGAGTAGAGAAGGAGGCCCACTCCTGACTCCAGGTTTTCTTCCAGCTCTCTGAATTCACCTTCTCTCCCTCTGTCTGGCTTCGAACTGGGCCCCTCCAGCCTGTCCACAGGAAGTGACAGCACCCCTGCAGGCAGAGTAGGGGAATTTCCCCGGTGCCCTGGCCAAATGTCCCCATTCAGTAAAAATACCAGCAGCTAATCTGGTTCAGTTTCAGTTGGTTACATCTGTGTCCCCCCGGTCACCCTGAAAAAGGGACTTAGTCTCAGCGGCGACCCGGTCAAAAAAATTCTATCAAAAATTAGAGTAGAGGTGGTCCAGAGGGCAGTTAAAATGGTACAGGGTCAGCACCAGAAACCCCATGAGGAGAGACTAAAGGACCATGATATGTACACCCTGGAAGAAAGAAGGGAAAGAGGGGATAGGATAGATACTTTCAAATACCTCACGAATATAAATAAGGTAAAGGAGAGAAGCATTTTTCAGAAAACAAAGATGCTTAAGAACAAGGGGGTATGCTATGAAGCTGGAGGGGGATAGACAGACTCGGGGGGGGAAACGTGAGAAAGGGACACAGAAAGAGTAGTGGATGCTTAGAACAGCCTCCCAGTGAAGGTGGTGGGTGCAAAAACTGTAACAGGATTCAAGAATGCATGGGATAGGCATAAGGGATCCTTAGTGGTTAGGGAAGGGAGCGCAAAGCTGGAGATCAAGTAGGGTCTGTTGTGTTACAGTAGGTAGGGAAAATGGACAGACTTGGTGGACTTATCTGCCATTAGTTGGTATGTTTTTTTTTTTTGTTTTTTTTTTTTTAGTTATATTGTATTTTAGTTTAGTTTTAGTTTATTGTTCTAGGAATTATTACCTTTGAGCCAATGGCTCTTTTACAAAGGTTCCATGTCATCAATGTACAAACAAACAAGACATGTTACATAGAATGGTCAGCAAATTATAAAGGTTTCAATAAGCCAGTATAATACAGTACATCACAGGAAAAAAACAAAACATTGGAGGAATGGTCAAGGTGGGAAGGGTAGGGGGAGATATGGGGAGGGGAGCAGACTTAAGAGTAGTTAGAGGTACTCAGATGCCTTTGTCAAGAAAGGAGCAGAGGAGGAGGATGAAAAACACTAAAAACAGCCATGAGGGAAGAATCATTAGTCAAGGCAGTCACAGGAGCTAGAGGCTGAGAGGTGAGAGTAAAGCATAGATTTGAAAGCTCCTAGTGACATGGAGGATGTAATGAGCGAGCATTGTACCAGCTGGGGGCACGATAGGCAAAAGATCTTTGGCCCTGTGTAGTCCGGCATCTGGGGACCTGGAGAGGCTGGTGTTCCGATCTTCTGGTGGGACGGATGCTGGTATTCGGGCAAAGTAGGTCTTGGATACACGGCAGAATGCGCCCAAGATGGATTTTTTTGCCATCAAGCATGGAGGTACCTTATGCAATTTGAGAGTTGCAACCATCCTGTTTCAATGTAGAGCTCACATGTATGAGTACGCTTTGTGCTCCAGTGAGCAGCCGGCAGGTATCTTGTTTAGGGTGGTTGTGATGCTTTAGTGCGGTGGTAGTGGCAGAGCCATAGATAATTAAGCCATAGTCTATGATTGAGATGACAGAGCTTTGATAGCAATCCTCAGCGCAGCTTGGGTAAGGAATTTCCGGTTTCGAACAGGATACCAATGCGCTGGTTCACCGCTTCGTGTTATCAAGTGGGTCAGAAAGGTAAGACCTTGATCAAAGGTGATTCCAAGGTATTTAAATGTTGACACTTGTTCAAGGGTATTTCCTGGGTATGTTTTGATAGTAAGTAGAATTTGTTTTTTTTTTGTTTTGTGGACTGGAGAAAAGCATGAATTTTGTTTTTTTGTGATTTAGGACCAGCTTGTGATCTATGAACCACTTTTCAACATTGGAGAAAGCAAGTTGCAGGCTCTGGAGTAAGGGTTTCGGGTCCTTATGAGAGGAGAGAATCACGGCATCGTCAGCATAAAGGATTATTTGTTCCGGGCAGGATTTGGGGAGAGAGTTTAGGAAAAGACTGAAAAGGAGGGGGCCTAGGATTGACCCCTGTGGAACACCTGAGAGGACCGGTTTTGAGTCTGAGAGAACTTCTGAGATTTTTACTGATTGAGAGCATTGGGCCAGGTAACTTTTAACCCAGGCACCTGGTCCTTCCGAGAGCCCAAGACTGTGTAGTTGTGTGATAAGTAAGCCATGGTGAACAGTATCAAACGCCTTTGTTAGGTCAATGAAAACAGCTCCAGTTTGATATCCTTTGTCCAAGGCAGTGTGAATTTCTCCTGAGAATTCCAGTAGGGCGGTCAACGTACTGTGTCCTTTCCTAAATCCATGTTGCTGCTAGCAGAGTATGTTATACTTATGCAGGTAGTCTGAGAGTTGGTCAGCCACAATGCATTCGAGGGCCTTGGAGAGGGGTGGAAGTATAGATATAGGCCGATAGTTTCCTGGTAGGGACTTGTCGCCACTTTTGAACACTGGTGTGACTATAGCAGACTTCCATGTGCTGGGAAATTGACTAAGGCAGAGGGAGAGATTGAAGATTTTGGTGAGTGGGTGCACCACCTCTTCCAGGGTAAGGGACCTAATTTTAAGATCAATAGTATCACTGCTTGCTCTGGATTTAGAGATAGCCTTTTTTATATATTTGTAGACTTCATATTTTGAAGTGGAAAAGCGGTTGGTCAGGTGAGGCAGTAGGAGATGTTGGTTTTGGTGAGTCCGTGTCAGAGAAGAAGTCCGGTGGGAGGACCCCACTGAGGTCAGTGAAAGTTTTATTTAAGGCCTTTGCCATGACCATTGGATCTATGGTAGTGGTTCCATCGACAGTCATTATAGTGGGAGAGGATTTGGACTGCTTACCCGTGATATTTCTGATGTTGTCCCAGAATGATCTCCCGTCACCCCAGGAGTTTGCGAGGGCATTTTTGAAATAGGAGCTCTTCATTAGTCGGATTTGTATTGGTACATTGGTTTCATGCCTGTTTATACTTCTGGATATCCGTCAAGGAGCCTGTGGCTCTGGCTATGGCCCAGAGGTGGTCTCGAGCTTTGAGTTGGGCCAGTAGTTTGGCTGTGAGCCAGGGATTTGAGAGCACTTTGATTTTACGCTTTTTTACTGGTGCGTAGGTGTCACAGGCAGTGTTGAAAGTTGTGATAAAATAATCTAGGGCTGCGTTAACATCTAGAGTATTGTATATTGGGGACCAGTCTTGCTGTAAAAGACAGGTCTTGAGCTTAGTAAGGTTTCCATGGGGTAGCAATCTGCTTGAGATGGTTTTTGGAACTTATTTGTCCAGGTACAGATCACAGGGGAGTGGTCACTAAGAGAGTCCGGGAGAACAACTGTTTTTTTTATGTGGGCTGGGTGGCTAGCAAGGATCCAGTCAATGAGAGTGCAAGTTCCAGTTCTGTAGTTTTTTCTAGTGGGGGAGCTCACCATCTGCGTTAGGTTAGCTGCTAGAATAGCATCCTTGTGGGACCCAACGTCTGATGCGAGCCAATTTATATTAAAGTCACCAAGGAGAAGGAGCTCAGTGTCAGGTGGTTGCGATCTTACAAATTCAAGAACAGTCTGGAGGCCGGACCCTGGATGTTTAGGAGGGATATAGACAGCGGCCACAGTAAGTACTTTATTCTGGGCACCAAGTAGTAGCTTGACAGGGAGAAATTGCACAGAGGAGTTAGTGGTGGAAAAGCAGACAGGGTGGCTAGAGAGGTTGTCCTTAATGTAAATAGCACAACCCCCCCCCCTTTTATTAGTCCTGTCCAGTCTGAAAATATTGTAGCCTTGTAGTGAGATGGCATGGTCCGGAGTGCTTGGTGTCAGCCAGGTTTCAACAATGGCTAGTATGTCGGGATTGTGTTGACTGGCAAAGACTTCAAGGAATGCCAGTTTTGGAAGGATTTTAACCTCCTCCTGTCCCTGGCGGCCCCCTTCTTGACGACTCCTCCCCCCAGCCCTGTCACCAGTATCTTCTGGGGCTTACTCGCGCTTTGTCCTCAGCCCAAGGACTGTGGCTGTGCTCTGTCACCAGTGCAGGGCTCATGGAGGGTTGGTCAATCATCCTGCCAACTGAGAAGTTTTTCCTCCCATTTTCCCTTCCTCTCCTCCCTGTTGTTGGGGCATGACACGCCAACGTGGTGTGTGGAGACAGGCATGCTGCGGAGTCCCGCAGCAGCTCCCTTCAAGGCGCCCCAACCCGTCCTACCCTTAGGCCTCCACCTGAGGCAGTCATCACGGCAGGACTGCCAAACAGGCCCGAGGAGAGGAGAGCATCCTCCGGAGGCTTGATCCTCTCCCTCTCTCCACCCCGGCCGACCCCCAGTGACCCGTGTCCATGTGCAAACACAGGTCACTGGTGTGGTAGGCAGTAAGGCCTGATGCCTCAGCCCTCCATGCCACTGGGCTGAGTTTCTGTGTACCTCTGCAGACCATAACTGGTCTCTGGGTACCCTCCCTGTTTCTGTAATATGCCCTTGTGTCTATCCGATGCATGCGTGCTTGAAGCCTTCCACAGTTCTAGCCTCTACAAATTGAATTGGCAGTCTGTTTCAATGCCTCTACCACCCTTTCTGTGAAGAAGTATGCGCTCACATCCTTACTGAAATTTCCCCTCTTCTAAAGTCATTGCATGGACCCTAGTCCTGGAGTGCATTTTCTTTTAGAAGATGCTCTCTCCCTGCACTCTGTTCACCCCTGTGAGGTACTTGATGGTCTCGTTCATGTCACCCCTCACTCTCCTGTCCTCCAGAATGTACATATTGAGATCCATCAGTCTGTCCTTATAGTGCTTCTGTTGCAACCCCTACACCATTTTGATTGCCCTTCTCTGGATTGCTACCACCCTATCTGTGTCTTTCCTGAGGTGCATTCTTCAGAACTGGACACAGTGATCCAGGTGGGGGCATCCCAGAGAGCAGTACAGTGGCAGCACCACTTCACTTCTCCTGCTGGTCATGCTTCTCCCTGTGCATCCCACTAGCCTTGCCCATGGCCTTGTCACACTGCTCCGCCATCTTGAGGTCTTGTGAAATAATAACACAGAGGTCCAGTGACTGCCAACACAGCTTGTCCCCTGTGGGAGGAACCCCTGGGTGGCTTCCCCTCCCTGGTTCCCTAGTCCCAAACGTGAGGAGGATACTACAGCTGAGGTCCAGGATGAGGAGCTGGCAAGATGCATGAGGAGTTGGTACAGCTGTACTATGGCATAGGGGTGGGGTGACTTCATCTGCCTGGGACTACTGGGGAATATTTTACACTAAGCCATCCCTTATCCCTCCTCAGGGCATGGGCCTGAGGAGCAACCTGGTGGAACAGTAAGCACCGCCATACCTTTGAAACTCCCCTGCCAGCCCCCCTCTGGGCATTTAGTGCCTCTGCATTACTCGTCAGGTGAGCAGGTGTATGCCGCCATTATGTCCTTCTAGAGGGACTACTTGTTCCTTCCCACATGGCACCCCCCCCCCCGGCCACCAGGGTGCAGTCATACAGCTGTGGGAGGTGGCCTGCCTCAACGAAGCCAGAGGCAACCAGGACAGATGCCAGAACCCCACTTCTTCGGTCAGCACTAGGTATGCTGGGCTTGGGACGCAAACCAAGATCTACATAACAAGCAGTAGCACTGTCATTTTGCTAACCAGCTGGCCCTTATATAGTTCTTAATAAAAATGTGTTAGTTAAAATTTAGTGACAGGGAACTGAGAATTGGAGGGAGATTTGGGCTAGCTGCAGTTGCAGGAATGGGAGTAATGATCAGAAAGGAGACCTGATGGAGGGAATAGAGGAGGAAAGACAGGTAGAAGGAGGCTGTTCCACAGAGTATGGAGACAAATGAAAAAATCAAACTGGTCAGTAGAGATTTTACAGTCAGGGATGGAAGAGGAGCAGGCACCAGAGGTATGGAGAGAACAGGAGATAGGAACGTAGAGCAGTTGGGAGGTAAATGAGGAGAAGTCAATACTGAGAAAGCTAGGGAGAACAGTGGTGGAGATGGCAAAACTTAAGGGGGGAGGAGAGAGCTGAGGTGAAGAAAACAGTGAAAGGGTATGATGTGGGGTGTTTAGAGCAAAGCTGCAGAAGAAATGAAAAAGGGGGTCCAGTTTGGTCAGGGTGGTTTTTGGGAGCATCACTATACACCACATCTGTGAAGTCAAACACCAGCAAGGTCATCTTTAGGATGATCTTATGGTGGACTGAGAGAAACTGGCAGGACTTGTGCCTGTGTGACAACCCCCTCCCTACAGTAGGGGCCAGGGGAGTTGTTACTAGTAGTGCCCGTCAGAGTATTGGGTGCCTAGACACCATCGCTATGCCCCTAGTGGTAAGGGGGGAGTTGGGATATAGTTTATGTTAGGGGCTTCTGTGGTCGAGAGTTGGTGTGTAACAGTGAGTGTGTGTAATCAGTCAGATCAGGCGGGCATGGTTACCCTGGTGACCTGATGCACAAGGGGGTTTGGGGACAGTCATCTTCAGGGAGCTCTGATCTCTTGCCATGAGCATGGAAGATGGATTGGCTCGATGCCCCATGTTGAGCTACGGGGCAGGGAATTCCTTGCAGGCATTGTCAGCTTAACTGATGGTTGCCAGGAAAGCTGGGTAAGCTGGAGGGGTAAGCAAAGGAAGTGTCCTGTCAAGTGGCTAGCCGCAGGACTTGGGCCAGGGTAGTATGGCTCTCCACCGCAGGAGTCTCACCTGAGGATTGGATGCCATGTAGTCTCAATATTTGAAGGTGGCAGGGGGGCCCAGGTGGCAAGTTTTTGGGGCTGAGGCATCTGGCGTAGTTTCTAGATTACCCACTGGTACAGGGCACCGAGGTAGAGGTATGGAGAGGGATTGACTATACAGGGACATTTATGGGGATCCCAGATTGGATATGGGAAATATAAGTGGGCACCCCCTTAAGGAGTGTGCATTAATGGCCCTCTGGCTTGGAGGAATGTCACAAAGACAGGGTGCAGATGTCTTGGGCAATTTCAAGGAGGGGCACCGCTATCCTGCACAGAGAGAAAGAAGGGATGAGGTAGCATGGGTGCAGGTAAAGAGCCTGATTCGTGGCAACTATGAGATCCCATTGTATGTGACCGAGTTTGCTGTAACGCCCTGCTGGGTGAGAGGCCTGGAGGTAGGTATGCTGAGTCCAGTGCCCCACTGTAGAGGACTCGACTGTGGCTGCTCCATGAGAGATGGATGGGGGCATCAAGATCCCTAGGGCACAAAGTCATGGTGATGATGGCCAGTCTAGTGATTTGCATGTGGCAAAAGTGATCCTGGACATTAGGGCATCCTGGCAGCATGCCATTCAGCCCATGTATGGCCAATGTTTTCCCTGCTCATGCCTGGGCTATAGATGGCACCTGTTCTTGACCTGATGTTAAACTTTTTATCTACTCAGTGTAACAAAAAAAAATGCGTTTGCACCTCTCTTTTGTATATACACTCCATGGTTTGTTTTGTACATCTGTTTATATCTATGATGACTTGTATTTTACAATTCCAGTGTGGTGTTGTCATACACTGAATCATCTCATTTGTTAGACAAAGAACCTCTGTGCGCAAACACTGAGGCAAGGGTTACCCCAAAGGGCATTTGGCTGGGAAGCCAAGTTTCAAGAAAATACAAAATCACACATGCCCCCACAATGCAAAGCATCATGGGCTGCATATGCAAATCACCACAGAATGTTATGCTGGTCCAACTTTAAGCAGAATTGCATGGTGCCGAAAGGCCTCTCACACAGTTTGCAAAGGGTGCTAACAGAAGACATAGACACATGTTTCAAGTCCTATCAGGACTCATCAGTATGCCTCGTCTGTTTGACGCCCCAGTGGAATGGACCAGCTACCCTTAAGGCAGTGTGCCTTGGATATATTGTGGTGAACCCATTAAAATAAACTATTTAAAAGACAAAGAACCTCTGTGCACAAACACTGAGGCAAGGGTTACCCAAGGGCATTTGGCTGGGAAGCTGTTTAAAATATAGTCGATGAACATCAAAGTATCACAGTTATGAGAACATAGAGGCTGTTCCAACTTTAAGCAGAATTGCATGGTGTAGGACGGAACATGTGTCTATATCTTCTGTTAGCACCCTTTGCAAACTGTGTGAGAGGCCTTCCGGCACCATGCAATTCTGCTTAAAGTTGGACCAGCATAACATTCTGTGGTGATTTGCATATGCAGCCCATGATGCTTTGCATTGTGGGGGCATGTGTGATTTTGTATCTCATTTGTTATACTCTTTCAGATCATGCCTGAAAATAGGCAAATGTTTGTCTAGTGCACCTTACCCGGTTAACAAAAACTAAATAAAAATAAATAACTAGTGTGCTTAGGGGATGAGGGAATGCCCAAAATGTAGCTAGTGGAAACTGTGTTTTGCAGCATGAATGGGAGGGTTCCGAGATTCTGTAACACTGCCAGGATCTCTATGAGATGACAGATATTTTTAGTTCGGCATTAGCCATTGCTAAGCAATTTAGATCACAAATTGTAGTAAGAAACAAAGAAATAATGTGACCTCCGTGAGGCAAAGACGTGGAGGTGGGCCCCATGTACAGGCTTTACAAATTATAGTAATGCAAGATGGTTAAGTCAATAAAATACAGGTTCTATGTGACCTGGTTGTGAAGTAGGCTGACATGTACCTGAAATTAGTTTGAATAGTTACACCCCAGTAAAGACACTGACGAATTGCAGTTTGGGTATTGTGTGATTGTGCCATTACCAGCCAATGTCCTGTCTCAGTGTCAGTGATAAGAGATCATTGCGGTCAGTGCTGGAACTGTTTACAGGGGGCTCCCAGCAAGCACATCTCTATACCTTTAGACATGAGAGTTGCCCTGGGTCATACCCACCCCTTAAGGGCATAATACTGAGTCATTCAGCAGGCCGAAGTGGGGAAGGGGGGATTTGCAGCTGTAAAGTGTGCCAATCTTGGGACAGAATTTTTTATGCATGGCATAGATGTGGGTTACCCTTAGTAAGTAATCACACTCTTGCTACGCTGTTGTCTACCAAGCTTAAATTTCTGAAGTGTCTTGGAGAGAGTGGCCATCAGGCTTCTGAAAAAGAAAAGTGACATGCTCTTTAATATTTGTTACAGGCCAAGGAAAGCATTGATCAGCTGATTTACCTGTGCCAGACTGATAATGATGATGTCAGAGAGGCTGCCAGGCAGACCCTGATGTCTTTTGGTGAGTATGTTTTTGACAGCTACAATGCAATCAAAGGTACAAAATTGCTGTAACACACAGAAAACCCATGGCAATCAAGGGTGAAGTGCTGCCCCACCTCAGTGTGTTACTTGAGTAAGTTGTATCTTTCATACAATCATCAAAGATAATAAAAGTGAACAAACTAAAGCGCTTATGCAAATTAATTCACCCAGTGTGTGTGCTGTGCACAGTATGACCCTCTGGGAGTCAAGGAAGCATGGAGGGGTAACTGTCCTCACTTGCATGCTGATCAACATGAGGAGTGCATCCAGCAAAATGGGTAAGCTCACAGGCCAGGACTCAGCAGCCCTCACAGACTTGGTGGGGAAGAATATGACTGGGACACCAGGATAGAGGGAGACACAGACTGTTCCAGAGAGATGGGCCTGACAGGTGATGGAGTGGCTGTCTTAGTGAGGAAAGGAGTCACTGTGGGGATTAGGAGGGATAGCAGGTGACAAACTGTGTCACAAAGTCCTACCTAGGTTGAGCTAGGGGAAAAGGGGATACATTTTGTCGGGGGTGGGGTGCAACAGGCCTCTAAACAGCTCAGTGGTGCTAATGGGGGAAATTATGAGAGTAACCAAACAGGATGCAGTGGTGGCCCTGGGGGACTTCAGTCTCCTGGTTATAGACTGGCATCTTGAGAAGGCTTACGGCAGGGCTGATGTCAAATTCCTATCCACCTTCAAGGACTGCTTCTTGGAGCAGCATGTCCAGCAGGGTACTAGATTTGAGACCAAGCTTGGCCTTGTTGTCAGCAGTTGTGATGAGGTCATCTGTCTTGTAAAAGTCTAGGAATCGGTGGAAAACAGTGATCACAACTGGGTAAATGTCTTACTGGTGATGGAAAATAAGAAAAAATTACTCACCTTAGTAATGTTGTTTCTTCTAATGGAGTCTTGCTATATTATGACATATGCAGTGAGTCCCAACTTTCGAACTGCTCCGGAGGTGAAAGAGTTAACTTTCCATGCCAGGCATGGAACTCTGAGCTCGAGCTCGGTTGAAAACTCTGTCTGTTGTTCTTCAAACTCAAACTGTCAGATCTTTACAAGCTAAACTCACTAAGGTCCTGTGTGGAAGCTGTAAACCTACACCAGCCAACTGGCTACTAGATATAAGAACACATTTTTTGGTCCCAAAACAAAGACTCAAGTCAGGAGACCCAAATAATGAAAACACAACACCCAGTCACCCCAAAAAAGGAGGGGTGAAAATAACAAGGTGGGCATCTACTAAGTGCCAACACTGCACTGCCCACCCACATCCCAAAAACAGAGGTTCTGAGAGGGCGGGGGGGAGGTCATAATATAACAAGACTCCATTAGAAGAAACAACATTACTAAGGTGAGTAATTTTTTCTTCAAACAACATGAAGTCTTGCTATATTATGACATATGCAGACTACACAGCAGTACCTCCATGGAGGAGGGACAGAACCTACTTAGGAAATATGCTCTGAAGCACAGCTGTGCCAAACCGAGCATCACTCCTACCTGGATGTCCAGGGAGTAATGCTTGGTAAAAGTGTGAACTGTTTTCCAGGTAGCTGCTTGACATATCTCTAGAATAGGGATGTCCCTGGCAGCAGCCAGGGAAGCAGCTGTACCTCTGGTAGAGTGAGCCCTCAGGCCTGAGGGAGGAACCTTACCCAGCTTTTCATAACAGAATTGGATACAAGAGACAATCCACCTGGCAATGGATCTTTTAGTGGCAGGTTTCCTTACCAACCTCACCATAAGTGAGGGAACAGTTGGAGGAGTCAAAGCCTGTGACCCTTAGTGCGCTCTAAGTAGTAACTAAGGCTCTCTTCACATCTAATGTGCAGCCTCCTCTCGCCAGAGGAGGAATGGTCAGTGAAGTACACTGGAAGAGATATAGATTGATTAAGGTGGAAATCTGAAACCACCTTAGGCAAGAACTTCCTGTTAGTCCTGAGGACCACCTTAACTCTATGAAAGGAGATAAAATCAGGCTCCACTGACAAAGCTTGTAATTCACTTATGTGTCTGGCAGAAGTGATGGCTACCAGAAACACAGTCTTCCAAGTCAAATAGTTAAGCTCTGCTGAAGACAAGGGCTCAAAGGGAGGTTGCATAAGCTGAGCAATGCAAACATTAAGATCCCAGGCAGGGGCAGGGTCCCTGAATGGAGGGTTGGTGTGAAGCAATCCCTTAAAAAACTTAGAGAATACAGGATGAGCTGAAAGAGAAGAGGGTTTACCTGCTGAAATAAAAGCAGACACAGCTGCCAAATGTACCTTTAGGGTAGCTGGCCCCAGCCCCAAAGTGTTTAAATGGACCATATAATCCAGGACTGTGGGTAAATCAGCAGATTCTGGGGAAATATGCTTCCCAGAGCACCATATGGAAAAACCTCTTCCATTTGGAATTGTAAGTAGCCCTGGTGGAAGGTTTCCTAGAAGCCTTCAGTATATCCATTACACCTTGGGAGAGGTGTAGATCAGCAAACTCTTAACTCTTCAAGAGCCAGGCCTTGAGATTGAGAGATTTGAGGTTTGGGTACCAAACCCTTCCCTGAGCACAGGTTAACAGGTTGTGATTCCTGGGAAGACACAGGGGAAGATGGACTGCTAAGGACAGTAGGAGTGGATACCAGGGTTGTCTGGCCCAATCTGAAGCAATCAGAATCACTTTGCAGGATTGAGATCTGATTTTGACTAGCACTTTGAACAGGAGAGGAAGGGGGAAAAGCATAGAGAAACTTCCCTTCCCAATTGAGAACTAAGGCACCCAGAGGGACTGAGCCCAACACTGGGGCCTGCAGCAAAAAGGAAGTTGGTGATTGTCTGGGGCTGCAAAAGATCTATCTGGGTGCCCATCTGGCAAATATTACCTCAGGAACTGGGATCCAGTGACCATTCGTGATGGCCCTGGGAAATCCTGCTGAGAGCATCTGCCAGGACATTGTCCTTGCCTGGGAGGTGAACTGCTGTAAGGAGGTGTTAGGAGTAAGCCAGAGACCACAACTTGAATTGCTCTGTGCACAAGGTCAGAGACCGAGTGCCTCCTTGCTTGTTGATGTACCACATTGTGGTGGTGTTGTCTGTTCTGACCTGTACAACTTTGTTCTGAACAGATCTGGAAAAAACTTGAAGTGCTAGAAAAACTGCTCTGAGCTCCAACAGGTTGATGTGGAGCAGAGATTCCTGAGGGGACCACAATCCCTGGGTAGTGAGGTGGCCCATGTGAGCTCCCCACCCCAAGAGGGATGCATCTGTAGTAAGGATTAAAGAGTGAGACTGAGTGACAAAGGGAACCCCTTGTCTCAGATTGCTGTGATCCTGCCACCTCTGTAGGGCTTGGATCAGGGTTCGAGTTACTGGGATCAACTTGGTTAGAGGGTCTTTTCTTTGAGACCAAAAGGCTCAAATGGAACTGGATGTCCTCATCTGAAATCTTGCTCTTGCACTACTGCTGTAGAAGCGGCCATGTGCCCCAGGAGCTGTAGAAAATGCCTTGCTGGTCGAGAGACCTGCAGGGTGAATGAGGAGGCCAGAGAGACCAGGGTCCTTGCCCTGTCCAAAGGAAGGAAGGCTCTGGCTTTCTCTGTGTTCAGCTCTGCGCCTATGAAGGTGAGGAGCTGGACAGGCTCTAGAACTGACTTTGAAAGATTCAGAAGGAAACCTAGAGAGGTAAGCAGTTGCTGAGTTATCTGTAGATGTAACTTGACTTGGTCTGGAGACTGGCCTACTATGAGCCAGTCGTCCAGGTAAGGGAAAATAGCAATTTTTTGCCACCTTAGGTAGGCAACTGCTACTGCCAGGCATTTTGTGAATACCCTTGGAGCAGAGGTGAGGCCAAAGTGCATTGCTCTGAACTGGTAATGGTCTGAGGGCAGCTCGAACCTGAGGTACTTTCGATGGGAGCTTCTGATGAGAATATGGAAGTAGGCATCCTTGAGGTCCAGGGACGCTAGCCAGTCCCCTGGCCTTAGAGAGGGTAGAATAATTCCCAGAGTCACCATTTTGAATTTTGGTTTTAAAAGGTGCTTGTTTAAGTATCTGAGATCCAGGATGGGCCGCCATTCTCCTGTCTTTTTTGGGGTAAGGAAGTACCTGGAGTACAATCCTTTGCCTTGGTGTAGGGGAGGAACCCTTTCCACGGCTCTGAGAGCCAGGAGGGAAGAGACTTCTGCCTCTAGGGCAAGTGCCTCTGGTGGATTTGCAGGTGGAAAGGATCTGGTTCTCATCTTTGGAAACTTTTTGAAGCTGAGAACCAGTCCCTGGCTTACTACTTCCAGGACCCACTTGTCTGATGTCAGAGACTTCCAGTCCTGGACAAAGTAAGCCAGCCTGCCCCCTACAGGTAGTTGAGAATCGGCCCTGGCAACCCCATCAGGTGCCTGCTTGGCAGGGACTTTAGGCTGAGGGGTGGAAGCAGGCCTGCTTGTACCCCGGCCTGCCTCTCCGCCTAAAGAACCCCTCTGGGCGAAGCAGAAGAGGAGGCCTGGGCTTGGTAAAAAGGCCTGCCCCTGCCCCTGGAAGGCTGCCTTTGAGGAGTGGCCAGCTTTTCCTTGGCCTGTGCACTCCTATAGGTGGTCCTATACTCATCCATTTTCTTCATGTAATTCTCTGTCTGCTCCCCAAACAGAGAATTACCCACAACAGGAAAATCCATGGCCTTAGTCTGGGTATCCTGTGACAGGCTAGTACATCTGAGCCAAGCCATTCTGCGAAGTGCCACAGATGTAGCCATGACTCTTGATGACACATCATTAGAGTCCACTGCAGCATGGAACTGCACCTTAGATGCCTCAATACCATCAGCAGCCACCTACTCCAGCTCCTTGGCAAGATGGCCAGGGACCTGTTTTGCTAGAGCCATAACAGTATCCCATCTGGATTTCTGGTATCTAGCAACATAAGCCATATAATTTGCCTGTCTGAGTCCCAAGGATGCTGCCATGTACTGTTTCTTTGCCATGGCATCAATCCTCCTGGAGTCCTTGTCAGGAGGGTGTGAAGCCAAGGGAATATTTGCCTTGTCACAGGCTGCAGCTTGCAATACCCCAACATGGCTGCATTGTTGTGTAAGGAACTCAGTATCAGAGCCTAGGAGGAGACACTCCTGAAGGTCTGTCTGGGGAGATGTCCGGTTCAGTGGGCACATCCGGACTTTCAAATCCACATTCACTCTCCTCATACTCCTCTTCCCCCTCCTCCGGTTCATAAAATTCCTCTAAATCGTACTCTTGAACCGGTGGAACCGGCCGAACCGTACGCTTACCTGATGGTGCCGGTTCGGTCGGAACCGGGGAAAGCGACTGGACAATTTTAATCGCTTTGGCTATTTCTTCAGCGGTTGGAGAGGAAAGTTTTGGCTCCACACCAGCTGATTTCCTAGTCCTTTTTGCTGGAACTTACTCTTCCGAGTCGGCTCTCCTTTTGCCCGAGGAAGTCTCGCCCTGGTCAGAGGGCACTCCCTCTGGTTCGGTTGGAACCGAACCAGGCTGGCCATCCAGTTCAGCGGACTTTTTGGCCTCCCTTTCCCTGAGCCTGCCAACTCTCTTTTCCAGGGTAGCTGCAGGAAAATTTTTGCAAATCTGGCAGTCTGCATTGAGGTGGTCAAACCCAGACAATAAACACAGGTGTTGTGGGGGTCAGCCTTAGCAAAGTCTTCCCCACAGACACTGCAGTGTTGAAACCCAGTGGGCCCGGTTTTTCTTTTGGGTTTCCCAGACATAATGCCAGCCTAACCAAACTTACCCGTTTATGGCAGTCCACCAGGTAAGACTCTCTTATCTGTTCCCAACCGTGTCACGGGACGTGGAAAAAAACGTAATAAAATTCGTTTTTTTTAGAACCGATAAGAACCGGTAACCACACTCTAAAGGACAGATTAATATATTTTAATCAACCTGATCGGTTCAAACCGAACCGATAAACCATTTGCAAGTTCCACACAGAAAGAAATTAATGTAAAACCTATCTAGTACTCACAATACCACAGACAGAGCTAGTCGGAGTAAAGAATCTGACAGTTTGAGTTTGAAGAACAACAGACAGAGTTTTCAACCGAGCTCGAGCTCAGCGTTCCATGCCTGACATGGAAAGTTAACTCTTTCACCTCCGGAGCAGTTCGAAGGTTGGGACTCGCTGCATATCTCATAATATAGCAAGACTTCATGTTGTTTGAAGCTGTACCTCAGCTCCACGACTAGAAACTTTAGAAAGACAGACTTTTCCATGATGAAGGACCTTGTGTCCAAGAGCCTAGAGTGGCGACTGCTTGAGGCTGGTAATGCAAAGCACATGTGGTGCTCTTTGAAAAAAGTAGTGGAAGCAGCTGTAGAGGTCTGCATTCCTATACACAGTAAGGGATAAAGGGTTAAAACATAACCCCACCTTACTCAACAAGGACCAAAGGCAACTGATTTTGAACAAAAAGAAGTTCTGAAACAGGTGAGAAAGAGACTGGTTGCTTTCAGGTCAGTGAGGAGTACAGAGCAGCACCAAGGGATTGCAAAACTACATCAAGATATACAAGGAAGGGCTGGAAGCCAGGCTAGCAGTAGCAACTGCAGACATTAACCCTGTCTTCCAGTACATAAATAAAGGGAGGATGAAGGAGGCAACTGAGTCCTTGAAAACGGGTGGGGGTACCTGTGAGAGACCCAGAGGCGATGGATGAGATGCTTGACAAACACTTTTCTTCATTGTTCACCAAAGGGCTCTTAATGGGGCTCTCACTGGGAAGACCCATAACAACAGGGAATATCTACAATTCAGCCACTGGACATCACACCTGCCCTGGTGGCTGACTACCTGGCAATGGTCAAGTCAGATGTGATAAAACCCTAGGATCACAGTGGAGCTAAAAGAACAGTTTGCTGTGCCACTTGCAGTAATCTTTCATGAGTTTGCCCAGACAGGTGTGGTGCCCATGGCAGAGGAGGGGAAAGTGACCAGTGTAGTCCCCATTTTTAAGAAAGAGCCAGATCGGACTCCGGCAACTACAGACTGCCAGTTGGCAAGGAAGCCGTTCTCAAGAACAGAAACCAACTTGATCACCTTCTTTGAGAGGGTGACTGGGGAGGTGGACAGCAACACAGGGGCATGGCTGTGTATGTAGACATCAATAAGGCTCTTATACTGTAGCACATGACAAGCTTCCAGGAAAAGTAAACCAGTGCAATACACACAAGACATACACAAGTTGGATTGCTAATTGACTTAAGGGTAGAAACTGAGGGTTGTGGTGGATGGGTACTACTTAGAGCAGAGAGGGGTACATAGCGGCATGTCCCTCAGAGACCATCACTGGGACCGCTGCTGTTTATTTTCTTCAGCGATCTAGAAGCTGGGGTCTCTAGTAGCTTGCTTAAGTTCACGGGTGATACTGATCTGGTCAGGGTGGTGGAGTCCCTTGAGAGTGTTGGTGGACAGCACTGTGAGTGAAGAGTACTCCATGATATACTGTACAGGTCAGTGCTGGGGATACTGCTCAACATTCTTTATTAACAGTCTGGAAGCTGGGATCTCCAGCAGGCTACTTAAGTTTGCAGATGACACTAAGCTACCCAAAGAAGTGGACTCGCCTCAGGATAGGAATTAACTAACGGAGGACCTGACCAGGTTGGGCAATTGGTGAAAGTCCTGGAGCTTTGGATTCAGTGTAGCAAAATGGCAAGGTGCTACACTTAGGAGGAAAAAAAGAGGTAGGATGCACACAGTGTGTGGGTCTCCTCTTGCTGCAGTGGAGGAGAAAAAGGACACAGAGGTCATAATAGACAAGGGCTAAGTAAGCAATAAAACTCGATGGGGTGTGCATTGAACAGATATTACCACACGCTCAGGGGTGTAGTGAGGCACGAGGCCACAGGCTGAGTGCCTTTAGCCCCTGGAAGTGTGGTAATATCTGTTCAGTGCACACCTCTGGAGTGTCTTATTGTGCTTATAAAATGAGCTACTTTTGAAAAAAAATTTGCAGTTAGGAAAATCATGTTTACATGTGAGAAAAACAGATCTGCATATCAGAATTTATCATAAAATAGTCCTTCCGCCTGCTGTTAAATGACATAATTGTTCATGTGCTGTAACAAATGTGTCCTTGAGAGGAATCAGTAGTACTGGTTTCATTTTGTTGCCTATACTAACCCCCCCGCCCCCCGGCCTCCTTGCATTGGTGAGTGAGAATATTCTGTTCTGAAAGAACAGTTTGTTTTTTTGTTTGCTTTTTTAAATCTACCTGCGACCGATGTTAGCATAACAGGAGCAGGTGGGGACTTGGCGACGTGGCAGTGAGAACAGAGCCAGCAGCCTTGTTGCCCAAGTAACAGCGTAACACGGGACTGTTAGAAAACACATTTTCTATTTGGCTTACCCCCGCCTCCGTGACACTGGCAGGTTTCTCAACTTTCTCTGTTTTGACACTTGTATTTCTTTCACTGCTGTATTACAGTTTTCTTGAAGTTGTTAGCAAGTGGCCCTAATTCAGCTCACACTACTCGTCGTGATGAAACAGGAAGCATTACTGAGGAAGCAGCTGCACTTTTGCAGTGTGGGTGTTATGGAACGAATGGCTGTACTTATGTCAGTCCATCTTTCCCCTGCCTACAAGATTTGCGCCTTTGTACTGGGTCTGAAAATAAAAGTAAAGGATGCTTTTTACTTTTCTAAAGAGCTTCAGGGGTGGTAGTGCACCTACTCTGTTTTGTGAAGAGCTGCAGCGCAATTAATGAGTAACAAAAGGCTATGTGCTGCAGGAGCACGATAATTAGAACAGTGGGACCTGAAGCAAATACTGGTTGTTGTTTTTTTTTTTGTTGTTGTTTTTTTTTTAACGTGTGTAGGGCTGGGCTGATGGTCAGTACATATAAAAAAAGAGTGCCTGGATTTTTGTTGTTGGAAGCACTGGGGCAGGAGCTAACGGAGAGAGTGGGCACAGGCTTGCGGTAGGAGTGGTAGCGGGATCTAAATTTCAGACCGGGGACAAATTAGTAGTGGAATCACATTTAGGCTGTTTTGCTGGCTGAAAGGGGGAAAGAACTGAAAAGCTGATGGCACTAGAGTTTCCAGGACCAGCTGACAAGTGAGATGAGTTGCGCGCAACATTTAAAAAAAAAAATGGTGGCATTTGAAAAGCTTAACGCTCTAAGGGCTTACTAATGTCTTTCTTTTGACAGTGGTCCTGCATTTTCAGAATTTGTTTTACCTGCATCAAACGTATTTGATGCATGGGTAAAAACCAATCAAATTGCAGCCATTTTATCAAGCAAGGACAAGCAGTGCTTGGCCACCATAAAGAGGACCAACAGAATGGTGGGGTGCATGAAAAGGTCAGTGACCAGCAGAGGAGGGGAAGTAATCTAGACAATTTACGAAGCCCTGGTCAGACCCTACCTGAAGTATGGCATGCAGTTTTGGTCCCCTGAAGACAAAAAGGACATTGAGGCAGTTGAGAGGGTGTAGCATATGGCCACCAAAATGATTAGCGGTATGGGGGACAAAAGCTGTGAGGTGAGGCTGGAGGCCCTTAACATGGTCACCCTGAAAAAGAGGCTGAAAGAGGACATGAACTCAGCCTTTCGGTTACTCATGGGTATTTCCAGTATCAAACCCATTGGAGAGGTTTGATTTTGGTGTCCTGCAGCAGGATGCAGGAACATGCCCTGAAGCTAAGGAGTGATAAATTCAGGGGTAAGGTTAGGTGGCACGTATCTCCCTGAGAGTGGTGAAGCTGTGGAGCAACATACCACTGTAGACTGTGGACATGAAGACAGTACAGGCCTTTAAGGTAAATCTGAACAAATGTTTGCTTACCAAGGGAATCACCAGGGCACGCAGGGTAGTAGGGTGGGTATAGGGAATCCCTACATATCGGTTCTTGTTTGCACAGCATAGTTACCTCGTGCTTGCTTATTAAGTAGGTGTGGGCAGACATAATGGACCTAGAGTCTGTTCTTACTTAAGGGAGAGCTGAGAGGAAAGAAGAGACCAGGCCAGCTAGCCTAAACAGCAAAGGTGATTTATTTCGTACTTAAACGTTCTGTGTGAGTGAGTAGGCAGAAGTATGTGTTTTTGGATCAGTGTTTTGGGCTGTTTTTTTTTTTTTAAAGTTCTGTAAGTCTTAGTAGTCAGAAAAGGGAACTGTAGTGTATGGTTAGCCCCTATTGTATATGGATTCCATACATGGAGAATAAATGCTAGGAGAGTGTAGTATATGAGGATATAGTGCCATCGGGGGGCTAATTAGCCAACAACCCATAAGCCCGAAGGGCAAGTGGGATTATTTAGCTATTTAGCCCCCTCGATGGGATTATATCCTCATATACTACACTTTCCTAGCATTTGTTTTATAAAATGCATTAGGATAGTTACTAACTTTTGTTTTAGATTACATTTGTGATTATTTTCAGGTCTGCCTCAATGCCTTTTGGCTACTCCAGCTTTCTGTAGTGCAGGGTCCTCCTATATAAGGAGTTTAGGTTGGTCGGACCCTTACAGTGTTTTTATGAATAGCGAGAATGGCGTGCAGTTGAGTCGGCATGGCATTTGTGGCAGTTTGGTTCCGGTGTGGCGGTTCAGCAGTCTGGAGCGGCAGTTCAGTTGCAGAGAGCTGTGGTGCAACACTGTGGAGTAGCAGTCCCAAGAGGCCGCTTAGCATGCTGGAGCACACTGGAGGCAGCAGTAGGAGCATGGAGGGTATGGGGGAGTACGGAGAGCTACTGTCAGGGGAGAAGGGTGTTTGGTTAAAAGGGGAGATTTTTTTGAGAGAGGGCTGTGGCTATGGTGGGTCTTTTTTTTTTTTTTTGAGGCGTGAGAGTACAGCTGCAGGGTTTAAGCCATATAACATGGCAATGAAAGGCATATATCATGGTGTTGAAGTCACATAATGGTCAGTCATCATATATGACTTTAATGACTGTCATATGTGACTTTAATTGGTGTGATATGCTGGGAAATAAATGATGGGCTTTTCAATGGAACCCAAGTCCCATCCTTGTGTTGTATTGTTTTTGTGGTTGAGTTCAGAGGTCAGAAAAAAGTTGTTATGGTATCATTCTGGTATCACAATGATACCATAACAACTTTTCAGCCATAACGCGCCACCTGATTGAATGAAAAGAGGCGTTCAGAACAAAAAACTCACAGCAGAATGGCGGCACTGCTTAGCGAGCAGCTCATGAAGACAGATCTTCTTCAAGGATAACTCTCATCAGGCCACGCCTATGGAACTATAAGCCACCAGACACTAGGACTACATGGAAACTATTGCAAGCAATCCTCCAGGGGCCACCCATGATGATGTCAGACATCAGCTGCTACATAAACATGGGTGGCCCCTTCCCTCTTCAGTTCTTTTCCTGCCATCAGCCATACATGTCAGATTGCTGACAGAAACACCGCTGCGATTGCTGCTACTTTCTTTTTTTTTTTTTCTCTATATAGTGAAGCACTTCACAAGTGATTTTCGATGACCTGTATGTCATCAAAGGAACCATTGGAATTGTTCCAGTATTGTGAATGCGGTAAGATCTATACTGGCAATTCTCATGGCATCTGCGTCTCTTGCCTCAGCCCAGATCACAGTGTACACTCCATTGCTCCCCTATGATGTCAACAGATCTGGTTCCCTTTACTGCAGCAGCTGGCAGTGGAACCCACCAGTGCCTCTGTCCCCGTGCAAGGGTCTGCTGTCACAGGAACAGGGAACCCTGGTCCATCTGGACCTCGGATCTGTTCATCTTCATGCATGGCTCCTGGAAATATAGCCATTGCCCGGTTTGGGGTTTCCTAAAAGGGGGTTGATGTCCTGATGGCTGCAAGAAGGCCTTCCAGTAGATCCACTTATACTGTGAAGTGGAGGTGGATTGCTCTATGGCCACTTCTCATCACATGAATCCATTTACCTGTCCAGTTAACCAGGTTCTGGAGTATCTGGTGTCCTTATCGGATGCAGGCCTGCAGTATTCCTCAATCAAAGTGCACTTGACTGCTATTTCAGCTTTCCATGTGCCTGTTGAGGGTCATATGGTTGCCCAACTAGAGGTGGCCCATACATTTTGAGAGGCATTCTACATTTGAAGCCTCCTATCCATAATCCGGTCCTGGCTTGGGACCTGAGTTTTGTTTTGGAAAAGCTTACTTTGACTCCTTTTGAGCCAGGCGTGCCTTGTGACTAATGCTTTCTTTCTTGGAAAGTGTTATTTTTAGTTGCAGTTACTCCGGCTCAAAGGATTTCAGAGCTACAGGCTCTAATGTGTGAGCCTCCTTTTTTGATTTTTTCACAAAGTTGAGGTGTCTTTGTATACTAATCCTAAGTTTTTACCAAAGGTGGTGTCTGAGTTTACTTTAAATCGGACAATCCATCTGTCAGTTTATTTTCCTGAGCATGCCAATCCAGGGGAAGCATTGCTCCATACTTTAGATGTACAAAGAATTCTCGGGTAGTATGCCGTAGTGGAACCGTAGTAGCATCCCTCCTGCGGCCAGGCGTGAACTTGTCCAGAAGATGATCTTCCCAATTTTTGACTACTGTGTTGTAGTTTATGGTGCTGCTCCCAAGCCAACCCTGGCCAGATTGGACACCCTTTTCAACTCCTTCTATCGCTTTGCTCTTGACGCCCCCTCCCGGACCCATCATTGTGAGCTCTAACATGCCCTGTCCTTTCCCCTGCTAAATAACAGGTGCTTCTTACATTGCGCCAGACTCACCTCCAAATTCTGGTTGGGGGAACTCCCTTCCTACCTCACCTCTTCTCTCTCAACCCCACCCATACCTCCCCAATCCCTCAGATCTTCTGATACTTGAACTCTGGCAGTCCCCCGTCATTCCACTCGCATTGAACAGTCCGCCGTCCCTAAAGCCTGGAACTCCTTCTCCCCACAAATACGCTACTCCTCTTCTGCTACCTCCCTGGGATCTGCCCTACACAACTACCTCTCTTCTAGCTGCTCTTGCTATAATCCACCTTAACCTTCCCCCAATAATTCTGCTCCTGTTTTATTTCACCCTCACCTCTCCTGTCACTCAAACCTTGTCTCCTCCACCTCTTTTCTATTTCTCCCTACCAACCCTTTCTTTCTTCCTCCCCATTGCTCCCTCTTCATTTTTTTCCTACATCCCCTCCTTTACCATTGTCTAGTTCATCCCCTGGCCAGGGTTCTCAGCATCCTGGAGGGGCCAGATCCATGGTATGCCTCTCTCTTCCTTCTACCTTCCTTCCCCTGCTCTATCACTCCTCATCAATCACTGTCCGCCCCAAACTCCCAATAGCACTTGTAGTTTAATTGCACTTTTGTTGTAACATTATAATTTGCACTGACTGCACTCTACTTACTAACTTGTCTTAGTTCAGCTATTTGCCTCCAGTCAGTCATTGTTTACCTTCGCTGGCTACGTGCTTCCTAGCTGCTTGCATCAATTGTTGTGTTTTGTGTTCTGTAACTATCTGAGTAGTCAATCCCCTTGTTTCTTAGTTAAAAAGCTGTTAACATTCCATTCAGTCATGTTTACTTTATAGTCCTCATGCATCATTGTTGTATGTACTCATTTGTATATTTGGAGTTTTTGCACCAGTTCTCTGTACTCAATCCCCATGTTCCCCAACCCTCCAGGTCGCATCGGGAGATGAGCAACTTGTTGTTCAGTGTGCTTTCCTGGTGAAACATTTCAATAAATAAATAAATATACATCGCATGAAGGACTGTAGAAAGTCCTCACAGCTTTTTTTGTTTTTTTGTTTCGTTCACCCCAGGAAGGAGGGCGCCCCAGTTTCTAAACCATGCCTGTCCAAGTGGTTCACAAACTGTATTACTTTCTGTTACAGGAAGTACGGTAAGGAACTTCCTGGGGTTGTTAGTAGTCATTCCACTAGAGGCATGGCCACATCTGTTGGCTGTTTCAAAAATATGCCTGCTGCAGAGATCTGTGCAGCTGCCACCTGGAGTACTGTCCACACTTTCACTGAACACTACAGTTTGGACATTGCCTTTTGAAGAAGGGTTGGTTTGGGCCTAGCTGTGCTTCAAAGCCTCCTTTCTTAGGACTGTAGGCTCCAACTACCCAGAATGTTTATGGTCAGTACTGCTTAGTACTCATTCCATAGATGTGGCCTGATGAGAGATTCCTCGAAGAAGATAGAACAGTTACATACTTACCGTAACAGTAGATCTTCAGAAGAATCTCTTTCATCAGGCCATGTCGTCCCACCCACCTTCCCCCTACAGGGTTCTGAGACTCTGATCAGTGCTGTCTCCTTGTACATGATGGTCTACCTGTAGCTCTCTGCCTCACCTGGTTGGCAGAGCCCTAGGTTCTTTCCTGGTTCCCTACAGAAAGGTCCTCCGAGCATGATCTCAGGCGGGGAACTGAGGAGGGAAGGGACTGCCCACATTTATGTAGCATCCAACATCTGATGTCATCATGGGTGGCCCCTGATGGACTGCCTGCAGATGTTTCCATGTGATCCTAGCACCTGGTGGTTTATAGTTCCATAGGTGCGGCCTGATAGAGATTCTCTCAAAGATGTAGTGTTACGGTAAGTATGTAACTGTCCTTTTCGGCACGGATACCTCCGTGTCTTCAAGCAGTATCCACTTATGATTTTCTTTGTTAATAATAAACACTGCGGTCTTGGATTCAGTGTTTCCAGATGGAGTGAGGATTGGGAGTGGGAGACGGGTCTCCGGGAAGCTGGCAGTGACATGCTAGCAGACTGAGGCACGGAAGCAATCGATATCCTAAATGCAAGGTAGGAAACCTTGTAACAAAAAAAAATAAAAACTTTTACATACCGGCGAAACCCTGCACTATATAAAACAGTGTATGGGTGACCATACACAGCTAAGGTCGTGTTACCATCTCGAACATGTGATGACATCATGCTGACCTCTCGAGCTTCGCTCTTGAGGTCTGTGTGATCTCCTCACATGTCCTCCGTGGAAACACAGCCTTGTTGTGTATGGCCACCCATGCACTGTTCTGTATACTGTAACTGGGAGAATATCTGCAGGCTGTTGTGGTTTGAGGCAGCATAATTACAACCTGTGAAACAGGTGTATGATTGGGAGAGGGTCTGAAGCAGGCTTGGAGGAGGCAAGATATTTGAGCCCCACTCCTGCAAGCATCCCATTGTGTGGTTCAGAGTAGGAGTGGGGCATCTGACTCAGAGAAGATGTCTGCAGGGTGCCAACAGGAAGACCACAGGACTGCTGGGGACTCTTCCAGTGCAGAGTCTGGTATGGGATTTTAGTAATTCTGTACCTACAGTACAGCAATCTTGCATTGAGTGTGAGCACTTATATTACTAGACCTATATTAATTGGTAGGAATAGCTAACTACCTGTCGAGGATAGGGGTAAAAAGGAAGCATCCAAAAGCATGTCAAGCAGGTAACCATATAAAGTAGTACCTTAGGAAAAACTCCTCATAGAGTAGGCCATTTTGGGTCTAGGCTGAAGTATAGTTGGCAAGTAGGAAAAAGAGGGTAATACCAGCAGTTATTGTGTATAGACTGACTGCTCACAGTACGGAGAGTAGGTACAGTGGGGAAGCGGTCACCTGCAGGGGCTGTGGGGCACTTATCTCCAGGGTTACGCTCTGGAGGAGGGGACACTGCCCCATATGTAGGACCTTTTGGGGAGCTCCAAGCTCAGCTGAAAGCAGGAAGAAAGGCGATATCTCAGTTGTGACACCAGCTGAGCTGGCACCCATACCCCCACTCCCCCAGAGGACCACTGGCCTGGAAAGCTGGAGCGTGGTTGGAAGGGAAAAGGGAGGCAGTCAGAAGGTGGTTGACCAAACCCACAAAATCCTGACAGCAAATCGCTTTGCATCCCTGAAGGACCTACAGGTGCCTGACTCTGTCAGGGGGACTCTGAGTCAGGAAAGGCGGGATGATTTGCTGGCAGCTGGGGATGAAAGCAGGAGTAAACTAGCAAGTAGTGTGTTAGTTGTAGGGGACTCGAGGATTAGAGGAGTAGAAAAGGTGGTGGGCAACATGAGAAAGGGAAGGGGAGTGGTCAGATGCTTTCCTGAAGCATCGACCATTAGGGATATGGATAGGATAGGATAGGAAGGATGGTAGAGGATGATGATGGGGAGCTGGGGGTGCTGATACACATGGGTACCAACGATCTGGTAAACATTCCTGTGGAGACAGTGAAGCATAACTTTCGCAGGTTGGGGGACAGACTGAAAGTGCACTCAGCTTTCCTGAGCTCCTCCCTATGTCGGGTAGGGAGAATGGAAGGATAGAGTGACGAAGGAGGAGATCGAGGAGTTTAATGGGTTGTTGATGGGATGGTGTGGAGGGGTAACACTTTGTGGGGGCCTGGGGGGCTTATGGGACTGGAGGCTCTTCAAGGGTGACAGCATTCACCTAACAAGACTAGTGAACAGTGTGTTAGGGTAGAAGTTAGATATTCACATTGGTGGACAGTTACACGGACTGTAGGGATGCTGAAGCTAGGGATACCACTGAGAAGGGAGAAGAAATAGGAAACCTACATTGGGCCCTCTTAACTGAGAGCTAGAAATCTTGGGTAGAGGACAGCAATCCACCAGTTCATAAAAGGGTAGGGACAGATGCTGGGGGTTAGGGGCATCCCAAGCTTGGAAAAAATGGAAATAAGAAATTAAGGAGGTTAGGGAAAACTGAAGGGAGAGGCCCTGTATAAAACAAAAGGGGGTTGGGCACAAGATGGAAAGCAGTCTCCCTTGAACTGCAAAGACCTATTCAACAGGAGTAGTTAGTATAAAACACGAGCACATGAGTGGAAGCTGGGGTAGGGGGATCAGGAGGGACATGGGAATGTTTTCTTTTACAGAGAAATTGGTTGAGCTATGAAACAGTCTACCAGCAGAGGTTACGGGCAACAAAACCGTGGAACAAAGTTAAGGGCTTGCTAGTTACCCAGAGGGGTAGTAGTAAGACATGGAGCAAGGGGGTGGATAGTGTAGACAAAAACCCTGTATTGGCATAGGGTCTTGGAGTATGCTAGCATGTTAGAGGCAAACTGGGTGGACCATTGGTCTTTTCTACCATCATTATCTATGTTTCAAATTGCTGTATTATGTGTCAAAGAAGGAAAAAGATTTTTTTTGTAACAGTCTTTTTGCTCCTAAGTCTGGGAGACCAGATATACTGCCTTCTCATAGTGGCTGTCATGGGGCTCAGATGAAGGGGGTTTACATCTTTGTTTCCCCAGGTGTGTTCCCTCCCAAGGGGCACGTCACCCTAAAACTGGCTTTCCTGCAGATGCACTGCAACCTGCCCCTAAGGTCCCACCTTCCCCTGTGCCCCATCAGATGCACTACTGCCTCTGCTCCTACAGGTGACAGTGGTGGGGTGAGGCAGTGCAGCCCTCCTTCCCCGGAGGAAGAAAGCGGACGCCTTATGGGTATGGATACAGGACCCAAAAGATAAGAAGGTGAGGCTGGGGGTGGTGTACAAGCCACTGGCACAAAGCGAGGATGTCGATGGAGAGCTAGGGGAGCAGATAAGGAGTCTGCGCAAATAAGGAGTCTGCGCAAAAGGTCACACTGTGATAGTGGGAGACTTCAACCTGCCAGGGGTGGAGTGGACTACCCCTGCTACCATAAGCATCAGAGAACAGGTCATCCTGGAAGCTTTCGAGGACAGCTTCCTGGTGCAACTGGTAAGGGAGCTAACCAGAGAAGGAAACATACTGGACCTAGTGTTGACAAATGGTGAGAACGTCCAGAAGTTAAGGGTGGAGCACCCCCTGGTAGAGGGCGACTACCACACAGTGTGGTTTTCGTTTAGTAGGAGTAATGGGACAGCCAGAACTAGGACTAGGTTAATTGACTTCAGGAGGGCAGACATTGGGAGGATGAGGGTCATATTGGAGGGGCACTTCGCCAGAATCCAACCACACATGGATGCTAACCTGAAATGGGGGATTATAAAGCAGGGGTTAACGGAGGCCACAAACTCATGTTCAAAACTCTAAAGCAAGGAAGCTAGGTCCAAGACGCCAAGATGGTTAAGTAGTGAGGTGCTAGGAAGGATTAAGGAAAAAAGGGCCGCCTTCAGAAAATACATGAGATCCAAGTGGGAGGAGGACAGGAAGAAATCAAGAGGTGAGCAAAACGGTCAAGACAGCCAAGGCAGCAAAAAAGCTTAGTGTGGCACAGGGGATAGGGGTAGGAGAGAATGATTTCTTCAGGTACATAAGAGAGAGAAGAAGCTGTAAGGATCAGATTGTTAGGATTAAGGTGGACGGAGGGTGGGAGGAGAAGGGGGAGGAGCAGGCAGAATCACTCAATGAGTACTTCTGCTCTGTGTTTACCAGAGAGAAGCTGGGGCCAATGCCTCAGGGGAAGGGAGCAGTGGATACAGGTGGGTCAGATCGTACAGAGGGGGTAATCCCAGAGAGCAGAGTACTAGAAGGTCTTAGAGCCCTGAAGGTAGACAAGGCACCAGGTCCAGATGGAGTACACCCCAGGGTTCTGAAGGAGATGGCAGAGGTACTGGCAGGACCACTGGCAGACTTATTCAGCACCTCCCTGGAGTCTGGTTGTGTACCTCAGGACTGGAGGATGGAACATGTGGTGCCCATCCATAAAAGTGGGCCCAAGGATGAGCCAGGGAACTATAGGCCAGTCAGCCTCACCTCAATTGTGAGGAAGCTCATGGAGAGGCTGGTAGCCCTCCTGGAGGAAAATGATCTCCAGAACAGCAGGCATCATGGGTTTGTTGCTGGTAGATCCTGGCAGAACAACATGATTGACTTCTGCGACTGTGTCACAAGGGCCAGGCAGTGGATGTCCTGTATGTGGACTTCAGCAAGACCTTTGATTCAGTGCCACATGGGAGGTTGGTAAGTAAGCTGGGGTACCTGGGGTTGGGGGAGAGGATAATGGGGTGGGTCAAAAACTGGTTGACAGATAGGCAGCAGAGGGTTGTTTTAAGGTGGGGAACACTTCATCTCCAAAGGCTGCGAAAGCGGGGTCCCACAGGGCTCAGTGCTGGGTCCAGTGCTGTTTGGCATATTTATTGCTAACATATAGTCGTAGCCAAAAATATTAGCGCCCTTGCAGTTTTTTCTAATAATGCACCATTCCTTCCAGAAAATTGTTGAAATTAAAAAATATTTTGGTATCCACATATGTATTTCTTTGGTTTGCAGTGGAATAAAACACAAAAAGCAGAAACATTTATTAAGTCTTAGCTTATTCCACACAGAAATCCTTAAATGGCCTGGACAAAATTATTAGCACCTTGTAGAAGTAGTTAGAAATTATTAAATTTCAAGTAGGTGATTCTCCTTCACTTTGGAATTGAACTCACCTTGGTGAGTTGCAGGTGCCTGCAATATAAAAATCACTCATTCAAGCAGTTTGAATAGAGAAAAGGACTCATTCTTCTGTTTTGTGTCACTGTGTGTACCGCAGTGAGCATGGAGAAAAGAAAGACAGCCAGAGAATTGTCTGAGGAGGTCAGACAGAAGATTGTAGCCAAGCATGGACAATCTCAAGGCTACAAATCAGTCTCCAGAGACCTTGATGTTCCTGTTTCCACCGTACGTAATGTTATCAGGATGTTTAAGGCCCATGGCACTGTAGCCAACCTCCCTGGACGTGGCCGCAAGAGAAAACTTGATTGAAGATTGCAGCGCAGGATTGTTCGAATGGTGGAGAAAGCACCTCGATCAACTGCCAAACAGATTCAAGCTGACCTTCAGACACAAGGTACGACAGTTTCAACTCGCACCATCCACCTCCAACTCAGTGAAAGGGGTTTGTATGGTATGAGGCCCAGGAGGACCCCACTGCTGTGAGAGAGAGAGACACATAAGAAAGCCCGACTGGGGTTTGCCAAAACACACCTGAACAAGCCAAAATCCTTCTGGGACAATGTCCTGTGGACAGATGAGACCAAATTAGAGCTTTTTGGTAAAGCACATCATCTCTGTGTTTACAGAAAACAAAATGAAGCCTTCAAAGAAAAGAACACCTTTCCTACAGTCAAACATGGAGGAGGTTCAGTGATGTTTTGGGGTTGCTGTGCTGCCTCTGGCACTGGGTGCCTTGAACGTGTGCATGGCATCATGAAATCTGGAGATTACCAGGCCATTTTGGAGCGCAATGTTGAACCTAGTGTCAGAAAACTGCGTCTCTGTCAAAGGTCATGGGTCTTCCAGCAGGACAGTGACCCCAAACACACTTCAAAAAGCACCCAGGAATGGTTCAAGACAAGACGCTGGACTGTTCTGAAGTGGCCAGCAATGAGTCCAGATCTAAATCCCATTGAAAACCTGTGGAGAGATCTGAAACGGCAGTTGGGAGAAGGCACCCTTCAAATCTGGGAGAACTGTAGCAGTTTGCACAAGAAGAGTGGGCCAAACTGCCAGTAGAGTGGTGCAGGAAGCTCATCCATGGCTATAGGAAGCAGTTGATTGCAGTTATTTTGGCCAAAGGCTGTGCTAACAAATATTAAGTCTAGGGTGTCAATAATTTTGTCAATGCCATTTCTTTTCATTTTCTGATTTAAAAGGATATATTAAATTCTGAATCAAAAACAAAGGTTCTATAATATTAACAGAGAAATAAAGAATTGTGGAGACCAAATACTGTACTGTTGTTAATTTCAACTTATGTTTAGGGAAATTGTGAGTTATTTGAAAAAGTGCAAGGGCGCCAATATTTTTGGCCACGACTGTAACAGATGGGGTAGCAATAAGATCAGCCTGTTCGTAGATGACTCGAATGTAGGTGCAGTCGTAGACAACACAGAGGGGTGAGAAGGGTGACAGGGACTGCAAGAAGACCTGGTTAAGCTCATACACTGGACGGACACATGGCAGCTAGGTTTCAGCGCACTAAAGAGCAAAGTTATGCACTTGGGAGTGAAGAACCACAAGTTTTGCTGTAGACTGGGTGGGATACAGTTATCCACTACAGAGGAGGAAAAGGATCTTGGAGTACTAATTACAGGGCAAATGAACCATTCGGCAAAGTGCAGGACGGCAGTAGCAAAGGCCAACAAGATGTTGGGGTGTATAGCCAGGGGAATCACCTCAAGGAGGAGGAAGGTTATCTTACCACTGTACAGGTCACTGGTCATAGCGAATCTAGAGTACTGTGTACAGTTCTGGCATCCCTACTTGAACAGGGATGTCAAGCTTATGGAGGGAGTCCAGCGCAGAGCAACTCGGATGACCACAGGCATGGAGGGAAAACCCTATGATGACAGACTGAGGGAGCTCAACATGTATTCCCTGGAGGACAGGAAGGATAGAGGATATATGATTGAAACCTTCAAGTACATGACCGGCATGAACAGGGTTAGTTCAGCAGGGATTTTTAGGTTAAAGGGAGGGAGAGAGACTAGGAGACGGTCTGAAACTGGAGGGAGGAAGGTTCAAAAGGGAGATGAAAAGACACTACTTCACAGAAAGGGTGGTGGCTGGGTGGAATGCACTGCCAGAGGTGGTGGTAACATTGAGGTCAGTGAGCAGTTTTAAGAGGGGATGGGAGAGGGTCAGGGGGAAGGTCACTACTGGACGGGGGGGCAGCTGCAGAGTAAAAGCTTTTTCGTTTGTTCGTATGTAAAGCGTCCACTGGCATCCTTCTACCCCAGCCTGCCTCTGACATCCTGGGCTTGTTCCCAAACCTGGAACAACAAAGTCCCAAGCAGTAGCACTACTCCAGTGCTGACAGACCAGCCAAGAAAAAAATTTGAATGAGCAAAAAGTTTTTCATATTTTAATATGTGTCTGTTGTTTGATAATATTCATATGTATTAATGCATCAATACATATACATTTTTTTAAATATTTAAGTTATTAATACTGTTTGATCTTTGATGTAATGACCATGTTACTTACAGCAGTAAAATAAATTGTTCTTAAAAAAAAAAAAAAAAAAAGCAACCGAGAGAAAATGATGCGGTATGTGATGAGAAAGAAATGTTGCTGCACTTGCCTGTCTAGCATGGCAAGAGGACCTTGGTTCCACAATCTCTTCCAAACAATGAGACTCTTGCTGGGATAGACTACCCAAGTCTTGTAAAGATGGCAGGAGCAGGATGATACAGAACAAAACCATGCGTAGTTGGTGCCAAATGCCCCAAATGTTCGAGACTATATGCCTTTAAGATTGGGACCTCTGCTGGAGATGCCAGGCCCTAGACATATCCTTATTCTACATCCTCTGGAAATGCGCATCCCTGCAATCTTTTTGAATACCAATCCAGAATATATGTAATTCCCTATTTGCTGGGGAGTGCACAGCTCCTCCCGAGGCTCTGCTCCTGGGGATCTTCCCTTTTGGCACAATGGATTACAGCTGTGGGCGTGGCAGCTTATTCTGTGTAAATGGCGGTCACAGGAGGCCCCATAGTAACTGACGCTCCTGGCACTTGGGCAACTCAAGACCTTTGAACTCCAGCTTTGCCAACAACTCTCTGACACACTACCATAAATGCTGGGCTCTCTTGCAAATCTCCCTTCTGTCAAACACAGTAAGTCGTGTTATGACTCAGTACATTCGCCTACTCCACTACATTCCACAGTCTCCCACTTCCCAGCATAACGTGCAGATGTCTTTGTCTGTCTCCATCTCTGATGGATACGAGCAGGTATAGTTCATTATTTAGAGTTACTGTTATTGGTTTCTTAAGTTATTATGGTGTTTCTGAATCATTTCTTTTGTCCTTTATATTTCTTATATTAACCTTCAAAATGTGCTATGGACTGCAGCTAGTAGCAGGAGTTTAGAACTCATCTGATCCTATATATAGTATGTAATCACAATTTTCTCTACTAAAACTAGGCCTGCTATTTTCTTTTCTTTGATCCTGTGTTTTCACTTAATAGTTTTGCCTACCCATATGCCTGTCAAACTGTTTGACTGTATGTTATGTTTGCCTTGAAAGTTCTTAACAAAAATTGATTGACCACAAAATGTTACTGCACTTGTCCAAATGTCTGATGTGAAATGTATCACCCCAAGCTCTGTCCCCTTCAGTGCATTTACAGTGCAGGTAAATGCCTCAGATTACACTGCTGGTAAATGTATACCTAGATGGAAATTCACAAGTGCTCGGAGTCTTCAAGGGGTTGCAGCAGGTACAGTAACTGAACTGGGGCTAGTGATACTGCTGCTAGTGACTGTCAGCCTGGTGGCAAGTGGAGACAGTTGGAGGGCACCTGTGGAACTGATAGTACAGTACTGTCATTTGCTTGCTTGCTACAGCAGTAACTGGTACTGAGAGGAGGAGGAGGAAGTGGAAATGGGTTGTAACTTGCACACTTGTTTGATATACTGCTACTGTATAATAAAGTAATACTATATTTCGAATAATAATGATATATAATCTTACTACATAATACTGCCACTGTATGATAATGAAAAAAATACACAAGTGCTTTAACTCATTCTATCTGATGGCGCCATTTTGGGTCAGGTCAAGCAATGGATGGTTCTGATGCCACATGGCGCTAATGGGTGTAATGGGTTAAAGGCTATCTAAACCCTCATATTTGGCATGACATTAAAAAATCAATCACCTTATAAAGGAGAGGCTGTTTACATTAATGCTGATCTGAATTAATTTAATGAAGGTAAAAGCAGATAAATGCAGTTTTGTAGCATTTCAAAAATGTACAAAAGTCTTGACCTGTTCTAAAAAACCCACTCTAAGAAAACATAAAAATGTCTGGCAGTCTGAAGTCGCTGAAGAGCGCAAAAATTACAGCAACCCTATGGTAATTGGTAGCCATTATTCTTCTGTTACAGTTAGATTAAGGAGAAATCAAAAGAAAATGTTCTAGGGCCAAGGTTACTTAGGGGGCCCAGCACACAAGCTTTCAGTTAACAAAAAAAAAAAAAAAAGGCCTTAACTCTTTTCAAGATGCATGTTGTAGAACAATCAGTACACAGTGATCCAGGAAACTGTGTTTCATTCAGTGAGGACCGAACGACTTGCTTCTCTTACACTTTATGGAGGGCACTGAATGCAAATGTGTTGAGCCATTAACTTGATAATTTTATTAAACATGGCACTGAGAGAACAACTTTAATATTCAAGAACTTACATGAAGTGTTGTATAAGTTTATGGGTCCGCTTGGAGGGCCACGTATAGATCTGAGTTTTGCCTTGCACATTCTTAGGACCAGAAGACCGCAGACCAAAGGTAAGCAGTTCTGTGGTCCTGAGGACTCAAGAAGTGACACTCTTAGATCCATGAGACCTTCCAAATACCTATAAAATTATTATAGATTGCTAACTTTTTGAAATAAAAATGCTAATAGCTTGAGCAGTCAGCGAGAAACCCGCTACAGTGGCTCAGCGTGTGAGATCCTCTTATAGTAATGAGTACCTCCTGTGCAGCTGAAGGAAGGGCTGTGATTGGTCACAAATGCTTCTGTGATCTGTAATAGTGGTTAGAGCAACAGCTTGGGAACCTGGACATCACAGGTTCAGACTCCACAAGAACCAGATGGTCACCATGGTACCATGGGCAAGTCACTTAACCCCCAGTGCTATGGTCCACCCAGATGCAGGAACTCGCTGAAAACGAGATGCTGCATCTCATCTGTCCTCGATAAATAAATTGTATAATAAAATAAAAAGTACTTGAAGTCAGAAAATGTATCTTTTTTTACCATTATGTCTGAATTATCACACACCATGACATACCTCAACCTCCTGCCATGCAGATCTGACTGGACTTAAAAAATCAGGGACAAATGACCAACATCAGATTCTGCTTACAAAATGGAAATGATCACCTCAAGAATGCTGCTGTAGTGAGTGGCTTGATGTAAAAAGCATTTTCTGACTGAGAACTAGACAGCAATACTAATGCCCAGCAATATTTTATGGTTCAAACCCTTATTCTCCAGTGACAGAAATGCCACAATTAAGAGGGAATGAGGAAATAATTCTGAGGCAAAATCTGGGATGCCCCTGAAAATTGGGGACATTTGAGAGGTGTGCACCCTGTAGCTGATTCAGCTACTCTGTTGTTCCCCTGCCTGACTCTACATATACAAAGGGTCCCTATGAAATGTTTCTGTCATTGCAGTAACCAAAATATTCCACCAGGTGGCACTTCTAACAATCTCTTTATAAAGTATGTAACACGCTGAAAAGTTTTAACATCAGAGCTGTATGAAGTTACTGCACTTTACTCAGAAACACACATATCTAGATATATCTAGATATATATATCTAGATATATATATATGTATGTAGATACATACATGTGTTTCTGAACTGTGGAAAACATCTTTGAAAAAGGTCCAGTTTTCATATTAGTGAAAATGTTAGGAAAAATGCAGTGTGGAAAACTAAATAACAAGAGACTGGCCCTGGCCACCTGGGAAGAGGTGTATGTGTATCAATATATATGTATACATATAGATAGAATAAATGATGGGTATGTGTGAGAAATAAATTGATCGAGGGGGCTAACCAGATCTTTAGGCCACAAGCCCAGAGGGCCTTGCACTTCCGCAGCCAGATGGGCACTTGGCCCTGTGCATCTGCAGCTTTATCCATATGGAAGCACAGCGCATAGAGGGCCCTGCACTTCCACAGCTTCCCAGATAGCCCCACAAATTCTTTGCATCCACAGCTGCACAGAAGTGCAGGGCCCAGAGGGTCCTGCACTTCCACAGGCAGATGGACACTTCCTTTGGTGCAGGGCCCAGAGAGCATGTCTGCATCTGTTCACCAAGGACTCTTCAGGACCTGCGTGAATGAGGATACAATTCCATTATCATGAAAAGAAAGTTAGGTCATTGCAAAAACTATGTTAATGCACACATTAGGGTTGAAGTATGCAAAACAGACAAAGTCAGGAAATGAAAAACATTAAGGTTTGGAGTCTTCAGAATGCTACGAATCAGTGGTGTGGTGTTCCCTGGGGTTTAGGCTGTATACTTTATGCTTTGCCAACAAACCCGCTTTGCTTTGGATAGGTGGCTATGGACTTGGGGGGAGGGGTGGGCATTAGGGTTGAAAATTCCAAAGGACTACCACACCACTGATCCGCCAACACTCCAAACCCTAATGTTTTTATGTACTGACTTTGTCCACTTGTTTTCTTCAGTTGTAATGCCTGCATTAACAGTTTTTTTTCAATGAATATACATCACAGAATCATAGAAATCCAATGGCAGAAAAGGACCCCAGTGGCCCATCGAGTCTGCCCCCCCCATCTCCTTTTCCACGGGCCCTCCCCTTCCCCCCAGTTACCAACCCCATATGTCTGTCCCATGCCCTCTTGAGTCCCTCAACAGTTTCAGCCACCACCACCTCCTCTGGTAGTTTGTTCCATTCTCCACCACCCTCTACATGAAGAATTGCCCCCTTACATTGCCTCTATATCTTCCACCCTCCAATCTTAGTTTTAGCCCCCTCCTTCCTTTTAAATAAGCTCCCCTCCTTCACCTTATTGATCCCATTCATGTATTTAAAAGTTTCAATCATGTCCCCCCTCTTCCTTCTGGTCTCCAATGTGTACAGATCCAGTTCCTCACACCTCTGCTCATATGGCTTCCCCTGCATACTGTGCACCATTTTGGTTGCCCTTCTCTGAACCCTATCAATCCCATTAATGTCCTTGCTTAGGTGCAGTCTCTAGAACTGGACCCCGTACTCCAGGCGCGGCCTCACCATGGCTTTGTAAAGAGGCATCAGTACCTCCCTCCTTCTGCTGGTATCTTTCAGAAAAAGAGATATGCAAGAACAAGGGGGCACAATTTGAAGATAGAGGGGGGATGGCTTAGGGTCAATGTGAGGAAGTATTTTTTCACAGAGAGGGTGGTGGACGCATGGAACAGCCTTCCTGAGGTGGTCGTGAGGTCAAAAATAGTGGGGGAATTCAAGAATGCATGGGGCAGACAGAAGGCAATTCTGGTGGGGGGTAGGAAGAAGTAGGCTGTTGGTTAACTAGGATCAGCAGCTTATCCAATAGGTAGGGAAATGGGCAGACTGGGTGGGCCAAGCGGTCCTTATCTGCTGTCAAAGTCTGTGTTTCTATGTTTATGCCCCTCACAATGCATGCCAACATTCATTTGCCTTCCTCACAGCTTTGCTGCATTGGCTACCTACTTTAAGGTTGCTTGATATTATAATCTCCAGTTCTAGGGACATGGATATGTTGTTCATCCACACTCATTGGCAGGTATCCTTGCTGCTTTAAATCTTGCCGGAAGGTCTTCAGGCTTGCTCCTCCCACCCACCCGGGTGGTATAACTCTCGGCTCCGCCCCATGACGCCAGATCTTCCTTACCGCTTGGAAGCTCAGGTTCCCTCCTTAACGCTCTGCGTTTGAGATTGGTTCCTATTTCTCCGTTTGCGGATTTAAAAATAAAATTTGCGAAAAAGACTTCAGTCTTCGATCCCTCGCGGCTGCGATGGACAAATCGACTCCCGGATTTCGGAGATGCCCATGCGGGCAGAAGATGTCTCGGACGGATCCACACTTCACGTGTGTCTACTGCTTAGGCCTTGAGCACGACCGCGGGCTTGCGACCTGTGCTCATCTTTCTCGACCACGTCCTCGAAGACTGTGCTGCTTCGATTACAGCGGGGCCACGTCCGAGGCGCTTCTCTCGGTGAAGTCCAAGGAGGCCCGGTTGGCGGTGTCCAAGGGCGGCGGGTTTCGGCGGATCAGCTGAGCGGATGGTCGCCGGCGAGGAGGCGCGCGGGCCGCATTTCCTCGGCCGCTGCATTTATCCCGCCTCTCTGTTCTTCCTACATGGCTTCTTTTAAGAGCTTTGTCTGTCCCTCTCCACTAAGGGAGAAGGGCTCACGCCTGCTGGACCTTATTCTCGGTCCAAAAGAAGGACAGGTAAAGTCCCTCCGTCGACGCTCTTGGGAGCGGAAAGGTCCTCTCCCGAGTCGCCGACCGTCGGCGATCGGCCGCTCGGTAGCCGCCACTGGCCTCACGGTGTCCCGTCAGGTCAGTTGACGAGACTCCCACCGGCAGTCGAGATTTTTCTCGACCGTTGGACGGGCTGTCGCCTTTAGCAGCCGAGATTCCCCTCTCCCCGGTTCCCCCGGGAGGAGTTGGGGATCCCGTGGGCTCGCCTGTGCCTCCGGTTCCGGAGCCCTCGGATGGACCATCCGAGCCGAAGGGAGTGCCGGTTCCGGCCGACACCTCCCCGCACCGACCTCAGAAATTCCGGGACTCTCGGTCTCGGTCTCGGACCTCTTCGCGGTCCAGCCGATCCCACCGTCATAGGCGGTCTCGGTCTCGGCACCGCGGAAAGCGGCGCGCGCTCAGTCTCGGACGGGAGGCTTCGCAGAAATTACGGCGACGGCACGAGGACCTCGTGTTGCAACAGCTCCTCCTGGCCGGGAGTAAGCCGACCCCGTCGCCTTCCCCGGCCATTAAGTGGCTGTCACCGGAGCGGCCGACACAACCCCCTGACTTATCCGAGGAGCCTATACCCAGGCCGGTTGTTCGGCCAAAACCAGCTGCTCCACCGATTCCGGTGGAACCTCCGCCTCCACAGCCACCTATTGGGGCTCCACCAAGGATTCTCGGTCGCTAAGGGTCTACCCATCGGTTGTCAGTTACCCTCACTCCACCGACCTCGGCAGGTGAAGGGTGGCTCAGGCCAGAGGCAGCTCTTCGAGGACTCTTCCGAGTCCGAGATGATTCCTCCTTTTTCTCCAAGCGACTGGACTTGGAGTCTTCAGGAGGTCAGTCAATGGGCGATAGCCGTCGTCCTTCCTAGACTGCTTGGCTCATCTCGGAGTCCACGGGATGGAGCTCGAACCCGTTTCAAACGTGGCCAGGTATCCCTCACGGAGATTCTGGACCGAGATTCTCCGACAGAGGCCTTTCCGTGGCCGAGGCCATAGTGGGTCCGGCACTGGAGCTTTGCAGCGCCTGCTTCCTTGCCCTGCGCTTCGGCCAGGATGGCCAGGAAGTATCCGGTCCCACGGTTCCTTGTCCTTTCTGGAACACCCTCTGCTGAGGGGTTGATACCGACAGCTTCCGCGCGCCGGCTGCGCCAGGATGTGGACAAACCTCCTGACAAGGGTCCAAGAAATTGGACTATGTCGGCTAAAAGTCTACGCTAGGCCTCTCTCGGCCTTCGTCAGGCCAGTTCGGCCGCCCTCATGGCACATTTTTCTCATGCCCTGTTGGGCTCCCTGGATGAGGTCATCCTCATCTTCCGCCAATCTGCAGACTACGGTTAAGCAGGTGCGGGACCAGGGCAGGGCAGTGGCCAAACAGCAGCTCCAGACTGCTTTGGATGTAGGAGACTCATGTGCCAGATCGGTGGCGGCCGCAGTGGCTATGCGTCGGCGGGCTTGGCTGAGGATATCCACCTTTACTTCGGATACCCAGCACAAGTTGGCGGATGTTCCCTTTTTGGGGACTGACCTCTTCGGCCCTGGGGTGGAAGGTCACCTGCAGAGGATCGAGAAGTCCAATGCTACCTTGACTCGACTCTCTTCCCGCTCAGAAGGACAAAGGCAAAGCCACAGCCTAAGCCCTTTCGCCCTTCTGTGCCCCAGGCGCCTGGCCCAGCAGCGTCGGGGCCAGCAGGCTCGGCCTTGGCATCCAAACCCAAGCCGCCGGCTTCTCTAACAGGAGGCAGGAGGAAAGGCCCAGGAGGTCCCTCGGCGGTCCCTCCTCCAAGCCTGCCCAGTGACGGGCTGAGGGTGTCGCCTCCATTCCCGCCACCTTACCCCTGGGTCCCCCGTGAGGGCAGCTCCTGCACTTCCGTTCCGCCCTGGTCCGCTGTTACCACGGACAGGTGGGTCTTGGAGGTGGTGGGAAGAGGCCTGCCTCTGGAATTCGAGCAGGCACCACCCTTCAGGCCGTCAGCCTGGGGGCTTCGGGTCCCCAGCTCACTGGCGCTCGTCGAGATGACATCGCCTCTCCTCCTCCAGAAGGAGGTGATAAGAGAGGTGTGGACCTCCTTCAGACCCAGGGTTTGTGTCCAGGTACTTCCTGGTTCCGAACGGACGGGGCTGTTTCCATTCCCACCTACATGACCTAAACAAGTTCCTAAGGTCTCAACCTTCAGGATGGTCACTCTGGCTCAGATAATACCATCCTAGGAGCGCTGTGTGTGGTTCTGCTTCTGGACTTGCAGGACGCTTTTCCGTCCCTATCCCGTCCGTCTCACCAGAGATTCCTTCGCTCCGAAATGGAAGGATCCTTTTCGAAGTTCCAAGCCATGCCCTTCTCGGCTTGTCTCCAGCTCCCAGGGTCTTCACCAAATGCATGGCAGTGGTGACAGCATTCCTGCGTGTGCCAAGGCGTCCGGTGTACCTCTTACCTGGACGACTGGCTGATAGCAGCTCCCTCCAGGAAGGAGGCGGAGGGTCCAGAGATCTGGCCTCCAGGTCTGCCTCAACTGGGCCTCCTTATCAACGAGGCCAAGTCGAACTCGAGCCAAAGCAGGTGATTCTATTCATCGGGCGTAGCTTGACTCTCTTCGAGCCAGAGCGGCTCCCTGCGGACAGGGCGGGTTCTTTCCTCCTTGCCCGATCATTTCTGGTTGGGCACCTTGCCCTGCCCGGACTTCCTGCGCTCCTGGGTCTCATGGCGGCCTGCACCAGCGTGGTCCGTTGGGCCCGCTGGAACATGCGTCCCCTTCAATGGGGACTGGCCAGCCAGTGGTCACAATCGCTGCGATCCTTTGGACCAGCTTGTGTCTCTGACTCAGGGGATGTGGAACGCTCTCCAGTGGTGGACCGTTCCAGATCATTTGCAGGAGGGCATCCCGTTCGTCCGCCCCGAGCCGACGGTCTCTCTATCGACCGATGCCTCTCTGATGGGTTGGGGTGCCCATCTGGGGGAACACCGGGCTCATGGCCTCTGGTCCCCGCGGGAGTCCCGATGCCACATCAACCTGCTGGAGCTCCGAGCGGTCCGCCTAGCTCTCACCGCCTTTGCTCCGTTCCTCCGGGGTCAAGTGGTCCGAGTCCAGACGGACAATACCACGACCATGTTCTATCTAAACCGCCAGGGCGGGACGCGCTCCATGCTTCTATGCAAGGAAGCTCTCCGCATTTTGTCACTCGTGCGCAGCCTGGAGGCGGATCTCCTAGCCATTCATGTGGCAGGAGCCTCCAACACCCTGGCCGATGCCCTGAGCCGGATAGGGGCTGCATCCCACGAGTGGTCTCTCCTGCCGGAGGTAGTACAGCATCTGTTCTCCCATTGGGGCACACCTCAGGTGGACCTGTTCGCCTCAGGAGACGCGGCTGAGACTGTTCCATGCCCGCCCCTCAGCAGGGCTCGCTGCAGGGGATGCCTTCTCGAGGCAGTGGACCCCGGCTTCTTTTACGCCTTTCCCCATTTCCCTTGATCCACAAGGTGCTTCTCAAGCGAGGAGGGACAAGGCGCAGGTGATTCTGATAGCCCCAGACTGGCCTCGCCAGTTCTGGTACCCAGATCTCCTCAGTCTCAGCTCCAGGACTCCGCGGCAGCTTCCAGCTCGCCCGGACCTGCTCTCAGTCAGTCAGGGGAAGGTGTTCCATCCGGACCTTCAATCCCTGCACCTGACGGCCTGGTTCCTGAGCGGCTAGAGTTCCAGGCCTTGGGTCTTTCCGACGAGGTCCTCAATGTAGTTGAGGCGTCCCGTAAGGAGTCGACCAGAAAATGCTATGCCTTCAAATGGAAAAGGTTTTCCATTTGGTGTCAGGGCAAGGGCTTGGACCCTTCCTCCTGTTCCTTGGCAAGCATCTTGGACTATTTATGGTCCCTTTCAATCAAGGGCTTAGGTCGACGACCCTAAGGGTGCACCTGGCAGCCATCTCTGCTTACCGGGCGCGGGCCGGGAAGCAGTCGGTGGCGCAGGAGAAGGTGGTCTGGCGCTTTTTCAAAGGCCTTGATCACATTTCCTCCAGTGCGGGAACCCCACCGCGTGGGATCTACTGCTGGTACTGGCAAAGCTCATGGGCAAGCCATTCGAACCTATGCACAGGTGTGCTCTCTCACCTGTCGTGGAAGACCGCCTTCTTGGTGGCTATCACGTCAGCCAGAAGGATGGGAGAGCTCCAGGCGCTTTCCATCGAGTCTCCTTACCTGGTCTTCCACAGGGACAAGGTTGTCCTGCGCCCCCACCCGAAATTCCTTCCGAAGGTGGTGTCGGAGTTTCACCTTAACCAGGTGTTGACTCTGCCGGTGTTCTACCCCAATCACACCTCGGAGGCCGAATACAGGCTCCATACTTTGGACCCTAGAAGGGCGCTCGCTTATTATAAGGAGCGCACGGCTGAAATTCGGGGAGAGGTTCGCCAGCTGTTTGTCACCTACGCTGAAGCCGCACTGGCAGACCTGCAGCCAAGCGGACGATAAGCAGGTGGGTCACTTCCTGCATAGATCTCTGCTATAAGTTGGCGGGCATGGAGCCTCCCAGAGGGATAAGAGCTCATTCTACCCGCCATACTGCTGCAACGGTGGCTGCTTCCAGGGACGTCCCTATCCAGGAAATCTGCAGGGCTGCTACCTGGAAGTCGGCAAACACCTTCATTACCCATTACCACATCGACCTTGAGTCACGCCGGGATGCTGGTTTTGGGGCCTTGGTTCTCCAGCTCTCTTTCCCAAGTAAGTATTGGGGGTGTGCGTCTTGCTCCCTCTCCTCCGGAGAACTGCTAGAGTCTGCCAATGAGTGTGGATGAACAACATATCCATGTCCCTAGAAATACAGGTTACTCACCTGTAACAGGGAGTTCTAGGAATGGTATATGCTGTTCATCCACACGCACTCCACCCGGACCTCCCTGCCTCGACACACAACCTGAGCTTCCAGCGGGCCAGATCTGGCGTCATGGGCCGGAGCCGAGAGTTATACCACCCGGGTGGGTGGGAGGAGCAAGCTTGAAGACCTTCCGGCAAGATTTAAAGCGGCAAGGATACCTGCCAATGAGTGTGGATGAACAACATATACCATTCCTAGAACTCCTGTTACAGGTGAGTAACCTGTATATCCTCTCCTGTTTTCCTTAAGTTTCACCAGGAAAGACATACTGAGCTGCTAACAACTTATTCCAAGCTGCATCCTGGGGGTGAGGGGAAGTGGAGATAGTTCTCGAGTTGGGAAAAATGAACAGTATTAACAGCATTACAAAACAGAAGTCATATACAGCAACACAGTACATCAGAGGAGCGTAGTCATAAACATTGTAAGGCAACATCAGGACAATGAAGGGGGTGGTGGATGCCTGGAACAGCCTGCCAGAAGAGGTGGTAGGGGTGAAGACAGGGGGAGCTTCCAGCATTCATGGCATAGGCACATGAGTATTATAAACAGAGGTAAGGGATGAAGGAGGGACACCTGTAACCAAGTAGGGGACCAGGGTGTAGTGTCAAGCAGGGAAAATAGGGCAGACTAGATGGGCCCACCGGTCCTTTTCTGCTGACATTTTTTATGCTTCTATGTAATAGATAAAAATTGAGGTTTGATAGGCTGGAGGAAAATGCTTATACAAGTAGAGCTGGGGAATTGGAGGTGGTGGGGGGGGGAGCAAAAATGGCCAGAACAATAATAGTGGGGGAGAGGGAAGTCAAGAAATATAGGGTCATGGACAGTTGCAGGTTGGAATAGAAAAGTCATGAAAAAGAGATTCAAGGGAGAAAGCAGAAGAGGCAGAGGGGGATTGATGGGGGAAGGTAAGAGCAGAGTTCAGGAAAACAGTATGAGAAAGCAAATTTACCAAAAGTAGATTTCCTAGACATAATAGAGAGGGAATGGGAGATAATACTGTGGAGAGGGTAGGGATGTAAAGCATGAGGGAAGAGAACTACTCCAGAATTTGGATATAAAGGAGGCACAATGGGAAGAGCACCTGGCATCAAGAGAAGAGGGTGAAAAGGCAGAGTAGAGGGAGCAGTGTTGGGTACAGGGGAGACAGTCTAAGGCAAAACAGTAGAAAGAGTGGGTCCAGTCTGGTAAGGGAGGATTTGGGAGCTCCACTATAGACTGTCACCATAGTCAAAAATAGGGAGAATCATCAACACAATCTCTTGGTGGGCAGGAAGCGGGATACACACTTTGTTCCTGTACAATACACCAAGCTTGGGGTGGAGCTTATGGTGTTTGGAGTCTGGTATACCTCTGTCAGGTGCCAAAGGTCTTAGAAACAGGTTTTATTTTGGGGGTGGCATTGAGGGACAGTTAGTTAGACTGGAACCAGTGCTGAATGTTAAAATCTAGCTGTAGCTGTGAGGTGAGGTCGTAGGAAGAGGAGTCAGATGCAAAAAGTACTGTATCATCAGCATGCATATGAATAGATGGAGGGGAATAGATGGAAGGGAGGTCAGTCAGGAATATGATAAAGAGAATAGGACCCAGGACAGACCCTTGAAGGAGACCTGAGCAGATAAGTAGCGGTGATGAAATGGAGCTTCCTATTCCGACAACTTGAGACCTTCCCTCAAGGTAAGAATGAAGCCAGCTGACTACAGAGTCAGAGAGGCCCGCTGCTTTAAGCTTGTCCAGAAGGAGGGGGTGTGCCACAGTGTCAAAAGTTTTAGCAAAATCAACAAAAATGGCAGAGGTGATCAGTCTTTGATCCATACCTGAGAGGATGGAGTCAGTGACCTGGAAAAGGGGAAGTAAAGTGGAGTGGGATTTCCAAAACCAGAGTGGACAGGAGTGAAGAAGCAGGAGTCAAGGCATATATTTATGTTCCAAAGTAAAATAACATGAACAATTAACAATATTTAGAAAATGGAAAGACTGAGTCCTTAGTAAAAAAAAAAATTCTAAATTATTTGTGTTACAGTATTCAGGAATAATATTCCGGGCATAACACATACCTAGTGTAACGTGGCTGTGAAGGTGTTTTTTTCTGCATTTCTCTTGTATTGGCATTTTTACTAATTTGAAAATGTTAGCCTTTAGATGTTTTTATCTTCATTAAACAAATGCAGTTTCAGTAGTACAGTGCCCACCACTTACAACAGGCACATTTGTGCAACCAATTTTAGCCCGCTATAGCAGATGGTCGCTATAACCACTTTGCATGCAAATGCCACTACGATTTCACTTTTTTTCACTAACTGGAGTAAAGCACGATCCGTAGTCAAAAACATATACAGTTCTACTGTACAGTACTGTATTGCCGTTCACTCACAGGGGTTTGAGGTGTAGAGATTTGTTTCGATGTATGATCTAATTCGGGAGAGGATCGGGAAGGGTGTTGCAGTGAAACTTGCTATTCCTGCTTGACTGTAATTATTTTCAGGTTAAACACGGGCTGCAGTTGGTGGTGTAACAGGCATGCTCCAGCTGGCGGTTTACTCTTGCAGCATAGGGAAGTGGAGTTGAACGAGGGTTTTTCTCATCAGTAGATTCAGAGTTTGTGTGCTTGTGAACTGCAAGTAATGTGTGAATAGTGCAAGCACCTGTGTGACTGCCAAAATCTGCCCGAACTAGCAGGCTGGTAACGATCGCTATAAAAGGTGTTTTATTAAATTGAAGGCAATTAGAATGGCAAATGGTTATTACAATTTGCCCGATGTAAGCGGCTGCCTGGAATAACCACAGGCGCTATAAGTGGAGTCGACTGTAATGTAAAAACAGCAGCCTTTCTTTTACAAGGCTATGGAGCATTTTTTTAAAAATGTGATGTCACATTAGAGGGTTTAAGTATCTGTTCACAGCAATTAGCCCTCAGGATAACTAGCCCATCAGGGCACAGCACCACATCATGAATGGTAACTGGAGTGCTGGACTAACTGGAAGGCTGAGGGGCTTCCCCACTAAGTGCTGTACTGTATACTGTGTGTGCCTGATGACAATAAAGAGAAAATACACAAGTACTTTAACAGCAGCTAGCCCTCAGAATAACTAGCCACCATAGCTGAAAGGGTACACCACCACACTGCCCGCTGGCAACTTGAGTGAAAACTAACTGGCAGGCTGAAGCCCTTCTCCAAAAGTTAGGCCTTAAAGGGCTATTGTGTTAAATAATAAATATTGGATCTGTATATCCCAAACAAGAGCCCCGAAAAGGACTGTTTTATTTGGTTCTCCCTGAAATTGGTCCTAAAAGAGCTGTTAAATATTTGCTCTGGTTTCTCAAAAAATGAGTCTTGAAAAGGGCTTTTTATTTTCAGTCTGCCCCTCCTTCATTTTATTCAATCTCCACCCCACCCCCCAAAAAAGAAAAAACTCTGAAAAGGGGCTTGCCCAACAGCTGCTGCTCCCAGTGCAAACAACCTGGTATCGCTCCCTGAGCTGTTATTGTTGGAGGGCTGGTGAGAGAAGGATTGGGTATCCCACAGGATTCTGTCCTTGGTTGGGGGGGGGTCACCAGCCCTCACCGTAATGCCTCCACCTGGGTGACCATCAGTAGTTGTACGTATTAGATTCCCTTTCACATTTTTAACTATATCTCTGCTAAATGCCCCATTTAAAAAAGGACATGTTGTTTACATATTTTAATATAATTGTAAGTCTGGGTATGTGCAAAGTCTGTTTAATACATAGAAACATAGACTTTGACGGCAGATAAGGACCGCTTAGCCCACCTAGTCTACCCATTTCCCTACCTACTGGATAAGCTGCAGATTCTAGTTAACCAACAGGCTATTTCTTCCTAGCCCCCACAAGAATTGCCTTATGGCTGTCCCATGAATTCTTCCACAGTTTTAGACCCCACAGCCTCCTCAGGAAGGTGGTTCCATGCATCCACCACCCTCTTAGTAAAAAAAAAAATACTTCTTTACATTGCCCCTGAGCCATTCCCCCCTTTATCTTCAAATGTGTCTCCTTGTTCTTGAACATCTCTTTTTCTGAAACATGCTATCCCCTTGGACTTTGTTGATTCCACTGAGGTACTTTAAAGTTTCTATCATGCCCCCCTTTCCTCAAGGGTATACATATTAAGCTCCTTTAGTCTCTCCTCATATGGCTTCTCTTGCAGACCCTGCACCATTTTAGTTGCCCTCCTCTGGACTGCCTCCATCCTATGTTCTTGTGGAGATGGGGTCTCCAGAACTGGATACAGTACTCCAGATGGGGTCTCACCAACTGTCTGTACAGAGGGATAACAACTTCCTGTTTTCTGCTGGTGATGCCTCTCCCTATACATCCCAGTATCCCCCAAGCCCTCCCTACTGCCTTCTCACATTGCTTGCTAACCTTAAGGTCATCTGATATGATTACCCCAGGTCCCTTTCCATTTTTGTTGTTGTTACTACCCCCACCCCCTTGTGTACTCTTCCCCAGGGTTTTTGTTTCCCAGGTGTATTATTTTGCACTTCTTTGCATTGACTCCAAGCTGCCATACTTCTGACTATTCCTCCAACCTTGCCAAGTCCCTTCTCATCCTTTCCATGCCCCCTTGTGTATCAATGCTGTTGCAGATCTTTGTGTCATCTGCCTAATAACTCCAGTGTGTTTTTTTTTTTGTGTGTGTGTTTTGAAGTAAGCCTATTTCTTCTTGTTTACAGATGCTGTTTTTAATGCAGCCTTTTTTACTGTTAATTTTTAGCAGTTCTGAACCCAGTGACATTCATTGAGTTTCCAGAAGCCGTGCATGGAACGCTTCATTGTAGGCTTTAGTTCAACTAATGGCACTAGGTTCTGGAACTCATGTAACTAAAATTGGAATATTGGGTGGAGGAAAAGGCAGCACTATCACCACGTCTGTATGTTCTGTTTTCAGCCTTTGCAGGTTGTGAGAGTCGCTGCTTGGCTCCATACATTCCTTAAAGCAAAACCAGCCTAAATTATTGCAAGTTGTAATACTTCCCATGATGCTTTGCATTACTAGGAAATGTGTGATTTTTTACAGCATTAACAAGGGGCTCTAAATATGGAACAAAATAGGAATTTCTGAAAACATACAACACAATAAACCTGAGTTATTAAACTTCAACTGTGCCCAAATTAGCAAAAAATTTAAACAGAGTTTATGCTCCTTTCTGTCACTCTTGTTGTTTACCCTGCTAATTATGGTGATTTTTTGGGGTCTTTTGCATGATATTTTATAATCTTCATTGAGGGTATCTCTTGCTGCAGGCCACACCTATGGAACTACAGCCACCAGGCACTAGGACCACACAGAAATGTTTCTAGCAGTCTACCAGGGGTGCAGCCCACGCTGACATCACATGCTGATGAAATCCTGCCCGAATATAAACGTGGGCGGCCCTGCACCCTCCTCAGTTCTTTTCCCAATGTCAGCCATTGCTCATCGGACTTCATGGAGACACCACCAGCTTCAGTCGACCACAAAATCTTCAATTATTCTTTTTCCTTTTTCTTCCTTTTCTCTCCCTGGTTAGCACATCGCTTTACTTGTCAAGTGATTTTCTTGTTTTTTTTTTTTTGTTTTTTTTTAATGCTGAAGATTGACCCCAAGAAACTCTTTTGGATCTGTGCCTGAAGGAAGAAGGTCCCTGAGAAAGACGACCATGATGCCTGCATCTGTTGCCTAGGCCTGGACCACGACATGCAAAAGTTGCCACAGCTTCAACCAGACTACCAGGAGGTGCCACCAGAAGGCCTTGGAATCCTTCCTGCTGGAACAGAAGGTCGCCCACATGGAGAATGAGCTACAGGCAAGGAGCTCCTCTGCTTCCCTGGCCCTATCCTCTGGCTCTCATTCTTCCAAGACCCAGCATAAGTTGTCTGTGAAGAGTAAGCACTGGGGTTAGTACCAAGCCAAGGAGAGGTTCTTTCTGGCCGTTCCTTGGCCCCACCAGCCTTCCAGCCACTGCTGTTCAGGCCTCTATTCTCTATGGGTCATCAAACATGGAGCTCTGCCGGTCTGGCCTCGGCTGCAGTCAGCACAGCATCTTCGGGGGTCCCACCCAACACCCCGGCACTATCCTCTGCCTTTTCCACAGCCCATGCCTCATCCTCAGGGGGCCCCAGTCTTCAGCAGCATCATCCCAGGCTGCTGTTCAGTCATCCACCCCTTCCCCGATGACTACCCAGGCCGTAGGGCCAATGCCAGGACCTCAGCCCATTCCATTGCCCTCCCCATCCACAGCACTGGCGCCACTCAGTGTTCTGACCCCAATCTCTGTTGACTTCCAGTCAATGTTTTACTCCCTTTGGAACTTCATGCAAAATCGGCTTGCCCCTCCCTAGGGAACAGTGCCGAAGGGGCCTGCCAAACTGACCACCACATTCCTCAGCGTCGCATCCTGCCCTTCCTCAGTCCTCAAGTGCTATCAATGCCTCTTCCTGAGCCTGGCAATGATGGTGAGTACCACCCTGACCTTCTCCCTCCCGATGACGAGGAGGGGCTTGAAGGGGATGAGGGGGCTGCAAGTCCCTCCCACTCCACCTCCACGGTTTCCTCAGGGGATGAGGACTCTACAAGGTATATCCCTCGGTCCCCCACCCCATGACCCCTCTTTGATTTCTATAGTACGGCAGTTACAAACTGCCATGGGGTTTGAGGCAAAAGAGCAGGACCCTGCTAGGCGACATCTGACACACTACCTACAGCTGCCAGACTCTCCTCCTCGCATTATCCCTCCTCTGATGGAGCCTTCCGAAGATGCCACCATGGCAGCCTGGTATAGGCCTAACATGGTTCCTGCCATGCCCAGGAAGGCAGACAAGTTGTTCCAGGCCACCGCAGGGAAGCCATTCTTTGCAGATCAACTGTAGGCAGATTCTGTGGTCATAAAAGCCGTCCATGATCGGACTAAGAAGCTGAAACATCTTGACTCTCTTCCCTCGGATAAGGAGTCCAGAAAGTTGGACCTGATTGGCAAACAGACCTTCACCTCTGTTACGTTGGCCATTAGGTTGCTATTTAAGGCTCTGAGCTGCAAATCTGGAGACCTGGGTTTGAATCCTACAGCCCCCACTTGCATACTGCCTGTGCTCCCAGGTCGCACCTGTAAACAAGCTTTCAGCTTAGTGTGATACTCCTGGTTAAACAATTGGAAATAAATTATATTGCCCACATGGTCAAAATTTCAAAATAAACTCTGGAGACAGGCCAAAGAGGTGGTCAGGGCCCTTCCAGAGGATTACCAGTGACAGGAATTGCTTCAGGTTATCCAGTCTGGGGCAGACGTCGGCAAGCACCTGCTACAGTCTGGTTTCGACGACGCTGATGCTTCCGTCCGGGCTGCTGCTGCTGGCATTTGCCTTTGGAGGCATTCTTGGCTTCAGGTGTCAGACTTTGCTCAGGATGTACAACAGTCTATCCTCAGTGCCCACTTCAGAGGCTACAGACTCTTTAGGCTGGATGTGCAGGACATACTTGCTGACCTACAGACCTCCAGCTGGACTTTGTGGTTGGTCCATTCCCTATACCACATCCAATCAAGCAGTGGCCAGAGGGTGCCCTTTTGTCGTGCTGTCCATAGACCCAAGCCAGGCACTAAACCCCAGGGCGAACGTACAGCAGCGTCTGCTCTGCCTACCCCTACCTCCACCACTGGGAAGGCTCCCATAGAAGGTGGTGCAGCACTGGCCGTAGATGCTACCTCAGCATGACTCCTTGATTGACCTCCCGCTTGCTCCTCGGTTCTGCAGGAGATGGTGGTAGGGAGTCTGTTCTCCCTGTACCTCGACAGGTGATGGGAGCTTACCACGGATGCTTGGTCTGGTAGCTTATAGAGCACCCATTTCCAAGGATCATTGGTATAAAGGCTTCTACTCCCACTTCTTCTTGGTCCCCAAGTGCACAGGGGACTTATGGCTCATCCTGGACATACGAAATCTAAATTTCTACATCCAGTACCAAAAGTTCTGGATGGTAACCCTATGGGGCCCACTGACCCTTCTGCACCAGGGAGATTGGATAGGCTCCCTTGACATGCAGGGTGCATACCTGCATATCAAGGTGTGTGCCTCCCACCAGCAGTACCTCAGATTCCAGTTCCAGGGGGCATACTTTCAGTTCTGGGCCATGCCCATTGACCTGTCCTCAGCACCTTGGGTGTTTACCAAAATGCTTAGCAGTTAGTGTGGCAGCCCTCATGAAGGAGAGAGACTCTGTCTTCCCTTATCTGGATGATTGGTTACTCAAGGTACAGTCCAGGGACCACCTGCTCCAGACCTTGGCACGTACAACACAATTGTTCCAGGACCTGGGGATCACTGGCAGTCTGCCCAAGTCAGTCTTGACCACCTGACAATGCCTACAGTATATAGGGATTCAGATACAGCTCAGGGTATGGTTTCCTACCCCAGGACAGAGCGGACCGCCTGATGGCTCAGGCCCACCTGCTTTACAACAGCAGGTATGTTACCACCTGGTCCTTCCTCAGGCTCTTAGGCCTGGTGGCAGCAGCTATTGTCACGGTTCCTCTAGCCAGGCTGCACATGAGAATTCCCCAGTGGGCATTGAGGGTCCAGTAGGATCAACGTACCAACGACCTAGAACAAGTTAGAAACATAGAAAGGTGATGGCAGAATGAGACCAAAGGTCCATCCAGTCTGCCTGTGAGTTCCCAAGACCCTAGGAGGTCCCAGCACCTAGCCCATACTGTTACCCGCGGATTTAATTCGAACAAGCTCTTTATCCCAACCCCATTTGAAGGCTGATACAGTCTTAGCTCCCACTACATCTGCGGGCAGCCTGTTCCATGGCTCCACTATCCTTTCTGAGAAAACATGTTTCCTAAGATCCCTTTTGAATTTCCCACCCCTCAAAAATATATGTTCCCACAGAGAATCAAACCAGTGACCCTTTGCTTGTAAGGCCAAGACACATCCAGTGCACCAACTGAGGCACTGACCCTGGCACATACCACACAGTTGTTCCAGGACCTGGGGATCACTGTTAATCTGCCCAAGTCAGTCTTGACCCCCTGACAATGCCTACAGTACATAGGAATGGTACTGGATACAGTTCAGGCCAAGACACATCCACTGCACCAGCTGAAGTTCTGGTCTGTTCCCCAGTCAAGAAGGTGCTGCTGTGGTGGATGGAACCCCGCAAACTGTTGAAAGGGGGTTCCTTCCTTATCCCTTCCCCTCAGTAGATACTCACTTCAGACACTTCGGGGCAGGGCTGGAGGGCCTACCTAGGGCCTCATCAAACTCAAGGGACATGGTCCCGTGTGGAGGTGGAGCTCCACATCAGCATTCTGGAGATGACAGCCATTTTGTGTACTTTACAGGCCTCCCAGACCCACCTGGGCCATCTGCTGGTGAAGACGAACAACATCAGTGTAGTGCACTACATCAACAAACAAGGGGGTACCCACTCTTACTCTCTGTGTTGCGAAGCAATGGTGGTCTGGTACTGGGCTCTTGAACACAGTCTAGAACTGTTGGCAGTCTATGTTCCAGGCATCCAAAACATCCTGGCGGACAATCTTAAGTCAATACAGTATAGGATGCACAATGGGAGCTGCTGATCTCAATCGCAGAAATCCTGTTCGACAGGTGGGGTCATCCAGAGTTGGACCTTTTTTACATCGCCACTCAGTGCAATTGCTCCAGGGCCTGGAGTTTTCTGGTGAGACACGTCCCTGTCTTGGAAAGGGAGGTTTCTCTATGCCTTCCCCACTTTCCTCTCTTCCAGAGGGTGTTGATCAAACTTCATCTAGATGGGGCGACTAATCCTCATGCCCTCTTCTGGCCTCCTCAGATCTGGTTCCCCTTACTGCAGCAACAGGCAGTGGAACCTCCAGTACCCTAACCCCTGTGCAAAGGCTTGCTATCCCAAGAACAGGGGACCCTGGTCCATCTGGACCTCAGGTCTCTGCACCTCCATGCCTGGCTCCTGAAGACAGCCATGGCTAGGTTTGTGGTGTCCCAGAAGGTAGCCAGTATTCTGGTGGCTGCTAGGAAGCCCTCCACCAGGGCCATTTCCATGAAGAGGAAGTGCTTTGCTCTATAGGCAGCATCCCATCAGTTGGACCCTTTCACTTGTCCAGTGAATCAAATTCTGCAGTACTTGCTGTCCCTCTGAGATGCTGGCCTGCAGTACTCCTCGCTTAAGGTGCACCTATTGGCCATTTCTGTCTTTCATGTGCGTCATGTGTGAGCAGCTTTATTTGATTTTCCACTAAGATAGGGTGTCTTTCCGTATCATGTCTAAGTTTCTGCCTATGGTGTCATCTGATTTTACCCTGAATCAAACCATCATCTGCCAGTTTATTATCTTGAGCATGCCAATCCAGGGGAAGCATTGCTCCATACTTTAGATGTACATTGTATTTTCCATTACTGTACACACCATACGAAGGACTGCAGGAAGTCTTTGCAGCTGTTTGTTTTGTTTGCCCCTGGGAAAGAGGGTGTACCAGTTTCTAAACAGTGCTTGTCAAAATGGTTGGCCAACTGTATTACTTTTTGTTATAGGAAGTATGGTAAGGAACTTCTGGGGCTGTTCATGGCCATTCCACAAGGGGCATGGTTTCTTCTGCTGCCTGTTTCAGAAATGTCAGCTGCTGAGATCTGTGCTACTGCCACTTGGAGTACTGTCCACACTTTCACCAAGCACTACAGTCTGGAGATTGCCTCGAGACGTAGGACTGGCTTTGGCCTGACTGTGCTTCAAGGCTTCCTTTCCTAGGCTTATGGCCTCCAGCCACCCAGACCAGTTCTTCTGCTGTCAGGACTACTTGGGACTCGTTCCATAGGTGTGGTCTGCTGCAAGAGATAACCTTGATGAGTATAGTACAATTACATAACTTACCGTAACAGTTGATCTTCGAGAGGATCTCTTGCAGCAGGCCATGATGTCCCACCCTTCACCCCATTGGCCTTACAGCTTCTCTGTCTTTCTTGCTCCTTGGTGGTGTGCTTTCTGTTTCTGCCTTATTAGCTTGGTGGGAACCATTGGCTCTTCCTCGGTTCCTCAGTGGTCGAATTTCTGTTTATGTTCTCCAGTGGGAGAACTGAGGAGGGCCCAGGGCCGCCTCCGTTTGTATGGGAGGCACGTCGTCAGCGTGTGACGGTGGCGTGAGCGGCCACCCTGGTAGACTGCTAGCTAGAAAATTTCCATGTGGTCCTAGCAGCTGACGGCTGTAGTTCCATAGGTGTAGCCTGCTGCAAGAGATCCTCTCGAAGATCTACCGTTACGGTAAGTTCTCAAGTAACTGTACTTTATGAGCTGTTTAAATACTGTTTTCTGACCAACTCCCTCTGTAACCTCTTCCACAGGACATGTCTGGAAACAAGCTGTTCATAGCTCAGCATATTCCTTCTGGTGAAAAACTTTCTAAATAAATTTAAATGAAGTGGTAGCATGATTTAAATGCATGCATGCTATTGTCAAAAAATTTAATATTTTAATTATAATCACTCATTTTTCCACATTCTCCATTACAGGTGAGGAGGGTAAACTTGCCTATAGACAGATGGAGGAGTCCCTGGATGGTTTGCCAAGGATCTTTGCACCAGGCAGCATGGCCAGTACAGCTTTTTAGAGACTGCATGAGTGGGGGAAATGAGCAGTACCTTCTGAATGAAGACTGAATCCAAATCAATCTTTTAGGAAGCATTATTCAGGATCTAACTGCAGATCTATTCTCCTACTATTTATTTCTAAGGATACATAGCAGTATTACTGTCACCACGTCTCCAGCTGCATTCTGATTTCAGACAGTAAAGTGTTATTACTGCCTTACTGGAGCACAGCTTTAGCCAATTTGACATGGACTTGTTTTCAGTATACTGTTCTCCATTGGCAGTGGCCGCGGAATGCCATTGGATTGGATACAATAAGCTCGGAAGATTGCCTATTTTTAAGGGAACTACAGTGACTCTTGGTCCTTCTGTGGAAATGCACTTTGATTTCTTATCCACTTGTCAAAGAATGTTCCAGCTTTGGGAATTCTTTAATGGATGGACAGATTTATGTTTTACCTACAGTTGATATAAGTTGGAACTAAAAAAATATATATATATTTTATTATTTTTTATTGTTTTGCATTTCTTGCTATCTTTGGCAAGAGAAATGCTGCTTTACGTCCAAGTGCCTCTTGTCACAACGGAGAGCATACAAGTGTTAAATGCAAACCTTTTAAAATACATATTACTCATTTTTTTATTTAATAAAGGACTACATTACCACAGGGAATAAAACTGCTGAAGCTTTGAAATGATCATGTTTTATTTTTCACTTATTTACAGACCGTGTAACAAAAAACTTTGATTTCTTTTCTATAAAAATATATATATTATGTGAGAAAAATGCCTAATTTTGATTGTAAACAAGAATAAAAGGACTGTTTAAAGAGTACAGTGCCTTGCCCAATTTGGAGATGTTGTAGATCAGCCAATACATATTGAGTGCCTTTTTTTTTTGTATTATTTCTTTATCTTTCACACTAGTCGCTTAGGTCTCTCTCCAGCTCTGCTTACTCACCCCAGTATCCTGCTCTGCCTGAGGCCGTCCGGTGCACTATCTCCGAATCCTCCTCCAGGCTCTGAGCCCCCCGGGTAAGGGCTTCCAACTCCACCGGCGGTCTGTTTGTAGGGTCCAAGCTGCAGTCCAGAGGTCGAAAGGTAGAAGGTGTGCCCAGGCAAGTCCAGTGTTGAATGTGGCTGGGAGCCGAGAGCAGGACTTCGCCTACCCAGGTGCCAACTCTTTCCCCTTTCCTTGGTTGTCTCGGGAGATCGGACGTGCAGTGACGTCCAGCGTGAGATGAGCGCACTCCCACACCCGCCCACAGGACATCCACCGCATCTCCCATACCCGTTGTGCTGTCTCCGCTGCTTTGGACCTCCAGTCACCACTAGGGGTCACTCCTACAGCGGCCGACATTACCTCCCCCTTCCAAGGAGAGAAGAGCAGTCTGCGGATGCTCTATCCTCCCCTTGCCAAGCCCGATGACCCGAGTCCACTCCCAAACCCGGGTCGCCGGCATGATGTGAAGTGTGGCGTCCAGTACCTCAACCCTCAGCGCCACCGGACTGGCTTACATATCAAGTCCCTTGAGAGCTGCATTCTAAAATTATCATTTTAATATCAGTTTTTTAAGATTGCTGTAAATTTCTGGCCCGCCAGCACAGCGGTTGGATTTCCATTTACAACGCCGAGGACCCAGATTCGGGAATGGACCCAGGAGACAGAGGGTTGGACTGGGGGAGAAGGATCGAGCATCCTAGGGACTGCTCTCCTTCTCTGGGGGGAGGGGAGAAAGAGTGTCTGGCACTCTTATGGACCCCTGGCAGAGGCTGGGGTCCACTGCGGCCAATCATCACCTTAGGGGGCCAGGGTGGATGCTGGACATCACTGCACGTCCCCACCCCAGGGATCCAGCAAGCTTCAAAAGCTGCCCCTGGGATGACAACCTGCTCTGCCACCGTCTACACTGCCGCCCGGCGTCAGCCCGGTCCATTGGGCCCGACGGGGGGGGGTAAGCCAGGGCTTGCCTACAGTGTCCGTTGGGAGGGAGCCCTCCTGGCGGTCATGCCCAGTGGGGTAAGCCTGGGCATGGAGGGACAACAGGCAGGGCAGGTCTTACCTATGAAAGGAGGATTGGGGGACCTGGGACAAAAAAAAGATTGCTGTAAATTGACACACTGGATAGGAGGTAAGGTAGTCATTTTCCATGCCTTGCCATACATGCATTGGAAGATTAGTAGGCCAAGATATTCAAAGCCTGGTAGGAGTCGCAAAATGAGTTGTTAACTCACTAATTCCCTATAGTGCTCACAATGTGGGATAGGAGCAGAAAGCGCAATATTGGATTGCATGGGTAGCGTGTTGCTAACTGGTCTGTGAGCAGCCCCAAAATATGCCACTTCACTTATGCAAAGCAGCTGGCTGTCTTGCATACAGGTACATTGGCACATTGGTAGGTTTGGAGAGGTGGTAACTAGCCATTAGTGCCTCACTAATTACTGCCTATCCACACCAGATCGTATGGCCTGCACCTCACCCCCCCCCCATCGCCCACCCATGAATGGAGTAAACACTACCGGTGTCCAGTGGTTCCCCACCATCCAAGTGCTAACCTGTGTTTTGTTATAAATGCCCTGGTGTCCAGTGGTCCCCTGCTCCTGGATTGCTTGCTCATGTCTGTTCTATATATGCCTTGGTGTGCGGTGAGCCCTCGGGCCCTCTCCCCACTCGCCCCCTGTGTACATCATATAAATGCCCTAGTGTCCAGTGGTCCTCCCATCCCCCTAAACCTGCCCATGTCTATTCTATATATGCCCTGGTTTCCAGTGGTCTCTCACATACTCCCCCAATTACCCATCTGTGTATGTCATACATATATACAGTGAAGCCCACTAGGGTGAAGCGCAGTTCACAGGTTTCCTGCATGACACAAGGGATTAACTCCCATTGAAATTGTATTGTTTGATGTAGTAACTCTACTACAGAATTCTGCAGAGTCAGGCTTCATCCTGGTGGGCTTCACTGTATGTATGTATGTGTGTGCGCGTGCGCCAGGTGTCCAGAGGCCCTTCCCCATAGCATAAGTAGTAGTAGTAATTTTATTTTCAGGGCCCCTTTCCCCACAGTCCCAGCATAATGTAACATTATCCATATAAATTGATCTTCTTTGAGGATATCTCTTTCATCAGGCCACACCTATGGAACTATACCCACCAGGTGCTAGGACCACATGGAAATTTTTTTTGCAAGAAGCCCACTAGGGGTCTCCCATGTCGACATCTTGCATCGATGTCCACTATATAAACATGGGTGGCCCCTCTCCCTCCTCAGTTCTTTTCCCGCTGTTGACCATACTTGCTGGACTCCACAAAGAAGCCAACACTACAGTCAACAGCTAAATCTTAATTTTTTTCTAAGTTTTCTGATTTTTCTCACCCTAGTAGTTATCACTTTATTTTAAAGTGATTGCCGTCATCGTGTGTTGATGAAGGACGCTGCTAAACTCTTCCGTTACTGTGAGTGCAGTGGAAAAATCTACTCTGATGTTGATCATGACATCTGCATATGCTGGCTCTGAGAGGCCCACGATGTTAAGGCCTGCAAGATCTGCCCGAAGTTTAATCAAGCTACCCGGCGATGCTGTTAACGAGCTCTGCACACTTTTCTTCTCGAGCAGCAGGTAGCCAGAATGGAGAGAGAGCTCAAGGGGAAGAGCTCCACCATGTTGCTGGCCCACTCCTTGGGCTTACAGTCTTCCAAGGCTTGAGAGAAGTCTTCAGAAAAGCACAAACACTGGGAGAGGGAGCGGAGGAAGGCTAAATCCCCCTGGTGCATTCCTGGTCACCACTTCATCTAGCGCTGACCGCTGCAGTGTCATCGATCACTTCGGCATCTATGCAGCCTGCCACTCAGACGTAAGAACCCACAAGGTCGGCTCTGGCAGTGAGTTCCACTGGACCAGCTACTGCTGGCAAGGGCCCACCGACATCAAGACTCCAGTCACCTCCATTGACGTCACAAGGCACCCCTGCAGTGCAGGCCACCGTCAGTGTTCAAACGATGCTCTCCTCCTCTGTAGAGATAACACAGCACCTTATACCTCCTAAAGCCACGACAACTGGGCCTCTCAGACCAACCCCTGCATTGATGCCTGTTAGATCGACACGGCCAACACGCATTCCAAGGCGTCGATGACCTTGCTTCCTTCCTTGCGGCATTCAGGGCCCATCGACGAGGATCAAGAATACAACCCTGACCTTTAATAGGAGGAAGAAGAGGAGGAGGAAGATATGGGAGCCCATCTGAAAGGTCCACATCACATATTCTGAGGTCCCCTCCTGAAGACCCCTGCTGCTTCTCTATGATGAAGCAACTTCAAGTTGCCATGGGGTTTGATGCTAAGGAGCAAGACATCACTAGAGAAATTTGGTGGAGTTTCTAGAGTGTCCAGATTCTCCACCTCTTATCATTCCTCCTCTATTGGCTACACTAGAGAATACCACCATGGCTGCCTGGCACAGACCAAGCTTGATCCCTTCCATGCCCAGAAAAGCAGACAAAGCTGTACCAGACCCCCTCAGGAATGCCCTTTTTTGCAGGCCAACCTGAGGCTGATTCTGTTGTGATAAATGGAGCCCATGACAGGTCTAAGGTGCCTAAGCATCTCAGTTCTTTCCCCCAGATAAAGAGTTGAGAAAACTAGACCTCATGGGAAAGAGAACCTTTGCCTGTGCCACACTGAGCCTCAGAATAGCAGATTATCAGGCCCATATGGTCAAATACCAGAATACCCTCTGGAAAAAGGCTAAAGCAGTAGCCCAGTCCTTCCCAGAGGGTCCCCAGAAGCAGGAGATGCTCAAGGCCCTGCAGACTGGGTCTGGCATGGATAAATACCATTTGAGGCCTACCTACAACATTTCAGATGCCGCAGACAGAGCAGCTGTCTAAGAAGGCATTCTTGGCTGAGGGTGTCAGAATTTGCTAGTGGTGTCCAGCAATCCATTCTGAATGCCCTTTTTTAGAGGATACAAGCTCTTAGGGGCAGATGTGCAGGATATCCTCTCTGACCTGCAAGCCTCAAGCAGGACTCTAAGGTCAGTCCATGCACTCTACCACACACAACCAAGAAGAAGGCAGAGGGTGCCATTTCGCAGAGCTACCAACAGGCCCAGTTGACGGGGGGACAGAGCATGGTCAGCTTTGCCAGCTCCAACCTCCTCCTCCACAGGTGCCCATTCAAAAGCCCCTAGAGTTGTGGCTACAGCCACTGGTCTGCTTCAGCATGACTCCTCCTTAGACCTCCACCCTCCAGTACCAAATCTGGAGGTAGTGGTAGGGGGTCATCTTTCCCTCCACCTGGAACAGTGGAGGGAGGTTACAATAGATTCTGCAGTTAATAGAACAGGGCCATGCTCTAGAATTTCTGGAGTTGCCTCCAGAACTGCCTCCATTTCCCTCAGTTTACCCTCCAGACTACATACCAGGGCTACTAGAGGAAGTTCATACACTGCAGCAGAAGAGGGCCATAGAACCAGTTCCCTAGGAGCAAAGGAATAGGGGGTTCTAGTCTCATTTCTTTTGAGTTCTCAAATCCACAGGGACTTGAGGCCCATTCTAGATCTGAGGAATCTGAACTTCTGTATTCAACACAAGAAGTTCAGAATGGTAACTCTGCAAGGCATGCTGCCTCTCCTGTAAAAAGGAGACTGGATATGCTCCCTGGACACACAGGATACTTACCTGCATAACAAGATTTGTCCGCCTCCCAGGAAGTACCTCAGGTTCCTGTTTCAGGGAGAACACTACCAGTTCAGGGTATTGCCCTTTGGCTTGTCATCTGCGCCACAGGTATTTATCAAATGCTTGGCAGTTGTGGCAGTTGCTCTCAGGAGCGAGTCCCCTATCTAGACGACTCTGTTGCTCAAAGCTCAGGCCAGGGAGCAACTGTCTCACATCCTAGCGTAAACCAGACAGCTGTTCAACACCCTAGGGATCATGGTCAATCTGCCTAAGTCAGTCTTGGCCCTTGTCAGCATCTGCAGTACATGGGGCAGTGCTGGACACTATGCAGGGCTTAACCTTTCTGCTTCAGGGCAGAGCACCTCATGGCACAGGCCCAGGTGCTTTACAACAGCAGGTGTGTCACAGCCAGGACATTCCTGAGACTGTTGGGCCTGATGGCAACAGCCATTGTAATGGTAACCCTGACCAGGCTGCACATGAGGATCCCTCAGTGGACATTGAGTCTAGTGGGATCAGCACACAGATGATCTAGAACAGCAGGTTCTAGTCACTTCTTCTGTCCGAAAGATGCTCCAGTGGTAGATGGTGCGGTGAGCTGCCTGGCTGCTAACCCTTATTTGTAAATATTATTCTGTTGTATATATGTTTTTTCAGTGTAATTGTATGTTCATGCCAGTGTCAACACAAAGGCTCATAAGGAAAAGACTAGATTTAAAAAAGAAAAAAAAGGGCTTGACCTTCTTTTGACCTGAAAGCAGCTGTTTGCCAGGAACTGAAATTGCATTCCCAGGGTTTTTTTTGTTTTTTTTTAACAGAGATGTGCCAAAATCCAATTGTATGTCGTAAAACCATGCACTCAGGAGCGGAATGCTTTGATCTAAGGAAGCTGTTATAATATGCTACATTTTATGAGGTAACAGGAGAGGAACATGCTTCCTCGAGAACCTATGTGAATTTTATCTTACGGGTACCAGTGCTTTACAGGGGACTTCAAAGGGCTTAACTCTGAAATGTCATATCCATGCTAATTATAGTTCTCAGAATCTGATTTTTAATACGCTTGGAAATTTTGAAAACAGCGCAACAGTGCCGTCTTCTAGCCTAAATGAGACATCTCCTGGCCAGACTGAGTAGTTGCTCTGAACTGGGAATTCATGACACTGCAAGATTACAGAAGGGTATTTAAATGTCCAGCTCAGGGCATTTGGACACACTTTCTCATCTGGACTCCACCTGACACGCAGAAGCCATTCTGCTTGGAGTCTTTCTCTTGACCACAAGGCTGCTACAGAAAGACTGCAATATTTTGCAAACCAGCGATTCTCTGGACTTTGAAATCTTCATACCCAAGGTAGACTTCGCTAACATGTTTTAATGCATTTTTCTGTATATTTTTCCCATTCTGTTTCTTATACTGTAACCCAAATTAGTATATGTTCTTTTACTTGTAACTGCATTTATTTAAGTATTTTAGTAAAAACCTTTGTCTAAAGAAATTCTGCCTGAGTGAGACTTTCTCTATTTGTGTGTGAATTGTGAAAACAGTATTAATAATCTGTGAAAAATGTTATTGCCAAAAGGGGTCACACCATAAGCAACCAAATTGAAAAAGGGTCTGTAAGGGACATCTGGAAGGATAGGGAGAATACCAGAGTCTACAAAGATTTTGAATCAGGCTGTTGCATGTTCTGTAGGGAGAAGGCCAAATCAAGTGATCTTACTTTGTGGGGGAGCTCTTGCAGCAGGTAATACCAATAGGACTATGCCGCCAGGCACTAGGACCCCATGGAAAACTTCTAGCTAGCAGTCCAAGGTGGGGGACTGCCCCTGACATTGGTCATGGTATGAAGGGGTGGTCCCCCAGCACCACCTCGGTTCTTTTCCTGCCATTGACCCACAAGTATCGGCTCCACGGATGCCTCTATCGCAGTCGACTGCCATTTTGGGCCTCACACAGTTACCATTCCTTTTCGTTAATTTTTTTTCTGATTTATTCAGTTTAGTGCATGTCTTCCTCATCTTCACAGTGGCAGAAGTCGAAGTGTGTGTGCGGCAAGCAGATCCCAGCGAGAGTCAGCCACTCAGCCTGCCTAATCTGCTTGGGCCCGGACCACAAGCCGGACGACTGCGTGCATTGCCAAAAGTTTAACAGAACTTGCATCCGCTGCTTCAAGACTCTTAAGGTCTGCTTATTGGAACAAGTGGCCGCCATTCAGAGGACCCATTCTGGACACAGCTCTTCCTCTTCAGCCAGGGACTTCTCCCCCAAAGAGAAGAGATTGGGTGGGAAACACCACAGTAGAGATAAGAGAGCCAGGTCAGAATCCCGCCTTAGGTCCCCTCACAAGACCTCTACATCTTCCACCTCCTGAGGGAGGTCAGAGTCTGTTCCTCCCTGGTTCCACGGCCGTTACTGGGGTTTCTACCAAGAAGACCACTGCCCCTTCTCACTCACAGGGTAAGGAGTCTTCCAGCCACAGGCGTTCATCCACCTGTGTCCCTGGCTCTCTTAGGCTTCACAAGCAATCACTTTGGTCAACACCAGAGGGACAGGTGCCCACTTCGGGTGGTAAAACAGATACTGCCACCCGAAAATCCTCAGGGTCATCCAACTGGCACAAAGGGTTGGGTGACTCCTCCAGACTCCAAGAGGCCATTAAGCACCTGACGCCTCCTCCACCCGAAGACAGGGTGACATCTGCCTTAGATGGTCAGCAGACCACGGGCCCCTCTGATTTGGCATCTGAGATGGACCAGGTGCCACCAACAAAGCGGCCATCTGCTCCGAAAGAGCAGCCTTCAGATCAGGCATCTAGTATCCCAAAGATCGGACTCCTGGACCCATAGATTGTTGGCCGACTTCTCTGCCTCCTCCCAAGGAGCTGGATGCCAGACCCCAGGGAGGTTCAGCACTGCCAGACAAGTCCCCATCGGCTCAGACGCCTGAGGGCAAAAAGCCTGAGAACCAGGCGACAGCACCTACAGCACCACAAGGGCAGTCGCCAGGCCCCTCGAACATTCCTACCCCACCGCCACCAAAGCCTGTCATTCCGGTGGCGGAGGTAGGGGCCCTGTTTAACTCTTGGTGGAACACCATCAAGGGGGACTTGCTTCCCAGACCACAGGAACTGTCCCCTGCCCCTAGAGGTCTCCAGCCTCCAGCTCTGCCTAGGGAGCCCTTGCCTCACAGGCCAAAATGACCTCCCCTGATGCCAGATCGCCTGTCCGGGGATGACGACTGAGGGTCACCAGCTCCCAGTGGTCGCAAGAGACGCCCATCGTCTGTTCCCTCTTCCAGGGAACACCTGCACTCTTCCTCAGGGGAAGACACAGTGGACTCTGACATATACTTCTCCAAGGACGAACTGCCCCTGCCTCTCTGGATCACAAGAAGGACTCTCCAAGGTCCCCTCTGGATGATCCATCCTTCCTGGACGTGATGAGGCACATCCAGGCCTTAAACCAGTGGGACACAGAGGAGCGTGACCCAGAACGTCACCGCCTGGCCAGGTTCCTCAGGGCAAATGACCCAAAGCCTCTGGTCATTCCCCCGCTCATCTAACCCTTCCAGAATGTAACAAAACTGGCCTGGAAGCATCCATCCACCACTTAAGCCATACCCAGAAAAGCAGACTGGCTTTATAAAACCCCAAAAGGGGAGCCCCATCTCTGTGAGCAGCCAAAGGCGGACTCCATGGTGCTCACTGTAGCACATGGCAGAGTGCAACAGCCCAGACACATGAGCTCTCAGCCTCCAGACCTTGAATCTAAAAGCTGGACCAAATGATCCATAAGGTCTGCTCCTCAGTCACTTGCACTGTCAGATCGCTACATTTTTTGGCACACACGGTTATGTATCAAAAATCATTATGGAGCAAGGCGTTAGACCTGGTTAAGGCCCAACCGGACTTGAACAGCAAGTCGGAGCTCATGGCTGTCATCCAGTCAGGCATAGATGTTGGCAGGCATGTTCTGCAGAGTTCTTATGACTCGACAGATATGGCTGCCAGGGCAGCAGCTACAGGGTTGTGCATGAGGAGACGCACCTGGCTGCGAGTCTCAGGGTTTCACCAGGACCTGCAAGATGCCATACTAGATGCACCCTTCCAGGGGTCGGTTCTCTTTGGTCTGGATACTGAGAAGCTGATTACAGGGCTTCAAGATTTGGGAAAAGCGGTTTCCGATGTACATAGAATGTACAAGTTGGAACCAGCTACTGCTCGGCGCCACCCCTTTCATAAAAACCAGGGTCAGCAAGGAAGACGCCAGCAACAAAAGAGGGATTCAAAGAAGAGGCCTCCCTTCCTTCAGGTGCCAGGGCTAAAAGTGCCAAGATGGCCAGACCCCCATTGCCTACCCTCTGCGCCTCGGCTTGACTCCCTCACGGCCTTCCCTCCTCCTGTGATGGCACAGGGGGGAGGCTGTAGGAGGGAGGTTCTCCCTTTACCTATCACGGTGGTCCAGTATTACCACAGGTCAGTGGGTTCTCCAGATTATCAAAAAGGGGTACACTCTGGAATTCACCCAGATCCCACCGGACAGCCCACCCATCCCTTCCCACTGCTCCCCCTCCCATGCTGCTCTTCTACGGGCAGAGATACAGGCCCTGCTCAAAAAAATAGCAATTTGGGTAGTACCCCTAACTCAAAGAGGCAGGGGATACTACTCCCACTTCTTCCTAGTCCAGAAGACGACAGGAGACCAACATCCCATTCTAGATCTAAGCCAACTGAACACCTTCATCGAGTACAGAATGGTGACACTGTCCGGCCTGTTGCCCATGATCCACCAGGGAGGTTGGCTCTGCTCCCTGGACATGCAGGATGCTTACATGCATATAAAGATTCTGCCATCCCACAACAGGCAGTACCTTTGCTTCATCTTCCAAGGAGAGCACTACGAGTTCAGAGCGCTTCCATTCGGCCTTTCGTCCACACCGAGGGTCTTTACCAAATGCCTGGTGGTAGTGGCGGCAGCCCTCAGGAGCAGGAGTCACTATGCTTACCATTACCTGGATGACTGGCTTCTTGCAGCTTCATCAGAAGACCAGCTGCGTCCCTCATTGTGGGAGACTTTCAGCCTATTTCAAACCTTGGGCATCACTCTGAATCTCTCCAAATCGTGCTCCTGGCCTACCTAGAAGCTACAATACATTGTAGCGGTTCTGGACATCATCCAGGGAAAGGTCTTTCTTCCCGAGGACCGAACAGACTGACTGCGGACGGTCACTCGCAGGGTAATGGCTACCAGTCTGGTCCCGGCCAGAGTGGTGCTCCAACTCCTGGGCCATATGGCTGCAGCCATTGCAACAGCTCCCCTTGCTTGCTTGCACATAAGGGTCTTGCAGTGGAACCTCAGGGTTCAATTGGACCAAAGCACAGACAATCTTGATTGGCCGATCCGGCTTTCCAGGGCAGTCCTTCAGTCCCTGGAATGGTGGGTCACCCCAGCCCATCTAGACACAGGGGTTCCCTTCCAATGTCAAAGTCTTCAGCAAATTCTGACGGCAGATGCCTCCGGGCTGGGCTGGGGGGCACACATGGCATCTCACCAGGCGAGGGGCTCTTGGACCTCGGCAGAGTGTGCTCTCCATATAAATGTTCTGGTGGTGAGAGCCATCCTGAATGCCTTACAGGCTTTCCAAGGAGTACTCTCACCCTGGCCCCTACTGGTCCAGTCGGACAACACCCCAGTAGTCTTCTACCTCAACAAGCAAGGAGGCACTCATTCTTACCGCCTATGCAGAGAGGCCATGAGAGTGTGGTTTTGGGCAGTGGACCACAACCTGGAAATCACAGCAGTTCATATTCCCGGGATTCATAAAGTTCTCGCAGATAGCCTAAGCCGCTCTTGCTCTCAGAGTCACGAATGGGAGCTACTGCAGGAGGTTGTAGACGATCTCTTCAGAAGGTGGGGTCAGCCAGAACTGGACCTCTTTGCATCCCCACACAACGTTTACAGTCAATGCCAAACTGCCCGATTTCTGTTTGCTAGATCCAGGGCCTGGTTTTTCTGGTGAGATGCATTGTCCCTCTCCTGGACAGGGAGGTCCCTGTATGCATTCCTACCCTTTCCGCTTCTCCAGAGGATACTACTCAAGCTGCAAGCAGAGGGTGCTTGCATGATCCTGGTCACACCCTTCTGGCCACAGCTGATTTGGTTCCTGCTGCTGCAGCAACTGGCATCGGAACCACTGTGTTCTGTTACCCCTGTCCACTCACTTGCTCTCCTAGGAGCAGGGGACTGTAGTACATCTGGACCTTCTGTCTCTGCATCTGCATGCATGGCTCCTGCAGACTTAGCTGGGGAAAGATTCAGGGTATCCCCCTGGGTGGTAGAGGTTCTTGTAGCAGTGAGAAAACCCTCTACTAGGGCAACATACGCCATGAAATGGAAGAGTTTCTGCTTGTGGGCATCCCCCCATCCCTTGGATCCTTTCCACTGTCTGGTGAACTCTGTGCTGGAGTACCTTCTTTCCCTATCAGACATGGATCTTAGCTACTCGTCCATTAAGGTGCATCTCTGTGCGCTTTCAATTTACCGTGCAGCACAGGATGGGAAAGATCTGGCACAGCTGGATCTGTACAAGACCTTTTTAAGAGGGATCTTACATGTTAAACCCCCTAGGAGAGATCTCATGCCTCCTTGGAACCTCCTCTTTGTGTTAGAACAGCTTACTTTGCTTCCCTTATAGCCAGCCACAAGTTGCAAGCTATGCTTTCTCTCTCTTGGAAAGCGTTCCTTTTAGTTGTCATTACTTCCGCTCAGAGGATTTCTGAGCTGCAGGCTCTGATGTGTATTGAGGCTAATCTTGTTTTTCACAGGGACAGAGTAGTCCTGCATACAAATCCTAAGTTTCTTCCGAAGGTTGTGACTGAGTTTACTTTAAACTAAGACATGCAACTACCAGTTTATTATCCAGAGTACTCAGAGGGAAGGCCTTGTTACATACTGTGGATGTTCATAGAATTCTTCGTTACTATCTTGATCATACTCATTCCTCCAGAAAGGCAGACCAATTGTTTGTCTCTTTTGCCCAAAGGTTAATTGGGGCTCCAGTGACCAGACAATGGCCAAGTGGCTGGTCAATTGTATTACTTCCTGTTACCAGACGTACAACAGACCCTTGCTGGGACCGGTTAAGGGTCATTCCACCAGAGGGGTTGCAACATCCTTTGCATCCCTTAGGAACGTTTCGGCAGCAGGTCTCTGTGCAGCTGCTACTTGGAGTTCAGTCCACACTTTCATTAGGTACTACAGTCTGGACATTGCTTCCAGAAGGAGAGTGGGGTTCGGCCTAGCGGTCCTCCAAGGACTCATCTCCTGAGGTGCCTAGGGCATTGTTTTTTATACAGTCCTCCACCCTTCTGACCTGGGTCTCACCTTTGTACTGCTTGGGACTCAGTTCTATTGGTATTACCTGCTGCAAGAGCTCCCTCTCGAAGTAAGATAGTACAGTTATGTAGGAACTTAGTGTAACAAAAGATCTTCGAGAGGAGCTCTTGCAGCAGGTGGGTTTCCCTCCCACCTGCCCCCAGGGTTATGTAAATGTACTTCTGTCTGGGGAATGGGAGATTCTCCTTGGTTCCCCATCCAAATTGTCAACTGGACCTCTGGCAGGTGAACTGAGGTGGTGCCTGGGGACCGCCTCTTTATACCATGACCGAAGGGGCGGGGCTGACATCGGGGGGCAGTACCCCACCTTGGACTGCTAACTAGAAGTTTTCCGTGGGGTCTTAGTGCCTGGTGGCATAGTCCTATTGGTATTACCTGCTGCAAGAGCTCCTCTCAAAGATCTACTGTTATGGTAAGATCTTACTTCGAGAAACAGCTCTTGCAGCAGGTTACACCATTGGGACTGAAGCCAGCAGGCGCCAGGACCCTACGGAAAAATTCTAGCTAGCAGTATCCAGCAGGGGACCGCCCCTGACGTTGGCCCCTCCCCGACGACAGGCATCACATAAAAGGGGGCGGTCCCCCAGCATCCCCAGTTCTTTCCCATCGTCGACTCGCCAGCATTGACCTCATGGACGCCTGCATCAATGATACGATGCGCAAAATCTTTACAAAATAATCATAAATCCATGTCTACTTCTCCAACTCCTTCTCTCGAAGGACATCCCTCAAAGTGCACCTGCGGCAAGCAGATCCCCTTCACCGACCATCATTCGGCTTGTGTGAGGTGCCTGGGCCCGGAACACGACACCCAGGCCTGCTCCATCTGCCAACAATTTAATAGCAGGACCAGGATCCGCCGCCAAAAGGTCCTTCAGGGGTTCCTTCTTGAAGAAAAACTTCACAAAATGGAAAAAAGACCTTCCTCCAAAGGGGATTCTTCCCATAAGACCGGGAAGCACCGGGACAAGCACCGGGACTCAGGTAGATCGGGATCCCCCAACAGGGCCTCTGAATCCAGGGCCAGCTCCAGCTCTACGCGGTCCGACTGTTCTCCTTCCTGGGCCTGCTCCCAACCTCCCCCAGTTAAGGTAAGGTCTTCAAGGGGTTCTTCAGCCTCCTTGCACCCACTTAAGACCCACTGGGCACCCGACTCTTCTTCCAGGCCTGACTCTTCAGAAAAACATAGGAAGTCTTCCTCAAAATCTAGCGGGACGTCAGGCCGACGCTGGGACACCGACCTCAGGTCCGTCTCCCAGCCTCCCAAGGCCCCGGAAAGGAAGACCAAGGATCTGATGCCTCTTAAGTGGATGTCACAGAATAAAAAGGTGCCTGACCCGACGCCCGAAAAACGGACTCCTGACCTGACAGCAGTTGTACCGACGCTGGGTGACACCGGACATCAAGGGTCCTCAGGAGAGATGGCTGCTGCACTGCTGGACGACCAGACGGGTGGCAGGGAGGACGCCGGCTTGCCTGGAGAGCTGTTGATGGATCCGGTGGTTCCCCAGGACCCGACGCCCAACCCCGGCGACAGACCCACACCGACGTTGGGCCCATCTGGCATGAACATTCAGGAGGTGAAGGAATTGTTCACCTTCTGGTGGGAGACCATCAGAAAGGACGTGGTCCCCAGTAAGCCTCTTCCACCTCCACCACCTACATCCCCTCCTTGGGAGGGTGAAGGCTCAAGACCCCCGACCCCTAAGGAGCCAACTCCACCTCCTAGGGGCAGATCTAGAGAGAGAAAAAGATGCCCATCACGATCTCCCTCTGGGTCTCCAAGCCCTAAACAACCCAGGGATAGACGACACCCACCAGGGGATGACTCCAGACCAGATACGTCCGATACCTCCAGGTCTCCATCCCCCTATAGTCCCCCATCACCAGACCCATGAGACCAGCCAAGGTCACCACCAGATCATCCCTCTTTCTCCGAAATCATGAGGCACATCCAGGAGAATATGGGATGGGAGACTGAAGACTTGGACCCCGAGAGACAACGCCTTGCCCGTTACCTTCGGCAAAAGGACCCAAAGCCTGTGGTGGTCCCACCTCTAGTGGACACCTTCATGGATGTCACCAAGGCGGCTTGGAGGTGTCCGCACTCAACACCGGCTGTTCCTAAGAAGGCTGATCACCTGTACAGAGCTCCTATGGAGGACCTGTATCTGGCGCAGCAACCCCTGGCAGACTCACTGATCATTACGGCGTCTCATGATCGGTCTCAACGACCGCAGCACTTGAGTACCCAGCCTACGGACCAAGAATCTAAGCAATTAGATTCTATAGGAAGATGCATGTATGCGGCTGCTACATGCTCGATGAGGTCTTTGAATTACCTCACGCACATAGTGCAATTTCAAAACGCCCTCTGGGAGCAGGGCCAAGACCTTTTGAAGGACTTTCCAGATGGCAAAAAGAAGGAGGAGCTGCTCAACCTCCTTCATACTGGGTCGGACATGGTTAGTCCATCCGGATCTTTGGTCACTGAACCTGCATGCCTGGCTCCTAAAGACATAGCAGTCCTGAGATACGGGGTCTCTCGGGAAGTTGCAGACGTTCTGGTGGCAGCCAGAAAACCGGCCACTCACGCCACTTACGCCATGAAGTGGCGCAGACTTTGCATCTGGGCTCAACCTCGCGGATTGACCCCATTGGATTGTTCAGAGATGTCCGTGTTAGACTACCTTCTAACCCTGTATGAGGCAGGCCTTGCCTACTCTTCCATTAAGGTTCACCTGTGCGCCATTTCGGCGTATCATTCACCGATAGGTCATAGCTCTCTAGCTCAACTAGAGGCTTCACACGCTTTTTTGCATGGCATCCTGCACCTGAGGCCTCCTATCAGAGACCCGGTTCCACCTTGGGATCTCCCCTTTGTTTTAGAGCAGCTTACTCTACCTCCTTTTGAACCAGCCGTGGATTACGAGCTGCGTCTCCTCACTTGGAAGACACTCCTTTTAGTTGCTGTTACTTCTGCTAGAAGAGTTTCTGAGCTTCATGCACTCATGTGCAAGGATCCTTATTTGGTTTTTCACAAGGACAGAGTGTCCTTAAGAACAAATCCTAAGTTCCTTCCCAAAGTAGTCTCGGTGGTCACACTCAACCAAGATATAGACCTGCCGATGTATTACCCAAATTACGGTAATGGGGGAGGCCCTGTTGCACACTCTAGCTGTGCATAGATGTCTCAGATGTTATCTGACCAAAACCAAAGCCCATCGTAAGTTGGACCAGCTCTTTGTTTCCTACGCAGAGCGGATGCTCGGTGCTCCTATTTCAAAACAGTCGCTTTCCAGATGGTTGGTCAAGCGCATTATGTTCTGTTATCAGAAGCACAATAAACCCTTACCGGGACCGGTGAAGGGTAATTCTATGAGGGGGGTGGCTACCTCTTTTGCTGCGCTCAAAAATGTCTCCACTTAAGCTATCTGTGCAGCAGCGACTTGGAGCACTGTGCACACTTTCATCAGACACTACAGTTTGGACATTGCCTCTAGGCGTAGAGCTGGATTCGGCTTGGTGGTCCTTCAAGGGCTCTTGTCTTGAAGTCTGAGTCATCTCTCCTACCCTCCTCCTGGTAGCAAATTGTTCCCTTACTGCTTGGGAATCAGTCCTAATGGTGTAACCTGCTGCAAGAGCTGTTTCTCGAAGTAAGATAGTACAGTTACGTAAGAACTTACAGTAACAGTAGATCTTCGAGGACAGCTCTTGCAGCAGGCAGTTTCCCTCCCACCTTCCCCTCTGGAGGTTGAGTCTTCTGACCTAGTTTTTAGGCTACAGCATCCTTTGACACCTTTTTCTAACCTTCCTTTAGAAGCGGATCCTCTGTCTCCCTTTCAGATGTCACACTTGAGCCTGGAGTCTCCGGCAGGAGAACTGGGGATGCTGGGGGACCGCCCCCTTTTATGTGATGCCTGATGTCAGGGAGGGGTCAACGTTGGGGGTGGTCCCCCACTGGATACTGCTAGCTAGAATTTTTCCATGGGGTCCTGGCGCCTGCCAGCTTCAGTCCTAATGGTGTAACCTGCTGCAAGAGCTGTTCTCGAAGATCTACTGTTACGGTAAGTTCTTGTGTAACTGTAGTTTCCCAAGTAACTGTACTTCTAGGGATGTGGATATGTTGTTCAATCCACACTGTCTGGCAGGTTCCTTGCCGCTTTAATTCTTGCCAGAAGGTCTTCAAGCTGGCTCCTTCTACCCACCCGGGTGGTAAAACCCTCGGCTCTGCCCCATGACGCCATATCTTCCTTACCGCTTGGAAGCTCAGGTTCCCTCCTTAGTGCTCTGCATTTTAGGCCTGGATCCAAACTCTTCTGGTTTTCCAAAAATTATTTTAAAGTTTTCAAGACTACGGTCTTCATCTTCCCTCACGGCTGCGATGGACAAATCCACTCCCGGCTTCCGTCAGTGCCCTTGCGGACAGAAGAAGTCCCGGACCGATCCACACTCCACGTGTGTTCACTGCCTGGGCCTTGCCCACAATCCACAGGCCTGTGATCTGTGCAAGTCCTCATCAGCTTCAGTCTTAGAGGACCGCACTGCCAGACTACAACTTGGGTGTCCTGAGAAACGGTACCTGCTGGTGAAGTCAAAGGAGGCCCGTTGGGCGGTGTCTGCAGCTGTGGGCTCCACAGAGCAGCTGGAGCAGTTGATCGCCCTTGAGGAGGAGATGGCCCATGCCACTTCATCTTCCTCCTCAGCTGCGGCGTTTGTCCCACTCTCCTTGGGTTTCAACTACACTGCTTCTTTTAAGGAGCTTTGTCAGTCCCTCTCCACCAAGGGAGAAGGGCCATCGGGACATACCAGTCGATGAAGAAAAAAGGACCAAAAGGTAAGTCCCATCATTGGCGTTTGTGGGACGGGAGAGATCCCTTCACCAGACCGTGGCTCTCGACTTGGTGGGGTTGCGACTAAGGCTGCTGGCTGCGGTGTCCCCGTCAGGTCAGCCGGTCAAGACATCTGTCGACGTGGTCGATATTTTTCTCGACCTGTTGGACAGTTTGTCGACTGGAGAAGCCGACAGTCCTTCTTCACTGGTTCCCCCAGTGGTTACCGAGGACTTGGCTGTGCCTCCTGTGCCGAAGTCCCTGGTAAAGGACCCTGAACCAGGGGATGAGTGGGTTTCCCCCGCCCCCCTCTTTGACCCACCCTCGGCGACCCCGAAGGTCTCAGTCCTCTTCCAGGTCGAGTAGGTCCTGCCGTCATCGGCGGTCTCGGCACTGTGGAAAGCGGCATTGCTGCTTGTCCTCTTCGGAGGATAGGCTCCGAAGTAAGTTACGCCGGTGCTACTAGGACATGATGTGACAGTAACTTTTGTTGACCGGTAACAAGCTGACTCCGTCACCTTCTCCGGCAATTAAGTGGCTGTCACTGGAGCAACCGAAGCAACCCCTCGTGATTATCGAGAAACTGACCCTGGCACCGGTTGTTTGGCCGAAACCGGCTGCTCCGCCCATTGTGGAACCGCCGCCTCCTCAACCGAAGACTGGGGCCCCGACCAAGGATTCTCGGTCAGTTCGGGGCTTGCCCCACAGATTGTCAGTCATCCTCACTCCCGGTCGACCTCGGCAGGTGGAGGGTGGCTCAGGTGCTCGGCAGCTGTTTACAGACTCCTCGGAGTATGACGACAACTCCCTGTTTTCCAGGCCCATTGACCTGGAATCTGCAGGGGGTCAGTCGGTGGACAAGAGCCCATCCTCATTCTTGGGTATACTTCGACTCATCTTAGAGTCCACTGGGATGCAGCTTGAACCCTTTGAGAAACGGGCCAGGTATCCCCTCACGGAGATACTGGACCGAGGAGATTCTCCTACGGAGCCCTTCCCTGTGGCTGAGGCCATTGTTGGCCTGGCCCTGGAGTTGTGGCAGTGGCCTGCATCTTGTTCCACACCTTCGGCCTGGATGGCTCATAAGTACGCGGTCCCCGCCGGTTCACTCTCCAGTTTCTCGGAGCACCGCTCTGCAGAGGGGCTGGTGACCGACAGTGTTTTCCGGCTTTCCAAGAACTCTTGGAATGTGGACAAACCGCCCGATAAAGAATCCAAAAAGCTGGATTACTCGGGTCGGAAGGTTTACACTGCTTCCTCCCTAGGCCTCCGACAGGCTAGCTCGGCTGTACTGATGGCACATTTCTCACACACCCTTATGGGTTCCCTGTATGAGGTGATTCCTTATCTCCCGGCTGACCTTTAGATGACAGTCAAGCCGGTGTGGGATCAGGGAAGGGCGGTGGCTAAACAGCAGCTCCAAACTTCTTTGGACATCGGTGACTCTTGTGCCCAGTCAGTAGCAGCCGCAGCAGCCATGCGCTGCAGAGCTTGGTTGCAGATCTCCACCTTCATGGCAGACACCCAGCACAAGCTGGCAGACGTTCCCTTCCTGGGTACCGACTTGATCGGGCCAGGGGTGGAAAGCCATCTCCAGAGGATTGAGAAGTTCAGTGCCACCTTGGACTCAGTCACGTCTGCCCAGAAGGACAAAGGCCACCAGTAGCAGCGTAAGCCCTTTCGCCCTTCCGCTGCTGCGGTACGTCTGGCCCAGCAACACCAGCAACAGGGCCAACAGGCTCACACTTGATGCTCTAAGGCCAAGTCTGCCGCTTTCTCCAGTAGGAAGCCTGGAGGAGAGGGTCCAGGAGATCCCTCAGCTGGCCCTTCCTCCAAGCCTGCCCAGTGACGGGTTGAGGGGTGTCGCCCCCAGCCTCGTCACTCCTTCCCAGGTTCCCCCATGATGGGACGGCTCCGCCACTTCCTTTCAGCCTGGTCCACTATCACCACAGACCGCTGGGTGCTAGAAGTGGTCGGCAGGGGTCTGCCTCTGGAGTTCAAGCAGTTCCCTCCCTAGCAAGCCATTGCCCCACAGGGGGCAATGGGGTCCACAGCCTCTTTGTTGGCTCGTAGAGCCGACATTGCCCTGCTCCTCCAGAAGGAGGTGATCTGAGAGGAGGTAGATCCTCCTCCAGACCCAGGGTTTGTGTCCAGGTACTTTCTGGTCCCAAAACGGACGGGGGGGCTGGCGCCCCATTCTCAACCTGCACGACCTGAACAAGTTCCTAAGGCCACACACCTTCAGGATGGTTACTCTGGCTCAGATCATTCCATCCTTGGAACTAGGCATGTGGTTCTGCTCTCTGGATCTCCAGGACACGTTCTTTCACGTCCCAATCCATCCCTCTCATCAGCGATTCCTCCACTTCAGGGCAGAGGGATCTCTTTACGAGTTCCGGGCCATGCCCTTCGGACTCTCTCCAGCTTCCAGGGTCTTCACCAAATGCATGGCAGTGGTGACAGCATTCCCTGCGGTGCTGAGGGGTCCGGGTGTACCCTTACCTGGACCACTGGCTGATTGCAGCCCCCTCCAGGTTGGAGGTGGAGCGGTCCAGGGATCTGGCCCTCCAGGTTTGCTCTCAGATTGGCCTCCTCATCAACGAGGCCAAATCAGAACTCATGCCATTGCAGGTGAATCAGTTCATTGGGGCAGAGCTCGACTCTCTGCAAGCCAGAGCTCGGCTCCCAGTGGACAGGGCTGAGGTCCTTTCCTCCTTTGCCCAATCATTTCTGATTGGGCAACTGCACCCTTCCCGGGACTTTCTGGGCCTCATGGCGGCCTGCACCAGCGTGGTCCATTGGGCCTGCTGGCATATGCACCCCCTGCAATGGTGGGCTGGCCAGCCAGTGGTCACAGCGCTCTGGTCCTCTGGACCAGCTGGTGACAGTGACCCAGGAGATGTGGGATGGCCTGCAGTGGTGGCTCATCCCAGATCATCTGCAGGAGGGTATCCCATTTGTCCGGCCTGAGCCGATGGTCACACTAATGACCAACGCCTCTCTGATGGGTTGGGGTGCCCATCTGAGGGATCTATGGGCCCACGGCCTCTGGACCCCTCAGGAGTCTTGATGCCACATCAACCTTCTGGAGCTTCAAGCCATTTGACTAGCCCTCACTGCCTTTGCTCCGTTTGTATGGGGTCAGGTGGTTCAGGTCCAGACGGACAACACCACAACCATGTACTACCTCAACCGTCGGGGTGGGATGCATTCCTTGCCTCTGTGCAAGGAGGCTCTCTGCATCTGGTCTCATGATCAGCCTGGAGGCAGATCTCCTAGCCATCCATGTGGCAGGAGCCTCCAACAGTCTGGCCGATGCCCTCAGCTGGATAGGCGCAGCATCTCACGAGTTGTCACTCCTGCCAGAGGTAGTGCAAGAAATGTTCTCCCATTGGGGCACCCCTCAGGTGGACCTGTTTGACTCTAGGGAGAATGCGAAGCTGAGGCTGTTTCACGCCCGCCTCCCTCAGCAGGGCTCGCTGCAGGGGGATGCCTTCTCGAGGCCGTGGACCCCGGGCCTCTTCTATGCCTTTCCTCCATTTTTCTTGATCCACAAGGTGCTTCTCAAGGCGAAGAGGGACAAGGCACAGGTGATTCTGGTAGCCTCAGACTGGCCTGGCCAGTTCTGGTACCCAGATCTCTTCAGCCTCAGCTCCAGGCTTCCGAGGCAGCTTCCAGCCCAACCGGACTGATCTCAGTAGACAAGGGGAAGGTTCTCCATCTGGACCTTCAATTCCTGCACCTGACGGCCTGGTTCCTGAACGGCTAGAGTTCCAGGACTTGGGTCTTTCTGACGAGGTCCTGAACATTGTTGAGGTGTCCCGTAAGGAGTAGACCAGAAAATGCTACGCCTTCAAATGGAAGAAATTCTCCATTTGGTGTCAGGACAAGGGGTTGGTCCCCTCTTCCTGTCCCTTGGCTAGTATTTTGGACTACCTGTGGTCCCTTTCTCAGCTAGGACTTCGGTCGATGACCCTCAAAGTGCACCTGGCAGCCATCTCTGCTTAGCGGGCGTGAGCTGGTTAGCAGTCGGTGGCACAGGAGAAGGTGGTTGGGCACTTTTTCAAAGGCCTTGATCACATATCCCCTCCAGTGCGAGAACCTCCACCTCCATGGGATCTACTGCTGGTATTGGCTAAGCTCATGGGCAAGCCTTTCGAACCGATGCACATGTGCGATGTCTCCCACCTGTCGTGGAAGACCACCTTCTTGGTGGCTATCACGTCAGCCAGAAGGATGGGAGAGCTCCAGGAGCTTTCCATCGAGTCTCCTTATCTGGTCTTCCACAGGGACAAGGTTGTCCGTCACCCCAACCCGAAATTCCTTCCAAAGGTGGTGTTGGAGTTTCACCTAAACCAGGTGTTGACTCTGCCGGTGTTCTACCCCAATCACACCTCGGAGGCCGAATATAGGCTCCATACTTTGGACCCTAGAAGAGCGCTCACTTATTATAAGGAGTGAATGGCTGACGTTCAGGGAGAGGTTTGCCAGCTGTTTGTCACCTACGCTGTAGCCGCACCTGGCAGACCTGCAGCCAAGTGGACGATAAGCAGGTGGGTCACCTCCTGCATAGATCTCTGCTATAGGTTGGCGGGCATGGAGCCTCCCAAAGGGATAAGAGCTCATTCTACCCGCCATACCGCTGCTTCGGTGGCTGCTTCTAGGGACGTCCCTATCCAAGAAATCTGCAGGGCTGCTACCTGGAAGTCAGCACACACCTTTGTTACCCATTACCACATTGACCTAGAGTCATGCTGGGATGCTGGTTTTGGGACCTCGGTTCTCCAGTCCTTATTCCCCAAGTAAGTATAGGGGTACGTGTCTTGCCTCCCTCCTCCCAGAGAACTGCTAGGAGTCTGCCAGACAGTGTGGATTGAACAACATATCCACGTCCCTAGAAATACAGGTTACTCACCTATAACAGGAGTTCTAGGAGTGGTATATGTTGTTCATCCACATAACCCACCCGATCTCCCCGGCTTCGACGTGCAACCTGGCTTCCAGCGGGCTAGATCTGGCGTCATGGGGTGGAGCCGAGGGTTTTACCATCCGGGTGGGTGGAAGGAGCCAGCTTGAAGACCTTCCGGCAAGAATTAAAGTGGCAAGGAGCCTGCCAGACAGTGTGGATGAACAACATATACCACTCCTAGAACTCCTGTTACAGGTGAGAAACATGTATTTTCTGCTGCTATCCCGAAGAGAGTGTGATGCCTGGGTCTTCCTCCTTTGTGTAATAGCCAAGGAAAGATTCATATTTGGCCATAAGACTCGAGACTGGTATTGTGCCCTTATCCAGAGCTAGCAGGAGGCCCTGGATCCTCGTGGCAGAGGTGCAGTCGTGACCTCGTCGAGCATTCTAAAGGACGAGGAGGATATCCCTGTTTTCCTCCATCATGGATTGCACTTAAGGGTGGGCACTGTGATCACAGTGGGCCTGACCCCCAGAAGTGGGTTCATGACAGATGGAACCCAGCAATTTGCTGAAAGGGGTTCCCTTCCTCATCCCCTCCCCATAGCAGATTCTTACCACAGATGTTTTGGGGATTGGCTGGGGGCACATCTGGGATCTCATCAGACACAAGGAACATGGACCAGAGTGGAGACTTCCCTCCACATAAACATCCTAGAGATGAGGGCTGTTCTGTAGGGAGAATACCAGAGTCTACAAAGATTTTGAACCAGGCTATTGCATGCCCTGTAGGGAGAAGGCCAAATGAACAGGTTACTCACCTGTAACAGTAGTTCTAGGAGTGGTATATGTTGTTCATCCACGCATATTGGCATGTCCCTTTCCTCTTTAAGGATTACTGGAAGTCTTCAAGCTGGCTCCTCCCACCCACCCGGGTGGTATATACCTCGGCTCCGCCCCATGACACCAGATCTTAGCCCACTGGAAGCTAGGTGTTGTGCGTCCACAGCTGGGAAGGTCGAGTAGGTCCATGTGGATGAACAACATATACCACTCCTAGAACTACTGTTACAGGTGAGTAACCTGTTCTTCTAGGATCGTGGCTATGTTATTCATCCACACTTATTGGGAGACTCCTAGCAGTTCTCTGGGAGGAGGGAGATAAGGCGCACACCCCCTACTTAGGGAACAGAGATTGAAGAACTGAGGCCCCAAAACCAGCATCCCGGTGTGGCTCAACTTCGATGTGGTAGCGGGTGATGAAGGTGTTTGCTGACTTTTGGGTAGCAGCTCGGCAGATTTCCTGGATAGGGATGTCCCTGGAAGCAGCCACCGATGCAGCAGTATGGCAGGTAGAATGAGCTCTTATCCCTCTGGGAGGATCCTTGCCCGCAAACTCATAACACAGACCTATGCATGATGTAATCCATCTAGCAATGGTCCACTTCGTGCAGGTCTTCCAGAAGCGGCTTCAGTGTAGGTGACAAACAGCTGGCGAACCTCTCCCCGAATTTCCACCGTCCTCTCCTTATAGTAGGAGAGAGCACGTCACAGGTCCAAGGTATGGAGCCTGTACTCTGCCTCAGAGGTGTAGGTTGGGTAGTAAACCGGCAGAGTTAACACCTGGTTAAGGTGAAACTCTGACACCACCTTAGGAAGGAATTTCGGTTGGGGGCACAGGACAACTTTATCCCTGTCGAAGACCAGATAAGGGGAGTCCACCAAAAGTGCCTGGGGCTCCCCTGTCCTTCTGGCTGACGTGATAGCCACCAGGAAGGTCATCTTCCATGACAAGTGTGACAACTCACACTTGTGCATGGGTTCGAATGGCTTGCCCATGAGCTTTGCCAGTACCAGCAGTAAATCCCACGGAGGTGGAGGTTCACACACCAGAGGGGATATGTGATCCAGGCCTTTGAAAAAGCACCCAACCACTGTCTCCTGCACCAACGCCGGCTGACCGGCCCGCGCCCGGTAAGCAGAGATGGCTGCCAGGTGCACCATAAGGGTTGATGACCGTAGACCTCCTTTGGAGACAGACCAAAGGCAGTCAAGAATGTTAGCCACGGGGCAGGACAGAGGGTCCAGACCCTTGTCCTGACACCAAATGGAAAACCGCTTCCATTTGAAGGCATAACATTTCCTGGTCGATTCCTTTCTAGATGCCTCCACCATGGTGCAGACATCTTCGGAAAGACCCAAAGCCTGGAACTCTAGCCACTCAGGTACCAGGCTGTGAGGTGCAGGGATTGAAGGTCCGGATGGAATATCTTCCCCTGATTGAACGATATCAGGTCCGGGCATGTACAAAGCCGCTCCGGGGGCCTTCAGCTGAGACTGAGGAGATCTGGATACCAGAATTGGCATGGCCAGTCTGAGGCTACCAGAATCACCTTCGCCTTGTCCCTCCTCACCTTGAGTAACACATTGTGGATCAAGGGAAATGGAGGGAAGGCATAGAGGAGGCCTGGGGTCCATGGCCTCAAGAAGGCATCCCCCTGCAGCGAGTCCTGCTGAGGGGGGCAGGCATGAAACGGCCTCAGCTTGGTGTTATCCCTGGAGACAAACAGGTCCACCATTGGTTTGCCCCAACTGGAGAACAGGCTGTAGGCTACCTCTGGATGAAGAGACCACTCGTGGATGTCTGGCCTAGATGGCTGAGAGCTTCCGCCAGATGGTTTGAGGCTTCTGCCACCTGGATGGCTAGGAGATCCACCTCCAATCGGCCCACAAGGGTCCATATGCAGAGTGCCTCCTTGCACAGCAGATGGGAGGGCGTGCTGCCCTGTTTGTTGAGGTAGTACATGGTTGTGGTATTGTCCGTCTGGACTTGAATCACTTGACCCCGGATCTGAGGAGTGAAAGCTGACAGTGCCAGTCTGACTGCTCTGAGCTCCAACAGGTTGATGTGGCATCGAGACTCCTCGGAGGTCCAGAACCCATGGGCTCTTTTGTCCCCCATGTGGGCTCCCCAGCCCATGAGAGAGGCATCGGTCATGAGAACGACCTTTGGTTTGGGGCAGACAAACGGGATCCCTTTCTGCAACCGGTCTGGGGCGGTCCACCATTGGAGAGCGTCCCACATCATCTGGGTTACAGTGATCAGCTGATCGAATTGACCGTGGCACTGAGTCCACTGGGCAGCCAGCTCTCACTGGAGGGGGCGCATGTGCCACCAGGTCCAATGGACCACCGAGGTGCATTCCGCCATGTAAACCAGAAGGAGCAAAAAGTCCAGGGCTGGGGGCTACTGCCCAACCAGATATGATTGGCTAAAGGAGGAAAGAACCTCCACCCTGTCTGCCAAGAGCCAAGCTCTGGCTTGACAAGAGTCGAGCTATGCCCGATGAAGCCCATCACCTGAGAAGGCACGAGTTCTGACTTGGCCTCAATGATTAGGAGGCCAAGTTGGGAGCAGGTCTGGAGGGCCAGATGCCTGGATCTCTCCACCTCCTGTAGGGAGTGACCTGCCAGAAGCCAGGCTTCGAGGTAGGGGTAAATCTGATCCCCCGATGCCATAGATGGGCCGCCACCACTGCAATGCATTTGGTCAGGACCCGTGGGGCCGATGACAGGCCAAACAGCATGGCTCAGAACTCGTATAGGGTCCACTCGACCCTGAAGCAGAAGAACCGCTGATGGGCCAGATGGATTGGGACATGAAAGAATGCGTCCTGCAGATCCAGTGAACAAAACCACATGTTGCACTCCAAGGATGGAATGATCTGGGACAGAGTGACCATCCAAAAGGTGCGAGACCTGAGATATTGATTCAGGTCATGGAGATCTAGAATGGGGTGTCAGCCTTCCCCCATCTGCTTGGGCACCAGGAAGTATCTGGAGGCAAAGCCTGGGTCTGCTGGAGGATCCGCCACGGGAGCTGTTGCTTCCTTGAGGAGGAGCTGAGCAACATCGTCTCAAAGAGCTGACTGGATGTGAGGGGATATCTGTTCCAAGGGGTGCGGGCTCAGCTGGGAGGGTACTGCTCAAAATCTAGAGGCAGTCCCTGACCGACCACTTTGAGAACCCACCTGTCCGAAATAACAGCGGATCAGGCTGAAAGGAAGTGGTGGAGCCAGCCCCCCACAGGAGGACCCAGAGCTGTCATGATGGGAGTAGGGGTGGCAGCCCCCATCCCAACACTGAGCAGACTTGGAGGAGGAGGAGGCTCCAGGACCTGAGTCTCGGCCTCCTTTATGGGCCTGTTGGGGTACAGGCTTGGGCCGAGGGCACCAAGCTTGAGCCTGCTGCTGGTACTGGTGTCCCCCTTGGAAGGAGGACTGCTGAGCTGCAGGGGAAGAATGCCGAAAGGGCTTCTTCTTCTGCTGGTTCTTGCCCAAGGAACCCTTGGCAGAAGTGGTGTCCAAGGTGGCATTGGACTGTTCTATGCGCTGAAGGTAACCGGCCACTCCTGGGCCGAACAAGTCGGTCCCAAGGAAGGGTACGTCAGCTAACTTGTGCTGAGTGTCCGCCAGGAAGAAGGAGAGCCTCAGCCAAGCCCTGTGGCAAGAGGCAACTGCAGCAGCCGTTGAGCGGGCACAAGAGTCCCCAATGTCCAGGGCCATCTGGAGCTGCTGTTTGGCAATGGCTCGGCCCTGGTCTCAGACCTGCTTGACCATGGTCTGCATGTCCATGGGGAGATGTGGGAGGACTTCGTCTAATGACCCAAGAAGGGCGTGAGAGAAGTGTGCCATGATGACGGCCGAACTTGCCTGATGAAGGCCCAAGGAGAAAGCCACATAGACCTTCCTTGCCGAATGGTCCAAGAGCTTGGACTCTTTGTCGGGAGGTTGGTCCATGTCAGCAGAACTGCCAGTACACCTGAACACAGAAGCGGTCACCAGGCTCTTGGCCGAAGGGTGCTCTGTGAACCCCGCAAGGGACCCCATGGTTACCGTGTACTTGCTGGTCATGCGGGCAGATGAGGCTGGACAAGAGGCAGAACACTGCCAGAGTTCGAGTGCCAGACCAGCAGTGGCCTCGGTCACAGGAAAGGCCTCCGTCGGGGTATCCCCTCTTTTAAGGATGTCCGTAACAGGATACTCCACCTTTTTCTAGATGGGTTCCAGGGGCATCCCTGTGGACTCAGAGATGAGGCGAAAGATCCCTTGGAAGGAGGAAGGACCTTCCTCCATCCCCAGGCCAAGACACGACTCATCATCCCCAGGATGAGAGTGAAGCCCAGTGACGTCTGAATCCGAGGAGTCTGGATACAGCAGCCTGCCGCCCAAATCACCCTCAACACACTGAGGGCAGTTCGGGGTGACCATGACCGATGAACGCCAGGGAAGCCCAGTGTCCAGTCTGTCTGCTTTTGAAGGAGCCCCTCCCACAGGCTGCTTAGGCGGCGGTTCCACCACGATGGGAGGAGAGACTGGTTTAGGCCAAACAGGTGGATTTGCCAGCCCCGCAGGCAGGGGAACTGTAGATTTCAGCTCCAGAGGGGTCGGCTTCGGCCTAGGAGGTAAAAGCCAAGTAATGGCTGGGATAGGAGCCGGAGGAGGCTTGTGCCCAGACAAGATCAGCTGTTGCCACATGAGGTCTTTGTAGCACTGATAGAGCTTCCGCTGGAGCCTTTCCTCATTCGGACGAGGATGACTGATAGCATCGCCTCTTAGAGCGCAAATGGCTCTTCCTCAGCCTTTTGGTCGAGGGGGTTCTAGAACTCGACCGAGATCAGGTGGGCCAGCTCAGTCACTCTGGAGACACTGGCGGGACCGGTGACTTCCAGGGGTCCAGAACTGGGTCCTTGATGGGAACACCAGTGGTCTGGGTCTCTTCACTGGGCCAACAAGTTGGCCAGAGCTGGTGACAGTGGGTCAATGGGTCGATAACCATCTCAACCTCATTGACCGCATCTTCGGTTGTGTGGCCTGATGGAAGGTCCAAAAAGCCAGCGGCCAAAGAAGCGATCTCGACTGAAGTTGAGACTGTGTGCTCTTGGCACTGGGACCTCTTTCAGTCCCAAGAGCACCTTTGCCAAAACGAAGGCTTACTCGGTTCCTTCTCCCACTTATGGGATTGGGAGGAGTGTGAGCCTGCAGGCGCCTCTCCCTGGGTGGTCAGAGACTGGCACAACTCCTGGAAGGAGCCCAAGAAAGAAGAGCCTAGATTGAGAGGAATGAAGAAGCCCCAAGTGTCGGCATGAGCTGCTTCTTCCTCAAATGCCTGCATGCATTCCAATTGTTCAGCGGAGCCCGCAGCCATGGAAACCACCCACCTAGCCTGCTTGAACTTCACTGAAGGGTTCCTTTTCTCCAGTCTCCCCAACTTTAAGCATGCCAGGCGGTCATCCAGGAAGTTGGGATGGAAGGCCAAGCAAAAGCTGAAGGATGAGGTGTCATGGCAGACACCTAGGCAGTAGAAGCACGTGAGATGGGGATTGGTGCATGGCATCTTCTGGCCACAAGGACACTGGAAAAATCTGGGGGAAGATTTTTCTTCCATAATCGAAGACACAAGGAGCGATCATTAACTCGAACGAGTTTTAATTTCGGTAAAATCGAAGTTTTGAAAGGCAGGGCCTACGAAATGCGCAAGCACGAGGGAGGCAACCTGAATCTTTCAGCGGAAAGGAAGATCTGGCGTCATGGGGCAGACCCAAGGTATATACCACCCAGGTGGGTGGGAGGAGCCAGCTTGAAGACTTCTGGTGATCCTTAAAGGGGAAAGGGACATGCCAATAAGTGTGGATGAACAACATATCCACGATCCTAGAACAGGTGTTATGCTACTACCCCGAAGAGTGTGATGTCTGGGTCTTCCTCCTTTGTATAATAGCCAAGTAAAGATTCATATTTGGCCACAAGACTCGAGACTGGTATTGTGCCTTTATCCAGAGCTATATATGGTTACAGTGTAAAGTTCCCTACCTGTTCCCCCCCCCCGCGGGTGCAAGCTAGTGTAGCAGCAGTTAGAGAAGAAGATGGTTTCCAACTACAGTGAATAAACTACAGACTACCTGAAGTAGTTGTGTCAGGAAAGAGGAGTCTAGTGCAAGGGGTGAACAAAAAAACACCTCGTGGAGGCTCTCGTGGCAGCCGATGAGCATGCAACTGCCCAGAACCTCGAGTCACAGCCAGTGACTGAAAGGGACCAAAACCTTGGACATGGGGGTGCCAAGGAATGTTGCAGAGTCCAGTCCCAGTGAGGAGGACAGCAAGACCAGAGGGAACCCAGAGCCACAGCACTAGGAGAAGGTCACCACAATGCTGGAGCCAGAAGGGATCAGGCCGTAGCTAGAGTTGAATTCAAGCAGAGGAAGTTCCAGATGTAGCTGGAGATGCAGGAAAAAGAAAACCAGCATCTGAGACAGGGCGAGGAAAAAGAAAACCAGCGTTGGAGAGAGGTGGCCCGAGGCAAAGAAACACAGTGTCAGAGAGAGGCCGAGGAAAAAGAAAGGCAGCTTCAGAGAGAGGAAAAAAACATCTGAGGGAATTAGAACTGGTGAAGCTAAAACTCCCAACATCCAGCACCAGAGGAGGTTAAGTGGCAGGGGTGAACCTGGAACTCCAGGACTGGGGTGTAAATTAAATTCCAAATTAATAGCTGAATTTAAAGAGGGGGAGGATATGGATGCATTTTTAAATTTATTTGAAAAGATCTGTGTCCAGGCTAAAATACCCAAGGAGTTCTGGCCCTTTCAGCTATTCCCGCTGCTTACTGGTAAAGGGCGTGAGGCACTAGGTCAAATGGACAATCAGTACAGTAGTAGTTATGAGAAACTTAAATCTGCATTGCTTAAAAAGTATGCATTAACGCCTGAAGCATACAGGATTAAGTTCCATAAGCTCTGGAGAAGCTCTGACATGAGCTATGAGGAACTCGTCACAATGCAACGTCAGTTTTTGAAATGGTGGGAGGCAGTGGAAGCAAACTCAGAGAAAACTGAAGAGGTTGTACTTCTGGAGCAGTTCCTTTGGGCTTGCCCAACAGAGCTAAAAACCTGGCTAGAGGACAGAGACCCCAAAACAGCGCAGCAGGCTGCTGAGCTCTCAGACCACTATGCCAGAAGCAGGCCTGCTCTGAAAGGGAATGGGGTGGCTATGGCAGTGCAGAAGGGGGAAAGCACGCCTTCAGGGCAGCTAAAACCCTCACTGCCTCCACAGAAAGGGGGAAGCCCCAGGTTACAAACAAAAAGGATTAATTGGATAAAAGAAATGATGATTGCTGGTTTTACAAACAGCCAGGGCATCTTGCTAGACAGTGTCTTAAAAATGCACGGACTGGACAAAGTAGTGCTCAAACAGAGTTGGGTGCACTGTGTATCTCTGAAAGCATGCCTATAAACATGAGGGAGCACATACACCCGGTTACTGTAAATGTGGTGCACACTCATGGGTGAAGGGATTTGGGGGCGTCTTTTACCTCAGTAAAAGGGGATTTGGTTGAGCCTGAACAGCTTATACCTAATCAGTTCATAACAGTAAGGGGATTCACTGGGGAGGAGAAAACTCTCCCACTTGCTAGTGTTCTCTTGGATTGAGGTGACACAGGAGAGGGGATGCAAAACGTGGCTGTGGCAGACAGCCTCTCCCTGGATGTGATTCTAGGAAACAATCTCCAGAAGGGGATGATGTGTGTGGTTACCCACAGTCAGACGGCAAAGGCCTATTGTAGTTCCCTGGGCCCCATAGAAGCCCCTGTGGAAAACAATGGGAGGCTGGTTCCCCAGCCTGTGTCTTCTGAAATGGAGAGTAGTGAAAGGGAGGCAGGACTTCCCGAAATAGCAGTTCACAAAATGGCTACAAAGGGTTACTCTGAGGAGGGAGGGGTAACCAATGGTCAGAAGGTTGGGGATGGCAGTGACCCTGAATGCCCTGATGCTACAGTTATGGACCCCAGTTTAGGAACTTAAGGGGGCATGTCCCAAGCCTTGGGGAAATGTGAAGAATTTGCCGCTGCTCAGAGGACTGATCCTAGTTTGGAGACGCTGAGGGCTTGTGCAGAATCTGATAGGACATGGAGGTGATGGGAGACATAGAGTATATTGAGACAATGGATTGTTGTGTATGCAGGACAGAGGGAGGGGTGACAGGCAGGCAGCTTGTTCCCCAGGGGTACCGTGAGCAGTTGCTGAAGATCGCTCATGATATCCCCATGTCCGGACATCTGGGAATCGTGTGCACCATGCAGTGATGGGTACAGAATTTCTATTGGCCCAACTTCACCCAGCAGGTGAAGGAATATTGTGGGTCTTGTCACCAGTGCCAACAAATAGGGAAGGCAGCTAGTAAAACCAAAGCCGCACTAATTCCCTTGCCCATTGTGGAGGAGCCATTCCAGAGGGTAGGAATGGATACTGTGGGACCTTTGAGTACCCCAAGCTCCTCTGGGAAGAGGTTTATCCTGATAGTGGTAGATTACACCACCCAATACCCAGAGGCGGTCACCCTTTTCTCACTTGGGACAGACAGCGTGGCAGACGCCTTGCTAGGGATTTTCTCCTGTATCAGTTTTCTACAGGAGGTTATCATTGACCGAGGGGGTACCTTCATGTCGGACCTGATGAAGTGTTTGTGGGAGAAGTGTGGGGTGGTGCAGAGATGCACAACACCTTATCACCCACAAGCCAATGGGCTTGTGGAAAGGTTTAATGGTACTCTAAAATCGTTGTTCCAAGCGTTTGCTGAACAGCATGGGAGGGACTGGGAGAAATGCCTTCCCCACCTGTTGTTCGCATACAGGGAGGTGCCCCAAGAGTTGACAGGGTTTTCCCCCTTCGAACTCTTATATGGACATAGGGTGTGTAGGCTCCTAGACTTGATCTGGGAAGATTGGGAAGGCAAGCACGCCACCCAGGGAACTCCCATAGTGCAGTATGTCCTAAAGTTTAGGGAAAAGCTGAAGGAGCTTATAGGAGCAGCCCAGAGCAACCTGTCAGCTGCCCAGCAGAAGCAAAAGATCTGGTACGACTGCAGAGCCAGAGCTTGCTCGTACAATGTAGGTCAGGAAGTCATGGTCCTAATTCTGGTCTGGAAGGACAAGCTGCAGGCTGAGTGAGCAGGACCATACAAGGTAGTCCAACAGGTTAATGACATGAACTCTATTGTAGAACTGCCTGACAGGAGACATACCCATAGAATGTACCATGTCAACATGATGAAGCCATATGTGAATAGGGCAGATGTGGTATTTGCAGTGTGTAGTCCTGATGAAGAAGACCCCCTACTGGACTTACTGGAGGACAGCAAGTGGGAGTCCTCTGTGGAGGCAATCAAACTCGCCCCAGTTGACCCCGGAACAGGCCCAGGAACTGAGGCAAGTTTTAGCAGACTTTGCCCCTTTGTTTACAGCCAAGCCTGGACTAATCCCCTTAGTGACACACGATGTAGACACGGGGATGCAAGCGTCCATACAGCGGACAGCCTACCTGGTGTCTGAGGCCATCCTAAAGGACATTAGAAGGGAGGTGGAGGAAATGCTGGATTTAGGGGTAATCCAGAAAACCCATAGTCCTTGGGCCTCACCTATAGTCCTCGTTCCCAAGCTGGATAGCTCTACTCACTTTTGTGTGGACTATCGTGGACTCAACGCAGTCACGAAGTCTGATGCCCACCCAGTGCCACGGATGAATGAACTACTGGACAAGTTGGGAGGGGTGACATACCTTACCATAATTGACTTTGACACAAGGGTATTGGCAGGTGGAGTTAACTGCCAGAGCTAGGATGACGTCAGTCTTCATCACTCCAATGGGACTATTCGAGTTCAAGGTAATGTCTTTTGGAATGAAGAACGCCTCTGCCACCTTACAAAGGTAGGTCAACCAGATGTTACATGGTACTGAAGAGTATGCAGTGGCATAGCTGGATGATATTGTCATCTTCAGTACAAGTTGGAAGGAACACCAGGCCCACCTGAAGGAAGTGTTGGGCAGGATACAGAGGGCAGGGCTCACTGTCAAGGCTGAAAAGTGCCATGTGGCCATGGCGGAGGTGGCATACCTAGGACATGTAGTAGGGCGGTGGTAGCTTCATCCCAATCAAGCCAAGATTGAGGTGATAGAGATGTGGCCCAGGCCTGAAACCCAGAAGCAGGTTAGGAGTTTCCTAGGGACTGCCGGGTACTATCGAAAGTTTGTACCAAATTACAATACCCTGGCAGCTCCCCTATCTGGCCTACTAAAGAAAAGAATGCCCAAAAAGGTAAACTGGGAGCCAGGCTGTGAATGGGCCTTTGCACGGCTAAAGGAGGCACTGTGTAGTGCCCCTGTGTTGGCCAGTCCAGACTACAGTAAGCCATTTGTAGTCCAAACAGATGCTTCAGATGTGGGGATTGGAGCAGTCCTCAGTCAGACCTTTAACCAAGGAAAAGATCACCCAATAGTGTACCTTGGCAAAAAGTTGCTTCCCCAGGAGCAGGCCTATTCCACAGTTGAAAAGGAATGCCTTGTGCTGGTATGGGCCCTGAAGAAATTAGAGCCGTACCTCTACAAGAGGCACTTTAAGATACAGACCAATCATAAACCCCTGGTGTGACTGACACAGATGGGTAAAACAAATGGTTGTCTCTTAAGGTGGTGTATTGCCTTACGGGACTATGATATGACCATTACCCACAGGGCCAGGTCAGCCAATGCCAATGCAGACAGGCTATCTCACCAGTAGTGAACAGAATTTGTGAAAATCATACTGTGCCTAGGGATGGATTCCTGCAAATTCATTCTAGGAGGGAGGGTTGTGGTGAGCTGCCTGATTGCTAGCCCTTATAGATATTATTTTGTTGTATATATGTTTTTTTTATGTAATTATATGTACATGCCAGTGTCAGCACAAAGAGACATATGGAAAAGACTAGATTTAAAAAAAAAAAAAGGCTTCACCTTCTTTTGACCCGAAGGCAGCCGTTTGCCAGGAACTGAAATTGCATTCCCAGTTTTTTTTTTTAACAGAGATATGCCAAAATCCAATTGTATATCATAAAACTATGCACTCCGGAGCGGAATGCTTTGATCTAAGGAAGCTGTTATAATATGCTACATTTTATGAGGTACCAGGAGAGGAACATGCTTCCTCAAGAACCTGTGTGGATTCTATCTTACGGGTGTCAATGATCTACAGGGGACTTCAAAGGGTTTAACTCTGAAATGTCATATCCATGCTAATTATAGGTCTCAGAATCTGATTCTTAATATGCTTGGAAATTTTGGAAACAGTGCCATCTTCTGGTCTAAAAGAGACATCTCCTGGCCAAACTGAGTAGTTGCTCTGAACTGGGAATTGACACTGCAAGATTACAGAAGGGTATTTACACCTCCAGCTCAGGGCATTTGGACACACTTTCTCATCTGAACTCCACCTGACACACACAAGCCAATCTGTTTGGAGTCTTTCTTCTGATCACAAGGTTACTACAGAAAGACTGCAATATTCTGCAAACCAGCGATTCTCTTGACTTTGAACTCTTCATACCCAAGGTAGACTTAGCTAACATGTTTTAATGCATTTTTCTTTATATTTTTCCATTCTGTTTCTTATACTGTAACCTAAATTAGTATATGTTTTCTTTTACTTGTAACTGCATTTATTTTAAGTATTTTAGTAAAAACTTTTGTCTAGAGAAATTCTGCCTGAGTGGGACTTTCTCTATTTGTGTGTGAATTGTGAAAACAGTATTAATAATATGAGAAAAATGTTATTACCAAAAGGGGTCACATCATAAGCAACTAAATTGAAAAAGGGTCTGTAAGGGACATCTGGAAGGATAGGGAGAATACTAGAGTCTACAAAGATTTTGAACCAGGCTGTTGCATGTCCTGTAGGGAGAAGGCCAAATCAGTTATTGCACTGCTACCCCGAAGAGAGTGTGATACCTGTGTCTTCCTTTTTTGTGTAATAGCCAAGGAAAGGTTCATATCTGGCCACAAGACTTGAGACTGGTATTGTGCCCTTATCCAGAGCTAGAAGGATGCTCTGGAGTCGCGTGGCAGAGGTGCAGTCGTGACCTTGGCAAGCATTCTAAAGGATGAGAAGGGGTTGCACTTAAGGGTGGGCACTGTGAACTCAGTGAGCCTGACCCCCAGGAGTGGGTTCATGACAGATGGAACCCAGCAATTTGCTGAAAGGTGTTCCCTTCCTCATCCCCTCCCCCCTGCAGATTCTCACCACAGATTCTTCAGGGATAGGCTGGGAGGGGACACATCTGTGATCTCATCAGACACAAGGAACATGCACCATAGTGGAGACTTCCCTCCACATAAAAATCCTAGAGAATGAGGGCTGTTCTGTTTGTTCTCCAAGCCTTAAGCCTTCCAGTACCACCTGTCCCAGAGCATCTGCTGGTGCAGACGGACAACATCGGTGTAGTCCACTACATAAACATGCAAGGGTGGATTCATTCTTACATTCTGTGCAGGGAAACAATGAGGGTTTGGTACTGGGCTCTAGAACATGGTCTAGAACTGTTGACCGTCCATGTTCCAGGCATCCAAAATGTCCTGGCAGACAAGCTAAGCAGCTGGCATTCCAGAATGCATGAGTGGGAGCTGCTGACCTCGGTGGTCGAAGACCTGTTCGATAGGTGGGGTCATCCAGAGTTGGACCTTTTTGGGTCCCCACTCAATGCAAAACTGCCAGTTTTCTGCTTGCTTGGTCCAGGGCCTGAAGTTTTTTGATGAGAAGAGTTGTCCTGCTCTTGGAAAGGGAGGTTCTTTTATGTCTTCCCTCTGATTCAGAGCATGCTAATCAAGCTCCAAATGGAGGGAGCTACTCTAATTCTTGTGGCTCCCTTTTGGCCTCATCAGATCTGGTTTCCCTTGCTGCAACAATTAGCAGTGGAACCCCCAGTACCCCTGCCCCTGTACAAGGGCTTGCTATTTCAGGAACTGGGAACCCTGGTCCATCTGGACCTCAGGTCACTCCATCCTCATGCCTGGCTCCTGAAGACAGCCATTGTGAGGTTTGTAGTGTTCCCAAAGGTGGCTGATGTCCTAGTGGCTGCCAGGAAGATCTCCACCAGGGCCACCTATACCATGAAGTGGAAGCGGTTTGCTTTGGGGGCTGCTTCTCATCATTTGGATCCCTTCACTTGCCCAGTAAATCGGGTTCTAGGGTATTTGTGAGCCTCCTTATTTAATTTTCCACAAAGACAGGGTGTCTTTATGAACCAATCTTACGTTTCTTCCTAAGGTGGTGTCAGAGTTTACTTTGAATCAGACTGTTCACCTACCAGTTTATTTTCCTGAGCATGCCAACCCAGGGAAAGCATTGCTCCATACCTTAGATGTACATAGAATACTCAGATATTATGTTCATCGTACAAAGAACTGCAGGAAGTCCTCGCAGCTTTTTGTTTCCTTCGCCCCTGGGTAAGAGGGCATGCTGGTTTCTAAACAGTGCCTATCCAGATGGTTGGCCAACTGTACCACTTTTTGTTACAGGAATTATGGTAAGGAACTTCCTGTGGTTGTCTGTGGCCGTTCAGCCAGAGGCATGACCACTTCCATTGCCTGTTTCAGGAATGTATCGGCTGCAGAAATTTGTGCTGCTGCAACTTGGGAGTACTGTCCACACTTTCAATAAACACTACAGTATGGCCATTGCCTCTAGAAGAAAGGCAGGCTTCTGCCTGGCTGTGCTTCAAAGCCCCCTTTCTTAGGCCTGTGGCCTCCAGCCACCCAGACTGTCTCTCTGTCTGTACTGCTTGGGACTTGTTCCATAGGTATGGTGTGATGAAAGAGATATCCTCAAAGAAGGCAAGGCAATTTTTATTTCTTAAGCACCTCGATTGAGGGAGCCTCCCGGACTGCAGATGGAAGAAAGTTCCGCAGGGTTGGCCCAGAGACACTAAAAGCATGGTCTCCAAATGTCCTGAGCTGAACCCTGGGAATGTCCAGGAAGCCCCTCAAAGAGGAGCGGAGGGAGCAAGCAGAGGATCACTGACAGGTAACCAGGATCCAGTCTGTAGAAGGCCTTGTAGGTGAGTAAACCCACCTTGAAAAGGACCCTCCACCTCACTGGCAGCCAGTGCAGAACACGCAGGACCGGGGTTACATGACTGGACCTAGAAAGGCCCGTCAGCAACCGGGCCACTGCGTTCTGCACCAGCTGCAGTCTGCAGATAGAACTGTTACTTACTGTAACAGCAGATCTTTGAGAGAACCTCATCAGGCCATGCCATCCTACTCTCCATCCCCCTTAGACTTAGAGCTTCTTTGCACCTGTCTCACTGTCTAGGATGGACTATCTGCTGCTCCCAGCCTGGTCTGGTAGCTGGGAACTTAAGCTCTCTCCTAGTTCCCTAGCGGGAGGTCCTCTTGAGTATGATCTCTGGTGGAAAACTGAGGAGGGCCACCCATGTTTATATAGTGGATGTCAATGAAAGATATCAACGTGGGTGGCCCCTAGTGGACTACTTGCAAAAAAAGATTCTGTGTGATCCTAGCGCCTGGTGGCTGTAGTTCATAGGTGTGGCCTGATGAAAGAGATTCTCTTGAAGATCCACTGTTATGGGCATGGCCCCGAGTTTTCTGCGATTCCACGGGTGCGGCAAACCACGGAAATATCCGCAGAATTTGCCGTCACCCGTGGAATTCGCGGCCGCCCACGGAACAAACGTGCCCCCTCTGAAATATTAGTATGCCATGCTGGGAGCCCACTCCAGCGTGGCAAATGCTTTATTTGCCGATGGGGGTGCCCAACTTCCGACGGTTTCACTGCCCCCAATGCTTCTGTGCCACGCTGGGAGCCCACCCCAGCGTGGCAAAACTTCTTTCCAATGGGGTGCCCAATCCCCTGTTGGCTTCATCAACCCCCAAGCTGCCTGGTGCCACGCTGGGAGCCCACCCCAGCGTGGCAAAAGTCCTCCTGTGTGTAGCTTCCAAACACCCTGAAAACAAAACCTTCCATCGGTGATTCTTTTGCCCCTCCCCAACCCGCACCCACCCTCTGCGTACTCCACCTCCCACACCCTCACCTCATCCTCACCTCAACCCATACTTACCTCCGGAGCCCAGCGCGATGATCTTCTGTGGACCGGGAACACGTCTGCACTCTTCAAAGCCGACCGCGAACTGAAGAAATGCCAGTAAGCTGTATAATGGCATAAATGGATTTTTTTTAACTTTAGTGCATATCTCTGCCATTTCTGGGAATTTTTTCACCAAATTTTCAACATGGGGTTTTTGGGGCCCCACCTCATGAACTGTGACACTGTTACTTCATTAATCGGTGCCGAAAGGTGGTTCCGCAGTCACTGCGCAGAACCACCTTTCCAGAATGATTAACGAAATGACAGTGTCACAGTTCATGAGGTAGGCTCCTAAAAACCATATGTTGAAAATTTGGTGAAATTATTCCCAAAACGACTGTTTTACGTGCGTTGCATGTTCCTCCGCACGCTTCGTAACTTGAACATTTTAATATTTTCAGTCCAGATTTTCAGTATTGCCATTTTACCACACCTTCTTATGAACAGTACAACTGTCGTTTTCACATTTCACCCAAAATGTGTTTCGCACATGTAGCGCACAATGGCACGGTCAGTGTGTGAAATCAGTGTTCCAGACAGATTAATAAAATCACAGTGATACTGTTCATGAGCAGAGGTCTTACACTGGCTATGTTGAAAATTTGGTGACAACATCATAAAATGACTGTGTTACTAATAGTATGCTATGTGAGTTCCTAGCATTGTGAATTTCTACATTTTTAATATTTTCTACCCTGATTTTCAGTATTGCCATTTTACCACACCTCCTTATGAACAGTACAACTGTCATTTTTCACATTTCACCCAAAATGTGTTTTCGCACATGTAGCGCACAATGGCGCGGTCGGTGTGCGAAATCAATGTTCCGGACAGAGTAATAAAATCACAGTGATACTGTTCATGAGCAGAGGTCTTAAACCAGCTATGTGGAAAATTTGGTGACAAACTCCCTTAAAATGACTGTGTTACGAGCGTGCATTGTGTTGGATTGGGCAAAAACAAAATAGGAAAAATTAAGGGTAAAATGTGCCGCAGAATTGCTGCAGAAATTGGTGCTGAGTAAGGTGAGAAGTTCTGGCGGCAAATGAGAAACCCTGCCGCAGAACTTGTCTGATGTGCCGCAGAAAAATCGGGGCCCTGGTTATGGGTACGTACGTAACTGTTCTTTAAAATGCAGTGTAAATCAAACAGTGAAACAGCATCAGGTACTGCATGGGAGATAAATTAACCCAGTATGCTATCAGTTGTTATTAAAAGCCTCTCTAAAGAAGTACATTTTGAGACCCCTTTTAAAGTCTTATACTGAGGGGGGCCTACCTCAGGGCTGTGGGAAGGGACTTCCACAGAAGGGAACTGGGCACTTCAAAAGCCCGGTCCCCTAATGATTTTAATTGATCCCTGAGCACTGAAATGAGGCCCAGCTTGGTGGAGTGCAGAGAAGGAGCTGGTTGGTAAGGAGTCAGGAGATCCATCAGATAGCCTGGTCCCAACCCATGTAGGGCCTTGTAGGTCAGTAACCCAACCTTAAAGGTGATATGCCACTTCAGCAACAGCCAGTGCATTTTGCACATTACTGGATGACATGACAGAATGTTAGAAGATCTGTCAACAATCTGGCCCAGCATTCTGCACCAACCACAGGTGTCACAGCATACCACCTCTGACACCAAGGTACAAGCCCCCCCCCCCATCCCATCCTGCCCACTCTGGATATGCCACCAACATCACTCTGACCCCCTTAGCCTGAGCCCCGCTCCCATGGCGACTTGCTCAAACACTTCTCCCACCACCTATGCCGGATGCCATCTGAATGATGGAGTGAGTGCGCACCTACTGTAGCCTTGCTAGTACATTTACATCTCACTTCGAGATAGAGCTCTTGCAGCAAGTAGTAATCTATGATGCCAGGCACTAGGACCCCACGGAAAACTTTTAGCTAGCAGTCCAAGGCAGGGGACCCTGATGTCGGCTCCACCCACAACGTCAGCCACTGTATAAAGGGAGCAGTGCCCTGGTGCCACCTCTGTTCTTTTCCCGCCTTCGACCCAGCATCTCAGCTCCACGGACGCCTCCTGCTTCCCGTTAGCCATCATTTTTCAGATGCTCTACACAGTTCAATTTCTTCGAGTATTTCAATAGCCTCTTATATGTCTATTGCAGTGCAAAGCAAAGTGTGAGTGCAGCAAGCAAATTCTGCCTAAAGATGGCCATTCGGCCTGCCTCTTGTGCCTGGGACCAGAGCACAAGTTGGACGATTTGCCTGCACTGCCAAAGCTTCAACAAGCATACCTGCATCGCTGCCTGAAGACTCTTAAAGCCTATCTACTGGAACAGTAAGTGGCCCTGATGCAGAAGTCACACTTTGGGTACAACTCCTCCTTGTCCTCCATTCACGACACCTCCCCCATGGAGAAGAAGCACTTGGGGAAGCATCACAAAAAGGACAAGGACAGGTCCAGGTCAGACTTGAGGTCCAGTTCCCTGCACAAGAACAAGGCATACACATCCAGCTTGAGGTCAGACTCTGCTCCCCTAGGTCGCTAGCTCTCCCGGGGACTTTGACCACCAAGCCTCCCGCCTCTTCCCAGATGTCGGGCGGGAGTTTGGGACATGGGTCTTCTCAGGCCACATCTTCAATTTCTTTGGCCATCAGACCCCACAAACATTAGATAGGGTCTCAGACCAAGGACTTGGCCTCCTCTCCTGTCTCTTCTACAAGAGTCCGGATGGGCTTCTCCATTGTTAAGGCTTCACCCTTTGGTTCGTCAGCCAAGACTGATGACTGAGACAGGAGTAGGGTGCTGATCATTCTAAGAAAGCACCAACTATGCCTGACCTGTTGTCCGCAGTCCCCTTGGACCAACAACAGTCTGCAACTACTTCTGTCTCCTCCACAATGGAGTCAGACAAGATGTCTACCTCCCTGCAGTCATCAGTGCCCCAGAGGCCTATGCCAGAGGACCTGATGACACCTGACCTGATGTCAGGTCCTGCACCCGACAACCAGTCCCCAGCCAATCCCTTGATGCCTGGCCCCCAGGAAGAGGGTCAGACACCAGTTGACTGGATTGATGACGGCCTGTTACCGGAGTCCCCACAGATGCCAGGCCTGCCATTGGTCCCTTCAGGGCCAGTCGACGAGACACCAGATCGGCTGTCCGGATCAATAGTCCCTTTGGCAGAAGTAGGTGCAGTCTTCATAAGCTGGTGGAATACCATTAAGGGTGACATCCTTCCCAAACAGGAACCTACAGGAGCACCAGTGGCTGTCCTGCAGCTGATGCCTCCCCCCAGGTCTCTGTCGCCACCCCTGATGCCAGCCCGCTCAACTCCAGGTGGCTCAGACCACAGCTCAGATGGACATTGGAGCCACGGACGTCATACCTCCTCACGGCCTTCCTCATGCAGAAGTAGGTCCAGGGATTGTCGCTCCCATTGGTGAAGCAGATCAAGAGGACGCCACTCCTAGCATCACAGCAGGTCCACTGATCACCAGACCAAACACTTGGGACTACAGCGATTCCTCCTCCTCTTACGCCTCTTCAGAGGATGATCTCTCCCTGCCATCACCAGATCCCAGGAAGGACTCACCAAGGTCACCACCTGATGATCCAGATTTTTTGGAGGTGATGAGGTGCATACAATTCCTCAACCAGTGGGAAACTGAGGACTTGGACCCAGAGAGAAGATGCCTAGCTACATTTTGGAGGGGGGCCACTGACCCCAAACCGCTGGTCATCCCCCCTCTGGTAGAAGCATTTCAGGATGTAACAAAGCTGGCATGGAAACACCCGGCCACTGTCTGTACAGAACTCCCAGGAACGAGTCCCACCTTGTCGAGCAGCCCAAGGCGGACTCCATGGTTCTAACAGCGGCCCATGGAAGGTTGCAGCAGCCCAGGCATACTAGCTGCCAACCACCGGACAAGGAGTCTAAGAAGATAGATCAGCTGGGGCGGAGAGTGTATGCCTCTTCCACCTGTACCATCAGGACTCCCAACTTCCTGGCACACATAGTCATGTACCAGAAATGCCCCTGGCAGAAGGCTATGAACCTAGCCAAGACCCAGCCAGATTCGCAAAACAAGTCAGAGCTCCTGGTGGTTCTGCAGTCTGGTTCAGATGTGGGCAAACTTGTCCTCCAAAGTTTATACGATGCAGCAGATACTGCAGCCTGAGCTGCCGCCTCAGGTGTATGCATCAGGCAGCACTCATGGCTACGGGTGTCTGGGTTCAGGCAGGACCTCCAGGACTCCATTCTTGATTTGCCTTTCCAGAGCCCTGTACATTTTGGCCAAGAGGCCGAAAAGATCATTACAGGCCTACAAGATTTGGGAAAGGCTGTCTCAAATGTACATAAAATGTACAAATCAGAGCCCTACCGTCCTAGGCATTGACCCTTTCGGAGGCATCAGGGACAGCAGTCAAAGAAACAGCTCCAACAAGGAGGGTTAAAAAGGAAAGCTCAGACAGCAGGCTCTCAGGGACAATGCATGGCTAAGCAACCCAGTGCTCCTCTCCCCACCCCTTCCACCTTTAGCCCGACTCCTTACCCCCCCAACAGAGCTGTTAGGGTGGGAGTAGGAGGGCAGTTCTTGCTATACCTCGCAGGTTGGTCAAACATCACCACAGATCAATGGGTGCTACAGCTCATTGGGACTGTGCCCTGGAGTTCTCTCGGTTACCACCGGACAACCCACCAGCCCACACGACCTGCTCGCCATCCCACGTAGGTCTCATTTGGGCAGAAATACAGGTCCTCCTGTCCAAGCGAGCCATTCAAGCAGTGCCAGAGCCCCAGAGGGGCACAGGGTACTACTCTCGCTTCTTCCTGGTTCTGAAGAAGACAGGGGACCTTTGTCCCATCCTGGACCTCAGTCAGCTGAACCTCTTTATAGAGTACAGAAGGTTCAGGATGGTGACACTCCAGGGGTTACTTCCCTTGCTATGCCAAGGAGATTGGCTCAGCTCCCTGGACATGCAGGATGCGTACATGCACATAAAGATCCTGCTGTCCCACAGGAAGTATCTTCAGTTCATGTTCAAAGGACAGCACTATCAGTTCAGGCCCTTCCTTCTGCCCCATCCCTGGCACCTTGGGTATTCACCAAGTGCTTGGCGGTAGTAGCAGCTGCTCTTAGGAGGCAGGGGCATTACATCTACCCCTACCACGATGACTAGCTGCTGTTGGCCTTGTCCAGAGAACAGCTCTGCCCGACCCTGGAGTGCACCTTCAGCTTGTTCTGGGACCTCGGGATAACTCTGAATCTCCCAAAGTCTACCCCATGGCCGTCTTAGAGACTCCAGTTTATAGGAGCCATCTTGGACACAGTTCAAGGGAGAGCCTTTCTTCCGTTGGACAGGGCAGATTGTCTTCAGGTGCTGGCTCAATAAGTCTCCATAAACCAGACTCCAGCCAGAACAGTCCTACAGCTCCTGGGGCATGTGACCGTGCCTATCGCTCATCTGTACATGAGGACTCTTCAATGGAACCTCAGGGTGCAGTGGGCTCAACAAAGCAATGATCTCGACCAAAAAGTCAGGATCTCGAAGGCGGTTTATCAGACCTTGTCATGGTGGCTGGTCCCCTCCTGGTTAACAATAGGGATGCCATTCAGCAACCCCTCTCCTCAGCAGGTGGTCACCATGGATGCCTCAGGCATGGAATGGGGTGCCCACTTCAGGAACCACCAGACCCAGGGGTCCTGGACTCAGACAGAGCGCTCTCTGCACATCAGTTTTCTGGAGATGAGGGCTGTGCTATATGCCTTACAGTTGTTCCAGAAAGACCTCCTTCCAGGCCCCATACTAATCCAGATGGACAACATGCCAGTGGTTTCTATATCGACAAGCGGGGGACACATTCTTACCCCCTTTACAGAGAAGCCATGAGAGTCTGGTATTCGCAGTACATGTCCCAGGTCTTCAGAACACACTTGCGGTCAGCCTCAGTCACTCACAATCCCAAGCTCATGAATGGGAGCTACTTTAGGACGTAGCAGATGATCTGTTTGCCAGATGGGGACTCCAGAGTTGGACACCTTCATGTCCCCACTCAACGCCAAACTGCCCAGTTTTTGCTCACTAGAGCCAGGGCCTGGTGTTTTTTGGCAAGGTGCATTGTCCCTCTCTTGAACTGGGAGGTTTCTCTATGCCTTCCCACCCTTTCCCCTTCAGCAGTGAGTTCTGCTCAAACTGCGGTCAGAACCAGGAACCTTAATATTGGGAGCACCGTTCTGGCCCAGACAGATTTGGTTCCCGCTTCTGCAGCAGATGGCAGTAGAACCTCCAGTTCCACTTCCTCTATCCTCTCACTTGCTCTCCCAAGAGCAGGGCTGTCTAGTCCACCCCAACCTCAAGTCTCTGCATCTTCACACATGGCTCCTGCAGACTTAGTCAGGAGCAGGTCTGGAGTGTCCGAAGGGTAGCAGAAGTGTTGATGGCCTCTAGAAAGCCAGCTAACTGGGTCACGTACGCCATGAAGTGCAAGCGGTTCAGACTTTGGGCTGCTGCCCGCAGCTTGGATCCTTTCTCTTGTGAGGTAAACTGGGCCCTGGAGTATCTGTTATCCCTGTCTGACTCTGGTCTAAGCTATTCCTCCTTAAAGGTACATCTTTTGGCTATCCCAGCCTATCATGTACCGGTGGATGGCAAGATCTTGGCACAGCTTGATCTGTCACATACCTTCCTGTGATGTATCCTGCACATTAAACCTCCCATTCGGGACCCTGTCCCACCATGGAATTTACTCTTTTATGTTAGAAAAGCTGACTTTGCCCCCCCCTTTAAACCAGCCGCGAGTTGCGAGCTTCACTTTCTCTCTTGGAAAGCGTTATTCTTAGTTGCCAGGAGGATTTCCAAGCTCCAGGCCCTTATGTGTAAGGAGCCGTATTTGTTTTTTCACAGCAACAGGGTGCCCTTCACACAAATCCTAAGTTTCTTCCAAAGGTGGTGTCAGAGTTGTCTCTCAACCAAGACATCCACCTGCACATTTATGACCCTGAGTACTCCAACAAAGAGGAGGCCTTGTTACATACCTTAGATGTACATAAAATTCTTAGGTACTATGTCGACCATACTCGGTCCGTTAGGAAGTTGGACCAGTTGTTTGTTTCTTTTGCCCAACAAATGTAGGAGCACCAGTCACCGAACTGGCCATGTCAAAGTGGCTGGTCAACTGCATTATTTTCTGCCATGAGAAGTATGGAAAACACCTGCTGGGTCCAGTGAGAGGTCACTCGACCAGAAGAATTTTGAAATGCTTCGCTTCGCTTAAGAACGTGTCAGCAGCAGATCTTTGTGCTGCAGCCAACTGGAGTTCGATGCCCACCTTTGTTCGGCACTACAGTCCAGAAGGAGGGCAGGCTTTGGCCTAGCAGTCCTCCAAGGGCTCCTCTCTTAAGAGCCCAGGGGATTACTTTTTCCACTGCCCTTCTGACCTGGTGACATCCCACTACTGCTTGGGACTCATTCCTAATGGTTATTACCTGCTGCAAGAGCTCTATGTCAAAGCGAGATAGTACAGTTATGTAAGAACTTACAACAATAGATCTTCGAGAAGAGCTCTTGCAGCAGGTATGCTTTCCTTCCCTCCTTCCCCCAGTGCTTCTCTCCGATTGTCCCTTTCAGAGAGATAAAATCTCCTCAGTTTGTCCCATCCTTTATGCTAGCAGGTCTCCAGCAGATGAACTGAGGTGGCGCCATGGGACCGCCCCTTTATAGAGTGGCTGAAGTTGTGGGCGGAGCCGATGTCGGGGGTGGTCCCCCACCTTGGACTGCTAGTTAGAAGTTTTCTGTGGGACCCTAGTGCCTGGCAGCATAGTCCTATTGGTTATTACCTGCTGCAAGAGCTCTTCTCGAACATCTACTGTTACGGTAAGTTCTTACGTAACTGTACTGTAAGGAGGTATGGATATGGCAGATTGCTCCAGAGGAGAATGTCATTTGCAGGCCCTCTCTGCTAGATTGTTCCTGCAAGCCCCATAGCACCTATTGGCTACATACCTTCTATGGCCAGTAGTGGGCTAGGGTTTTTGGGCACTATCAGGATAGTGCCTGGCAGGGATATTGGAACAGGACTTTTCAGTGCTCACACTGTCCTTCAGGAATGTTCCAATATCTTTGTAGTTTGCTCCAGGCACTAATATACTACTGCAGCAAACTCTTAGTGGGCACAATCTTTCAATATACTGGCTCTAATGTTCTTTAACGTTGTTATTCTGCTTGGCCCACTCCTGTGACAGAATTAGAGAGCCACTACATCCCAGAGAAAACTTTAACAATATTTAGACATAATTAAGCAATAATGACTGAAGAATCATCTATTTCCTGGGGATTAACAACCGGCTGGGGGGGGAGGGTGGCCCGAGGCACACCAGAGGGCAACCCCCACTGGCCGGTCGATAATCACAGGAAATGACTGGCTCTGAGGTCATTATTGCAATTATTTTTTTTTAACTTATTTTTATTGTGGAAATTGAATAATATACATTACTTGGTTTCTTCATCAGCATGACATTTGTTATACATCCTTGGTATGTAAACAAAGAACAGTAAATCTAATCGCAATAATTACACTTTTTTTTATAGGTTTATATATATATATTTTTTTTTTTTGTGTGTGTGTGTGTGGCAGCTCGCACTTAGACTTCCACATGCTGAGAGTGGTGCATCTTCTAACATCCCTCAGCGATGGTGACATGGTGGCATGTCGGAGTGGTGCTGTTTTTTTGGTTCCATCAAGTTTTTACGGTATGCTGATTGCTACTGCACTGTGTCCATTACCGATAGTGTACACTGACAACAGTGGCGAAAACAATTCCTGTTTTGCCACCACTGCTGTCAGTGTGTGGCATGCGATCAGCTGTGTGGTTGCCCTGCCGGTCATTACTAAGAGATTTCAGACCGGCAGGGCAGCCAATCAAATCATCTTTATTTTTATAGCGCCTTTCAAAAACCAAGGCGCTGTACATAAAACCAATAAACATTGGATAAAAACAGAGCAGAAACAATAAAAACAAATCATCCATATTTCGGGAAGGCTAAGTCAAATAAATAGGTCTTAAACTTGACTTTAAAACGATCAATGGTTGGGCATTCTTTCAACTGACAAGTAGAGAGTTCCACAGGGTCAGAGCTGAAAAGAAAAGGCATGAGAACCAGGACACTAAAAATGTACCCTGGGAATCTCCAGCAATCCCTCGTCAGTGGATCGGAGAGGACGGAGGGGGAGGTAAGGTATCACGGGATCTTGCAGGTAACCGGGTCCCTGTTTGTGTAGGGCTTTAAAGGTTAGCAAGCCAACCTTAAAGGTGATCTGCCACTGAACAGGCAGCCAGTGCAGCTCGCGGAGCACAGGCATAATATGACTGGTCCTAGCGGTCCCAGTCAGAAGCCTGGCCACCGCATTCTGCACTAACTGCAAGCAGCAGATATCAATCCCTGGTAGCCCTAGATATAGGGAATTGCAGTAATCAAGATGGGTAGTGACAAAGGCATGGACCAGTTTTGGAAGATGATCTGGGGGAACCAGATGTTTCACCTGTGCGATATTCCTCAGATGATAAAAAGAGGATTTGATGACAGCTGATACCTGAGATTTTAGGGTCAGACCATCATCAAAAATAACGCCCAGGTTATGCACCCGGTCTGAGGTAAGAAGCGGTACACCATCAAGCAACAAGCCAGATGGCTGTCCAGCTCCTAAACCCACCCCCAGGCAACCTGGATCCACAACCAACACTTCATTCTTGTCTGGATTCAGTCTTAGCCAACTTGAACTCATCCAGGCACTGATCTCAGCAAGTCAATTATTTAGCATGGATAGTGCATCATTCTGTCTGGGCAGAAAGGACATATACAGCTGAGTATCATCTGCATAGCAGGGAAAACTCAGACTGTATCGCCTGATGATATCTCCCAGTGGCAGCATGTACACTGCAAACATCATGGGGGCCAAAATGGAACCCTGCGGCACCCCACAGAGCAGGGAGTGAGCATCAGAAGAATAAATTCCAGTGACAACACTCTGACACCTGCCCATGAGGTAAGAATGGAACCATTTAAGGACTGTACCAGACAGCCCACAAAAAGCCACAGGCACTCCAACAGCACCCCATGGTCTACAGTGTCAAATGCAGCAGAGAGATCAAGAAGGACCAGAATGGTACGTGCCTTTCGATCTCCAGCCATTAGGAGATCATTCACTACCCAGACAAGAGCAATCTCCATGCTATGCTTCTTCCTAAAACCAAACTGGAGAGTATCATAGACATTGTGAGTTGTAAGGTGATGGTCCAATTGCAGTGCAACCACCTTTTCAATAACCTTACCAACAAATGGTAGGTTAGAGACAGGCCGGTAGTTAGCTAGACAGTCTGGATCCAAGGAAGATTTCTTAAGGAGTGGTCATGCGACCTCCTCCTTCAGGGGGTCAGGAAAAAACCCACTCTTCAAGGACTTCCAGACAATTTCAGCAAGGATCAGGCAGATAGCATCTACACATCCCACCAAGAGGGGTGTAGGGCCCGGATCCAAACTACAACTGGTTGGGCACAACATTTGGATGATCTTCACAATGTCCGTGAGTTCAGGCCAGCAAAAGTCTGACCAGCTAGACCGAGTGTATGTCGCCTCCTGTTGATCACTGCAGTCCCTCAAAGGAGAGGTCAGACTGATGCCAAACCTGATGCTGGCAACCTTATCTGCAACGAATCGAGCAAACTCCTGGCATCTCAGCTGAGAAAAAGCTTCTCTGGGCTGGAGACAAATCAGATTGCACAATCTGTCAACAGTCCGGAAAAGCTGAGCTAGTCGATTCTGTGCAGCCGAAATCTCCTTGGACAGGAATTCTGCCTTCTTACGGGAGATTTCTGATTGATAGCCTGTATAATGTGCCATCAACCTAAGCCTGTCAGCAGCAAGGCTGGACTTCCGCCAGGCTCTCTCCATTCTTCGGCCAACTAGCCTCAACTCCTTCAAGGAGCCATCAAACCAAGGGCTCCTTGGCGAAGAGTGAGAGGCCAAACACGAACAAGAGCAATCTTGTCCAGAGCATCTCACACAGCCTTATTATAGGCTAGTACAAGATCATCTGGACTCATGCATTCACTGGACAAACACGATAGGTCAAGCTCCACCAGTAGGTCGCTGGGGTTAACCCCCCTTAAAGGGTGGTACTGGACCATCTCTGTAGGGGCAGCCCTATTGGGGGCGCTCCAAAGCTGAATCTTATGGTGTAATGGTCAGACCAGCTGACTGGTTCCACTCCCAGATCAGCTATCTACATACCTAAGAGAAAGATCAGATCCAATGAATGACCCCCGACATGGGTCGAGGAGGAACTACCTGTGTCAGACCTAGCGTCGTCATCAGCTGGAGATTTTGGCCAAAGTGCAAGAGTTCATCATCAATCCAGGCATTGAAGTCCCACAAAATTATCCATCTGGGGGACCTCAACAGCATGTCGATAATGAAGTTTGCTATCTCCTGCAGAAATTCACCACCATCTCCTGGTGGGCGGTAGATGAGGAGAATCCCGCAGCCTACACCCTCTCCCAGGATATATATTCAAAGGATCTGGTGCTTCCCAATGGCACATCCACAAGACCCAGCTCAGTCTTCAAAATAATGGCCACTCCCCCACCCCTACAATCCAACCTTGGGCGATGTATCACCGAGAACCCAGCCGGAGTTGCCAAGGCCAATATAGGGCCTACATTTTCATTCAGCTCATGAATAATTAGACTTATAATTCTACTTAGAATTCAGATTTTCCTGCATCTCCCCTTATTCTTTTTTTTAATATAATTTGTATTTATGAGTTTTCACTATAAATCTAGTTACAGAAAACTGATGTGGTTCCAGGTATTAGGCATGGCAATGAGCAACACAGTTATTAGCAAAAATAACATTCCTCTTTCATTGATCTTCTTTGAGGATATCCCTTCCCTTAGGCAACACCTTTGGAACTATACCCATGTCAGCACTAGGACCACACAGAAACATTTGCTAGCCATGGGCCACCCATGACAACATCACGCATCAGCATCTATATAAATGTGGATGGCCCCATCTCTCCTCAATTCCTTTCCCGCTGTCGATCAAACTCATCGGGCCTACTGTGGAAACGCCGACCAACTAGACATTGTTTATTATTTTATATCTAAGTAAATCACAAGTTTTTTTGTGATATTGCTGCCTCTACATGCCGCCGAAACCAGTGAAGTTGTTCTGGTACTGTAAGTGCAGAGAAAAGATTTGTATGGTTGACACACACAAAGTGGGTGTCTGCTGTCTAGGCCTCTCTCACAACATCAGGACTTGTGAGATATGACAGGACTTAGACCAAGTGACCAGGCAACACAGAAGAAAGGCACTGAAGAAGTATTTGGTGGGAAAAACTCTAGTAGCTGTGGAAAAGGCCCAGGGTCAGAAAGTGGCATCACCAGCCCCATCAACCGACTTGCAGTCATCAAACTTAAAAGACTGCAAAACAGACCGGTCATTGTCAGGACATAAGCATAAACTACAGATGGTATGTTGCTGTCATCAACGGGTCCAGACACTTTGTTGACTCTCGAAGTCATGGCCCCTGGCCAGGGTGTTGTCAACACGCAGGCAGTACTGGTGTCATTTTCAGATATGATATGGTGCGTACTTCCAGCCTTACCTCTGCAGCCTGTACTGCCATTTACGGGTGTCCCTGCATCATAGAAACATAGAAACATAGAATTTGACGGCAGATAAGGACCGCTTGGCCCACCCAGTCTGCCCGTTTCCCTATCTACTGGATAAGCTGCAGATCCTAGTTAACCAGCAGCCTACTTCTTCTTACCACCACACCCTAGAATTGCCTTATGACTGTCCCATGCATGCTTGAATTCCACCACTGATTTTGACTCCACAACCTCCTCCGGAAGGCCGTTCCATGCATCCACAACCCTCTCTGTGAAAAAATACTTCCTTAAATTACCTCTGAGCCGCCCCCACTCTATCTTCAAATTGTGCCCTCTTGTTCTTGCACACCTCTTTTTTTGAAAGATGCTACCCTCTTGGACTTTGTTGATTCCCTTGAGGTACTTGAAAGTTTCTATCATGTCCCCCCTCTCCCTCCTTTCCTCGAGGCTATACATATTAAGCTCCTAAGCATCGCTGGCCATGTCGACATTATTGGCTGGTTCACATTATATATCTCCTGAGCAGCAGCCTCAAGCGTTGTCAGCAAGGTCATCAATTCCTGTCACTGTCAGGAACGTTGAGGAGGAGGAGGAATATAATCCAGATCTCATAATGCAGGAGGATTATGAAGAGGAAAAGGGTTGTGGAGAAGAAAAATATGCAGCATGTTCTAGCTGCATTGTATCTTCTTGTAGTGAGAATTCTGTGGTGTACACACACAGATATCCTCCTGAAGACTCTGTCTTCCAAACTGTGATGCAGCAAATCCAGAATCCAATGTGATTTGCTGTGGAAGAGCAGGGTTGCACTAAAAAGAACCTGATGGATTTCTTGGACGTACCATATACTCCATCCATCATTGTTCCTCCAATTTATCCTGCATGGGAGAATGTTACATTTGCTGCATGGCACTGGCCAAATTCAATACTAGTTTTACCCACAAAGGCTGACAAGCATTATCCTGTTGCTGCTGCCAAGCCTTATTATGCCAACCAGCCTAAAACGGACTCAATGGTTATAATGGCTGCCCATAATAGATCCAGGGCACCTAAACACATGATGAGTACTCTGCCCCAGATAAGGAATCCAGGTGGCTAGATGTGATAGGCAAGTGCACATACACTTCTGTTCACTTGGCCTTCTTATTGTGAGCTACCAGGCCCGCATGATAAAGTATCAGAATAGCTTATGGAAGGCGGCCAACACTACAGCTCAGGCTCTTCCAGAAGGAAATGCCAAGAACTAATTAATTAAAAATCTTAATTCCAGGACTGAGGTTGTCAAACACTTACTACATTCAGCATATGATGATTCTGATGCATCTGTCAGGGCAGCTGCTGCTGGTGTTTGCATGAGACAGTATTCGTGGCCCAGCATTGCTGGGTTTGCAACTGCTATGCAGCAAACAATTCTGAATTTCCCTTTTAGAGGCACCAAACTGTTTGACTATCATGTGGAAGAGGCATTAAGAGGCCTTCAAGTCTCTAAAATGACAAGGTCAGTCAGATCTCTGTATCCCACACCAGGTAGGGATCGTGGAAGGCGATCCATTCATCAGCCCGCTGCCAGAGGTGGCCTTCAAGCCTACCATCAGCTAGGCCAATGTAAGGGTGGTGGAGTCTTCCCCATTCCCCTATCTCCAGGGGCTCATTCCAGAGCATCAAAGGCCAGTGGAGCTGGTGGCCCTTCCCCCACTTGCTCAGTATAACTTGAACTGCCCCCTCCCCACAACCACCACCACTGTTGCCTCCAGTGGTTGTATAGGGTAGTTTCTCTCTTCATCTGACAAAGTAAGGGAAAGTGGAAATTGTTTAACCTGGAAAGGCACACTAAGCCAGAGCTTGTTTCCAGGTGCAATCTGGGAACACAAGGAAGTTAAGTGACTTGCTCAGGGTCACACAGTGTGCAGGTGGGAGCTGATGGGATTCAAACCCAGGTCTCCAGGTTTGCAGCACAGTGCTCTTAATCACTACTCTATACTGCCTCTTAGTAGAGGGAGTTTTACACAGATGAATGGGTTCTGTCGATAATTGCAAAGGGGCAGGCTCTGGAGCTCTTAGAGACCCCCCCAAGCACCCTCAACCTCTTTCCACTTATCCTTTTGTCCCTGCTGAAAGAAGAACTGCAAGCATTGATAAACAGATGTGCAACAGAGCCAGTGCCTTCTCATCACAAGAACAAAGGGTTCTATTAAAGATACTTCCTGGTCCCCAGATGGACAGGAGAGCTCAGGCCAGTGTTAGATCTGCAAGACCTAGACTTCTACATAGAATACAAGAAGTTTTGCATGGTCTCCCTGTAAATGTTGGTTCCTGTGTTGCAAACAGGGGACTGGGTTTGCTCTTTGGAGATGAAGGATACATACCATCATGTGACGATCAAGCATCTGAGATTTATACTGTAAGGGGAGCACTATCAGTTCAGAGTCTTGCCCTTGGCTTGTCTTCTGCATCATGAATCTTCACAAAATGCTTGGCAGGGGTGGCAGCAAGCCTTTGCAGGAAAGGCCTGTATGTCTTCCTGTACCTGGATGATTGGCTCTTGAAAGCCAGTTCCAGGAGCCAACTCTTGCATATCCTGGCCCAAACAAGGCAATTGTTTGAAGACCTGGAGGTTACAGTTAATGTACCAAGGTCAGTGCTGACTCCTTGCCAAAGGCTGCAGTATATAGGTGCTGTCCTGGACACAGAGCAGGGCTATGCGTTCTGCCCTGAACAGGGCAAAACAACCCATTGCTGAAGCACAACTCATATACAGCAGTCATCACATCCCAGCCAGAACATTTCTGTGTCTCCTGGGAATCATGGCAGCAGCCACAGCCTCTTAAGGGGTGTTCCATTTATGATACCAACTCCAACTCAGATTCTCACCTTGGATGCATCCGGATCAGGGGGGAGTCACAGCTGGGCCCTTATCAAACACAAGGTTCTTGGATCCAGGTGAAAATCAAAGCACACACATTGTATGTCCTGAGGATGAGAGCTGTTTTATACAGTCTCCAGGCTTTTCAGGAGCATCTGACTCTGGGTCCTCTGTGAATACACATGGACACCATCCGTGTCATGCATGACATAAACCAACAAGGGGGGAGTCATTCCTAGCTAACCAGGGAGGGTCAGAAACTGTAATCAAGTACAGGGCTTACGGGCAGACTAGATGGGCCTAGTGATCCTTATCTGCCAACAATTTTAAGTTTCTATTTCCTGTGTCGGGAAGCAATGACAGTGTGGTACTGAGTGCTGGGATACGATCTACAGATGTCAGTCGTGCATCTTCCAGGAGTCTGAAATGTCTTAGCAGACAGGCTAAGCAGGTCACAGTCCAAGATGCACAAATGGGAACTGCTGTCCTCAGTATTAGATAACCTCTTCACAAGGTGGGGTCATTCACAGTTGGACCTTTTTGTGTCCCCACACAATGCAAAACTGCCGCATTTTAGCTTGCTTGCACCAGGGCCTGGAGTTTTTTGGATGAGACCCATTGTCCCTTTCTTGGCAAGGGAGGTTTCTGCACACATTCCCTCCCATTCTCTTAATACAGGGAGTATTAGTGAAACTACAGGTGGAGGGTACAGTCCTCATCCTCATTGCACCTCTATGGCCTCAGTAAATATGGTATCCACTGCTCCAACAACTAGCAGTGGAGCCTCCAGTACTTCTGCCTCTGTGCAGGGGCCTGTTGTCACAGGACAAGGGGTCTCTGGTCCATCCAAACAAGAAATCCCTGCATCTGCATGCCTGGCTCCTGAAGCCATAGCCATTGCATGGTTAGGCATGTCTCCTAAAGTAGCTGATATACTAGTTGTGTCCAGAGAGCCTTCCACCAGACAGGCATATTCTTTGAAGTGGAAACATTTTACTTTGTGGGCCATTTCTAGACATATGTACCCATTCGTCTGTCCAGTAAATGTGGTGTTGGAATACTTGCTGTAGCTGTCAGATTCTGGTTTACAGTATTCCTTACTGAAGGCGCATCACTGAAGGTGTATCTGGCAGCTATATCAGCTTTCCATGCTCCTATAGATGGGCGTACGGTTGTCTAGCTGGAGGTCTCCCATACCTTTTTGAGAGGTATTCTGCACATATAGGCATCAGTGACATAGGAAAACTGCATGAAAAGGCCATATACAGTGATTTAGTGAACTTGGGTAAGAAAATTAAAGAAAAGGGGGGGGTTGCTATCTCTGGATTACTGCCTGTGCCAAGGGCTCATGTAGAAAAGAATAACACTATCTCAAAAATAAATGTAAGATTGTCAAATCGGGCCAAAATTGAGGGCATGGTTTTCATTGAAAACTGGGAGTTCCTTAAAGGAAAACACTGGAAATGGCACAGCTTTCCCCAGTCGCTACAAAAATGCCTGATTAGTGCTTTCAGACAGTAACATTTTTTTTTTTAAATTACCTCTAAATGTTTTTTTTAATGATTTAAATAGTGACCCTCAACTTCCACTTTCTGTTGCTGGCAGCCACCATCTCATGAGCAGCAGTGAGCTTCCCTAGCTCACTTTATGCTAATATGTCCTGCTGACCAATAGCAGAGGTCGTCTGGACATGTTAGCATAAAGTGAGCTAGGGAAGTTCACTGCTGCTCATGAGATGGTTGCTGCCAGCATCAGAAAATGAAAGTTGTGGGTAGCTGTTTAAATCATTAAAAAAAAGTTGTTAGTCTGAAAGCACTAATCGAGAGTTTTTGTAGTGTCTGGGGAAAGCTGTGTCTTTTTCAATGTTTTCCTTTAAGGCAGATAAGTCACCCTTCTCCAAGGATGGTTTGCTTTTAAATAAGAAAGGTGCAAAAACATTGTGTGAAACTATAAGGTATACGCTTAAAGAGTTTTGTTTAAACTAATTGGACAGGGGGAAACATCTAGTGTTTTCATTACTCCCGATCTCCCGGACATGCAGAGGGACAAACTCATAGCTAAGGTCCTCAGAATTAATAAACTAAATTATCTGGCCAATGCAAGGAGCCTGAATAATAAATGTAATGAGCTCTTAATTGTAGCTAGTGATACTAAGCCTGATTTATTAGCAATAATGGAAACATGGTACACAGAAAATGAAGCATGGGGTAAGAACATTTCTGGATATAATTTGCTTTAGGTGCTGCAGAAAAACAGGTGGTGAGGTGGTATCATGCTTTACATTAATTGTGAACTTAAGGCTGTTGAAATAACTAACAAATTATTTACTAAAACACTCAACACCTAACCCATTTGGGATAAAATATTCCCTAATTCATTGAACACTTTCATTGTTGGCTTATGCTATAGGCCCCCAGATTTACCTAAAGAGACTACTCACCAGATGTTGTCCAAAATGGAAAATGCTTGTGACATGGGGGAAGTTTGGTTGTTGAGTGATTTTAACATGGGCGACACAGATTGGGTGCACCATACAGCTTCAGCAACTCTTAGCCGGGAGTTGCCATCATTATGTGAACAATTAAATATAAAGCAATATGTACCTGAACCAATCAGAGGAATTAATACATTGGATATTGCTCTAGCAACCTCAAATTGAAACATTTTGAATTGTAAGAATGGACCACCCCTATAATTTAGTGATCTTTGACATCAAGTTTTCAGATATTACTAACAAGAATGTGTCTATTTTTTTTATTATAAAAAGGCTGATCCAAGAGATATTCATATGGCTTTATCTAACATTAATTGGGATAATATACTGAAAGATTGTAATGCTGACCAGATGTGGAACCATATTAAATAAATTATTCTGGAAATCAGTGATAAATTTATTTTGAAATATACAAAATCAAAAAACAGTATGCATAAACCAAAATGGTTTGGCAAGAAGATTAAAAAGCTCATTAAAAAGAAAAACAAAATGTTTAAAGATGACAAAAAATCCCATTCTGTATTTCTTTGGGTTAAGTTTAAAAACTTGCAGAGGAAATGCAAACAGGCTATCAGAAAAGGCAAAATGGGATTGGGAAATGTTGTTAGCCAAAACTGCATCCAAAAATAATAAAAACAGTTTTACAGTTACATAAATTAAAAAAAAACTAAATGTAGTGTTGGTCCATTAAGGCATGATGGCATTATTGTTAACCTGTGGAAAAAATGGCCAAAATGTTTAATTCATATTTTTGTAGTGTATTTAGCAGAACTAATAATCCTAATAGTTTGACTGATGATTGTGAGAATATTTGCATTACAATCTCTGAAGCTGAACTTAGTAGTACAACTGATAAAGTCAAAGCAGACTGTTCACTAGGACCTAACTGAATTACTGGTTCCATGATAAAATTAATGGCTAAGGGCTTATTATATCCTTTGAAATTATTGTTTGAAAGGAGTTTAAACTCTGGGTAGGTTCCTAGTGAATGTAATACCCCTTTACAAAAAAGGGGACAGTCTGTGAAGAACTATCGTCCTATCAGTTTCACCTCCATTGTTTGTAAATTGCTTGAAAGTATTGTTAAGGATAAAATACTGTCAGTGGTCGGAAATATGGATCAAGAACAGCATGGTTTTTCTAAGGGCTGTTCATGTATTACAAATCTTTTGTGTTTTTATGAAAACATACGTAGTAACTTAGATTCAAGAACTCCTTGCAATGCCATCTTTTTAGATTTCAGTATGGCCTTCGATTTAGTCCCCCATGATGCAATTATCAACAAATTAATATCTAATGGAATAAACCCAATAATAATTAGATGGACAGCTAATTGGTTGGTGGGTAGAACTCGGAGGGTGATGATCAATGGTATCTCCTCATCTAGTGGCACTGTGTCGGCTGGGGTCTTTCAGGGATCAGTCCTTGGCCCAGTTATTTTTAATATATTTATTGCTTATTTATCTGAAAGTCTAAATAGTTGGACAATAAAATATATGCTGATGAGACCAAAATGGGTGGCATCAGCAGTACTTTGGACGATTGTTTAAGAATACAACAGGATTTGGATTAATTGTCTGCATGGGCCTCTAAAATGGGTATGCGTTTTAACCTAGAAAAATGTAAAGTTATGCATTTCAGTAGGTTCAAATAACATTAAGTACAACTACACTTTATATGACAAACTCTTGGCATTGACACAAGAGGAGAAGGACCTTGGCATATTTGCTACTAGTGATTTCTCTAATAGGAGACAGATCGAGATCATAGGAAGAGCAAATAAGATTATCTGTTCAGTCCACAAAAATATTAATTCCAGAGCTCCTAGTGTCTTATTACCTATGCTTAGATCCTGTATTTTACCAAACCTGGATTACGGATCTCAACTTTGGTGTCCATATTTAAAAAATGAAATTGGCCAAACTGAGAGAGTACAAAGAAAATTCACCAAATTAATGACTGGAACGCAGGAACGAAGTTATTATAATAGATTAAGTAGATTAAATTTGATGACTCTCTAGAAAAGAAGATTTCACGGTGATCTACTTCTCATGTGGGACATTGTGAATGACCCATATTTGTTTAATGAGATTTGATTCGAGTTCAAACATGACAGAGTAGAAACCAGAAGTCATCCTGTGCAGCTCAGGTGTCTGAAACATAACAGGAACAAAATAAAGTATTATGTTTCACATAGAGTGGTCAGCACCTAGAATGCACTGCCACAAGACATAATAGCTTGCAAAAATAAATCTTTTTTTTTTTACTCCTCCCTGCCCCCCTGACTGGCCACTCCTTTGGGCCACCTAGGACCCTTGGACACCCTCCTCCTGTTGCCAACCGCTGCACCCGCTACTGTCAGTTGTTCCCCTGGGTGACCCGATATAACCCTTCATTGGATGGGTCCCCCACTCCGGGACAGAAGTGCCCATATGCACAACTACTTAGCTCGGGGGCCAGTGAGGGGCCAGCATGGGGCACCCAAAGCTATTGCAGCACCGGGGACCAGTGGCCATCATCTGGTCGGTCAGGGGCCTTTTTCCATTTTTCTGGCCTGCGTGGGGATGGCAACATGAGGCAGGGACTTGTCAAGGCTTAACATCCCCTAGTGCATCTCCCAATCTGCCTTTAGGTGCTCCTGAGACCCCTGGGAAGCTCCAATGGACACTCTGGATCCCTCCCTGCTGTCTCCTGCTCCTGGCACCTGGGCTCGGGGCGCAAACCTGGGTCACCACCATGCAGAGCGAACCCCTTTGCTCAGTGCCACAGAGCTGACATAAATCTACTTTTAAAAATAAATTAGATAGTTGGGTACTGAATACTGATGTACAGTGACGATAAGGGTTATGTGATGGGAGCTTCTAATTGGCAATTGTCTTTTTCTCCCTATTGTCTCCATAGTATGATCTGTAGTAGTATAAAAGCTCCCATTCCTAAGTTGGTTCCACCTTGGGACCTGAATTATATTCTTGAAAAACTTACTTTGGCTCCTTTTGAGCCAGCTGCGAGTTATGGTTTGTGCTTTCTATCAAAGAAAGCATTATTTTTATATATATAATTTATCTTCCTGGTCTCCCCAGTGGTCCCCATCTGATCGCCCCCCAGCCCCATCACGCAGCTCATCCAGGACTTAACTTTATCAGTGTCCTCTGCCACAGGACCGTGGCTGTGCTTGGCCACCAGTGCAGAGCCTGTGGGGGGTTGATTTTCATCCCACTGCTGAGGGTGTTTTCCACCTGTTTTCTCCCTGCACCCCCCCCCCATTGCTGGGGCACGACATGTCAGTGTACGTACTTGGAGGCATACATTCACACACTGTGGAGTCCCGCAGCACCCTCCCTTCACTGGTGTCCCCAACCTGTTTTGCCCTCAGGCCTCCACCTGAGGGCAGTCATTCAGTGGGACTGCCAAACCACCCTCCCTGGGAGAGGAGAGCTGTCCTCCGGATGCTCGATCCCCTCCCTGCCCGGCTGACCCCCAGCAACCTGCTTGCACTGTGAACATGGGCCGCTGGTGTGGCAGGAGAATAAGACACCAATGCCTTAGCCCTCCACACCACTGGGCTGGCTTGGAAAGCATTATTTTTAGTTGCAGTCTCTTTGGCACAAAGCATTTCAGAGCTACAGGCTGTAATGTGTGAGCCTCCATATTTAATTTTCCAGAGTTTCTTTGTATACTAATCCTACGTTTTTGCCAAATGTGTTGTCTGAGTTTACACTAAATCAAACCATCCACCTTTCTGTTTATTATCCTGAGCATGCTAATTGAGGTGAGGCATTGCTCCATACTTTGGACATACATAGACTCCTTAAGATACTATGTGAATCGCACCAGGGACTGCAGAAAGTCCTCTCAGCTCTTTGTTTCATATGCCCCTAGGAAAAAGGACACCCCTGTGTCTAATCAGTGCTTGTCCAAATGGCTAGCACATTGTATTACATTCCATTATAGGAAGTACACTAATGAGCCTCCTGGTGCGGTTCATGGTCATTCTGTTAGGGGTGTGGCCACTCCTCTTGCTTGTTTCAGAAACGTCACTGTGGCCGACGTGCTGCAGCCACATGGAGTACTGTCTATACCTTTACTAAACATTACAGTCTTGACATTGTTTCTCATAGACAAGCAGCTTTCAGACTTGCTGTTCTACAGGGCCTGTTGTCCTGACCCAGACCACACCAGCTTCCCAGTTAGCTTTTGGGCCTCATTCCAAAGGTGTGGCTTAAGGGAAGAGATGTCCTTGATGAAGACAGAACAGTTATGTACTTACCGTAACAGTAGATCTTTGATAGAATCTCTTCTCTTAGGCCATGCTGGCTCTCCCTCTTTCCTCCTTATAAGCTGTAGGGGAATATGGCATCTAATTCTTCCTTAGGAATTTCCATGGCTGTTATATCCAGCGCTTTCACTCGCCTACTATGGGAAACACTGGAATGATCTCCTAGTTCCCCAAGAAGAGAGGTCCTCTGAGCACAATCTACAGTGGTGGACTGAGGAGAGATGGGGCCACTAATACTTACATATGATGCTGACACAGGACGTCATCGTGGATGGTCCCCAGCTAGCAAACATTTCCATGTGGTCCTAGCGTTTACACAGGTATAGTTCCAAAAGTGTGGCCTAAAGGAAGAGATTGTTTTGAAGATCTACTGTTATGGCAAATACACAACTTTCCGTACACATGGTGGGGGATAGCAGATGTCCACAGAAAATCTGTAATGTACAAACCATAGCCAGCAAAGTGCTCTTGCCACAAGACCATGGCACTAATTGCAATAAAGAGCCGTTAGTCCCAAGTTAACTAACTCAGTTGGATCACAATTGTGATCCCTTCAAGGCCATGTGTCCAAAAACAATAATAAGTACGAATAGTTGGAACATTCCACAGAATCAATTGTCCCAAAACACTGAACAGTAATAGGTAAGAAATGGAGGGCTAAGCCTGCAGCAAATAGGGATGAGTCAAGGAATAAGGCAAATAATACAAGGCACACAATGTAGCAGTCAGTGCTGCAGTCTTATGAATATTAAAGGCAATAGGAAATAAGTTTACATAATTAGCTGCCCTTCCATTGTCCTTTCCATGCCAGTTACTCATTCTGATATGCTTTGAAGAATTTTTGATAAATAATCTAGCTTTGAGGTGCCCTCAGATCTACATAGAGTTCCATTCTCCTCACCAGCTACTTTTCTTTCTTTTCATATTTCTAAGACATTCTATGACATCAATAACACCATCCCATGCTATTTACCTGAATGGCCTGGAATTGTGTTATTGATGTAATAGAATGTTCAGGCAGCATGAAAAGAGAGAGAGCAGCAACTGCTGCAGAGAGGAGGATTCAAATAGTTTCACAGGCAGGAAAATTAGATTATTAATTTAAGAAAAAAGTCAAAAACATCAGAATATTGGATAGACACTAAAAGGACAACAGGTGAACATCCACAGGTGTAAAAAACTGTATTCTATCACCTTCAAATGTAGTTTGGTATCATAGTGCAGCAGGTTAACAAATAGAATCCCAACAAGATAGCAATGAAGCTGGGGTTTTTTGCACGATGCTCCACTTGGCCCCCAACTCAAGCCCCTACTGCACCGACCCCAGCCCCCTTCACCTCACCTTCTCCCATAGCCTGCTTTACTTCTGTGTTGCCCCTGTGGTTTGCTTCCCATGGCAGAGCATTCGGGATGATGCCAGGTCCCTTGGATACACAATATCTAGCCATCAGTTGAGTACCCAGGTCGGTGAATGCGGGGCCTGTAGATGTGTGAGGCCATCATGCTGCCTGGACGGGGGGGGTCCACTTTTTGCCCATTCCATTCCTCAAGATTCAGGTGGCTGTGGTATACATGAATGTGAACCTACATAGCATGGCATCAGCCTGCATCTCTCCTCCCCTATGCCGCTTTCTTGCACTGTCACTTGTGGTCACCCAAGTGGCAGTATAGCAGCGGACCTGGCTGCCCTCCCTCCCTTGGAGGAGGAGACCATCTGGGATGCTCGATCCTCCTCTCCTGGCTGGCCCTCAATGACCCATACTCATTCCTGAATGCGGGTTGCCAGTGTCACAAACAGTGCAACCACTGCCCCGACTGGCCATCAAAGCTGCATATTTAAGACTCACCCCCATCTCAGTGTCCTCACCTTGACTCTGGGCTGTTGTGTGCCAGAAATGCTCTGTGCTGTGGGTAGGCACCATCAGGAGCGTATATAACGCATAGTGTGTTCCTATTGCGTGGTGGTGGCCATCTTCCAGACCAGCCAAGCACAAAGAGAAGACCAATATATAACAAAAAAAAAAGAATGTCATGATATGCACCTCCCTACAGCATCCAGGCCCTCCTGGGAAAACATTTTTACTGCCTAGATGGTTTTCTTTGGCTAAGAAACCTTCAGTAGGGATTGTTAGTGCAAATTTAGGACACAAATTATTTTGTGAGAATTCTCAAAACCCACTAGTAAGAAGCATCTTTCAAGGAGTATAGCAAGTGATTGTTTGTTTATTTATATATTTATGGCATTTTGGTAACTGGGTGAACCTGCTGAGACCAGAGGTCCTTTTTTCAGGGGTGACCTGGAATTAGTTACATACAGTAATTATAGGTACATAAGTCATAAAACAGACAGGACATATTTGATAGCACAACTTAGATACAGCTACATAGGAGCATTTAGTTAACATCAATTAGGCTACTTAGTAATCAAGTCTGCATATATAACAGAAATTAGAAAGAAAACATCGACGATGGACAGTCGGTCACGTACAGGTGCAGAGGATATCAATAAATAAGGAAACCACAGGTTCACAGCTAGTCTAGATTACATGCTAAGACTTAATACAAATGCACTGAACATCTGGTATAATGGACTACGGAGCAATAGGTTCAGTGGTAACAGCTGCAGTGGCAGCGTTCTAGCATATTGACTTTGGGTCCAGCCTTGAACCCATCCAGTGAAGTGCCGTTGATTAGATTTTCAGGGAGAGCACATCAGTAATGTGGAGCAGAGTATGCAAAGGATCTTTTTCCAGGGTTGGTTCATACCCGTGGAATCTCAAGTAGGTTTGCATTAGCTGAACGGAGGGTACACCTTAGTGGCTTTGGGGTCAACAGCCCTTCTATGCCTGGGGGCGGGTAATAGATTTTAGCAAGCTTAAAGGTGGGGCAGAGGAGAGGGTAAGAGAGTCTGGACTCTAGCGTAGGCCAGTGTAGTTCTGAAAGAACCTCACAGTGGTGCCTCCTCGATGGTGAGTTGGTTGCAAACCAGGTAATTTTGTTGTACAAGACATTTTAGTTTGCAGGTTTCACCTTCCCTGAGGAAGTGCAGCACTGGGGCACCATAGACCAATATGGGCAGTAGCATACTTTTTGCTATAAGAGTCTTTGTGTCTGGTGCCAGACAGTTACCTAGCCAATACAGAAGGCCTGGTTTCTGGTGACTACACTTGGTTATGTGATCCACGTGTGGTTTGAAGGTCAGTTATTGATCTAGGTAAACATCTAGGTATTTCACCTTGTCCACCACATCTATCTAGAGTCCTGCCCCAGTAGATATCTGAAGCAGTTTTTGCCTGTATTTGCCTAGTCGTTTAGTGCCAAATAGTACAGCTTTTGTTCTTTTCTCATTTAACACTAGCATATTGGTGGCAAACCATCTTTCTAGAGCATTCGGACTGGAGGAAAGACAAGTAGTAATTGTGCTGGGGTTGGGATCACTCCAGTACACCACAGTATCATCAACATATAGTAGTAGGTTCCCATTATCACAGTTTTGGCTTATATCATTAATAAATAGGGAAAATAATTTAAAAAAAAACAATAGAGATCCCTGGGGGACTCCATCAGTGACTGTATGGCAGCTGGAGTGGACCCCTTTCCATTTTACCTTTTGGGATCTGCTAGCTAGATAGTCAGAGAACCAGGACAGTGAGTGAGTGTCAAGACCTAGCAGTTCCAGTTTACCAAGGAGCAATCTGTGGTTAACCAGGTCAAATGCCTTGATTAGGTTAATGAATATGGCCCCCGTCAGTGACCCTTTATCCATTGCCCCCAAGACCTCACTTGTAAATTTGACATGTGCGATATCAGTGCCATGGTATTTTCTAAAGCCATGTTGGATTGCTGTTGGAAGGTGATGTTGCTCTAGGTAGTCCTGGAGCTGATTGAATACCAATATTTCCTGCACCTTTGCTAGTGGGCAGAGGATTGATATGGGTCTATAGTTTTCGACATTTCTTCGAGATCCACCCTTGTGGATGGGGACCACCATAGCTACCTTCCATTTGAGAGGGATGGACCTTTCCTTAATTCTTGGGTCCAGTAGCCCCCATATGGCCTCGGAACCATCCTTTGCTGAACCTGACCCAAAATGGCCACCTGGACTCAACCGGTTAAGGGACCTGTTTATTAATATGGTAACAGGGAGGGCAATTGCTGTGGCAGCCACTCTTAGTAATCTGGACTCAAGCTGATCAAATCCAGAGGAGGAGGAGGAATCAGATTTCAGGCATTTTAGGAGGGCTAGCACCTCAGTTTTCCTCACCAACCTAAGGTGGACTTGAGGGTGAGGGGTTTCTGTTTCATCATGACACTGCCTTGGGTGAAGAGATCCACTGGTTGGGGTTTATATTTGTCAAGATTTGTAAAGAAGCTGTTAAAAGCTTCTGCCGTTACATAGGGGTTATCAGTAGCTTGATCATTGACCATTATTGACCCTACTTGTGTGCTGGAGTTATCTTTCAGCAGGGAGTTTATGTGACCCCAAAACCTTTTTGGATCACTGTGGATGGGTTGTGGGATAACAGATGGACCAGACACCAAACTTCAGGTTCAACACACAATCTCTGTATGGTGATTATTCAAAATACAGGAAATAAGCTTCAGCAATGTCATATTCCTTCTTCAGTACATCAGTTTGCAGCAACAGACTATTTATGTCCTTTCTCTGCACTTAGCCAGTACCTACTGACACTGATCTCTGATCTAACAGCTTTTCAGTGAAAACTCTTCATCCCTATGTGGGCCTTGTTTGCTTGGGTAGTGGGGCTCAAAAGACAAAAGAAAAAAAAAAAGCCATAGACAAAGAACCTCAGTGCAGAATCACTGGAAAAAGGGTTACCCCAAAGGGCAGTGACAACAAATAAAGTTTCAAAGAAATACAACATTATACATACTTCCATAATGCAAAGCATAGAAACATAGACTTTGATGGCAGATAAGGACCGCTTGGCCCATCTAGTCTGCCCATTTCCCTACCTACTGGGATATATGCAAATCACCGTGACATTTCAGACTTGCTCAGTTTACAGTAATTTACATGCATTTTAAATAGCACAACTAACTTAATTTCTATAATAGTCACCTAGTACTTTTTACCATTATCAAAGACACCTAGTGCCATGGTATTTTCAACATTTGCAGGTTTCTTAAACATATGAGCCCAGATATTCAAAAGGGTTGCGCCATGCGCAACAGAGGTGTGCCAGCACAAGTCCGAAAATGCGCCATTCTGCGATATTCAGCGGGAGGCAGCTGGGCCCCCCAAATTGCAATGTGCAAGAGCGCAATGGTAATGAATGCATGTGCAACTGAAGGGGGAGGAACCATGAATAAATGGCGCAGTGCGATATTCAACAGCATGCGCCCTGTGCAATAGGGGAGCAAGCGGAAGTTGCGCGATAGCGAAAATGATCCAAAATAAAAAGGAACAAGAGAGAGAGAGGCACAAGAATGCTATAGGGAAGCCAGAGGTGGTAGCAAGGTGACAGCCACAGAAGAGAGGGAAGCAGTGAGTGGGACTGGAAAGGAACAGGGCACACCTGGGAACATAGGACAACAGGACAGGAGTGGGGAGCCTGTGCTGCAGTGGACTGAGGGCAGTGGCAGTGGGCAGGACAGCCAAAGCTCAGAGGTGTTCCCGGTGCAGGGGGAGTAGCACAAAGGACAGCGGGGGGAATGGGATTACAGCTGCCGGGGGGGGGACACAAGCCAGGGACATGGCCAGTGCCACCATTCAGATGGAGGCGGTAATGAGGGGTGTGAGAAGGCAGGCAGCAGGGGGGCACGGCCGTGGAAGAGCCCGTCGGCAGTATGCCCCCAACAGGCAGTACCGAGCCCGCACCAGCTTCGAGCACTACAGTGACACCGAGATTGTGGGCCGCTACCGCCTGAACTGGGCAATCCTGAGGCGGCTCTGTGAGCCATGCAGTGATGAGATGCAGGCACCCACACGACCGAGCCATGCTCTGTCAGTGGAGACAAAGGTAACAGCTGTCATGTGCCTGCTTGCCACGGGCACCTTCCAGAGACCAACAGGGGACACAACAGGCATAACCCAGTCGGCCGCATCATGCCTACTCACACAATTCCTCAGCGCACTGCTGCCACATGCTGTGGAGTACATCCATTTCCCCAGCACACCGGCGGAGTGCACAGCACACATACAAGAGTTCCACAAGGTAGCATGTATGCCTGGCATGCTCTGGGCCATTGACAGCACCCATGTGGCCATCCACACGCCACCTGGCCCGGAAGGGCTATGCCAGGATTAACTGCCAGGTGGTGTGCGATGCTAGGGGGCGCATAACCAATGTCTGTGCCACGCACCCTGGGGGAGCACATGATGCCTTCATCTGGCACCAGTCTGCACCTTGCCACAGGTTCGAGAGTGGTGATATCCCCACTGGCCACCTAGTGGGTGAGCATGCAACTCACACAGGATGACATGGATCTTGGGGGGCATAGTCAGAGGTGCCATGGGTACTGGCCTAGATGGCCCATGGCAGGGCGACGCTGATCACCAAACTAATGTCCACCCTCTACACACAGGTGACAGTGGCTATCCACTCCATCCCTGGCTGCTCACACCATACCAGCGGCCCGCGACCTCATTGCAGCAATGGTACAATGAGGCACATGCCACCACACACAATGTCATAGAGCGGGTGTTCGGGATGCTGAAGACACGTTTCCGTTGCTTGGACACATCTGGCAGTGCCCTACAGTACAGCCCCTCAAAGGCCTGCGGGCTATTCCTGGCCTGTTGCATCCTGCATAACATGGCCAATGACTGTGGGATAGCTGTAGAGGTCAAAGAGGGGGACAGCAGTGGGGACAATTAGGACACCGGTGCAGATGGTGATGGGCAGCCCCCCTTGGTCGAAGGGACACCCGACTGATCCGGATGTCGCAGCTGCACCGGGACACCATCACAGAGGAGCACTTCAACCAACCCAGGTAAGTCATGGGGCCATGTGCAACCAACAATGGCAAGGACACAACCCATAAACTCACATGGACAAACCCCAGGGGCACATGGCAGTAAGGGAATTGGCTGAGTGTGGAAATGCACACGCCGTCAGGGATGGGCAAGGCCTAACACGGCACACGGTCATGCACACACACACACCCCATAAGACATGCACAAAGGGTAGGAGGCACGCCGACCCCAACAGCCACCCCTAGCCACATACACGTCCACAGACCACCACACCCAGTGCCTGTTATGGTGCGTGTCTCAGACGCTGGGCACCATTGCACAGTGGAGGACAGCACAACACAGGCATCATCATGCACACGCCACAGCGGCCAGCAGCCGGGAGGGTGTGCACATGGACTGTGTGTGTGTGTGCAGGGCCAGGTACCCACCCGTGCATTGCACGTTGAACAACACACTGCACACAGGGCAGCGTCAGACAGTAGCCATGGTGGGAGACAGGTCAAGTCACGTGGCACAGTGCCACGGCCACCACGGATGCATGGGCGGCCCCACCGAGACTTGCCAGCTGTGACAGGCTGACCATTGGCCTCATGGGGTGGCACCAATGGTCCCCAAGGGGTGCCACTGCGGGAACGCAACTGTGCTTGAGCAGGGGTCTGCAGCTCACCGAACATGCCTGCGCCAGGTGTGCTCGGGATGCCCACAGCTGAACCCGGTGTTGACATGGAGGTTGTCGCACGACGCCGGGAATTGGGGGTGGACATGTCACTGCACGGTGTCTGCAGCACATGGGCAAATAACTGTGTGCCCATTGTGGCCATGACAGCTGTGAATGCCTGTGTCTGCCTGTCAATGGCGGCGGTCACATCCTCCCTTAGCCAGTCCATGCCTGCCAGGAGCAGACCGGTGTCCCTGCTGTGCCGCTCCTCTGCCTGGCGCAGAACCACACTGAGTGCATCCACCGCCATCACAAGCCGCAACTGCTGATCCACTGATTCATGGAGTATGCGGGTGTGCTCATCTAAGAGATCATCCACCTGATTGGCATGCTGTCCCTCATGATGTTCACGGCTGTGCTGGGCAGCACCCCTTGAGGCTGGGCGCTGCACACCAGGGCCATGCCTGGGCATGTCCACAGGTGGTGCACTGACACCGCCCCGACACTGTCCCCCCATCACCATTGGCTGACTGCTGACACTGCCCCTCCGGCCGCCGCTCGCCAGGGCTCAACGGTGCCACCGCAGTGGCTGCAAAAGCCCCACTGTCCTGGATGCACACCAGTGCTGCCCCACTGGTGCAGACAGGCACAGGCTGGGACTGTGATGTCACGCAGGCCTCCACGGCGGCACCACCCATGGCTATGCCCGTGCTGTTACCTGCTATGGGGCCATCCTGCATCCCACACGTATCACTGTCCATGATGTGAGCTCCATCATCATCGGTGATGGATCCAGTACCAGTCAGAGTCTCAGCATGCTGGCATCCATGGACGCTGTCATGCTGGGACATGGGCAGGGCCTCCTCTGCACCAGCTCCACCAACTTCAGTCCAGATAGCCAGGCGGGCACACTGTCGTCCTGACCCTCGGATACCTGTGGAGGTGGATGGGTGCTCCTCTGTGTCCAGGCTTTCACCCTCAGTGGATGAGCCCACCACCGCTGACCCATGTAGATGCTCAGGAGCTGTAAGGGAACACAGTAGCATTAATGTCTCTGCCCTACCCAGTGGCATTCCCCCAACCCCCCACACAGTGACAGATCAGGACCTACCATGCAGTGACGGTCTACCACCCATCTGGAAGCCACCACCTGGAACACCCTCTAGGGCACAATGCCGCATGCTGCCAGCAACCCACTGTTCCTGTGGTGTCAGGTGTGGCACGGCCAGCTGTCCACCACCAGTCGCAGCATGTGCTGCCCTGATGGCAGCCACCTTATCTTTTATCCTCCTCCTCCTGTCCGTGCCCACCTTCGTCTTGCACTCCTGCATGGACCGCTGGTGGCTGCCATGTTGGTTGATGGCACACGCCACCTCACCCCATGCTGAAGCATGGGCCTGTGGTGTTCACCGCTGTCCACTGAGCAGCAGTTCCTGGTCAAGGTAGGCCTCAAACAGGGCATCTGATTCTGCCCGGGTGAAGCTGGGCCTCCTTCACCTCCGACGTCTCTGTTCCTCCTCCTCCTCCACCTCACGTTCGGTCATCATTGATCCTGTGGGAATGACAGGTGTTACCTCTGAATGTGCAGTCCCATGCATCTCCCACACACCACAGTCCACACTGGCAAATAGCATACAACTCACCACAATAGACTGCAATACCAGACTATGGCCTTTGCAGCCCCATGTCACATTTATATAGTGCAATGCATGCAAATGAGGCGCAGCTCAATTTTAAGTGGATGCTAATGCAGTAGCTGTGCCATTGAATTGCTGGTGAGCTGATTTGCATATGCCGGCTGAATATTATGCTGTTGCACCTTGCGCAATTGTGTTGAACTTGCTCAGGCAGGGGCGCAGCTGTGTGACGTGCGCAGTAGACACTGAACGCGCATGCCCGGGATGCTGATGCCAACACCTGCTGTGCTGTGGATGTGCTGAGCACAGGAGGCAGTGCAGGGCACATCCACCACTGTGCCAGTGGCAATAGTGCGCTGTTCACATGTATAGCGCTATTGCCCTGGGGTGCCGTAGGCGCCGTGGTGCCACAGTGTGATAGGCCACTACAGGAAGTGCCACACAGGTGCCTACCAAGCTACACACAGTGAGCACCAATTGCGCTGCGGCGGTCCATGTGTGAGGGACCCCTGACCCTGTGCCGACCTTTGCCCCCCTAGGCTCCATGCGTCCACATGGGTGCACCTCTATCGTGCTGTTCGGTGACAGCATGATGGGGAATGGCAGCACAGTACAGCGCAGCATCCGCACATGGCGGACGTGCGCTAGGGAGTGCCATTTTGATTCTCAATTATGGAAAGATGGCATGGAGACGGGCACCTATCTGGAGCCAGGTTGAGCTGGCTAACCTCGTGTCCCTAGTTGAGCCCCATGCTGGTGCTCTCTTTGGGGAGGCACCCCTGAACAGGGCCAGGAGCGCCGTGTGGAAGGAGGTGGCAGTGGCCCTGGAAGAGGCGACAGGGATCCAGCGAACAGCAGAGCAGTGCAGGGTCTGGTATGGGGACCTCAAGCAGAGGGACCCAGACAGGCTTGCCCACTTGCAGGCATGCATCAGGAGGGGCACGGTTCCACGGCCAGGTAGGTGCCCCATCCATACACTGGTTACGTCCATACGGGTATCGCAGTGGGCATGTGTCCACCACACGGGGGGGTGGTCCTTCCAGTGTGGGCAGTGGTGATGGTGGTATAGGGATGGGGGGGCAGAAGGGTTTGGCTGTGTGGGATCGCACACACCCGGGGGGAGCCTTTGCTACTAGATTGTACTGATGTTCCTCTCTCCATGTTTGCACCCTAGGCCCTGAGGAGCGCCGGCATGTGAGTGAGGAGAGGCAGTGGTGTGAGGCACATCCAGATGCTGGAGGACCCATACCAGCCCAGCGCCGGGACCAGCCTGATGATGCTGAGCACCTTACATCCAGGATTTTCTGTGTAGCAGGGCAGGCAGCGGGGCATGGCCCCCATCCATTGACACCACTGCCGTGCATGCAACATAGTACAGTCAGCACTGTCCAGTGGCACTGCATGTCTGGGAGTGCATCACTGGTGGTCCATGCGTGCACTGGGTACATGGCTGTGCCACTGCCTTTGCACCGCAAAGCCATTTCATTGTACAGCCACGGTGGTGCTGTTCGGGACTTTGGCGGTGGGTGGGAGTAGTGGTCAGCATGGCTGTGTGCACCTGGGTGGGCAGGTCTTGTGGATATGATCACTGTGGGTGGTGGCACACCATCACAGGGGCGTGTCCCATGGCTGTATGCCATGCACAATGGGTGGGCTGCAGCGGGCTGTGCATTCACGCCTGTTGACTCTGCTCCCTTGTCCTAGGTGGATGGAGGATGGTCCATGTGGAGCGGGTGCTGCAGGAGCTGCTACAGGTGGCCAGGGCCTCTCTGGCCATCCTAGAAAGGATGGATCACCATGGTGTTCAGTGTTGACATGGCAGGAGGTGCCATAGAAGTGGGGAGCAGGGCTCCCGCTGAAGATGGACCGCATGTGAACTGCAAAAACCCACTGGACCCACCCTCACACCCCTCCTTCCCTCTCCCATTTGTTCACCCCTGCTCCTTACCCACCTCCACCCAGTATGTGGCCCTCACCCCTTTCAACTGTATATATTTGTACATAGTTTTGTTACTACTTTTCTAATATATTTGTTTAGTTATGCCTACTGTTGTGGTCTCTGATTTGCAGTGGGCTAACAGTGCTCAGCTGCAGAGGTGTGCATGGTGTTGGGGGTGGTGTATATGTGTGTGTGTGTGTGTGTGTGTGTGTGTGTGTGTGTCCATAGGGGAGGCAAGTGTGGTGTGGGTGTAGCTCTCAGTCACTGTCTGTGGTTTGTGTGTTGTTTCCTGTGCAATAGATGACTGTGTGCAGTGGTACATGGTGCATGCGCTATATCCATGGCGCACCTGTCAGACCATCCATGGCCTGTGCAGCTGCCACCCTTGCATGTCTGTGACCTGCACAGTCCCGCTGGCATGTCAGTGGTTGCTGCCCATGCTGGACAGCCACTGTACCCAGCACGATGCCGGGTTGCCTCCTGTCACTGGTGTGGTGCACATCTGCCTCGGGTGGCACTGTTGCCTCCGCTGTTGTTGTCCCACCTTGATGCTGTCACCTGTGCCTGTTGCAGGGGATGTGCTCCACTGTCTGTCACTTGTGCTCCAGCTGCATGCTGGTGGCATACAGCGTTGTGGTGTCTGCACAGGGTTGCTGGCACACCTGTGCCATGGAGGGGTTCTGGCCGTGTGTACACGGCTGCCGTGGTCATATGTTGGGGGCTTGGTTGACCTGCTACTGTGTCTCTGTGTTGGTGTGCCCTTGGGTATGGGTGGTTGTTTGTCTGTGCACTGTGTTGCATCCTGTGTGGTGCATGCTTCCATGCAACACTGTGGGTGTCTGCGCTGGCTGTTGTGGCCAGTGCTGGGACGGGGTGTGTCCTTGGGAGGGTGTGCAGGGTGCTGTGACACTGGTGGTGGAGTCTGGGGCATGCTCTGTCACGTGTGTGGTACCTTGTGTGCTGGCGCATGGTCAGCCTCACAGCTGTACCTGAGGGGGGATGTGTGTCGTGGCACTGTGTCTACAGATGCTGCTTCACTGTCTGCTGCTGCCCACTGTTGGGTGCTCATGGTGGGGCTGCCTTGCATGGTTCTGTGGTGCACAGGGTTGTATTGTCACAGTGGGGGTGGTGGCATGCTTGGGGTGTCCTGCACTGTTGGGTGCTACTCCTGGGCAGGGTGTATGGGGATCATGGTGCAGGGTGTGCTCTGCATTGGTGGGTTGGTGTGGCATGGGGTGGACGGGCATCCATGTGTGACGGTCCCAGCTTGCAAGGTGGTGTGCTGGGGCACCATGCCACGGTGGTGGGTTTCTTGCTGGTGTCCCTGGGCCAGTGGTTCTTCCTGCTCTCCTCCGGTTGTGTGGTGCATGGGTTTTGGGGGACGATGTCTGTTTTGCTGTGTACTCCTCTGCCCATCCCTACCATGGGTGGTGGGCCCCTGCATCCTGTCCCTGCGCATCCCTGGTTGTGCTGTTGCACTGCTGCCCTGCTCCACTAGGTGTCCCTGGTTTTGCTATTGCGCATCTGACCTACGCCACTGCACATCCCTGGTTGCGCCATGGCGCAGTTGCCGCGATATTCAGTTGTGTGCCACAGGTGCATCTTGACCTGCGCAGTGTTTGAATATCACACATGTTGCGCATGGGCGCAGTGGACTTGCACTTTCTCCTGCTGTTGCGCACTTTTGTGGCGCAGCTTGAATATCTGGGGCCAAGGTATATACATCAAGGTATTTTATGACATATGCTATTGCATACTAAATCCAACAATGATAAACACAACCTGTTTTACATATGCTTGGAGGTCACCACAATAACCTCTCTGTATGAGGACCTGAGAGGGAAAAGGAAAATTAAAGTGGACACTATAGCATAGTTAAGAAAGGGAAGGGAGTGCCTATAGGTGGCCAACCTTATGGACTAGAAATTGTAAAGGATAGATTAAGCTAAGAAATAGAAGAACTGTTGCAACAGATTTAAGAAAAGGTCAGTCCTCAAGAGTGGCAGGAGCTTCCTGTCACAATCACATAGGTGGTTATCCTGAAGATTTCTCAGACAATGACTTTTAGCTGCCTAGATTTGTAATTAAGTTCAATCTCAGGTCTCCGAGTTGGAGTCCTGTTCAGTGGGCTGAGTGGAAAAGTCAACTTTTAGTTTATGTAAGTGTTTTTGCACCTCCACTCAGTCCATGAACAAGTACATCTTCCCCAAATACACCACCTTTAATCAGACTGGCAACTGTAAAGCATGCGTTAATCCCATTTCATGGAAACCCACTCTGATAGAGTCAGAACTCTTTTGCCTCTGCCTGACGGCTAAATTGATGTCTGGAAAGATGGAAACTGGAGTTCCCTCTTGTTATAGAAATGTATATTTCTATTCGGCAACTTGGAGTATTTCATCCCTTGCATGTGTCCCCATGGTGACTAACAAAATTGTGTGAGGCTACTCTGCATTAGAAGGTCATTGCTGAGGGCTGACGGGGTAGGCTTTCAGGAGCTTGTCTGGCATGAAGAGTTACAGTGTGGTTTGTAAAGTCAAAATCATATTTAAGGACATTCTGTTCTTCTGAGCCTTCTGATTTTCCCAGCAGGCGTAGATTCACTGAACGTACCCCATTTTCAAGATGTTTCAGCTGAAGTCTGAGTTTTTTTTACTTTTGTTTTTTCCAATGGAGTCAGCAAATATTTTAAAATATGACTGCAGTGAATCCATTTTAGTTTTAACAGTAAGTATTCGTGTATTTTCTTACTGAGAACGCTGATCACTTCTTTGCGGTCAGATATGACATCTTGCAATGCCAGTAGCAGGGCTGCATTTTTTGGCTCTGAGTGACCACCCTGCCCTAACGTTCCTTTGCCTTTTTATGCTCCCACTGGCAGCTTCCCTGCCTTACCCATCTCAGTCTCTGGTTGCTGGATCTGGTGAGGCTTTCCCATGGTGCCTACAGTTCCAAAGCACACCAGTCAAGAGAGATTCAAATGTTACACAGTTTCCAATGAAAATAATATAGAATTAATGCCTTAAATTGCTAAATATTTTTTCAGTATTTAAGATGAAGCTCCTGTAGAAGTAACTGACTCAGTCAGCGGCTAGCTCCACCCCCTCCTCCTAGTCTTTATTACTAAAGGCATTCGCATGCAAACAGGCTCTCTGTCACTTGGTTTTTCATATGCTCTTGCTGCTTGGCTGCAAGTGACATCATAACCCTCTGCTTGTGAGATTATATCTGCAGAAAATAGTTGTGAAGTCTAGAGTATTGTGATATAATTTGTAGACAAGCAGCCAGAGTAGATAAAAATCAAGTGACAGATCCAGTTTTTATAGACATTTAATAGTAATGAAGTATGAGATTAAGCCAGCCCATCAGCAGAGTGGTAGCACTACCAATTGAGACACTGGCACCTGAGTTTGGGGACGAGCTTGAGTTGTCAGGGGCCGGTACGGGGCAGTAGGATCAAACATCCTAGAGGACACTGTTCTCCTGCAGGGAGGGTGAGCAGCCAGCTCCACTGCTATATGTAATGGGAATCACCATCTGCCAGTTATGTGTATATCATTCTGATACAAATATATGTTTTAGAATTCTGCTTGTGAAACATGTCAGTCAGCACAAGGTATTATGGGACCTTGGATTTTTAAAAGAAAAAAAAATGTTCTGCCCTTGCTTGCTGGAACAGATGGTTTAAAAAAAAAAAGCGACTTCCTGGGACTATAGTAAAACCAGGTTATAAAACAATCCACTGCTTTGAACCCAGGCTGCTTGTCATGAAATATTGCCTTTTATGGTGTACCAAGAGGGAAGCAGTTTCTGATAGATACCTGTGAAAAATCATTCAGCTATGAGAAGTGTTTCCAAAATGTTTCTCTGAGAGATCAAAGGGATAATTCTGATCTGTCATAAAGCATGCTCTGTGGCTTACTAATTAGGAAGTATATATATATATATTTTTAATTGGGATGTTTAGCAGTGTGCAGGGGCATGTGACTGATCAATTAATTATAGGACTAAGCATGACCTCATGCCAACAGCCAGAGCTGTGACATCACAGATTGGGAGGGACATTTTGGCCTCTGATGTTATCAAGCTGGCTGAAATGACAGACACTTCTACTTCTGGACTCCTGAGAGACACTTCTGCCAAGACTGGTAATTCCAGTGTGAACCTTTACCAACTGAAACTGAGTCAGAACTAGTTAATTTAGTTACAAGGTGCTTTGTTTTGTAATTGTCCATTTCTTTTCTGACTGTAATCATTATGTATATATGTTCTGTTTGATGTACTGTATTTATTTACTGTTTTTAGTTTTAATAAATTTGATTTTCTTTAAACCTGCCTGAGACTTTTTCTCATTTTGACTGTGAATGCTGGAACAGTATTGATAATTCTAACATAACCACTAAAGAGCTTAGAGTGTCACCATATGCAGCCATGCAAACAAGGACCTGTGTAAAGATCCAGCAAGGCAAGAAAAATACCAGCATCTCAATTGAGTCAGAATAGGGTTGTGAACCAGGTTGGTTGTATGCCTGCTGGGTCAAGTATATTGCGCTGCTTTCCCTGAAGAGAGTGTGATATCTGGACCTGTTACTTGGGTGTGCTAGCTAAAAAGGGTTCATAATTGACCCCAGGACTCGAGACTGGTAGTTGCTCAGACCCAAAACAAACAGGAGGGTGTCCCTGTTTGTCCTCTGTTCACAAATCACACTTAAAGGCTAGGCACTGTGGTAGCATAGGGCCTGACTCCAGGAGTGGGTTTGTGACAGATTTGATGTGCAGCGGTGCAATCTAAAAAAATTGCTTGCATACTGTGCAATTATTTGGTGACACACGCATTAACAGTCTAGTGTGTCAGATTGATAAATTGTAGCACTTCACACACAAACAAGGCAGAGATTTTAAAAGAAATATATCATTTTGGTTAGTCTAAAGTTCCCTACCTGTTTTATTTTTTTTTCGGGTGCAAGGTAGCGTAGCCATAGATTAGGGAAGAAGATGGCTTCCACCTACAGTGCGTACACTGCGGAATACCTGAGGCAGTTGTGCCATTAAAGAGGAGGCTGGAGTGAGGGGCAAAACAAACAGCACCTTGTGGAGGCTTTTGTGGCAGCTGATGCACAAGCGGCTGCCCAGGATCTTGGGTCACAGTCGGTGACTGAAGGGGACCAAACCTTAGATGTGGTGGTGCCAGAGTCTAGCGCAGTGTCCAGTCCCAGGGAGGAGGGCAGCAAGACCAGTGAGAACCGAGAACCACAGCACCAAGGGAGGGTCACCACAACACTGGAGACAGAAGGGATCAAGTTGCAGCTAGAGATGAGGAGAAAGGAGCTGGAATTTGAGCAGAAAAGGTTTGAAGCCCAGCAGCAGAGGGAGTTCGAGCAGAGGAGGTTCGAGCTGGAGATGCAGGAAAAAGAAAACCAGTGATGGAGAGAGGCTGAGGAAAGAGAAACATAGCTTCAGAGAGAGGCCGAGGAAAGAGAAATATAGCTTCAGAGAGAGGCCGAGGAAAGAGAAAAACAGCTTCAGAGAGAGGCTGAGGAAAGAGAGAGACGGCTTCAAAGCGAGGCCGAGTGAGGGGAGAGAGCGCTAGAGTATATTTGAACTGGAGAAGCTACAACTCCAATGACCAGTGCCAAAGCAGGTAAGTTGCATGAGTGAAACTGGAACTCCAGGACTGGGTTACAAGTTAAATTCTGAATTGATAGCTGAATTTAAAGAGAGGGAGGTTATGGATGCATTTTTAAATTCATTTGAAAAGGCATGCATTCAGGCAAAAATTCCCCGAGAGTCCTGGAGTTTCCAGCTGTCCCCGCTGCTTACCGGTAAAGCTCGTGATGCCTTGGGTCACATGGACAATCAGAGACAGTAATGATTATGACAAACTTAAAGCTGCATTGCTTAAAAAGTACAAACTGACAGCTGAAATGTTCAAAGTTAAGTTCCGTAAGCTCAGGAGAAGCCCTGACATGAGCTATGAGGAACTAACCAGCAAGCAACATCAGTTTTTGAAATGTTGGTGGGAGGGGGTCAAAGCAGACTCTGTAGAGAAAATTGAGGATGTGGTACGTTTGGAGCAATTATTTTGGGCTTGCCCAGCAAAGCTGAAAACCTGGCTAGAGGACTGAGCTCCTAAAACAGTGCAGGGGGCTGCCAAGCTCTCAGACCGCTAAGCCAGTAGCAGGCCTGTTCTAAAAGGGACTGATGCGGGTGTGGCAGTGCAGAAAGAGAAAAACGCACCCTCAGAGCAGCTAAACCCCTCACTGCCTCCCCAGAAAGTGGGCAGCCCCAGGTTACAAAGAAAGGATTTGCTGATAAAGAAATGATGATTGTGGGTTTTGCAAACAACCTGGGCATCTTGCTAGACAGTGTCCTAAAAAGGCACGGAGTGCACAAAGTGCTCAAACAGAGGTGGGTGCATTGTATATCCCTGAAAGCACACCTATAAACATGAGGGAGCACATACACCCGGTTACTGTAAATAGGGTGCAAACCCATGGGTTGAGGGACACGGGGGCATCCCTTACTTTGGTAAAAGGGGATTTGTTGAGCCTGAACAGCTTACACCTAATCAGTTTGTTACAGTACAGGGATTCACTGGGAAGAAGAAAACTCTGTCACTTGCTAGTGTTCTCCCGGACTGGGGTGAGACAGGTGAGATTGTGTAAAAAGTTGCAGTGGCAGAAAATCTTGCTCTGGATGTGATTATAGGGAACAATCTCCAAAAGGGGATGGTGTGTGTGGTTACCTGCAGTCAGATGCCAAAATCCAATTGTGGTTCCCTGGATCCCATAGAAGTCCTGTGGAAAACACTGGGAGGCTGGTTCCCTAGCCTTTGTCTCCTGACATGGAGAGTAGTGAAAGGGAGGTAGAAATTCCCCAGGTAGCAGTTAAAACAGCTACAGAAGGTTACTCTGAGGAGGGAGGGGTAACCAGTGGTCAGAGGGCTAGGGATGGCCGTGACCTTGAATGCCCTGATACCAGAGCTAGGGACCCTAGTTTAGAAACTGAAGGGGACCTGTCCCATGCCTTGGGAATATGTAAAGATTTTGCAGCTGCTCAGAAAAATGACCCTAGTTTAGAGAGACTGAGGGCTTATGCAGAATCTGATGGGACACAGGGAGGTAACAGAAGACATAGAGTGTATTGGGACAATGGACTGCAGTATACACAGCAGGGTTTTAAATAACTCTAAAAATTGATTAGCGTTTTGCTCATAAAAGTTCTAAAACATTGTGAAAATGCATATAATTTTCCTCACTGTGTTTAACAAACATGACACTTCTAGAAAACCTATATAAATGCTTTCTGTACAGTTAGTATTGTCCCAAGAAAAAAACTGCTAATCAATTATTTAAATCCCTGCACAGGACGTAAGGACAGAGGCAGGGTTGATAGACAGACAGCTTGTTGTTCCCCAGGGGTACCGTGAGCAGTTGCTCAAGATTGCTCATGATATCCCCATGTCTGGATGCCTGGGAATTGTGTGCACTATGCAGCGATTGGACCAGAATTTCTGTTCACCCTACTTCACCCAGCAGGTGAAAAAGTATTGCAGGTCTTGTCACCGGTGCCAAGAAACAGGGAAGGCAGGTAGTAAAACCCAAGCCACCATAATTCCCTTGACCATAGTGGTGGAGCCATTCCAGAGGGTAGGAATGGATATTGTGGGGCCTTTGAATACCCCCAGCTTCTCCAGGAAGAAGTTTATCCTAACAGTGGTGGATCATGCCACCTGGTACTCAGAGGCAGTCACCCTATCCTCACTGAGGACAGAGTGGCAGATGCCTTACTAGGGATTTTCTCCCGTGTTGGGTTCCCACAGGAGGTTATCACCAATCGAGGGGGTTCCTTTATGTCAGACCTGATGAAGTGTTTGTGGGAGAAGTATGAGGTGGTGCAGAGACACACAACACCTTATCACCCACAAGCCAATGGGCTTGTGGAAAGGTTTAATGGTACCCTGAAATTGATGCTTCAAGCATTTGCTGAACAGCATGGGAGGGACTGGGAGAAATATTTCCCCACTTGTTGTTCGCATACAGGAAGGTACCCCAAGAGTCGACAGGGTTTTCCTTCGGGCTCTTATATAGACGCAGGGTGCATGGGCCCTTAGACTTGATCCAGGAAGACTGGGAAGGCAAGTATGTCACCCAGGGAACTTCCATAGTGGATTATGTCCTGAAGTTTAGGAAAACACTGAAGGAGCTTATGGGAACAGCCCAGAGCAACCTGGTAGCTGCCCAGCAGAAGCAAAATGTATGGTATGACCACAGAGCCAGAGCTCGCTCACTCGTTCACAGAGGGTTAAGAGGTCATGGTTCTAATCCCAGTCTGGATGGATAAGCTGCAGGCCAAGTGGGCAGGACCATACAAAGTAGTCAAACAGGTGAATTATGTAAATTACATTATAGAACTGCCTGACAGGAGACATACCCAAAGGATGTACCATGTCGACATGATGAAGCCATATGCAAATAGGGCTGACTTGGTCTTTGCAGTGTGTGGTCCTGGGGAGGGGATGGACAAGGAAGACCTCCTTCTGGACTTGCTTGAGGAAAGCAAGTGGGAGTCCTCTGTGGAGGCAATCAAACTGTCATCCTAGTTGACCCTGGAACAGACCCAGGAAGTAAAGGAGGTTTTAGCAGACTTTGCCCCATTGTTTAATACCAAGCCTGGACTAACCCCCTTAGTGACACATGATGTAGACTTGGGGACACAAGCGCCCATACAGTGGACAGCATATTGGGTGTCAGAGGCTGTCCTAAAGGACATTAGGAGGGAGATGGAAAAAATGCTGGATTTGGGGGTAATCCAGCAATCCAACAGCCCCTGGGCCTCACCCGTAGTCCTCATTCCCAAGCTGGATGGCTCTACTCATTTTTGTGTAGACTGTCATGGACTCAACGCAGTCACAAAGTCAGATGCCCGCCCAATGCAACAGACAGATGAACTACTGGACAAGTTGGGAGGGGCGACATACCTTACCACCATTGATCTGACGAAAGTGTATTGGCAGGTGAAGTTAACTGCCAGAGCTAGGGAGAGGTTGGCCTTCATCACTCCTATAGGGTTATTTGAGTTCAAGGTAATGCCTTTTGAAATGAAGAACACCCCTGCCACCTTCCAAAGGTTGGTGAACCAGGTGTTACATAGTACTGAAGAGTACACCGTGGCGTACCTGCACAATATTGCCATCTTCAGTGACAGCTGGAAAGAACACCTGTTACACCTTAAGAAAGTGTTGGGCAGGATACAGAGGGCTGGGCTCACTGTCAAATCTGAAAAGTGCCAGGTGGCCATGGCTGAGGTGGCATACCTAGGGCAATGTAGTAGGCTGGGGATGGCTCCATCCTAATCAAGCAAAGATTGAGGCAATAGAGGCATGGCCCAGACCTGAAACACAGAAGCAGGTCTGGAGTTTTCTAGGGACCACAGGGTACTATTGAAAATTTGTATCAAACTACAGTTCCCTGGCAGCTCCCCTATCTGGTCTGCTATAGAAAAGAATGCCTAAAAGGGTGAACTGGGACCCAGCCTGTGAATGAGCCTATACATGGCTACAGGAGGTGCTGTGAGGTGCTCCTGTGTTAGCCAGTCCAGACTATAGTAAACCATTTGTAGTCCAGACAGATGCCTCAGACGTGGGTATTGGGGCAGTACTTAGCCAGACTTCTAACCAAGGGAAGGATCACCCAATAGTGTACCTCAGTTAGAAATTACTTCCCAGGGAACATGCTTATTTTATAGTGGAGAAAGGAGTGCCTTGCACTGGTGTGAGCACTGAAGAAATTGGAGCCATACCTTAACAGGAGGCACTTTGAGGTACAGACAGATCATAACCCCATGGTTTGGTTGTCACAAATGGGAAAAATGAATGACATGCTTCTAAGATAGAGCCTTACACGGCTACAATATGACTATCTCCCACAGAGCAGAGTCAGCAAATGCGAATGCAGATGGGTTATCCTGACAGTTAGAGCAGTGAACTGAATTTAGGGAACTCATCCCATGCCTAGGAATGGATCCCCCCAAATTCAGTCTAGGAGGGAGGAGTGTAATGGGAATCACCGTCTGCCAGTTAAGTGCATAGCATTTTGATATAAATATGTGTTTTAGAATTCTGCTTGTGAAACATGGCAGTCAGCACAAGGCATCATATGGGACCTTGAATTTTTAGAAGGAAAAAAAAATGTTTTGCCCCTGCTTGCTGGAACAGATGGTTTGAAAAAAAAAAGCTGACTTCCTGGGACTATAGTAAAACCAGGTTATAAAACAATCCACTGCTTTGAACCCAGGCAGCTTGTCATGAAATATTGCCTTTTACGATGTATCAGGAGGGAAGCAGTTTCTGATAGATACCTGTGAAAATTCACCCAGCTATGAGAAGTGGTTCCACGATTTTTCTCTGAAAGATCAAAGGGATAATTCTGACCTGTCATAAAGCATGCTCTGTGGCTCACTAATTAGGAAGTATATATATTTTTTCTAATTGGGATGTTTAGCAGTGTGCAGGGGCATGTGACTGATCAATTTACAGGACTAAGAGTGACCTCATGCCAACAGCCAGAGCTGTGACATCATAGGATGGGGGAGGGACATTTTGGCCTCTGATATTATCAAGCTGGCTGAAAGGACAGACACTTCTACTTCTGGACTCCTAAGAGACACTTCTGCCAAGACCGGTAATTCCAGTGTGAACCTTTACCAACTGAAACTGAGTTGGAACTAGTTAATTCAGTTACAAGGCACTTTGTTTTGTAATTGTCCATTTATTTTCTGACTGTAATCATTATGTATACAGTATATGTTCCGTTTAATGTACTGTATTTATTTACTATTTTTTAGTTTTAGTAAATTTGGTTTTCTTTAAACCTGCCTGGGACACTTTCTCATTTTGAGTGTGAATGGTGGAACAGTATTGATAATTCTGACATAACTGCTAAAGAGCATAGCATGTCACCATATGCAACCATGCTAACAAGGATCTGTGTAAAGATCCAGCAAGGCAAGAAAAATACCAGCGTCTCAATTGAGTCGGAATGGGGTTGTGAACCAGGTTGGTTGTATGCCCGCTGGGTCAGGTATATTGCGCTGCTTTCCCCGAAGACAGTGTGATATTTGGACCTGTTACCTGGGTGTGCTAGCTAAAAAGGGTTCATAATTGACCCCAGGATTCAAGACTGGTAGTTGCTTGGACCCAAAACAAACAGGAGAGCGCCCCTGTTTGTCCCCTGTTCACGAATTGCACTTGAAGGTTAGGCACTGTGATAGCAGAGGCCCTGACCCCAGGAGTGGGTTTGTGACACTATACTGTCACCTAGACAACCCCAGGTGACAGTGCAGGTGAGAGCAGCTTAATGAGCAGGAGAACATTGGCTGGTGCCACACTGCACCATACTGTATATAGTTTGTGTACATGTGTGCTTGTGCACCCTCATCACCGATATCCTGGGGGAATGTGACCAGTAAAGACGTACATGCCCTAACTGGTAGGATAAGGCTGGCTGCTCACAGGCCCCTCAGCTAGTGACTCAGGCACCATCTCTGGACCAGATCCATCTTGCAGTTGGGGTTGGAGAACCCTACCTGTAAAAGGGGAATTCCCTGAGAGCAAAAAAGGTGAAGACAAGTCCTGAGGGAAGCCAGAACAGGACTAAGATAGCCAGGTAGAGGGGGGCTGGTCAGTGAGGGGGTACAAAGATAAAATGATTAGATATGAGAGGAAAGTAAGAATATGGCTCACAGGGATGTGCATCAGATCTGAATCAGCCATTGAATACAGGCTATATTTGATGAACAACCGAATATCAGCCTCATTCAGTGTTATTCAGCCATTGGTATTCAAGTTTAAGACTGTTGCAGTATCTGCAAAACAAAGTTGTAACCACCCCCAATGCACATACTTGTGAAGAAAAAATAAATCCCAACCCCTCTTGAACCCTGGAGATAGGGCTAGGCCCATGTCTATGGCCATAAAAAAAATTACCTCTGTTGGCTTGCTGTCAGTGTTGCAATTTGCAGCAGGCCACAAAGATGAAAACCTGAATCTTACATTCCTCCATCCCTCTGGCACGCTCTCTCTCTCACCCATCCCCCCTCCCCCTCACCATGGTAGAACCCTTCTCCACTTCCTTCCCCCTCCCAGACCCAAAGAGAATAATTCATTGAAATCGCCCTTTCCTCCACCCCTCTTAGCATCCTTCCCTGCCTCTCCCACCCCCAAAGTGAAACACAAAGGTACCTCCAACTCTCTCAGGACCCTCTCCCTCGCTTTATCTCCCCTTCAGGGGTGCACTAGTCAGCCCTCCTCTCATTATCTTGGCTGTCTGTTTTATGAATGAATAAGAGCATACTTTTGCTGAAATACCTAATGCACCCGCTGAGGCGAGGCGGTTGGGAGAGTGTCCTCTACCTGGATGACTGGCTGATTTCAGGGCCATCCAAGTAGGCAGTGGAGCAGTCCAGAGACCTGGCCCTCCAGACTTGCAAAGATTTGAGTCTTCTGGTCAGTCCAGCCAAGTCTGAACTGCACTCTTTGAAAGTGATTCACTTCATTGGACAGAGCTAGACTCCCTTCGGGCCAACATCTGACCTCCTGTGGACTGGGCACTGGATCTTACCTCCTTTGCCTGATCATTTCAGGTTGGGTGCTCGCACCTTGCCCGGGACTTCCTGCAGCTACTGGGATTCTTGGCATCCTGCACCAGCATGGCCTGGTGGGCCCGCTAGCAGATGTTTCACCTTCAGTGGGAGCTGAGCACCAGTAGTCCCATGGTCTAGGTCCCTTGAACCAGCCGGTCACAGTGACCCAGCCAATGTGGGATGTTATCCAGTGATGGCTAGTCCCAAAGCAAATGGAGGAAGGAGTCTCATTAGTCTGCCCAGAGCCAACAGTCACTTTTACAACAGACCATGTCTCTGGTGGGGTGGGGAGTGGACCTGGGGGGCCACGGAGCCCATGGGTTCTGGACCCCAAGGGAGTCCCATCACCACATCAACCTGCTGGAGCTCCATGCAGTGCACTTAACTCTAACTGAATTTGCTCCTTTTGTCAAGGGTCAGGTCGTGCAAGTCCAGACAGAGCAATACCATGACCATGTTCTACTTGAACAAGCAGGGCAGCATGCACTGCCCTCCCTTGTGTTGGTAGACCCTCCGCACCTGAACCCTCATGTGCAGCTTGGGTGCAGATCTCCCGGCAATCCATGTTGTGGGAGCCAACAATCAGCTGGTGACTTCCGGTGCAGCTTCCGGTTCTATGGCAGCTTAGCCCACAAGCTCCTGACCCGCTCCCCTGATTTAAATCTTTTTAGATAGCCTTAACATCTAAAAAAATACTTTTTTTTGAATCTTGAATACATGGCTTCTGGCAAACATCGAGGGGGCACCGACAGATTCACGGCATTGCGACCGGACTCCGAGATTTCAGAGGCGGACGCAACTGACTCGGGGGCCTCCGAACTTTCCTCCTGGGCCTCACAATGTAAAGCACGAGGAAAGAACAGGCCCAAGGTGCAGCAAGCTACTAAAATGGACACCAAGCTCAAAAAAATATTATCGGAACTCCAGGAGTTCAAGTCGGATTTTCACCAATTCAGGTAAACCCAGGAATCCTTTCAGAGGGACCTCATGGATCTACACTCCAAAGTATCCACTCTGAAACAAAATGCGCAAGAGCAGGCCTCAACCACCTCACAGCTTCAAACCACACTTAACCAGGTAGCCCACCTCTGCCAGCTAACAGTGGAATGTCAGGAGGATGCAGAGAACCGCAGTCGTCGCAGCAACCTCTGACTCTATGGGGTCCCTGAAAATAGCGAGGGCACAGACTTGCAAAGGTTTGCTGAAATGCTGCAATGACAAGCTCTCAAACAGGACTCAGCATTTAATTTTGACATAGAGAGGATTCATACGGCCCTGGGCCCAAAACCCTTGCAGCCATCAGCCAGACCTAGATTAGTAATAATTAGATTCCTCCGGTTCCAGACAAAAGAACGAATATTGAGACAGGCTTGGGCTAAATCTCAAATTTATTGGGAGAATACATGCATATTTCTGGACAATGACTATGCCCCAGCCACGATGCAGAGGAGGTGGGCATACATCCCTCTTTTCCCAATTTTGAGGCAACAAAAGCTTAAATTTCGAACCCTTACCCTAGCAAGCTGGTGATTCAATTTCCTTCAGGACAGCAGACCTACGATAGTGCTGAGGACGCCTGTGCAGATCTAAAGAAACGTGGCCTACCACTCCCGACTTTGGCCCGGTTGCCCCAGAGAACTTCTCCTGATCGGGGCCCCACCAGAATGGCTGCTTCTCGAGCACAGCAAGATCAACAAGCCACATAGACTCCATCAAACGGATGCTGTCACAATTCTTCAGGCAGCCCAGCTGAGGCCCTTCTTGTAGCAAGTCCCTGGGTTCGCAGTGAGTACTAAAGCGGGAGGTTGGTGGGGGTCCGGGAGGTGGCCTGGTCACTGTGCTTGCCTTGGGGGGGGGTTCTGAGGGGGATGCACTGAGGAGGGTTCATGGAGATGTCGGGACACCAAGGTCAGATGGTGACACTAAGAGGTGGGGGGGCGGATGAGGTGGACCTAGTCGTGGGCCTACTCATTCCACCAGGGTCTGAAAGGGCAGACAGATGTGGTGCACATGCTACTTCCCACAAAACCAAAGTTGGTACTGGGCCCTGTGAGCAGATGGTAGGCCTTTGGGTCATCTGTTGCAGGAGGATATTGGCCGTGCTTTATAACAGCTCTGCTATGCTCAGGAGTTTCTATTGTTAAATTTAATCCCCATTAAATAAGGGCTTTCAGGGATTCCCCTGCCTGGGTAGGGGTCAGCAGGTCCTGATCGAACGTCTCATGCCCGGCCGGGCGGATGTGCCCCCCCAGGCTTGGGAGTACACCCCTCCAAATCAATATTGTGGCAAGCTTTACTGCATTAACCCACTAAATAGGGTGCAGATATAAGGTCTCCTCGGCTACAGATGGCTGGGTGGCATTGGTGCGCTTTAAGCATAGCTGAACCCCTAGATAAAACAGGACCTGTATGGTCTGGAGATGGCATATGGTACCTCTAACTGGCGTGGGGACTTGCACTGTTCAGTTCTGGCTCGGTGGTGTTCGAGTGACTGCATATTGGGCCTCACTGTTGGTCCCTCCTGCTGCCTCCCCCCCCTTGGTGGGGTCCCTTCACAGGGTATCCAAGATTTTATCTGGACCATTTTTAAGGTTGTGCAGGTGATAGAGGTGTTGTTGGACCAGGATGGAAATGTGCCCCGCTTTTGCCTTAGTCTTCCCTCCCTCGTGTACGCCCTCCCTCTTTCCCCTCTTGATGGGTGGGGGGGCTGGGAGCCCACGGAGCTCTCATTCTCCTGCTGGTTCTCAACTGCTTAGCGGTACTGTCCCTCTTCCACTATTTCTGTGAATTTCTCAGGGAGAACTTATCCAGAGATGTATATTTTCCACTATTTTTGGATTAACCTTCCATATTTTAGTATGCCTGGGACTACTACATGTCGAGAAGGAGTTTTGTATGGACTGCTGCGTTGGACTTCATATGGTTTGGGGCATGGGGGTGCTTTTGGGGTGCGCCTCCTGGGTCTGGCGCTCCCCTCATCCTTTAGTAGCCACTTTAAAGGGATATTTTCCATATTCCCAGGTCAATCCATAATAAGCTTTGTCCCCCCCCCTTCTCTCCAATATATCAGGGGGGGCAGGCTACTAGCCCCTATGCCACCTGTAAACCAGGTTTTAACGGACCTGCACCTTTTTTCTCCAACTCCTACCCCTCTCCTATCAACTCCTTTTTTTATTTTTCAGCCCCACAGGTTATTGTTTTTCCTTCTCTTACTCCCCCCCCCCGAAGTTAAGGGCAACAGTTTCCCCAGGACCCCATGTCACTTGGTTGAAAGGGTGTCCACGTTTGGACAGTCAGTAGACCTGTCCCCCGTGCGCGTTCCATGTGAATGCATATTGATGGAAGTCAAGGATAACCCTCTTTCTGGAGGTTTGTACATAGTTCTCATTCCCCTGTATCTCCTCGCTGAGATAATCTTTATTGTAATTACTACCTTAACTAAGCCCAGTTGGCCTATTAGCTTCCCCACAATTTTTACTGTAATGTATTTTATTTTTCTGTTTACCATATTGGCTACAGAGCATCAAGTTACTGTAAAGTTTTCAGCTAGTGGATTTTTCTTATTTCAGGAATCCCAAACAAATTATGTTTCAGTCCTTAGGGAGGTCTGTGTCCCAGGGGGTTGTGCAGTGTACTCTGATCAGTCTAGACATGCAGGGAACCTTTAAAATTATTTCTCACAATGTAAATGGGCTGGCTGGCCCCATAAAGAGGTACTGCACAATCTGTGCACTTAAAAAATTAAACCCTGATGTACTTTTACTACAGGAGACTCACCTCTCCTCAGTTGAGCACCAGAAATTACTTAAATTTGGCTTTTCTGATGTGAGTCTTCCTACCAGAGAGGTAGAAGGAGGGGGATGGTAATCCTAATCCTGGGACATTCCCAGCTACAAATATTTGAACAATATTCTGACAAAGATAGCAGGCTAGCGTTAGTCGTAGTCAAACTAAATCAGCAGATTCTGACACTATGTAGCACTTACATCCCACCAGGCTCTGATGCCTCCGCCATCCAACAACTAATAGATGTTATTCTGGGGAGACAACAAGGTACTTTAATACTAGGAAGGGATCTTAACTGCCACCTTAATCCCTCACTTGACTCGTCCACGGCATGCCCGTCCCCGCAGTCCTCGGGACAGAAAACATCTTTGGCATTTGCTCCGTGATGTTGGCCTGGTCGATGTGTGGAGACCACTCCATCCTTCACAATGGAAATTCACCTACTACTCTAATGCTTTTAAACATTATTCTAGACTTGATTACTTCTCCATAGGCAGGGAGTACTTGGATCAGGTTCGGTCAGCGGATATCCTTAATATCTGCCTGTCTGACCATGCTCCTATTGTTTTAGAACTTAATATCCAAAAAGAGAGGAAACATGTACAATGGAGATTTAATTTGTCCCTTTTGAGAGCTAGGGAGTTTAAGGACCTCCTGGAAATACGAAGCCCAGAAATTATTTGAGATAATGCCTCTACACAGGTATCTCCTCAGACCTTATGGGATACGATCAAAGTTGTGCTTAGAGGCCATATCACAGCTTATGCCACCCATAAGAAAAAACAGGCTGAAGCATGTTTGCAGGCCCTGCAGGAGAAGCTTGGTTTTCTCCAGGAGGCCCACATGCAAGGGGATTCTGACCTCCTCCCCTTAATTTCCCAGACACAGGCTAAGATCCAATGATTGTTGGCAGCCAAAACTGAACAAGCTTTGGCCTGGTTAAGGCAGCGGTATTGTGAGGGCGGAGCCCGGGCTTCCAGACTCCTGGCCTACCACCTCAGACATCAAATACAACAATGTACTATATCTAAAATCAAGGACCATTATTACCAGTCCCTTTACTCTTACCCGACAGAGCCTGCCCCACATAAAATACAATATTTTCTCTCTCAGATCTGCCTTCCAGCTCTCTCTCCTTCTCAACAGGCTCAGATAGTAGCTCCAGTCTCTGAACTGGAGCCCCAAAATGCCGTTAAAGGACTTAAAAAGGGTAAAGCTCCTGGCCCAGATGGCTTTGGAGCAGAGTTTTATAAAGGAGCCTGGAACTTAGTACAGACCCCCCTTTAGTAGGCTCTACAGGCCGGCCATCTCACCTCCTCTTTCCCTATATCATGGAAAAAAGCTACAATTTTAGTAATCTTGAAACTCCAGAAACCCTCACACCTTTGTGAGTCTTATCGTCCCATATCAGTACTCAGTCAAGACTACAAGATTTGCACAAGTATTTTAGCCCATAGACTTGATTTCATCCATCCTTCTTTAATTAATTCGGATCAGTCTGGATTTATTAAAGGCAGACAGACAACGGATAATTTAAAACGTACCCTATATCTTACTGATCACGCTCAATCCACAAAATCCCCCATTCTAATACTCAGTCTTGATGCTCAAAAGGCCTTTGACATGGTCTCATGGGGGTTTTTACAAGCTACCCTCAAAAAATGCAACTTCCCTGAGCTATTTATGACAGCCGTGAGCGGTATATACTCCGGCCCGGAGGCTGTTGTGAGACTGAATGGATCCCATTCTGATCGTTTTCACTTATTTAGGGGCACCCAGCAGGGCTGCCCCCTTTCCCCATACTTGTTTGCCCTTTTTGTGGAACCCATAGCTCAACTTCTCAGACAAACCCCTAATCTCCATGGGTACAGGGTGTCAGAATTTTCCTATCATAAACTAGCATACTGTGCTGATGACCTCCTTCTCTATATCACTTGTCCTGACGAATCATTACAAACTCTAACCACACTTCTAAAAGAAATAAAGACCCTCACAGGTTATACCAAATAGATCAGAGGCCTTGCTAGTACAGCCCCTTTTGCCTCCGGATTTAGTCCTGAAATACCCCTATAAATGGGATAAACCCCACATAACATACTTGGGTATTAAAATACCTAAGAACTTCTCTGAACTTTACTCTCTGAATTATACTTTAACTCTTTCAAAGATAAAATTGGACCTGACCAGGTGGACCCCCCTCCCTCTCTCTCTGATGGCTAGAGTTCAGTCTATTCAGATGAACTCTCTGCCGAAGATACTATATTTAATGCAAAATATCCCCCTTCCTCTTACTACAAAGGACGTCCAGGACTGGGATAGAACTGTCAGTAAGTTCATATGGGCAAATCAACGACCCAGAATAGCACTTAGTAAGCTCCAGTGTCCCAAGGAGAAGGGCGGTTTGGCCCTCCCCTGCATTTTAAACTAGTGGTTGACTGCTTTACTTATGCATATAACGTCTTGGTTTTTACCTCCGAATCAAGCCCCGTCATGGCTTACGGTTGAAAGATCTATGGCAGATTGCCCCCTAAATTATTCCCATGTGTTTCAACCTCATAATATATCCCAGTTATGACAGGGCTCTAGATTTACGAGGGGCTTACTTCATAGCTGGATGAAGTTCCTCTCTCGACCAACCAACAAATTTTATCTACTTGGATGGGTATTCCTGCAGAAGATCCATCATGGACCCCTGCACGATTAGATATCACCTTTCAGGCCTGGATGCGCAGAGGTTTAAACATTCATATCAGTTCTATGACAATGACATCTTTAAGTCTTTTGATCAACTTAAACAGGAGTTCACCCTGAGTAAGTCTGAATTCTTCAGATCCATCACTTTCTGGATACTAAAATTGGTCTAGATGTCACGACACAGATTGTCCCTCCTATTAACTCAGATTGCAAAGGGTGGCGACCGAACCCATTTGGTCTCCCGAATATATAAAGCCCTGCAGGGGGCCCCCTCTCTGGTCATGGACCTGGTACAGTTTCACTGGGAAGCCGAGTTTCAAGTGGTGTTGTCCCAGGAAGATTGGCTCCAGATCTGGTGGAGACAGCATAAAACCTCAGACTCGTATATATGGAAAGAATTTTCCTGTAAGATAGCATCCCGATTTTTCTGCACTCCCCAAGTATCTGCTAAATTCTCAGTTAGCGGGGACTTCTCCTGTTGGAGATGTTGTGGCTGCGAGGTGGCCACACGTGCACATATTTTGTGGTTTTACCCAGTACTTACATCTTATTGGTCCTTGATAGAGAACAGGGTACTAGACCTTTTTCCATCCCTGGGTAATTTTACCCCGGCTGTTGGGATCCTTCTTCATTACCTAGGTCACTTTAAGAACCCACACCACATCTACCTACTTAACATATTACTGGGTACGGCCAAAAAATGTATCACACAATTATGGCTTCTTCCTTAGTCCCCTACTATAACACCCTGGGAAGACACAGTATATGATGTCTATAAACTAGAACATATGACAGCCAGATTACAAAATAAAATCCCAGAATTAATGAATCGCTGGAATATCTGGTTTCTTTATATGTCTCAAATTAGACCAGATCAGCCAGCATAAGACTGCCTCTCTTGTTTGAATGACTCCCTCCATTGGTCCTCGGTGGTGCCGGCCAGCCCTAAACATACTTTTCTTTCCTATGGGTTGCCCTCATTCTGTGTGAGGCCCAATATTCTACAGCGACTATAGTGACCAAGACACATAATCTTCTGAGTTCCCCCATGGATTTCCCTAGCCCCTATGAGGTAATTGTAGACTTAAACCAAGTGACTTATTCACAGTATGTTAAGGATAGACTCACATATTTCTTGATTAACAAGTAATAACCGAAATACTCTATTTATAAGGTACAATGCCTGTCTTTTTTTTTTTATACCTGTGTAATCACCGTATAATATGAAGTATGTAATCTATGGTCTACATTGATATATTCCTGTGATTCTGCTCTGTGGTATTTTTTTAATGAAAAAAGCTAAAATAAAAAAATAGTTTCAACAATCAGCTGGCAGGCATCCTCAGTTGGGTGGGCAAGATGCCACACGAGTGGACATTGCATATCAGGAAGTAGTGAACCACCTGTTTTCCCTGTGGACACTTCTTTGGTGGTAGTCTTTGTCTCCAGGGAGAATGCAAAACAGAAGCTGTTTTGCGGCCACCCCCCCCCCCCACTCAGTCTGGAACACTGCAGGGGATGCCTTCATGAGGCCCTGGAGCCTAGGCCTCCTGTACACCTTTCCTCCTTTTCCTTTGATCCACAAGGTGGAGGTCAAGGTGTGGAGAGACAAGATGTGGATGATCCTGATAGTCCTGGACTGGCTTGGCCAGTTCTGGTACCCCAATCTCCTCAGCCTCTGCAGCAGACCTCCATGGCAGTTGCCTCTAAATCCAGATCTGCTGTCTTGTCATCAGGGGAAAATCCTGCATCTAGAGCTTCAATCCCTGCACCTCACAGCCTGGCTCCTGAGTGGCTAGAGTTCCAGGCCCTAGGACTTTTGGAAGATGTACTCCACATTATGGAGGCTTCCCAAATGGAGTCAACTCGCTAGTGCTACACCTTTAAATAGAAAAGTTTTTCCAGTTGGTGCCAGGACAAGGAGCTTGATCCCTTTGCTTGCCCCTTGGCTAGCATTCTGGACTATCTTTGGTCCCTCTCCCAGCTAGGACTCAGATTGACGGCCCTCGAGGTGCACCTGGCAGCCATCTCTACATACCAAGCATGGGCTGGTATGCCGACAGTGGCATAGGAGGTGGTTGGGCACTTTTTCAAAGGCCTGGACCACTTAAACCCACCGCTGTGTGAACCACCACACCTTGGGATCTGTTGCTGGTTCTGGCAGTGCTCATGAGCAAGCCTTTTGAGCCTATGCACAGGTGTGAGATGTCACACCTGTCGTGTTAAACCACCTTTGTAGTGGCTGTCAACTCTGCCAGAAGAATCAATGAGCTCCAGGTGCTCTCAGAGGAGTCTCCGTACATGGTCTTCGACAAGGATAAAGTAGCCCTTTGCCTCCACCTGAAGTTCTTCCTGAAGGTGGCATTGGAATTTCACCTTAACCGGGTGATTAGCCTTCTGGTGTACTTTACCAACCCATCTTTGGAGGCCGACAGCAGGCTCCATACTTTGGAACTGTGGCGGGTACTTTCTTATTACAGAGAGCACATGGCTGGAGTTCGAGGTGAGGCTTGCCAGCTCTTTGTAACATATGCTGAAGCTGCACCAGGCAGAGTAGCAGCTAAGAGGACAGTTGGCTGGTGGCTTGTCTCCTCCATTGCCTTCTGCTATAGGTTGGCTGGTAGAGAGCCTCCCATAGGGCTTAGGACTCATTCCACCAGACATACCGCTGCTTCAGTGGCTAATTTCAGGGATGTCCACATACAGAAGATCAGTAGGGCAGCTACCCGGAAGTCAGCACCCACCTTCATCTCTCATTACAGAATCAACCTTGAGCCACACCAGGATGCTGCTTTTGGACCCTCTGATCTCCAACCTCTGTTCACCAAATAGGTGTGCATGCCTTGCCCCCTCCTCCCAGAGAACTACTGGAAGGATGCCAGAAGTGGGATAAGTGAACCACATCCATGTCCCTAGAAATGAGGGTTGCTCAACTGTAACCGTAGTTCTAAAAGTGGTATATAGTTAACATCCGCACAATCCACCCACCCTTCCCTTGGTAAGGGGCACACAGATCCCTGCTTCCAGTGTGCAGAATCTGACGTCATGGGGTGGAGCCGAGGGATATACCACCCGGGTGGTGGGAGGAGCTTCTCTTAAAGGACAATAATTAAGGCTGTAATTTTGTCATGGGAAAAAGGGACAAAATTCATGGGTTGGTCACGGGCAATTTTTGGATAATTCACAGGGTAGTCGGGGCCAAATTTGCTAATTTCATGGTAAAGTCACGGGCACTTTCATGACATACAACATACCTAATATACTATTAAAATCATTTAAACACACAAAACAAAACATACAGCAAAGTTTATAATTTGTACATTTGTGCATCTATTTCTACACTCCTTTGATTCAAATGAAATTATTTCTTTTGGACTGTAATTTCTCTTGTAATCTGTCTTAAAAGAAGGGCTTCCCTTCTCTCTATCTGTCCAAGTACTGCAATTCTTTTTACCTGTTGCCAGTCACCTCCTCCCTCAAGTTAAGTTCATTCTGGGGATAGATGGTCATTGCCTCACTCCCTAAAAAGTTTTCTTGTACACTAATTTCACTTTTCAGCAGTACTAACCCCAATTCGCCATTTTTTCACTGCCCAACACACGCGCTGCACATGCTGAAAGATAGTGTGAATGCAAGTTGCGTGGCGTGAGTGGCATTTCTCACACTTGTTTTCAACATGCAGCCACATGACAGAAACGGCAGAGGAGCGTCGCGCAACTCGCGCATGCACATTTCCACTCTCTGCCCTTCTCAAATTGGTGGACTTCAGTGGTCAGATTGCTACTGCTCATGTGCAGACCAGGAAACTGCCAATAAGGGAAAAGTCACAGAGGCACCTGAATTTTGCGGTTTCTGTCACCTCCGTGACCTCTGTGACGAACTTATGACTTTAACAATAATGGAAAACTATCAGCTTTCACCAGCAGGTGCCAAAATGCCCTATTAGAATTTTTAGCCAGTACAGGAATTGTTTACAGTACATGTCTATGTTTTTAAATCATAGAAACAGTGCGCTGCAACTTCTGCTTTCCATTGCTGGCAAGCACCATCTCATGGTCAGCCACGTACTTCCCTTACTTGCTTTATGCCAATCTGCCCTACTGACCTCAGCACAAACTCACTCACAAGCAGCTGCGTGCTTCCCTCACTTACTTTATGCTAATATGCCCTGCTGACTTCAACCATTAGTCGGCAGGGCATATTAGCATAAAATAGCGGAAGCACGCAGTTGCTTGTGAGATGGCGCTTGCCAGCAATGGAAAGTGGAAGTTACAGTGCACTGTTTCTAAAATTAAAAAAACATATACACGTACTGTAAAAAATTCCCATACTGGCTAAAAGTGCTAATCAGGCGTTTTGGCACCAGCCGGTGAAAGCTGGTAGTTTTCCGTTGTTGTCCTTTAAAGACAGTCTGGCAAATCATCTCTTAAAGAGAGACTGCCAGAAGTGTGGATGTGAACCATATATCACTCCTAGAGCTACAGTTACTGGTGAGTAACCCTCAATCTTACTTCATGGGGGCTCTTGCAGCAGGTAGCACCTTTAGGACTGAGGCCGGCAGGTGCCAGAACCCCATAGAAAACTTCTAACTAGCAATACACAACTGGGGAACCACCCCTGATGTCAGTCTACCTCCGACGTAATGTATGGTATAAAAGGGGCGGTCCATCAGCCCATCCCCAGTTCTTTTCGCTCCATTGACCGTGCAAGTCAGACCTCCACTGACGCCTTCAGCTAGTCGACTGCCATTTTGCATCATGTTTTGTTATTTTCGCCAAAACCAGTGATTTCTTCACAAATTCACTTGCATATCTTCTTCTTCTCCATCCTCTTCAATCGAGAGACGGTTTTCAAAGTGTGCATGTAGCAAACAGATTCTTCACAAGGATGGCCATTTGGCCTGCCTCTTCTGCCTAGGCCTGGACCACAATATTGAGGCCTAGAAGCATAGAAGCATAGAAACATAGAATTTGACGGCAGATAAGGACCGCTTGGCCCACCCAGTCTGCCCATTTCCCTACCTAATGGATAAGCTGCAGATCCTAGTTAACCAGCAGCCTACTTCTTCCTACCCCACCCCCTAGAATTGCCTTATGACTGTCCCATGCATGCTTGAATTCCACCACTGTTTTTGACTCCACAACCTCCTCCGGAAGGCCGTTCCATGCATCCACAACCCTCTCTGTGAAAAAATACTTCCTTAAATTACCTCTGAGCTGCCCCCCATCTTCAAATTGTGCCCCCTTGTTCTTGCACACCTCTTTATTGAAAGATGCTACCCTTTGGACTTTGTTGATTCCCTTGAGGTACTTCAACTTTTCTATCATGTCCCCCCTCTCCCTCCTTTCCTCGAGGCTATACATATTAAGCTCCTTAAGTCTCTCTTCATATGTCTTCCGGTGCAGACCCTGCACCATTTTAGTTGCCCTCCTCTGGACAGCTTCCATCCTGTCTATGTCTTTGCGGAGATTGGGTCTCCAGAACTGCACGCAGTACTCCAGATGGGGTCTGACCAGCTGTCTGCACAGAGGGATAATAACTTCCTGTTGGTGATGCCTCTCCCTATGCATCCCAGTATCCCCCCAGCCCTCCTTGCTGCCCTCTCACATTGCTTGCCCAGCTTTAGGTCATCTGATATGACTACCCCCAGGTCCCTTTCCATTTTTGTTGTTGTTAGTATCTCACCCCCCATTGTGTACTCTTCCTCTGGGTTTTTGTTCACAGGTGCATTACCTTGCACTTCTTAGCACTGAATCTAAGCTGTCATACATTTCACCATTCCTCTAACCTTGCCAAGTCCCTTCTCATCCTTTCCACCCCACCTCGTGCATCAACTCTGTTGCAGATCTTTGTGTCATTTGCAAAGAGACATACTTTTCCTTCCAGTCCCTCTGCAATGTTGCTTATAAAGACATTGAAGAGGACCGGTCCTAATACTGAACCCTGCGGTACCCCACTAGTAACCCCCCTTTCTTCAGAGTGGACTCCATTTACCATTACTCTCTGTGTCCTATTCTCCAGCCAATTCTTTACCCAGGTTGTCATCTTGGGACCCACTCCCAGGCTGACTAACTTGTATGTTAATCTTTTGTGTAGGACTGTGTCAAATGCCTTGCTAAAGTCTAGGTAGGCCATGTCCACAGCCCCTCCCCGATCTACTACTTTGGTCACCCAGTCAAAGAAATCTATCAGATTCGTCTGGCATGACCTTCCCGCTGTGAATCCATGCTGCCTTGGGTCCTGTGCCCCTCTGGCCTCTAGATACTCCACAATTCTTTCCTTCAGAAGTGATTCCATCATTTTCCCTATCACTGAGGTTAAACTAACAGGTCTGTAGTTTCCTGCTTCTGCCTTACTCCCACTTTTGTGAAGGGGAATCACATCTGCCCTCCTCCAGTCCTCGGGTACCACCCCATCCTCCCACGATTTGTTAAAGAGGGTAGTCAGTGGTGTCACTAGTTCCACCCTTAGTTCTTTTAGAATTCTGGGATGAATCCCATCAGGCCCCATTGCTTTGTCCACCTTCAGTTTTAAGAGTTCTTTCAGAACCCTTTCTTCTGTAAATGGGCTGGTATCAACTTCTGTGTCCAGATTGTTTCTATTGTTTGTTTTAGGTACCTCCCCCTCTTCATTTGTAAATACTGAGCAAAAATATTTGTTTAGTATCTCTGCCTTTTCACAGTCACCTTCTACCCCCCCCCCCCTTATTAAGCCTCACTATCCCTCCCTTGGTCTTCCTTCGCTCCCTGATGTACCTATAAAAGGTTTTATCCCCCTTCTTAACTGAGTTGGCTATCTTTTCCTCGGTTTGGACCTTTGCTGTTCTGACTGCCTTCCCAGCTTCCTTTTGCTTTAACTGATACAATTCTCTGTCCTGCTCCTTCTGTGATTCCTTGTACTTCCTGAATGCTTTCTTTTTCTCTTGAACCTTCTCTGCCACTTCCTTTGAGAGCCATAGTGGTTTCTTACATCGTTTTGTTTTGTTTATTTGCTTTACACAAAGGCTTGTTACCTCTGTGATGGCAGTTTTTATTATTCCCCATTGTTCTTCCACCCCTCCTTCCTGCCCATTTGCTAGTGCATTCCTTAGGCACTCACACATTTTGGCAAAGTCAGCACTCCTAAAGTCCAGTACTTTTGCCTTTGTATGGCTTGACTCTGTTGCTGTGTTTATTGTGAACCATACTGTTCGATGGTCACTAGTTCCCAGATGGCTACCCACTTCTACATCTGTGATCCTCTCTCCATCTCCATTTGAGAGAACCGTGTCTAAGATTGCTCCCTCTAGAGTGGGCTCCAATACTAGTTGTCTAAGGCATGCCCCCTGTAGGGCATCTAGAATAACCCCACTCTTCGAAGTGGCTGCTGCAACTGCACTTTAGTTAACATCTGGCATATTCAGATCACCCATCAGCAATATCTCCCCTTTTTCTGCCATTCTAAGTATACTTTCTATCATTTCCTTGTCCATTTCCTCCCCCTGAGAGGGGGGTCTGTATGTAACCCCTGTGTGGATTGTGGTACCATTGCCTGTCTCCAAATTGACCCACAGTGCTTCTTCTCCTCCCTGTTTACCCTTTTGTTCTGTTGCCTTGATGCCTTCCCTTATGTAAAGAGCTACTCCTCCTCTTTTACCCTCCCTGTCCCTCCTGCAGATAGTGTATCCTGGTATGTTTACGTCCCAGTCATGGTTTTGTGTGTACTATGTTTCTGTGACTGCCACGATATCCAGATGTTCCTCCTCCATCAAGGCCACTAATTCAGGAAGTTTGTTACCCAGACTACGGGCATTGGTACTCATTGTTCTCCATTTTTGATGGCTTTACCTTCTGTTGCACCATCCCACCGACCTTTCTACCTCGGTCTTTTCTCATTTAGTACCCTGTTTTGTAGGAGAGGCTGGGATTTTCCTGCTGCTTATCAGTGCCTCCCCTTGACTAGTTTAAAAGCTTGCCAATGAAGCATTTAAACTGATTGCTCAAAGACTTGTTCCTTCCTGGACAGATGCAGACCATCCTGCCAGTGTAGGCTGGTGTCCCTCCAGGTGGAACCCCAGTCCCCGATGAAGCCAAACCCCTGTGCTCCACACCATTTTTTCAACCATTCATTAAACTGCATGGTGCAAAGTACCCTCACCTCACTCATGCCATTGACAGGCAGCACCTCTGAGAAGGGTACTGTGTGTGCTACTTGTCTTAGGCCCCTCCCCAACTCTACAAAGTCCTCCTGCACTGCTCTAATCTCATGATGAGCCAAGTCATTTGTCCCTAGGTGGACAATGACGTCCAACTCAGACTCCCGTGCAGCTGTTCTCGTGATCCTGAGGATGCGCTTCCTGTCCCTCCAAGCCATGGCACCAGGCAGGCACCTTACTTCAGTTTTCCCTGCTCCCCCCAGTTCTAACCCCCTAATAATTGAGTCCCCCACCAGGAGCTGCTTCCTTTCCTGTGGTGTCCTCTGCCTCCTTCCTGTGGGCCTCCCTTGTAACAGTTGTCCTCAGCTTCCTTAGTCTCCTCTGCGGGTGCATCCATAGGGGAGCTATGCTCCCCCAGAATGGTGTATGGATTGTGGAGTGGAACAACTGACTGGGTGTGCCTCTGTTCCACCATCCTCACCCTCCCTGAGCCCACTGTGGTCCAACTGCTGTGCTTTTTTCGCAACCTCTGAGGTAATGGTGGTGGCTCTGGTGGGGGAGGTTCCCTTCCTACTGTCCTGTGTGGCCTGGGGGAAGGTTCCCTTACTACTGTCCAGTGTGGCCTGAAGATGGGCAACTTCCTCCCTCAGGGCAGAGAGTTGTCTGCAAATAGGGCAGCATCTCAGCCTCCAGAAAGACTCCCGGAAGACTGCTGCCCCACAGCCATTACATTGCACTACTCCACACATGTTTATCTACTTTTTTTTGTGTGTGTGTGTGATTGGTTTGTTATATAGAAATATATATATATTATACAATGTGTATACTTATATTGTCAGTGCAGTGTGCTAGAGAGGATATGACAGTGATATGCACCTTGCACTCTTGAGGAAATGATGTCAGAACCCCAGGTATAAAGGAACTATTTCCAGGGGTGGGTGGGTGAGGGTGGGCAGGGTTGGGCCTAAACGCCCTCACAAAACAATCAGCTAAAAGCTCTGACCCACCGCTGCGATGAGTGTCTTCCTGTCAGCAAGATGCCCTACACAACAGTTTGACAGAGAAAGTACCCTGCTAATCAAACAGAAAAATCCAGACATCCAAGTCAGACACAGGTAAACCTCCCCAGCCCCAAAACAGCCTGGTGATTTGTTCTCTGAAAGCAGTCAGCCCCAAAATAAGTCAGCTGTGCTTTAAACTCTTCCTGCACTGAAAATCTTAACAATTGCCATAAAAGTAAAGCAAGATCCACCTCCCTCTGTTGCTTGAAAGACTGTCTTTCCTGATAATTCTAAGTTCCTTATTTCACCTTTCAGTTAGAAGTAGCCTCCACCTGCAGAATATCTGCTACAAACCAAAGACAATTGTAAGGTTCACCTCCCTCTGTTGTGAGCACAACTCGTTTTCTTGCAAATCCTATGTTCAGTATTGCAGCTTCCTGCCAGAGGTAGCTTCACCTGAAGAATATTAGCTGTTCTAATGAGTTTGATATAAAACACTTGCTTATAATACTGTTGTTCTCAGGTCTGTAAGACTCTTCCAAAGCTATTGGCCGATAAGTAGCTATGATGTAAGCACTTCCTGACACAGTCTGGACTGGCCTGTTAGGGCACACACAGATAAACACAAAAAACAGTTTCCACCCCCTGGGGCACTGTCTGGGTCCAATAACAGCCTGTACCTGCACTTACTTCAGGACTTATGACAAATTCTTAGCCCAGGGTTTAAACTCTTCCTGCACTGAGAATCTTAACAATTGCAATAAAAGTAAAGCAAGATCCACCTCCCTCTGTTGCTTGAAAGACTGTCTTTCCTGATAATTCTAAGTTCCTTATTTCACCTTTCAGTTAGAAGTAGCCTCCACCTACAGAATATCTCCTACAAACCAAGGACAATTGTAAGGTTCACCTCCCTCTGTTGTGAGCACAACTCGCTTTCTTGCAAATCCTATGTTCAGTATTGCAGCTTCCAGCCAGAGGTAGCTGCACCTGAAGAATATTAGCTGTTCTGATGAGCATTGCCAAGATTTTAATGAATGCACTCGGCTTTTCCACCAGAAGACCCACAAAGCCTTCTTGCTCACCAAGAAGTTATCTGAGAAGGAGTTTCACCACAAGAGTTCATCCTCTTCTCTGGCCTCTGGGGCCTCTTCCTCCTCTTCTTCTCACAAAGAGAAAAAATCAAGTGGCAAACACAAGCACCAAGAGAAGCATAAGGAGAAACCCTGGGCAGAAGACCGCTACCGGTCCCCAACTAAATCGGTGACCACCTCGGGGTCATCCCCACGCTGGGGTCCCCTTCCTCCACTGTGGCTGCCCTTTCATCTTCTGGGCTCCCACTGACAAAATCTCCCTCCCTTACCCCAGTAGCGGGAGAAGGTTCACCGGGGCATGGAACTAAGTCCCTCACCTCTCAGCCCCTAGACAAGGATTCCAAGCAGTTTGACCATCTGGCCAGGAAGGTGTGTTCCTTGGCCACTTGCACCATGCACGCCCAAAACTTCCTTGCCCAAATTGTTCAATAACAGAATGCCCTGTGGGACAAGGCAGTGGAGGTTGCTCAAGCCATACCAGATTGCCCAGGGAGGGCAGAGCTAATGGCCATCCTGAAGTCAGGTTCAGATGTAGGTAACCACGTCCTTCGGGCATCCTATGATATGGTGGACTCTGCGGGCAGGGCCTCTGCTTCTGCCATCTGTATCCACCACTATTGCTGGTTGAGAGTGTCTGGGTTTGTCCCGTACATCCAGTCCAAGATTATGGATGCCCCCTTTAGGGGACTGGTCCTGTTTGACGAAGACTCACAAAACATCATCACTCGCCTGCAGGCATCTGGCAAAGTCATTAGATTGGTACATACTATGTACAAATCCAAGCCCAAGCAGTACTCTAAGCAGTCCTTTTGAATGAATGCTAGACAGCAATCTAGGGGACAGCAACAGCAGAGAGCAGGTTTCAAGTGAAAGGTCCCCACTCCTGCCTCTGGAGGTTCCACTCCTCGAGCCTCCAGAACCTCCCAGCCTGCGCTCCTCCTCCTCCTCCTCACTGGTTCCTCAGCCTGACTCATTGCCGACCCCCGTCCCTAGCTGAAGCCTTAGGGGAGGCAGTGGGTGGTCAGCTTTCCTTGCACATAGATGGGTGGTGTCAGATAACCATGGATCAGTGGGTTTTACAACTCATCACAAGGGGGCACACTCTTGAGTTTACCAAGATTCCCCCAGGCAACCTCTGATCCCATTCCGTTATTCTCAGGCTCACAGCACTCATCACAAAGGAGATCCAGGCTCTTCTGCAAAAACAGGCCACAGAGCCTGTCCCCCCTGGCACAACAGGGAAAAGGGTTTTACTCCCATTTCTTACTAGTGCCAAAGAAAACAGGGGACCTGTGGCCTATCCTAGACCCCAGCCACCTAAATCAGTACATCAAGTATGAATGATTCAGAATGGTCACTCTGATAGGACTAATCCCTATTCTCCATTGGGGGATTGGTTATACTCCCTGAACATGCAGGATGCATATCCCCACATTCTAATTTTCCAACCACACAGGAGGTTCCTTTGCTTCCTCTTTCAGGGAAGCCATTACCAGTTCCAGGCTCTGCCCCTTGGCCTGTCCTCAGCACCCAGGGTTTTCCCCAAATGCCTTGCAGTAGTGGCCACAGCTCTCGGAAGGCAGGGGCATTATGCCTTTCCCTACCTCAATGACTGGCTACTAACCACTCCCACCGGGGACCAGCTACTCCATACCCTGCAGGCCACTTTCTCCCTGTTTCAGGACCTAGGGGTTACCTTAAATCTCCCCAAGTCCTCCCCTTGGCTAAGTCAGTGGCTACAATATATAGGGACAAATTTGGACACGGAGCAAGGCAAAGCCTTTCTTCCTCAAGACAAAGCAGAGCAACTTTAGACAAACACTCAGCAGATCTCCTCTGCTCATCAGGTCCTGACCAGATTGGTCCTCAGACTTTTGGGACATGTCAGCTGCCATCGCTACAGTTCCCCTGGCCAGACTATACATAAGGGTGATCCAATGGAACCTGAGAGTTCAATGGGATCAGTGTTCAGATGACCTGGAGCATCCAGTCTTGGTGTTGAACCCTTTCAGACAAGTGCTGACATGGTGGTTGACTTCCACCAACCTTTACAGAGGAGTCTATCTATGGAAGGAGTCTCCAATGCAGATCCTGACCACAGATGCATCAGGCCAAGGCTGGGGAGCCCACTTGGGGGCTTGCCTGACACAATGGTCCTGGGCCCAGCACAAGCTTCATCTCCATATCATATCTTGGAGATGAGAGTAATTCTAGATGCCCTTAAGGCCTTTCAGACAGTCTTACTCTCTGGCCCCCTGTTGATCCAGACTGACAACATGTCAGTGGTCCTTTATATCAACAAACAGGGGGTGACTCACTCTTATCCCCTCTGCAGAGAGACCATGTGAGTGTGGTCATGGGAAGTGGACCATCACCTAGGCTTGACAGCAGTCCATGTTCCAGGTGAACAAAACACCCTGGCCGACAGCTTAAGCCAATCTTGATCTGAGGCCCAAGAATGGGAACTTCATTCCTCAGTGGCAGAAGATGTGTCCGACAAATGGGGTCATCCAGAACTGAATCTATTTGCCTCCCAATCCAACACAAAACTGCCCAGTTTTACTTGCTAGATCCAGTGCCTGGAGTTTTCTGGTGATGCGTTGTCCCTCTCCTGAATAGGGAGGTTCCTTTACACATTCCCTCCCATCCCTCTACTGCAGCGAGTTCTTCTCAAGCTGCAGTTGAAGGAAGCAAAGATGATTCTTGTTTCTCCCTTTTGGCTGCACCAAATTTGTTTTTTGCTGCTTCAACAACTTGCAGTGGAACCTCTGATCTCCCTACTCCTGCACTCAGACATGCTCTCCCAGGAACACAGAACCCTGGTCCATCTGGATCTCAAATCTCTACACCTCCATGAGTGGCTCCTGCAGTCCTAGCTATCTCCAAGTTTGGGGGGTATCTACCTGGGTAGCAGATGTCCTTGTGGCTACCCAGAAACCCTCTACTAGGGCAACCTATGCTATGAAATGGAAGTGGTTCAGCATCTGGCCCACTGCTTGACATTTAGAACTTTTCACCTGCTCAGTGAATTCGGTTCTCAAGTACCTCCTTTTCTTGTCTGATGCAGGTCTCAGCTACTCATCACTCAAAGTGCACTTGTCTGCCATTTCAGCCTACCATGTACCTATTGAGGACAAAACTCTTGCCCAACTGGACCTTCCCTGTACATTCCTATGGGGCGTTTTGCACTTGAAGCCTCCCATCTGGGACCCCGTCCCACCATGGGATCTTTTGTTTATTTTAGAAAAGCTTACATTACCTCCCTTTGAATCTGACACAAGTTGCGAGCTGCGCTTTCTGTCATGGAAAGTGTTATTTTTAGTTGCCAATACTTCTGCCTGCAGGATCTCCGAGCTTCAGGCCCTGATGTGTAAGGAACCTTATTTGGTTTTCCACAAGGACAGAGTGTCCTTGCAGATTAATCCCAAGTTTCTATCCAAGGTGGTGTCAGAGTTTACTTTGAATCAAGACCTCCACCTTCTGGTCTGTTATCCAGAGTACTCAAACTGGTGGGAGGTACTACTGCATATCCTGGATGTTCATAGGGTGCTTCATTATTACTTGGAGCGCACCCGAGACATTCATAAGTCTGCCCAATTGTTTGTATCTTTCATCCCCAGAATGGCAGGGGCTCCTGTTTCTAAGCAGTGTTTATAAAAATGGTTGTTTATTTGCCTTGTTTTCTGCTACAACTACAGCAAACCCTTACCAGACTTGGTAAAGGGTCACCCTACTAGGGGCATGGCTGCTTCCTTCACCTCCTCAAAGAACGTGTTGGCTGCCAACATTTGTGCAGCAGCTACTTGGGAGTTCTGTCCACACCTTTGTTAAGCACTACAGTTTGGACATTGCATCTCGTCGCAGAGCAAGCTTTGGACTGGCTGTCCTTCAGAGCCTCCTGTCATAATTCATTTGGGAGACTTCTACCTCCACCCTTCTGACCAGGGTCTTTCCTTACTGCTTGTGACTCAGTCCTAAAGGTGTTACCTGCTACAAGAGCTCCCTCGAAGTAAGATGGTACAGTTATGCAAGAACTTGCCATAACAGCAGATCTTCGATAGGAGCGCTTGCAGCAGGTACTGTATTTCCCTCCCATCTTCCCTCTGGTAGCTGCTTCTCCATCACAGATGCCTTCATTTCCTCTGTTAGAGGATCCTCTTTAGTTCTCCTTTTTCACTTGCTTGCTGGTTCTCCGGTGGGAGTACTTGGGATGGGCAGGGGGACTGCCCCTTTTGTACCATATGTGACTTCGGGAGTGGGCTGACATTGGGGGCGGTCCGCTGCTGTATATTGCTAACTAGAAGTTTTCCATGGGGTTCTGGCACCTGCTGGCTTCAGTCCTAAAGGTGTTACCTGCTGCAAGAGCTCCTTTTGAAGATCTACTGTTATGGTAAGTTCTTATGTAACTGTACTTTTCTTGGGTGGTTGATGGCCCTCGACTGCGCCTTGTGCCTTACAACCCACCCAGAGCATGCGGATATTGCACTATTGTGACACACCCAATCATGTATTATTCCTTTTAATGCATGGTCACTAGTTCTGTGGGCCAGTTCCATGTTTTCTTGTTGAAGATCCATTTTATAACAACACACCAAGGTGTGATGAAGCTGTAATTGCCGCACTTCTCAAGTGGTCCTCAAAATGCAGCTGGTACACGCAGCAATGTACTTTAATGCACACCCTGCTTCACGTAATTTCTTATAAATCAGCTAAAATATTATGTTTTTGTCAAAGTAGTTCCTTGGATATCAAAGGCTCATGAAGGTTTTGACTCACAAAAAAATGTCCATCTTATAACTGTGAAAAATGTATTATCTTTCTGATAAACATGTATTAAGGACAAAACAGGAAAACTTGTCACCCATTTTAGTTTGGCTTTACAGACATGACATGTAAATGACGAAGAGTGGATTTGCAATGAGTTCTGGAGCCTTTTATGTCGAGGTTACCCATTTGAATAGAGCCCTGGTTGATAGTGGACAAAAGTTGTAGGCCTGGATATTCAAAAGGGTTGCGCATGGCGCAACAGGGATGTGCCATGCACAACCCACCAATGCGCCCTGGTGCGATATTTAAAAGGGGCAAGTTATGATGCGCAATCCCTGCTGTGCCGGGGTGCAACAGTAATGTATGCTGCGCAAGTACTGGGGGCGTGCCCATGCATATGTGGCACATCCCGATATTCAGCCCAAGAATGTGCGTGTATATGCTGGCACAACTCCGCCTTGCACCGCTCGGGGGGGGGGGGGTGCAAAGATGTGCCTGGTAAAACCAGGAACAAGTCCTCGCCACCCACAGGTGAGCTGCCATATTGCAGGGTGCAACATGGCAGGCGCCAGCCATCGGCAGCCACCCACCCACCTAGATCACTGACCACAGGCCCCCTGTCCTGGAAGCATTGTGCTCCCCCGCCCCTTCGCTCGATCGCGGGCATATTAGTGCATAAGGTCCCTGGTGGGCCTGTGAATCTTCCCCGTCGACTGATCGTGGGCATATGTATGAAAAAGGACCTTGGTGGACCTGTGAATTCCCCCCCTTGCCCAATCACGGGCATATGTATAAGTAAGATCCCTGGTGGACCAGCGTATTCCCCCCCTTCGCCCGATAGTGGGCATATGGTCATTGAAAGTCCCTGGTGGTCCAGTGAAAACCCCCCCAATCCCCGATCATGGGCGGTAATAGCACAAGAGACTCTGGTGGTCCAGTGGTACCCCGTCCCATCCTACCCACTGAGGTCCCCGCCACCCAGCATCTCCCTCGTCATCGGCGGGTGGCAGCACCCCACCCACATGCCGCCCGGCCACCCGCTGAATGACAGCATACAGTACTGCCTGTACACCTATTAGTCCACTGCGTGGACCAGTGGGCATGCAGACCATACTGTACTACACAGGCCCGATATGTGAATGAACATGTTTTTTTTAACAATTTTAGAGTTCTGTTATAATCTTCTTTACTTTCTAATGTGCCCAACCTTTTCATATTTTGGAAAGCCTTTTTTTCTTATTGATTAATTTCATCACCTTAGAGGTAAACCATGTTGGCTTTTTCCCTTTCTTATTATATAGTTTTTTATTTGGTACATATTTATCTTCCAACGATCGTAATTTGCTTTTGAAAATATCCCACATATGTTGTGTATTCTTCCCATCAAGTTCATCTTCCCACTTCCATGCCTTCAATTCTTGCTTCATTCTTTTAAGGTCAGCCCTTTCGTAGTTTTTTTACTGAGGTAGCACCCCTGATTATATGTACTTTATGTTGTCTGATAATAAATTCATCTACATTATGGTCACTGTTAGATAGTCCTTCTCATGTCCTTATCTGTGACATTTTATCAAATCAGTTATAATCAAGTCCAGTATGTTGTCCCCTTGTGTTGGTATAAAAGACTTTTGCTGTAGGGCTAATGTAATTAGTGTATTAACAAACTGGTGGTTTCCTATATTTTTTGGTCCCCAACCTATTTCTGGGTAATTAAAGTCACCTGTAATCAAGACATCTCCCTTCTGAGTCATAAATTCTGTTTCATATTCTATTCGCCTATGTGTGTCACTGTTTGAATTTGGGGCCCTACAGTATACACCAATATGTCACTTTTTACCATTATGCTCCTGAATCCCTAACCATAGAGATTCAATATCTGAATCCTCAGTGGTTTGGAGAATGCAACCATGGATATTTTTATTTAGATAAATTGCAACTCCCCCTCCTTTTTTATTTATCCTATTTTTTCAAATAAAGTGTAATGGTCAATATTTTTATTCCACTCTACACCATTTTCCCACCATGTTTCGGTAATCATTCATATATCAAGGTGTTCTGCTGATAGTAGAGCTTTCAGTTCATATTTCTTAACACGATTCAGGCTTCTTGCATTTAGGATCCAAGCTTTCAAATCTAGCAAATTTCGTCCTTTCAGAGCACCTGCAATACTTTTATTTTTGTTGTCCCCTTGGTATGCGTTCTTTTGATTTGCCTGGGTACTATCCCCTCTCCCCTAACCTCTAGTTTAAAGCTTTATCTACTGATCTTTTTAGCATGAATCCTAATTTCCTACTACCTTATTTACTAAGATGGAGCCCATCTTTACAAAAACTTAGTGCATCACTTATGAAAGACTCCCAAATGGTTATACAATCCAGTCCTTCCCTAAGTGTCCATAACCGTAACCAATTATTAAGTTCTCTCAGTTTGTTTGTGTTGAAGCTATTCTCTGTGGGTACTAGTAAAATCTCTGAAAATATTCCTTTGCAATTTAGTTCATTAGCTTCCTCCCTTATTTTCTTATATTCTTCTTTTATTTCATCCAGACTCTGACTCCTAGAGTTGTTCACTCCTGCATGAAGGACGATAGTGGCATTTCCATATCTCTCTCTCTCTCTCCTCTCTCTCTCTCTCTCTCTCTCTCTCTCTCTCTCTCTCTCTCTCTCTCTCTCTCTTACATACCCCTAATGTCACCTGTTTTGGCCCCAGAGAAGTAACTCATAGTAACATGTTCTTTACTTTCTTTTGATGTAGATCTGTCCATATATTTAACTATAGAATCCCCTAGTGCATATACTGATTTTTGAATATTATGTGTATTTTGGTGAGTAGTTATTTCATTTGTCATAACAGGTGTAGTGTCCATGCTGCTTTCCCCCAAACCTTTTCTTAAGGGGTCTTTACTACTATTCACTCTTAAGGCTGAATTCTTTGTTCTGTCTCCTTCCTTGCCAATTAAAGAGGATGCACTGCTCATATTGGGATCCTCGTTCTCCTGTAAGCCATCTTCTTGTGGGTTAACACCACCAACCGTAACTAATGTATCTGACTGTTGATCATATGGTATCTCATTATTTTTTTCCCCTGATCCCTCACTTACTCTGACATTAGGATTACTTTCCCAGTCTCTATCCAATGTTATTAATGGTTCATAACTATTTTATGTATCCAAACTGAACCCCATAGCTCTTCGTCTCCCCTTTTTGTATTTTCTCTTCTCTGTGATCCATTCTTCCTCATTGGACCCCTCTCTGGCCTCTTCCTACTGTCTCCATTAACATTCCCTATGTAATCTATCTCATTACTTTCTGGTACACTTTCTTGAAGTAAAAATTTCTGTTGAGCAGTGATTAGTTGCATTTCTTTTTTTTTTACTTTTTATTTATATGTTTTATGACATTACAATGCAATACATAGACAGTCCTTAAGTCACGCCATACTATATGTAAAAAATCTTACACATTTGATATAAGTAGAAGACTTGGTTTGCTGCCCAAGGCACCTAGCTTCACCTGAGCTCTTTCCTTCTAAGACTGCTTGAAAGGCAGAGTAGAGAAACTTACCAGAGCAAGGGAAAAGGATTAAGACTTATTTTGGCTAAGCAGATTTACTGTGTGGTGTTATTTTTATTTTTTACTCACAGGGATTGCTACTGTTTGTTGCTAACATTTCATTGCTTTATTTTTCTCTGATTCAAATTGTTGCTGCTGGTATACCTTCTCATTATTACAAGGTGTGCCTACAGGTGTGTGCTAACAGATTACTGCTGTAATTTTCTGATTCAAATTGTCTTTTGCAAGGTATATCTTCTGTTACTGATTTATTTTTCTCTGTAGCAAAGTGTTTCTTACAGCGTATATCTTCTCTGAAATTATTACAGGTGGTGCTTTACAGGTTTTACAGTTTTATCTAACATTAGGATAAGCTTTCAGGGTTACTGCATTTGTTGACTGATTGTTTCTGCTCTTACCTCCTTGTTCTTTCATCCGTGGTTCTTCTTTTTTGGCAGGGGAAGGGCCCAGCCACTCACCCCATCCCCAACCACCCCACACTACACTCCTTTTATAGGGTACCACAGTTGTGACATTTCCTGTGGCAGAGCAGGAAGGGGTGGATCAGTGGGGCCTCCACAAGGTGAGCTCATTTGCAGGGGCAGTAGCAATTTAACTTGTCATAACAAGTTAAACAAAACACAATCAAACCATTACTTGCATTTTTTTTCCTTTTTTTTTTTTCCTTCTAATTACTCTGACTAGGTTATAAACCCAGCAACTTATCTGGAATGGATATCATTAACTGCAGGTACTGTGGAACAATTTTCAGAAGGACAGTCTTACAGGATTTAGGACACTGTCCTACATGCTGGGCCTTTGGAGATCTTAGGGCTCAGCTCCGGGCAGCATGGGCAGAGATTGCATGCCTCAAATTTCATATTCAAGAGGAAATACATTATAAGAACCACCCGCCATTTCCCCAGCATCCAACAGAAAAACCTCAACCGCAGAGGGTAGTTGGTCCAGCAGGTTGGCAGGTGGTTAGGAGGGGCAAATTGGGTGCCCCATCACTCTCTGCTGTCCAACATATTACCTCCAAAAACCATATAAACACTACAAACAGGTATCTGCCTCTATCTCTGAAATCAAACAAAGAGGCAGAAGACACTGCAGAGCAGAACACTGCAGCACAGGAGCTAGCACAACAAAACTCACCCAAATCGGGAACCAAAACAAAAAAAGCAAAAGGGAAATCCAAAAAACTTCTGATCATAGGAGACTCCATGATTCGGGGAGTTGATACCCATCTCCAGCCAGGGGTAATGGTCAGATGTCTCCCAGGTACATCAGCATGGAGAGACACTGACCGCATTGCTAAAATTGTTCACAAAGCAGGAGAAAACATTGATGTCCTAGTACACATAGGGACTAATGATCTCACCAGCCGGTCAGTTGTGGAGACCAAGGAACACCTGACCAGGCTGGGTGACAAACTATCATCTATTTCATCCGGCATCTCCTTCTCTGAGATCCTGCCAGTCTGGGAGAGGGGAGCAGATGGACGGAAGGTCAGAGAAGGGGAGATAGGGGAGCTAAACATGTGGCTCAAGGGCTGGTGCCAGGAAAAAAGGACACAGATTTGTAGGGAACTGGCAACAGTTCTGGGAGCGAAAGTTCTTTAAATTTGATGGACTGCATCTGACTAAGGAGGGAGTCAGTGCATTGGGGCAGAAGTTTGACGTCTTTTCAGAATATTTAAACTAGCAAATGGGGAGAGGGGTGAAGCACCCCATATGTCGAATGGGAAGAACACCCCTCCCCCCTCAGCTAGTGTTCAACCAGGGATTCAGCATGTTTGCAGTTCATTTGCATCACCAGTTAAGAAAAAAGGTTTGTCTCCCCCATACGACGCACAGGGGTAATGCCAAACCTCACCCAACAACTAACACACCAAAATCTGGCCAATGGAAAATCATGTACACAAATGATCCCAGACCTGCAGGCAATAATGTCAGAGGCTAAACTGGACATAGTAGCAATTAGTGAGACGTGGTTTACTAGTAACCACACTTGGGAGACTTCAGTACCTGGCTATGTATTGTTCAGAAGAGACCGAGGTGCAAAAAGGGGGGGAGGAGTGGCCCTGTATGTCAATGAAAATATCAAAGCTACAGAAATTCAGAATACAATATAAGGAGCCAGAAGAACTGTGGGTCACCCTGGAAACAGGAAATGGGACAGCCATAAGAACTGGGGTTGTCTACAGGCCCCCAGACCAGGGGAAGGACATAGACACATTACTGTTAGAAGATATACAAAACATGACAGCTAAAGGGGAGGTTCTGATAATGTGAGACTTCAACATGCCAGATACAGATTGGTCAATACCAGCTGGAACATCTGCCAGAAGTAGACACATAGTGTATTCCCTGCAGGGAGGCCTCAAACAACTGGTACAGCAACCCACAAGAGACAGGGCTATTCTAGATCTAGTACTGATTAACAAGGAAGGATCACAGATCTCCAGGTAGAAGGTCACCTGGGGGCCAGTGACCGTCACATGATATGGTTCAATTTGGCTACTACATCTAAATCATCCCATTCCAAGGCAAAAATATGGGACTTCAGAGGAGCTGACTTTGATAAGATGCCCAACAGAGTTAAGCTAGCCCTGGCAAAAAAAAAAAATAGGTGAGGGGGTACAGGCAAAGTGGGCAAGCATTAAGGATGCAATACTTGAAGCAACATCCCATTGTGTTAGACAGAAAAGGAAGTGCAAAAGAAGAAGGAAACCACTTTGGTTCTCAAATACAGTAGCAGAAAAGGTCAGAGCCAAAAGGCTGGCCTTCAGGAAATGTAAGGGAACACAGCGGGATGAAGATAGGGAGGCATACCAAACTGCCCTAAGGGAAGCAGGGAAGGCAGTAAGGCAGGCAAAGTCCCAAACTGAGGAAACACTAGCACGAACAGTAAAAGAAGGTGACAGGACTTTCTATAGATACATTAGTGAAAGGATAAAGTCCAGAGGGGTATTGCTGCTTAATGGAGAAAAGGAGCATGTGAGGAGGAGGACCCTGTAAAGGCATCTATCCTAAATAGATACTTTTGCTCAGTATTTACTGAAGAGAAGGTAGGGCAGGGCCCACAGCTCAGCATCATGGACACAGGGGGGAGGGAGGTGAGCACTACTCCCTTCACAAAAGAAAGGGTCCTACAAGAGCTTGCTAAGCTCAGGGTGGATAAGGCAATGGGACCTGATGGCATACATCCCAGGTACTTAAGGAGCTAAAGGTGGAACTAGCAGAGCCATTAGCAAAACTGTTTAGTGAGTCTCTGAACACAGGAGAGGTCCCAGAAGACTGGAGAAGGGTTCATGTGATCCTGCTCCACAAGAGTGGTAGCAGGAGGGAGGCAGGGAACTACAGACCAGTCAGTCTTACCTCAGTAGTGGGCAAGATTATGGAGCACTCCTTAAGGAAAGGATAGTGCAACACCTGGAATCCATAGGGGTACAGGATCCAAGACAGCATGGGTTTACAAAAGGAAGGTCCTGTCAAACTAATCTCATAGATTTCTTTGACTGGGTAACCAGAGCGGTGGACCAAGGGGGAGCAGTTGATGTTGCCTACCTTGACTTCAGCAAAGCTTTCGACACTGTTCCACATAGAAGATTGATAAATAAGCTGGGTAGGCTCGGGGTGGGTCAGAAGTTGGTCAACTGGGTGGCAAACTGGTTGACGGGCAGAAAACAGAGAGTGGTGGTAAATGGTATACAGTCAGAAGAGATGCAAGTCACAAGTGGGGTACCTCAGGGATCAGTCCTGGGGCCAATCTTCTTCAACATCTTCATTACTGACCTTGCAGATGGACTAGAGGGTAAGGCTTGTCTGTTTGCAGATGACACCAAGATCTGCAACAGAGTAGATGATCCAGATGGGGTGGGCAGAATGAGAAGAGATCTGGATAAACTAGCAAAATGGTCAGAAGAGTGGCAACTGGGATTTAATGCAAAGAAGTGCAAAATCATGCACATAGGGAAGAGAACCCTGAAGCCACCTATAGGCTGGGAGGGGTTGCTAGCAGTCACAAAGGAAGAAAGAGACTTGGGCATCATCATCACTGATGACCTGAAATCATCCAAGCAGACCTCTAAAGCAGTAGGTAAGGCTAGGGGGTGTTAGGTATTAGTAGGGTATCATTAAGTCGTGAAGAGGGAGGTAATACTCCCTTTACACACTGGTTAGGCCCATCTAGAGTACTGTGTGCAGTATTGAGGCCACACCTTCACAAGGACATTAACCAAATTGAGGCAGTCCAGAGAAGGGCAACCAAAATGGTGCAGGGACTGCATCAGAAGACATATGAGGACAGATTAACAGAGCTCAATATGTATACCCTTGAGCAAAGGAGGGAGAGAGGTGATATGATCAAGGCATTCAAACACCTTAAGGGCATTAACAAGGTGAAAGAGTCTAACATGTTTAAATACAAGAAAAATAGCAGGACAAGAGGACACAGCATGAGATTAGAGGGGGGCCGATTAAGGGGGAATGTGAGGAAATTCTTTTTCACAGAAAGGGTGGTGGATGCATGGAATGGATTACCACAAGAAGTGGTGGCTATGAATACAGTGCCGGGCTTCAAACAGGCATGGGATAGGCATAAGGGAGCAATACAAATGACTATGAATAGATAGGCCACTGACAGAGCAAAGGCCGATGGCACATTTATAAGGTAGAAAAAGAAATGGGCAGACTGGAAGGGCCTTGCGGTCCTTATCTGCCGTCAACTTCTATGTTTCTATGTTTCTATATGTGGAGTGAAAGACATGGCTACTGTTGGTACAAGATATGGGGGAAAAAACAGATACAAAGTTCTTACACAGTATAATAAACACTCTGACCAGTGCTGTCAATGCCCAAAAAAGATTAATCATTAATATTAACTTCCCCAGATTTCTGAACCGGCAATCATGCCTTTGTTTGAGTTTCACTTTAATAAAACACAGGCTTTCCTCCTTAGTAAACTCCCCATCACACACCCCGAAGGATTCAGAATTATAATCAAAAAGTCCAAAACCAGTCCAACTTGATAATAGAAAAGAATATATTAGGTATACAACCAGACTATATGTATTGTTAACTTTCAAATTCTAATAACCATAAATGTCTCCACCAAACGCACAAATGTCTAGTAGAGCAGTATCCCTTATATAATTCTTAGTGAGCTGAAATGGGGCAGAAGAAAAATCACAGTCTCGTTTCAAGTGTCATCGTCCTCGGATTCATTAGAGGAATCCCCATCTCTTGCAGCCCGTTTGGCCTCCAACTTCTCCAGCAATTTTACTGCCTCCTTGGGGTCGGTGTATACATACACTCGCCGACCCACTGCCACTTGTAGGCAGGCAGCCATGAGCATACTGGTAGGGATATCCAAGTCCCTCAATCTGCGTCGAATCGGGTCGAAACTCTTCCGCTTCATGTGGGTAGCATAAGAAAGATCTGGAAAGATCATCACTCTGGTGCCATCCATCTTGATTCCCTTCTTTGTGCGGGCCGCAAGGAGTATTTTGTCCCGAATCGCCGAGGAGGCAGCTTGGAGCATAACTGTTCTGGCGCCTCCTATCTGGTCAGTGGCTCTACGAAGATTAATTCGGTAAGCTCGAATAAGGGAATCTCTTAAATGTAGATTGAATGTCTTTTCTAGCCAGGTTATAAGGAAAGCCTGGAGGTCATCTCCTTCTATTCCCTCTGAAAGGCCCAATATGCATACATTCGCGGCCCTAGACTGGTTTTCTAAGTGCTCCAGGTGCGATTTCAGCAGCGCCTGCTCTTTTACACAAGTTGCCACCATAGCTTGGGCCCGTTTGGAGGTTTTCACAGTTGTCTGAGTGGTCTCAACCACACCATTCATCTTCTGTTCCACTTGCAGCATCCTGTCGTGGTAAGAGTCCATTTTCTTGTCAAGCTGTTGTACCATCTTTGTAAGATTTAAGACAGCTGATTGCAAAGATTCTAGGGTGGCTGGCTGGGAAACATCTCCCTTCGGATCCTCCTGGGTCTGGCCTGCAGAGTGAGAAGATGCTTTAGACATCGCGCCACGCGGTATAAAAAAACGAGCTTTCGGGTCATTATTTTTCTTCCCCATCTCCGATTGAATTCAGCAATCAGATATAGGCTTTTGCTTTAGTCAAAATACGGTGGAATAAGTTTGCAAAATTACAGTTTTATGTTGTTTCAGGGTGCTTTCTAGGGAGCTCACCAGAAGTGCGTCTGCCCCGGCCGACAGCTAGCCACGCCCCCAATTAGTTGCATTCTAACTCCATGATTTTATTTCTCAGTTCTTTAAACAAGTTACATTCCTCACAGGACAGAATCAGCTGTTCATTTGCTATTTCAGTGCTGGCTTTTCTAAAATGTATACATCTCAACCCCAGACATCCCCCTTTTAGTTTTACCACATTTGAATCAATTTGCAATCACCAGGCAATACTTTCAAAGGGCACAACCTGTCAGTTCCCACTATTTTATCTCTTGCCGACTGGCTAGCATTACCTGTCTCCTTCCTCTCCTGACAATGCAGACCGGCACAGATGTGCTGCACGTGTCTTGGCACACGTCATCATGCGCACCCCGCCCATGCTCAAACTAGTCGCACGGGGTTCTTAATATATCTCCTGAAACCCGGAAGTATCTGTCCGTCAGGTGACCCAGTGCTCACTCTCAGCAGCACCCAATTACCCCTTTCTTAAAAAAATAAACCTATTCCCTGAGCTCTTGGAAGGCTAGTTAAGTAAATAGCCCCCTTTCAGAGTTCAGCACATAAAACCTTAGCCTAATCAGGTTCTGCTGTAGTCCTGAATAATTTAGAACTACACTCCCCAGAAATCCTAGCATTCTTCATAGTGTATGTACAGCACAGAGATTTCAGTAGTAACAATAACCAGACAAGAGTACAAGCACGGTTAGCCCGATCTGCCTCACCACCTTAGCTGTCAGTCTCACAGCATGTGGACTACTCAAATAACATCCTTGTGACATCTTCTATTTTGAAACCATAACAGATTTTTATGTAACCCATAGGTGGCACTATCACAAGGGCTACTACCCCTGCCTGCTTGGCGAGCAGCAGGTTAAGGGGCCTAGATTCGGTGACGGGTGCCTCCACCCAGAGGTCAGGGTTGGTAGTGATCAAATTAGCTTGGGCACAGCCCTCTGGGACACTATGACCCCCCTCAGTTCCCACTAGTGGCCCACACAATACACAGTGAGTACCTTCACAATTGACACTTACCACCAGGGTCGATTTCTCCAGTTCGACCCTGAGGACCCCCTGTAAAACAAGGCTAGGCAGCACAAATGACAACAGTACAGTACCCCCAATACAAATGGAGACCATAGTCAGTTTAAATGCAGAAACAGTAAGATCTGATTTATTCATGGGGGTTTTAATAAGGATAGGGGCAATCAGGTTCATTAGCTTACTCTCTATAATAATCACACTGTTATGCATGCAGTACAGAATTCCCCCACACTGTCACACACACACTGGGTACCCAGGTGAAAGGCAGATGGGCTAGCCAGGATCGTTGTCCGGAGAAGGCCGGCGTTGCAGCTGGATGGGGCCCTGTGATGGAAAAATAACAGGCACACACACAATTTGTAATCCGGAAATGGAGGGCTCAGTTCGTGGAAAGAAAGCACAAGACAATCAGATGACACACTTTGATTCAAGAAAAGTTGCAGGGAGCTACCCTGATAACTACTCACAGTACCCAGACTGAACACAGGAGGGATGATGCGTGTTCTGGCTTGCCAGAAGGAGCAGGGTAGCAAGACAAGACCCTCGTGGCAGGGCCCAACGGCAGGTGAAAACAAGCGGATTCAGTCCGATGCAGCTGGAAACAGCTTCCAGCAATCACCACACAGTTTACAGCAAGGGGGGATCCGATCGTGATCCCCTTCCAGCACATTCATATGTAAAGAAAGTTTACTGTACCAGGCAAGCCACTCCTCGGTCCCGATCGCAAAATCACTGCTAAACCCAGGAGCACTACAGCAGCTAAAGTTCCTGACAGGCTGAGCGCATTCAGTAAAATCTTTGGTCTTCGACAGGGTGAGCCTGGTTATAAATCAGCAGCTTGCTTCGTTCTCTACAAATTCAGATTCAGTCTGAAAAGTCATCTCCTCCCTCTCAGGGCAGATAGCTGGCTAGTAGGCCAGGGATCAAGCCTTCCACGGTGCTCCCGCGCGAACTTCTCCTCAAACGGCTGCTCGGACACTCAGAGCTCCTTCTCATTCAAACTCCCAAATAGATCTGGCTTGCCAGCAGACTGCTCAGGGGCTTTCACTCAGATCCAAAAGGTTCAGTTGGTCGGTTCAGATGTCAGTCACAGCAGGGCTCCCTCTATAGGAGCAAAAAGGCGCCAACAGTCCAAAAACTACAATTCCCAGAGTCTCACTCCACATAGTTCCATTTCAGCAGGCTCCATTTGAGAGTCCCAAGTACTGATTGATCCCATTCGGCAACCTGGGACCAAAATGGTGGAGCTAAACAGAAACAGTCCTTGCTGCAAGAAGGCAGGTTAGAACAAACTACATTTTTACTACTATTTAAATGATCTACCAGCAATCAGTTACATCTTTCAAAAGGGCTCACTCTGCACATTTAGCGATGGCAGAAACAGAGCGATTATTCAGCAGCTCGGGTGGGACTCGGTCATAGAAACACAAAGTCCCCCCCCATTCAAATTACTTAGGACTGCAAGCAGGCAGCACTTAAAGAGACAGTACATGGAGGCTTTAAAAGTACTCACTGGCAATCACATTTAAACGGCTTAGGCACCGAACACCAATCAGGCTGTGAGCAATTAAGCAAGCTCTTGGAAGACTTTTGGGAACTCCCATTTGTAGGGAGGTTACATTTATTTTTCAGAAGTAATACATAGTACCACAGTACTACCAGAAAACACATGGCTTCCCCCAACTCAGAGCCCCAAAACCAAAACACTGAAATTATCAATGTTAGTGCCTCAGTAAGTAGCATTTTCATCTTTGGGGTAAGAAGATCAGAAAGGTCATAGGCTGTAGCCCCACATCAGGCAGCTATAGCTGTACTCATAACTGGCACTATTATGCAGTACGGGGGGGGGGTTGCTGAACTGGAGGTGCCATCCTTCAGACGTGATGTTAAACCGAGGTCCCATCTGCCCATCTTAGGCTGCCGTCCTGATGTAAGTTAAAGATCCCATGGCACTTATCAAAGAAGATTATGAGAATTTTTACTGAAATAATACAACACATATAACAGGTATGCACAAAAAAACACTTTACAAAGAAGTCTTTACACTGACCTACTTAAAGGACAGACGAAGAAAACTAAGAAGCAATTGTCAAACATAGAAAGGAAACCACCTCAAACCCTATTGCCACACTTGCTTGCATCCCTTATTTTATCCATGATACCCCTTCCCATAATACACAAAATGTCTGTCTTGGTCATTTTTTATATTCATTCTCATATACTGCCTGCAGTTCTACCTTCACTTGACCCAGGAACCCCATCGATTTCACTCTTTTTGTTGCAGTACAAACTGACACCTAGTTTGCCATATACACCATTTAAAGCAAGCTAACTCAAATAAGATACGTTACTTAGTTATGAATTTTGACCATGTTGGTCGCTTATGTACGTTCACATGGGCCAGGGATTATCCCTGATGATTCTAGAAAGTGTCAAGTGCATGGACACAGCTGCCAATTTATGCAGTTTTGGACTATATAATGGGACTTACTCTCTGTTCTCATATCTTATTTTTTTCCCCAGTGTAACACAAGTCAGCATGAGTCTGTTTTCCTATACATTTGTAACCCACCACTGGCCACTTGTTTAACTACTAAGCACACCTCCCATATTTTTCTATCTAGGGGAAAGAGAGGGTTGGGGGTACAAAACATAGTATTACAGACAACTGACCATTACTAAACCCAGGTCCTGAGGTGAGAACTTTTGCTAGGGGCTATGCTAGGTCTGAACTTCTAGAGGGGTACCCAGTAATTCCACACAAGAAGCAGTAACAAGATTGTCCATACCAGGTTGGGGTTCTAGAGTGTGGCTTTATTCCAAAGTTGGTACACAAAAGCAAAGGAGGACCCCCAAGGGTTTACACTTCGTGGTACAAGGCAATGCAGAATAACAACATCTGTAGCAGACAGACACTCTAAAACTTCCTATATTGCATAGGACTTTGAACACTTTTCAGCAGCAAAGCCTTAGCTGAAACACACGTTTCTTCTAGTGGCACTGTCTACAACAGAACACACAGATTCTTTTAGTGGCACTTGCCACAACTTAGAACATTTCCCATATTGCATAAGATTTAGAGGTTTGGCAATGTGGCAACTGGCCACGACAGTGCACACTGGTGCTCAAAATTAGAACAACCCACACCGGGGGTAACTTTTCCTTCAGGCATTGGCCACCATGTCCTGAATAAGCAGGTGCCCTTACGGAACCTGTAGTGCTGAACTGGTCACTTCAGATGGAGGGTTGCCCACCTTTTGCTTCCTCAGTCCATACCCAGCCATTCTTTCAGAGTTACACCTCAAACTTTAAGCAAACTGTAGAACTATGCATCTTGGAATGGTTTTCACATTCAGCATTAGAAACACACTACTTCTGAATGTAAATTAAAGTCCTGAACAACGTGCCAAGTGTAACCCCTAGGTGGCGCTATCCCAAGGGCTACTACCCCTGTCTTCTTTGCTAGTAGCAGGTTAAGGGGCCCGAGTTCTGAAATGGGTGCCTCCACCTGAAGGTCAGGGTTGGTAGTGGTCAAGCTAACCTGGGCATAGCCCTCCGGGACACTGTAACCCCCCTCTTTCCC